>OY740788.1:82873476-84073476 GCA_963514005.1 Raja brachyura | reverse complement strand
CCACCTGCCTGCACTCATACCATAACCCTCCATACCCTTCTCATCCATATGCCTATCCAATTTATTTTGAAATGATACCAACGAACCTGCCGCCACCACTTCCACTGGAAGCTCATTCCACACCGCTACCACTCTCTGAGTAAAGAAGTTCCCCCTCATGTTAACCCCTAAACTTCTGTCCCTTAATTCTAAAGTCATGTCCTCTTGTTTGAATATTCCCTATTCTCAAAGGGAAAAGCTTGTCCACATCAACTCTGTCTATCCCTCTCATCATTTTAAAGACCTCTATCAAGTCCCCCCTTAACCTTCTGCGCTCCAGAGAATAAAGACCTAACTTATTCAACCTATCTCTGTAACTTAGCAGTTGAAACCCAGGCAACATTCTAGTAAATCTCCTCTGTACCCTCTCTATTTTGTTGACATCCTTCCTATAATTGGGCGACCAAAATTGTACACCATACTCCAGATTTGGTCTCACCAACGCCTTGTACAATTTTAACATTACATCCCAGCTTCTATACTACAAAATATGCTATATTTTGGAGGACCAAGTAACCAAGAACCAAGTCGACCCAAGCTATCCTTTTACAATGCAGTTTGGTGCTGGTTTGTTTGTGTTATGTGTAACGAGATACAGTCAAAAGCATTGTTTTGTCTGCTGCCTCCGAGTCATCCACTTGTTGGACAACTGGGTCAGCTGGGCGGAGACAGGCCAGTGGTGGGGTGGGAGGGGGGGGGGGGGGGGGGGGTGATAGGCATGAATCGCCAGTTACGTGTGCTGGAGGAAATAAATGGTTCTGATGGTCACTTTCTTAAGTAAGGAAAGTGATCATCAGAACCCTTCAAGGAAGAGGCGAAGTGGAGGTAGGACAAGGCGAAGGAGGGGATCCAGTGGGTATTGGGTCAATGGAGCCAGGAGGGAAAGGAGAGTGGAAACAGGGTCCTCGGTGAGCTAAAAGGGAAAGTGAGAAACAGGGTTCTGAGGAGTTTTAAGGGGAGAGAGTTTAAAGGGAGCATCGGAACCAAGTCCCGGGTGAGTTTAAAGGCAAAGTGGGGAGGAAACAGGTTCCTGAAGCGATTGAAGGGAGTATGGAAACCAGAGCCATGGTGAATCTGAAGAGAGTGTGGAGAAACAGGGCCCTGTTGAATTATAAAGGCGCACAGGGAACAACGGCTGCTGAGCCAGATACTGAACCATCAGCATTCTTGAACAATCTGATTTCCAAAATTTTTACTGCACCAGCAAAAGAAATAATAGACCCAGGATCAGGTTCCATGAGCCACGTCCAGTGTTCAGAAACAGCACGGCTTACACTTTCCATGTTCCCGCCCGATTCCCATGTGCCCTAATTTCTTTCTCCAAAGATTTAGTGATACCACCAGTAATCCAGCATTAACAGGCCAGAGAGTGGAGAATTATTAACCCTTTTCGGTCAAGAGATTTCTCCTCAGCCCAGTTCTAAGTTGCCGGTTCTATGTCCAGATACTATTCCATTGAGTTCCGAATTCTGCGGCTGGGGAACTGGTCTCCACACAGTCAGCCCAACCCAGAATCTTTTCAATTTCGGACAGGGATCTATGGAACTGAATATAGCGAGCTTAATGTTACAGGTCATTTTTGGTTGCAGCACCCTAGGTATGATCACAATGTACCCACAAATAAGCATTTGGGAGACCAGCGAGGATGGATATACCAGCTGCTGAGGGGATGCGGGCATCGTCTGACGGATGGAACTAGATCATTCCCTCCTGCATATTCTCCCCACACGAGCCACGAAAATCCGGAGCTGGGTTGAGCCGAGCAGAGCTGGGAGCGCTGAGCAGACGGGCTCGCTGAGTTGGATGAGGCCCGCTGGCGGCTGCTCTTCCCGCCTCTGCTCGCTCTCCCGTCACCGCTGTTTTTGAGGTCATAGAAACATAGAAATTAGGTGCAGGAGTAGGCCATTCGGCCCTTCGAGCCTGCACCGCCATTCAATATGATCATGGCTGATCATCCAACTCAGTATCCCGTACCTGCCTTCTCTCCATACCCTCTGATCCCCTTAGCCACAAGGGCCACATCTAACTCCCTCTTAAATATAGCCAATGAACTGGCCTCAACTACCCTCTGTGGCAGAGAGTTCCAGAGACCCACCACTCTCTGTGTAAAGAATGTTTTCCTCATCTCGGTCCTAAAGGATTTCCCCCTTATCCTTAAGCTGTGACTCCTTGTCCTGGACCTCCCCAACATCGGGAACAATCTTTCTACATCTAGCCTGTCCAACCCCTTAAGAATTTTGCAAGTTTCTATAAGATCCCCCCTCAATCTTCTAAATTCTAGAGAGTATAAACTGAGAGTATCCAGTCTTTCTTCATAAGACAGTCCTGACATCCCAGGAATCAATCTGGTGAACCTTCTCTGCACTCCCTCTATGGCAATAATGTCCTTCCTCAGATTCAGAGACCAGAAATGTACGCAATACTCCAGGTGTGGTCTCACCAAGACCCTGTACAACTTACAAGTAGAACCTCCCTGCTCCTATACTCATAATCCTTTTGCTATGAAAGCTAACATACCATTCGCTTTCTTCACTGCCTGCTGCACCTGCATGCCTACTTTCAATGACTGGTGTACCATGACACCCAGGTCGCGCTGCATCTCGCCTTTTCCTAATCAGCCACCATTAGATAATAAATGGCCGATAAATGTGGTCGTCCCCCACACATTGTTGTGAACAGTCTGAAGAAGGGTTTCGACCCGAAACATTGCCTATTTCCTTCCCTCCATAGATGCTGCCTTCCCCGCTGAGTTTCTCCAGCATTTTGTCTACCGTCGTAAACTAAGGACTGCCTGTAATAGACTTTTGGATAAGGAAATCGAGTGATGTGAGAACTAGAGAGTAAAATGGACAAGCAACGGTGTTTCAATGCTAACGTTCCTCATAGGTGCTATATCTGGTACTATTTACCGCTATACAGACAAAAAGTTCCACCCTCTAGGTTGTATTCCCCAGAGCGGAGAAGAATGAGAGGGCATCAACAAAGTTCTGACAGGATTTAGTCAGAGGGTGGTGAATCTGTGGAATTCTTTGCTACAGAAGGCTGTCGGGGGAAGAAGACTGAAATGCTGGACTTCTAGGGGTGGTTATCTCTGGATTGCTTCCAGTACCTCGTGCTAGTGAGGACAGGAACAGGGAGATAGGGGATCTGAATGTGTGGCTGAGGGGCTCGTGCAAGGAGCAAGGATTTAGATTTATAGACCACTGGGATCTCTTCTGGGTCTGTACAAAAGGAACGGGTTTCACCTTAACTGGAGGGGGACCGATATTCTGGCAGGCAGGTTTGCTAGGGATACACGTGTAGGTTTAAACTAAATAGTGGGGGGGAGGGATTGACAAATTGGGAGAATAAAGATGGAATTGAAGGGGAAGTGACTGCAGGAAAAACTACGAAAGATTCCCGAATTAATGGGAAGGAAAGCTCGAGAAGGGACAACAGAGTAAGGTCAGGACCAATTGCGAGTGGCGCGGGGGGGAAGTGAATACGAAGGTCAAAGTGCTGTATATGAATGTGTGATGTATAAGGAATAAAGTGGACGAGCTCGAGGCTCAGTTAGAAACTGGCCAGTATCATGTTGTGGGAATTACTGAGGCATGGCTGCAAGAGGGCCAGGACTGGGAACTGAATATTCCAAGGGTATACCTCACGTGGTGGGCAGAGAGATGGGCAGAGGGGGTGGGGTTGCTCTGTTGGTGAGGAATGAAATTCAGTCCCTTGCAAGGGGTGAGATTCAAACAGGAGATGTGGAGTCAGTATGGATAGAACTAAGGAATTGTAAGGGTAAAACGACCCTAATGGGACTAATCTACAGGCCCCCAAACAGTAGCCTGGACATAGGGCACAAGTTGAATCAGGAGTTAAAATTGGCATGTAGTAAAAGGAATGCTGTGGTTGTTCCTGACAGACAGGAAGCAGCATGTGAGGGTGGGAAAGCACATCTCGATTCCGCAAACCCTCAGCATAGGAGCACCACAAGGCTGCATACTCTCTCCTCTTCTCTACTCTCTCTACACCAACAACTGCACCTCCACAGACACCTCTGTCTTGATTCTCAAGTTTGCGGACGACACAGCCCCGATTGGACTGATCCGGGATGGGGAGGAATCTGCTTACACACAGGAAGTGTCACAGCTGCCATCCTGGTGCCATAGCAACAACCTAGAGCTCAATGCTCTTACCTGTAAGACAGTGGAATTGATTGTAGACTTTAGGAGAGCTCCCCCTCCACTCACCCCACTCACCATCAACAACACCACAGTCACATCTGTGGAGTCTTTGAAGTTCCTGGGAACCATCATCTCCAAGGACCTTAAGTGGGGGGGCTACCATCGACTCTACAGTCAAAAAGGCACAACAGAGGATGTACTTCCTATGGTAGCTGAGGAAGCACAATCTGCCACAGGCAATGATGGTCCAATTCTACACGGCCATCGTAGAGTCTGTCCTCATCTTCTCCATCATGGTCTGGTTTGGCTCAGCCACCAAGGACGACACCCGGAGGCTGCAGCGAATCGTCCGATCAGCTGAGAAGGTTATTGGCTGCAACCTTCCCTCCATTGATGAACTGTACACTGCAAGGGCCAGGAAGCGAGCGGGCAAGATCATCTCTGACCCCTCTCACCCTGGCCATAAACTCTTTGAATCACTTCCCTTCTGGAAGGCGACTCCGGACTGTCAAAGCTGCCAGAGCCAGACATTAAGACAGTTTTTATCCACGAGTAGTTGCTCTACCCCACAGCCAAAAATCTGCAGCCTCCCTTTGATCTGGTATTTTGTTGGTTCACATGCTTAATCAATGGCATTTTATCATTAATGTTGTATTATTATTAATGTTTAGTGTTTTCTGAGTCATTCGTAACTGTCACTGTATGTCATGTTGTTACTTGTGGGCGGAGCACCAAGGCAAATTCCTTGTATGTGAATACTTGGACAATAAACTTACTTACTTACTTATGGGAGATTTCAACATGCAGGTAGACTGGGAAAATCAGGTTGGTACTGGACCCGAAGAAAAGGACTTTGTAGAGTGCCTTCGTGATGGATTCTTAGAACAGCTTGCATTGGAGCCTACCAGGGAGAAGGCAATTATGGATTTAGTGTTATGTAATGAACCGGATACCAATGAACCTTGATAAAGGACCTCGAAGTTAATGAGCCATTAGGAGGCAGTGACCATAACATGGTCAGGTTTAATCTACAATTGGAGAGGGAGAAGGGTAGATCGGAGGTGTCAGTGATACAGTTGAATAAAGAGGACTATGGGGCCATCAGGAGGAGTTGGCCAAAGTTGACGGGAAAGATACATTAGCAGGGATGACGGTGGAACAAAAATGGCAGGTGTTTCTAGGAATAATACAGAAGGTGCAGGATCAGTTCATTCCTAGGAGGAAGAAAGATTCCAAGGGGAGAAAGGGACAACCATGGCTGACTAGGGACATCAGGGACAGCATAAAAATTAAAGCGAAGAAGTACAACGTAGCAAAGATGAGCAGGAAACAAGAGGATTGGGTAATGTTTAAAGAGCAACAGAAGATAACCAAAATGACAATACGGGGAGAAAAGATGAGGTACGAAGGTAAGCTAGCCAAGAATATAAAGCAGGATAGTAAAAGCTTCTTTAGGTATGTGAAGAGAAAAAAAAATAGTTAAGACCAAAGTTGGACCCTTGAAGACGGAAAAAGGTGAATTTATTATGGGGAACAAGGAAATGGCAGATGAGTTGAACAGGTACTTTGGATCTGACTTCATTAAGGAGGGCACAAACAATCTTCTTGATATAGACAATAGACAATAGGTGCAGGAGTAGGCCATTTGGCCCTTCGAGCCATCACAGCCATTCAATGCGATTATGGCTGATCATCCCCAATCAGTACCCCATTCCTGCCTTCTCCCAATATCCCCTGACTCCGCTATTTTTAAGAGCGGATTCAGGGGATATCTAGTTCTCTCTTGAAAGCATCCAGTAGTGGCCAGAGGATCTGGGGTGACAGAGGAACTGAAGGAAATCCACATTAGGCAGGAAATGGTGTTGGATAGACTGATGGGACTGAAGGATGCTAAATCCCCAGGGCCTGATTGTCTGCATCCTAGGGTACTTAAGGAAGTGGCGAAATAGTGGAAGCATTGGTGATAATTTTCCAATGTTCTATAGATTCAGGATCAGTTCCTGTGGATTGGAGGCTAGCTAATGTTATTCCACTTTTTAAGAAAGGAGGGAGAGAGAAAACAGGGAATTATGGACCAGTTAGCCTGACATCGGTGGTGGGGAAGATGCTGGAGTCAATTATAAAAGATAAAATAGCCAAAAATTTGGATAGCAGTAACAGGATCAGTCCGAGTCAGCATGGATTTACGAAGGGGAATTCATGCTTGACTAATCTTCTGGAATTTTTTGAAGATGCAACTAGGAAAATGGACAAAGGAGAGCCAGTGGATGTAGTGTACCTGGACTTTCAGAAAGCATTTGATAAGGTCCCACATAGGAGATTAGTGGACAAAATTAGGGCACATGGTATTGGGGGTAGAGTGCTGACATGGATAGAGAAGTGGTTGGCAGACAGGAAACAAAGAGTAGGGATTAACTGGTCCCTTTCAGAATGGCAGGCAGCAACTAGTGGGGTACCGCAAGGCTCGGTGCTGGGACCACAGCTATTTACAATATACATCAATGATCTCGATGAAGGAATTCAAAGTAACATTAGCAAATTTGCAGATGACACAAAGCTGGGTGGCAGTGTGAACTGTGAGGAGGATGCTATGAGAATGCAGGGTGACTTGGACAGGTTGGGGGAGTGGGCAGATGCATGGCAGATGCAGTTTAATGGGGATAAATGTGAGGTTATCCACTTTGGTATCAAACACAGGAAGGCAGATTACTATCTAAATGGCATCAAGTTGGGAAAGGGGGAAGTTAACGGGATCTGGGGGTCATTGTTCATAAGTCTATGAAAGTAAGCATGCAGGTATGGCAGGCAGTGAAGAAAGCGAATGGCATGGTGGCCTTTATGACAAGAGGAATCAAATATAGACGCAAAGAGGTCCTTCTGCAGTTGTACAGAGCCCTAGTGAGACTACACCTGGAGTATTGTGCGCCGTTTTAGTTCCCTAATTTGAGGAAGGACATTCTTGCTATTGAGGGAGTGTAGCGTAGGTTTACAAGGTTAATTCCCGGGATGGCGGGACTGTCATATGCTGAGAGAATGCAGCAGCTGGGCTTGTACACTCTGGAGTTTAGAAGAATGAGAGGGAATCTCATGGAAACAAGTAAGATTGTTAAGGGTTTGGACACGCTAGAGGCAGGAAATATGTTCCCGATGTTGGGGGAGTCCAGAACCAGGGCCACAGTTTAAGAAAAGCAGTAAGCCATTTAGAACGTTTTCTCACAGAGAGTGGTGAGTCTGTGGAATTCTCTGCCTCAGAGGGCGGTGGAAGCAGGTTCTCTGGATGCTTTCAAGAGAGAGCTAGATAGGGCTCTCATAAATAGCGGAGTCTGGGGATGTGGGGAGAAGGCAGGAACGGGGTACTGATTGGGGATGATCAGCCATGATCATATTGAATGGCGGTGCTAGCTCAAAGGACCGAATGGCCTACTCCTGCACCTATTGTCTATTGTCTTTTGAGGCCATCAGTAGATATTTTTAAGACAGAGATAGATAGATTTTTGATTAGTACAGGTGTCAGAGGTTATGGGGCGAAATGGGGTTAGAAGGGACAGATAGATCAGCAATGATTGAATGGCGGAGAAGACTTGAGGGGCCGAATGGCCCAATTCTACTCCTATCCCTTCTGACCTTATGAACATGAGGAGCATCCTTCCCCTGGATAGGGGAGCTAGAATGAGAGGTCACAGTTTCAGACGAAAGCATAAGACATTTCGGAGAGTGATGAAGTGAAATAACTTCACTCAGAGGCTGATGAACCTTTGGAATTCTCTGCTATAGCAAATTCTGGTGGGGGCTTAGTCCTTGTATGTATTAATACAAATAGAAGGATTTACAGAACACTCGGGACATTAAGGGCATCGGAAGATTGCAGAGATGTGGCATTGGGAAAGATGACTAGCCATCATTGTACCAAATCAACTGGAAATATAGAGATTCTACACTTGTCCCTTCACCTCCCCCATCCACTCCTTTCAGGGACACAAGCAGTCATTCCAAGTCCGACAGAGGTTCACCTGCACCTCCTCCAACCTCATCTACTGTATCCGTTGCTCCAGATGCCAGCTGATCTACATCGGTGAGACCAAGCGGAGGCTTGGCGATCGTTTCGCCGAACACCTCCGTTCGGTCCACAATAACCAACCCGACCTCCCGGTGGCTCAGCACTTCAACTCCCCCTCCCATTCCGTATCCGACCTCTCGGTCCTGGGCCTCCTCCACGGCCAGAGTGAGCAACACCGCAAGTTGGAGGAACAGCACCTCATATTCCGCTTGGGGAGTCTGCATCCTCTGGGCTTAAACATTCAATTTTCTCAATTCTGTTAACCCAGGCTGCCTCCTCCCCCTCCCCACCTCTCCCTCAGCCCTCGGGCCCTGGCATTCCTCCTCTCTCTATCTCCCCACCCCCCACCCAAGTCGCACTAGCTTCTCATTTTCACACTACAAACAGCTTACAGTGGCCTGTTTCCTTTGTCATCAATACTTTTTTGCATATCTTTCATTCATTGTTCTTTATCTCTCCACATCACTGTCTATATCTCTCGTTTCCCTGATCCCTGACCAGTCTGAAGAAGGGTCTCGACCCGAAACGTCGCCTATCTCCTTCGCTCCTTAGATGCTGCTGCACCCGCTGAGTTTCTCCAGCTATTTGTGTAACCCTGGAAATATACCAGCAATACTTTCTGTGTAAATCCTCCAAATCTACTGGAAGGATAATCAAATCATTATCAGTATGCTCTCCCTGAGAACTGCTCCTGGTCAGAAACAGGGAAACGGCAGATGCTGGTTTACAAAGAAGAACTAAATGCTGGAGTAACTCAGTGGGTTAGGCAGCATCTCTGGAGAACATGGACAGGTGACGTTCAGATCGGGACCCTTCTTCCTACTGATTGTAGGGGGAGAGGAGGGTTAAGTCTGAAGGAGGGTCCCAACCTGAAACATCGCCTATCCGTGTTCTCTAGAGATGCTGCCTGATTCACTGAGTTACTCTACCACTGCGTGTCTAATGCCCCCTGTTCCACTTAGGAAACCTGAACGGAAACCTCTGGAGACTTTGCGCCCCATCCAAGGTTTCCGTGTGGTTCCCGGAGGTTTTTGTCAGTCTCCCTAATGGTCGAAACTGGCAAAAACCTCCGGGAACCTCTGGGAACCGCACGGAAACCTTGGGTGGGGCACAAAGTCTCCAGAGGTTTCCGTTCAGGTTTCCTAAGTGGGACAGGGGGATTAGTTATATGCAGTCAGGTACATTGGACAGGCATTGTTGTTGTTGTGGACTAACCCAACACAAAGCTCCCAAATCCAAACTCTGCCATTGGTTTTCAGATGAACAGAGAAAAAGATTCAAGAGAGCATTCAAAGCCTCCTTGAAGTAATGCAACACTCTACCTGACCTCTGTGAATCTCTGGCCCATAACTGCACAGAGTAGAGAAACACTGGGGAAGGTGAGACCTTCAAGTCCATATGCTCTCTGAGGGCACATATTGTAGAAGCAACAGAAGGAGCGCAAAATCCCTCCCTCCATAACTACCCACCTGCCTCATTCCGTCAGTCACCGCCTCTGCTTCCCCCCCCCCGCACAGATGCTGAGTTTTCCCACCAGTATTATTCCACCCATGCAGGATTCCCGCATTGCCCTCATTCGACTCCTCAGAATTCAATAGACTACAGTGGAAGTGAGTCAAAGAACCGTACAACATGCAAACAGCCCCTTCGGCCCCACTAGTCTATGCTGGCCAAGATGCTCCTTCTAAGCTGCCGCACTTGGCCCATTTCCCAATAAACCTTTCCTATCTACAGTATGTACCAATTCATGTGTCTTTTAAATTTCATTATTATCTAAATGGTGGCCGATTAGGAAAAGGGGAGATGCAGCGCGACCTGGGTGTCATGGTACACCAGTCATTGAAAGTAGGCATGCAGGTGCAGCAGGCAGTGAAGAAAGCGAATGGTATGTTAGCTTTTATAGCAAAAGGATTTGAGTATAGGAGCAGGGAGGTTCTACTTCAGTTGTATAGGGTCTTGGTGAGACCACACATGGAGTATTACGTACAGTTCTGGTCTCCAAATCTGAGGAAGGACATTATTGCCATAGAGGGAGTGCAGAGAAGGTTCACCAGACTGATTCCTGGGATGTCACGACACTCTGAATGAAAAAGTTTCCTCTCAGGTTCCTACTAAGGTGCCTCTCTCACCTTAAGTCTATGACTTATGGTTTTTGATTCCTCTACCTTGGGTAAAAGATTGTGCACACACCAGATTTGTTCTCCTCATGATTTTATATACCTCTATACGATCATCCCTCAGCCTCCAAGGAATAACGTCTTCCTTTAGCTCAGGTCCTAGCAACATCCTTGTAACTCTTCTCCACAGTCTTTCCAGCTCAATGATCCTTCCTATAGCAGGATGACCAAAACTGGTTACAGTACCTCCAAATTCGACCTCACCAACATCGTACACCTATAACATAAAGTTCCAACTTCTAAACTCAATACCCTGACTGATGAAGACCAATGTACCAAAAGCCTTCTTGACCGCCCTATCTACCTGTGACCACCTTAAAGCAACGATGTACTCACACTCCTAGATCCCTCTGCTCTACAATACTCGCCTGGGCCTTATTATTCACTGTGAAGGTCTTGCCCTGGATTGACTTCCCTGAAATGCAATAGCTTGCACTTATCTGCATTAAACTCAATTAGTGATTTTTCTGCCTACTTGTCCAGCGGATCGAGATTCGGCTGCAATTTTTGATTACCATCTTTGCTGTCTACAATACTGGATAGTAGAAGCAAGTTATTGCAGGCCATTAGAAGCACGTTATTCTGGTCGCCATACTATGGGAGGGGTGTGGAGGCTTTGGTGAGAGTGCAGAAGAGGTTCACTAGGATATTATCTGAATTAGAATGTATTTAAATATCAGAACTTGGACAACCATGTTTTCTCTGAAGAACTGGAGATTGAGGGAGGTCTTGACAGAAGTATATAATCCCACAGGGTTACACAAAAAGCTGGAGAAACTCAGCGGATGCAGCAGCATCTAAGGAGCGAAGGAGATAGGCGACGTTTCGGGTCGAGACCCTTCTTCAGACTGCTCAGGCATCAGGGAAACGAGAGATATAGACGGTGATTTGGAGAGATAAAGAACAATGAATGAAAGATATGCAAAAACGTATTGATGATAAAGGAAACAGGCCATTGTAAGCTGTTTGTAGTGTGAAAATGAGAGGCTAGTGCGACTGGGGTGGGGGCGGGGAGATGGAGAAGGAATGTCAGGGCCCGAGGGCTGAGGGAGAGGTGGGAAGGGGAGGAGGCAGTCTGGGTTAACAGAATTGAGAAAATTCAATGTTTAAGCCCAGAGGATGCAGACTCCCCAAGCGGAATATGAGGTGCTGTTCCTCCAACTTGCGGTGTTGCTCACTCTGGCCGTGGAGGAGGCCCAGGACCGAGAGGTCGGATACGGAATGGGAGGGGGAGTTGAAGTGCTGAGCCACTGGGAGGTCGGGTTGATTATTGCGGACCGAGCGGAGGTGTTCGGCGAAACGATCGCCCAGCCTCCGCTTGGTCTCACAGATGTAGATCAGCTGGCATCTGGAGCAACGGATGCAGTAGATGAGGTTGGAGGAGGTGCAGGTGAACCTCTGTCGGACTTGGAAGGACTGCTTGGGTCCCTGAAAGGAGTGGATGGGGGAGGTGAAGGGACAAGTGTAGCATCTCTTGCGGTTGCAAGGGAAAGTGCCCGGGGAAGGAGTGGAGCGGGAGGGAAGGGAAGAATTGACAAGGGTATAATCCCACAATTATGGGAGGCTTAAATCATGTAGAGTCTTTTACTCGGGGTGGAAATATCAAATTCTAGAGGGCCTGAGAAAGGGTCTCGACCCGAAACGTCAACTTTTCCCTTTCTCCAGAGATGCTGCCTAACCCGCTGAGTCACTCCAGCATTTTGTATCTAAACACTAGAGGGCATAGCCTAAATGTGTGAGAAGGGAGAGTTTAAATGAGAAGTGCAGGGCAAGTGTTTCACACAGAGAGTGGTAGTCATCTGGAACACGCAGGTGTGGTGGAAGCAGATGCAAATGAGACATTTAAGCAGAGCTGGACTTACCTATAAGCTAAATAAGCTATAGCTTTACGCCACACACCCTCGGGGGCCTCATTTTTTGAAATATATTTTTATTTTATCATTTTTTACCCAATTTTGTTTAGCGAAGGGCCTCAAATTTCATACAGCTTAGGGCCTCAGCAGGTGAAAGTCCGGCCCTGCATTTAAGAGTCATTTAGATTGCCACATGTATGGGTAAGGGTGAGGGGCAATAACCTGAGAATTACGGCATTATATATATAAGGATATTTTCTATGATTGAAGTTTTATATTGTCCTGATGCTCACTGAAGAAGCTCAAGCCTCTTTGCAAATCAACCTGCACAACCCTGAAACCTTTTGTGGAGCACAGTCCACCTCTTGCACTATCATGGACTTGGTTCTTTTTCCAAATTTTCTTTTTGCCTCTAATGTCTGCTTTTTGTGCATGGCCTTTTCCTTTAAAAAGCATTTCAGTGAAGTGTATGTATCATTTATATTCTTGTTTGTTTGTCAGAGTCCATGTGCCTGTGATGTTGCTGTGATCAAGATTTTCATTGTACCTGTAGCTCTGCATATGACAATAAACTCAACTTGGCATGACTTGAAATCAGGGGATGGCAACTTTTGTGTCCCGGGTTAAAATAAAATCAAACGTAAGGCCGCGGTACATGCAGTGGCCAACAACACTGGCAAGTTAGGCCTTGAATGGACACACCCAGCGAAGGCCCAAGAGAAAGGGACAGGGAAGGGTCGCAAATGGAGATAAGGCACCCATGTTGTGAGAAGGCCTGAGGCGTGCACGGTACCTGATCCCCTCAACTCTCGCTCAACAATCCAACTCAAACACGCACACTGACTGAACAATGGTATTCTTAGCACAGAACGGTGTGGAGTAGGAATCCATCTCCGCACCGTCACTCTATGTCAAAAAGAAAATGGCCTCCCAGTACGGGTGAATCTGGCCATGCAAGAGTGCCAACCCTTGGCCGGTGGTGGAAAGGAAAGTACAGGGAATGCCTTGCAATCACATCACAATGCAGCATGTGCGCTGCCTACACCCATGGCGCAGGGGACTGGAGTCCCTTCGACGCATGGTTGCTGCAACTGCTGGCCAAACAGTGGTGGGTTATCCAGCATGCTTTACCTTTTAAGGGGAACTCATCTCTGCGCAGGGACAAGCTCTCAGAAGACATCATCCTGTTCCAAAAACACATCAACATTTGTTATTCAGAACGATGTGTACAGTACCCCTGTCCTTTAAAGAAAGACATGCATGCATATAGCATCCGACACCCCACAAATATCTTTGCAGATTAATGGAGGTGCCGTCTCCGTTATATTGCAGGAAGCAGCAGCCTCTTCATGCACAGCAAGCTCCCAAGAGCCGCAAGTAATAATGTCCGATTAAAATTCAAGAGATTCAAGATAGTTTATTGTCATGTGTCCCAGATAGGACAATGAAATCCAGAATCATAGAGAGACGTGGAACAGAAGAAGGCCTTTCGGCCCTCTGAATTCCAGCTGGCTGACATTTGTGTTCTAATCTTACGCTTGTCCATTTTATTCTCCATCAAATCTTGCCATATTGCACTGTATGTCCTGTGATGTCGGAGGAAACCAACACACCCAAAGGGAAAACTCACATGGTCACAGGGAGAACTCCGCCAGAGGTCAGGATCAAACCCGGGTCACTAGAGCTATGAGGCGGCAACTCTACCAACTGCACAACAATGCCACCATTATTCGGAATGGTCTGCTGGAAATATCCAGTCTTTATTTTTGGTTATTATCAAAAATATTATTAAAAAGGTATTGAGCAGTGACTTGCATATATTGATCAACTGCAAGTATAGGATTGTATATAGCATATATAGCAATAAACATTGAATTTTCTCAATTCTGTTAACCCAGACTGCCTCCTCCCCACCTCTCCCTCAGCCCTCGGGCCCTGACATTCCTTCTCCATCTACCCCCCCCCCCCCCAGTCGCACTAGCTTCTCATTTTCACACCACAAACAGCTTACAATGGCCTGCTTCCTTTATCACCAATACTTTTTTGCATATCTTTCACTCATTGTTCTTTATTTCTCCACATCACCGTCTATATCTCTCGTTTCCCTGATCCCTGACCAGTCTGAGGAAGGGTCTCGACCCGAAACGTCGCCTATCTCCTTCGCTCCTTAGATGCTGCTGCACCCGCTGAGTTCCTCCAGCTTTTTGTGTAACCCTCGATTCTCCAGCATCTGCAGTTCCTTGTTTAACAGTATAGGATTGTACTTGTTCTCAATCGGCAGAAAGTGATGAATATTACTCAGGGTTTATGACGGGTATTGACCTCAAATATCAAACTATTTTCACTGCAACTTACTCATCACACAGGCTCATTAGCATCCCCCAATTTCTCCTCATCTCAAGTTTAAAATCGCCAAGCTCTTATCCTCAGATTGGTCCTCTGAATTTCAGTCTATGCAACCTGATGAACCAGCCTCTCGATTTCATCACTGTCCAACCCACTAAATTTGCAGCCATGTGCAAATGCACTTCAGCAGTTGGTTAAGCTGTGGCTGCCTTTGTTGGATTGAATGGCCATCTCACCATGTTGAGATGCCCTCGAGGGGGAATAAGTGAAGCCATTCCCCGTGAAGCTTTGGTTAAGTCAGGTCATAGGGCACAGAGGAAAGAATCACAACACGTTGGTTTTGATGACCAGTAGTCCAAAATTGGTTTCTTATCTTCTGTTGCATGTAATCACGAGAAATCAAATTCGAAATGTGCCAATGAAACTCCACTTTAACAAGCAGGCTACAACACACAGATACTGCTGTGCAATTAACATATACAGTCCTAAAACTAACCCCAATCACAAATATATCGTTGCATTTCAAAATCGCTGCACATTGGCACAAATAAAATCAGAAAACTTTGGGAAAACTGGATCTGCATTTAATATCCATCCCTAATTCCCCCGGAAGTATTTTATGGATCGAAGAGCAAACTCCATCTGGAATCATGTATCATACATTTATGGTAGATATCCTCTTCGACCCTTTGCCCCCTCCTCTCCAATTCCATCTGCATTCACACTGCCTTGGAAAAGCAGCCAACATAATAAAGGGTCGCACAAAAAGCTGGAGAAACTCAGCGGGTGCAGCAGCATCTAAGGAGCGAAGGAGATAGGCGACGTTTCGGGTCGAGACCCTTCTTCAGACTGGTCAGGGATCAGGGAAACGAGAGATATAGAGATCCCTGATGATCCCTGACCAGTCTGAAGAAGGGTCTCGACCCGAAACGTCGCCTATCTCCTCTCGCTCCTTAGATGCTGCTGCACCCGCTGAGTTTCTCCAGCTTTTTGTGTAACCCTCGATTCTCCAGCATCTGCAGTTCCTTCTTTAACAGCATAATCAAGGACCATTTTCAACTTGGTCAATCCCTCTTATAACCATATATAACCATATAACAATTACAGCACGGAAACAGGCCTTCTCGGCCCTTCCAGTCCGTGCCGACCATTTATTTTCCCCTAGTCCTATCTACATGCACTCAGACCATACCCCTCCATTCCTTTCCCGTCCATATACCTATCCACTTTACTTTTAAATGTTAAAATCGATCCTGCCTCCACCACTTCTGCAGGAAGATCATTCCACACAGCCACCACTCTCTGAGTAAAGAAGTTCCCCCTCATGTTACCCCTAAACTCTGTCCCTTAATTTTCATGTCACCATTCCAGTCAGACCGAAGATGTATCAGCTTGAAAACACGTATCGCCAGATTGGGAACAGTTTCTTCTCTACTGTTATCAGACTACTGAAAGATTCTCCAGTAAGCTAGCAAGTAGTCCAGATTTCTCAACCCATCTCATTGTGGACTTTGCATTTTTTGGTACCTGCACTTTCTCTGTAATTGTAACATCATAACCTGTAACACTACATTCTGCACGCGAGTGCCAATGAGGTTTATTGGATTTCTTCATGGAAGCATCAGCCGGAGTAGAGAGAGGTGAATGAGTTTGACAAGCTTCTAAATAAAAGATGACTTCTCATGATAAGAGCCCCTGATTTTGGGAGTAACATATTAGAATGGACAGAGGTTCAGCAATCTCGCAGGAGCAACAAGTGAGACCAGTGCACGTTTCTCTGTGGCCACATGGGTTTCCTCCGGGTGCTTTGGTTTCCTCTCACATCCCAAAGACATGGGTGATGCCTGGTTTATGGACTGTTCTAAATTACCCCTTCTCCAGGTGGGACCAATGGTCCCTGCACAGGAGTCACAGTTTAAGAATAAGGGGTGGGCCATTTAGGACTGAGACGAGGAAAAACTTCTTCAGCCCGAGAGTTGTGAATCTGTGGAAATCTCTGCCATAGAAGGCAGTGGAGGTCAATTCACTGAATTTATTCAAGAGTTCGATCTAGCTCTTGGGGCTAACGGAATCAAGGGATATGGGGAGAAAGCAGGAACAGGGTACTGATTCTGGATAGCTGAATGACATACTCCTGCACCTATTTTCTATGTTTCTATGTTTCTATATTTAACACTAACCTACACACACTAGGGGAAATTTTACATTTATACCAAGCCGATTAACCGACAAATCTGGACGTCTTTGGAGTCTGGGAGGAAATCGGAGATCCCGGTGAAAACCCACCTAGGTCACGGGGAGAACGTACAAGCTCCATACGGACAAGCAACCACAGTCAGGACCGAACCCGGGTCTCTGGCGCCGTAAGGCAAGAGCTCTACCGCTGTGCCACCGTGCTGCCATTGGGATAAGGATTAGTCTAAAGACTAGGTTTGAGTATATTTGAAGGATTTGAGTATAGGAGCAGCGAGGTTCTACTGCAGTTGTACAGGGTCTTGGTGAGACCACACCTGCAGTATTGTGTACAGTTCTGGTCTCCAAATCTGAGGAAGGACATTATTGTCATAGAGGGAGTGCAGAGAAGGTACACCAGACTGATTCCTGGGATGTCAGGACTGTCTTATGAAGAAAGACTGCATAGACTCGGTTTATACTCTCTAGAATTTAGGAGATTGAGAGGGGATCTTATAGAAACTTACAAAATTCTTAAGGAGTTGGACAGGCTACATGCAGGAAGATTGTCCCCGATGTTGGGGAGGTCCAGGACAAGGGGTCACAGCTTAAGGATAAGGGGGAAATCCTTTAGGACTGCGATGAGAAGGACTTTTTTCACACAGAGTGGTGGGTCTCTGGAACTCTCTGCCACAGAGGGTAGTTGAAGCCAGTTCATTGGCTATATTTAAAAGGGAGTTAGATGTGGCCCTTGTGGCTAAGGGTATCAGAGGGTATGGAGAGAAGACAGGTACGGGATACTGAGTTGGATGATCAGCCATGATCAAATTGAATGGCGGTGCAGGCTCGAAGGGCCGAATGTCCTACTGCTGCACCTAATTTCTATGTTTCTATGTTTCTAGGTTGGGATAAGGATGAGTCAATAAAGTCCAGGATTAAACAGAGAGACAAGGAGTTCCTGAGCCTCACCCTTGGTGCTGCTTTTGAAGAGGCTGGAGCCAGACTTGAACTTGCTGGTCCAGCTGGTGGAGTTGGAACCAATGGAGCTGGAGGAAAGGGACTTGCCCAGGTTTTCGGAACTGACTTTCTTGGTGGTGTTTGTGATCGTTCGGCTCCAGTCTGGAAGAAAAAGAGATAATAAAGAAAGGACGTTAAAAGAAGAACAGCATAACACCACGTGTCTTTAATTAATTCAGGGCAGCCATATTATTTCCCATATTTCTTCATCACATTGGATTCAGCAATGATCTATGCTGGCATATGGAGGATTCCCCCCAGTTGTTTTCATGCAGGTTATTCTCTCTCATCCTTCCCATCATCTCCTGTCTCCCTCCCCCCTTCCCCACCACCATACCCACCTCCACCCCACTCAGATTCTCTAATCATTCCCAGTCATTAATTAAACCACCAGCAGATATTTGACGTGATACAGACAGGAGCACCCAAGTGACACCCACATTGTCGCAGGGAGAACATGCAAACTGCACGCAGCACCGGAGCTCAGGATCGCACCCTGGTCGCTGGAGCAGGGAGACAGTGGCTCTCCCCGCTGCACCACCACGAAACATCGCCTATCTCCTTCGCTCCTTAGATGCTGCTGCACCCGCTGAGTTTCTCCAGCTTTTCGTGAAACCCTCGATTCTCCAGCATCTGCAGTTCCTTCTTTAACCCTTCCCGTCCATATACCTATCCACTTTACTTTTAAATGTTAAAATCGATCCTGCCTCCACCACTTCTGCTGGAAGCTCATTCCACACAGCCACCACTCTCTGAGTAAAGAAGTTCCCCCTCATGTTACCCCTAAACGTCTGTCCCTTAATTCTCATGTCATGCCCTCTTGTTTGAATCTTCCCCACCCTCAATGGGAAAAGCTTATCCACGTCAACTCTGTCTATCCCTTTCATCATTTTAAAGACCTCAATCAAGTCCCCCCTTAACCTTCTGCGCTCCAAAGAATAAAGACCTAACTTGTTCAACCTTTCTCTGTAACTTAGTTGCTGGAACCCAGGCAACATTCCAGTAAATCTCCTCTGTACTCTCTCTATTTTGTTGACATCCTTCCTATAATTAGGCGACCAATATTGTACACCATACTCCAGAATTAGTCTCACCAATGCCTTGTACAATTTTAACATTACTTCCCTACTCCTATATTCAATGCTCTGATTTATAAAGGCCAGCACACCAAAAGCTTTCTTTACCACCCTATCTAACATGCGATTCCACCTTCAGGGAACTATGCACAGTTATTCCTAGATCCCTCTGAACCAGCCCAAATATCTTTTAAACTTGACCATGCTGCCCAAGTTATCTATCTGAGCTTGTCCCATTTTTCTGCATTTGGCTCATATCCCTCCAAACCATTCCAATGTTGTGTCCGTCTTACGCAAAATATCTCTTTTTGGAACATACCTGAATTTTCTGGAAGTCTGAATCTGCCACAGCAGAGGTATCGTCTCCATTGTTTCTGTACATTTTCCTTCAGAGCGCAGTGGAAGACAAATATGAAGAAACCTGCGTTGAATAAAATGAGGATCCAGGTTATACCGACATGCAACAAGCATGAATCACAGTGGGCATCTCAGAGCCCTGGAGATAAAGTCCATGTAGGATCCCATTACCAAATGTGGTTCATTAAATAAGCCCATGTGGAGATTGGAGAAACTCACAGATTTTTTAATCCATAATCCTATCGTAATTCATGATCCCATCTGAATTACAGGATTCATAAATTGATGCTGAGGTAATAAAAATAAGACCACAACCTTATTAAATGTGCAGTAGAGACAAGGAATTAAATGGCCTACTCCTGCTTCATGGTCTTAAGTTTTAATACCCCTCATTGTCTCTCGATAATAAGTCATTTTAGACCTTAGGAAATAGAGGTCAAGCCTGCTCCATCAGTCAACAATATCATGGCTAGTGAGACATCTATTAAGGATCTCGACCCGAAACGTCGCCTATCTCCTTCGCTCCTTAGATGCTGCTGCACCCGCTGAGTTTCTCCAGCTTTTTGTGTAACCCTCGATTCTCCAGCATCTGCAGTTCCTTCTTTAATACATCTATTACCTCAGTTCTCCTTTCCCTCAATCACCTCCAATGCCTTTATTCCATTAATATCTAATAATCTATTGATAATTTTCTTTACTATACTCAACAATTGAGCCTTCACGACAGTCTTGGGTAGACAATTCAAAAGCAGCGCTCTCTTTTTCTAATGTCTATCCTTATTTTGAGATTGTGATCCCTGGTTCAAAACACATCAACTTGTGGAAATATCATCCCTTCATTCATCTAGCCTGTAGGGTCCATAGGAATTTTGTAAAATATCTATGGGATCACCTTGCCTTCTAAACTCAAAATAGTGTCAGCACAGCCTGCTTAATTGCTCAAGATAGACACAAAATGTTGGAGTAAGGGTTACACAAAAAGCTGGAGAAGCTTAGCGGGTGCAGCAGCATCTAAGGAGCGAAGGAGATAGGCGACGTTTCGGGTCGAGACTCTTCTTCAGACCCTGGAGTAACTCAGCGGGACAGAATGAGTCTCAGTCTGAAGAAGGGTCTCGACCCAAAACATCACCAATTCCTTCTCTCCAGAGATGCTGCCTGTCCCGCTGAGTTACTCCAGCATTTTGTGATTATCTGTGCTTTAAACCAGCATTTGCAGTTCCTGCCCACTGCATAATCACTCCACAGGTTGCAGGGAGGCATAGATAATATTCTGACCCTTTTAACCCAGGGATGAAATGCAAAATACTAAAGGGCATAGCTTTGTGGAGCTTTAGGAGGCAAGTTTGTTTTTCACATAGGATGCCTGTAACATTTTGTTAGGGGAGTTGGTAGAAGCTGATACAATAGTGGTGTTTAAGAAGCATTTAGACAAACACTTGAACAGGCATTAAAAGAAGAAATATGGATTATGTGCAGTCAGACGGGAATAGTTTAATTTGTTGTCCTGTTCGACACAAACATGGTGGGCTGAAGGGCCTGTTCCTGTGCTGTGCTGTAATTCTTACAACCATATCCCATAACCCTGGAACCATTCCAGTGAAGCTTTATCCAACTCTTTCTATAACAATTACATTGTAATATGTGGGTCAAACTTGTACAAATATTCCATATCCAGTCTCAGTAATTGAATCAAGATTTCTCCATTCCAAACCCATTGCAATCAGGGCCAATAAACCATTAGTCTTCCTAATTGCTTGCTACACACACATGTTACCATTCAGTGATTGTTGTACAAAGACATCCAGCTGAAAACCAGCAACTTGTGTTCTCTATTCACCATTGGCCCGATCAGCACTAATTTCCCATAGTTATTGGCCTTGAGAGGTTATTGGCTTTGGGAGGCTATTTTCCTCATCGCAGCATTGGGTAGAGAGATATACGTTTCAACCCAAAGGCTCTAATCCACTGAAAGTACCTTTTCTGGGGGCATTTAAGAACTCTGGAGATAGGTCAAGAGTCACAAAGAACCTAAACTAGCAACTTCCATGAGGGACATTAATGAACTAAACAGATGTCCTTTCCATCATTATGTTACAGCTATAAGCTATTTTTAAGGATAGTTTAATTAGCTGAATTTAGATTCTCTTGCTACCTTGGTGAGATTTGTCACCGGTGTAGATTTTTAATCCAGATCTCTAGTAGATTAACCGCTGAGCCAATACTCCTGGAATACAGATCAGGGAGATATTGATATCTTTAGCAAGTGAACAGAGGACAAAGGGTGCAGATGTAAAATCATTGGCCAGAGGGGAAAAGAGAGGCAACCTTTGCCAAGAGTTTTTTCTAATCTCTGAGAATATAGCGTTGTTGAGTCACAGAGACATAGAACAGAAATATAGAGAGTACAGAGGAGATTTACTAGAATGTTGCCTGGGTTCCAGCAACTAAGTTACAGAGAAAGGTTGAACAAGTAATTCCCGACAAACCAGATTCAAATCTGCTAATCCAGCACAGCAACAATGCGCAACTCAAGTTAGTATTTTTAATTCAAAGGTGTGAGCGCATCAGGTAAGGCCCAGATTAATTATCTATCCCAAGAGTGAAGAATGACATGCAGAAAGCAGGTAGGAATTAAGCACCTGACAATGATTGCCCATTTTCTCTCTGGGCCTTAACATAGGGTAAAATATACTTATTTTCCAGTTACTTTAGAAACATAGAAACATAGAAAATAGGTGCTGGAGTAGGCCATTTGGCCCTTCAAGCCTGCACCGCCATTCAATATGATCATGGCTGATCATAGTTCTCCATCCCTCTCCCACTCAGACCTGTGGGTCTCTGGCATCTGCAGCATTCCAGTGAAGCCCAACAGAATCTTGAGGAAGATCTTAAATCAGAGCACTGAATGTAGGAGTAGGGAAGTAATGTTAAAATTGTACAAGGCATTGGTAAGACCAATTCTGGAGTATGGTGTACAACTTTGGTCGCCTAATTATAGGAAGGATGTCAACAAAATAGAGAGAGTACAGAGGAGATTTACTAGAATGTTGCCTGGGTTCCAGCAACTAAGTTACAGAGAAAGGTTGAACAAGTTCGGTCTTTATTCTTTGGAGCGCAGAAGGTTAAGGGGGGACTTGATTGAGGTCTTTAAAATGATGAAAGGGATAGACAGAGTTGACGTGGATAAGCTTTTCCCATTGAGGGTGCGGAAGATTCAAACAAGAGGGCATGACATGAGAATTAAGGGACAGAAGTTTAGGGGTAACATGAGGGGGAACTTCTTTACTCAGAGAGTGGTGGCTGTGTGGAATGATCTTCCTGCAGAAGTGGTGGAGGCAGGATCGATTTTAACATTTAAAAGTAAAGTCGATAGGTATATGGACGGGAAGGGAATGGAGGGGTATGGTCTGAATGCAGGTAGATGGGACTAGGGGAAAGCAAATGGTCGGCACGGATTGGAAGGGCCGAGAAGGCCTGTTTCCATGCTGTAATTGTTATATCGTTATAGAAATGGGCCATTCGGCCCACCACGTCCATGCTGACCTTTGTGCTTATCTACTCCAATCTCATTTACTCACATTAGGGCAACATCCTTCTGTGTCTCACCTATTTACGTGACTGCCGAAATGCCTCTTAAACCTTCGTAGTTGCTATCTGATTCGTTGTTTTGATTCCATGGGAAAAAGATTTTGACTGCTTTCCCCATTTAAGTCCAGGAAAAACATTAGGGCAACATCCTTCTGTGTCTCACCTATTTACGTGACTGCCGAAATGCCTCTTAAACCTTCGTAGTTGCTATCTGATTCGCTGTTTTGATTCCATGGGAAAAAGATTTTGACTGCTTTCCCCATTTAACTCCAGGAAAAACCAGCCCAGCCTATCTGATCTCTCCCCATAACTAGTTCTCCAATCAAACAATATCCTGATGAATCTTCTCTGCACTCTCTATAATGCATATTTAAAGAGACACGGACTGGGATTGCATTGGATCTTTGAAATGGGAGCTAGACACATCTTGAGGCTGATGAGGATAAACCAAATTGAGGAGTAAATAAGGCATCTCCTTCAAAGAACCAGTGGTCCTCTTATATTGTAAGTCCCGACAAACCAGATTCAGATTTACTCAGAGAGTGGTGGCTGTGTGAAATGATCTTCCTGCAGAAGTGGTGAAGGCAGGATCAATTTTAGCATTTAAAAGTAAAGTGGATAGGTATATGGACGGGAAGGGAATGGAGGGGTATGGTCTGAGTGCAGGTAGATGGGACTAGGGGAGAATAAATGGTCGGCACGGACTGGAAGGGCTGAGAGGACCTGTTTCCGTGCTGTAATTGTTATATGGTTATACGAGCACATCATCCTTCTTCTGAGCACAATTTGGTCTTCAGGATTCAATATTGAATTCAACTAATGCAGATAACTCCCAATTTCTATTCATATCAGATCTGCCTGCTTCTTAGTTTAGAGACACAGCAAGGAAACAGGCCCTTCAAACCACCAAGTCCACACTGACTATCGATCACCCCATACACTAGTTCTATGTGATCCCACTTTTTGACCTGCAGATTAGGGGCAATATACAGAGGCCAATTAACCTGCAACCCTGCAAGTCTTTGGGATGGAGGAGGAAACCGGAGCACCTGGAGAAAAGGGAAGTGGTCACAGGGAGAGCGTACAAACTCTGCATAGACATCACCCATAGTCAGGATCGAACCCAGGTCTCTGATGCTGTGAGGTATAGCAACTCTACCACTGCCCCTCCATGCTGCCTGCTGGAAGGTTATCAGTTGTAACATTAGCTGAGTTCCTCTCATACTCATCTCTGTCATGAATATATATATATGTTTTGAGAGATATGGGTTAAACACAGGCAAATGGGACTAGCGTAGATGTGCATCTTGGTCAGGATTGGATTAGTTGGGCTGAAGAGCATGTTTCCGTGCAGTTTGAGTGTTTGACTCAAAGACTCTCTCCACAGTCTCTGACTAACCTGCTGGGAATTTCCAGAATTCCCTTTTCAATTTTCAGGTTTCAGCGGCAATCACCTTTGCTTCTCTTACTCTCGAGAGCTATAACCTTATAGTTATATGGTAGAGAAACAGGGACCTTCAGCCCACCATGTCCATGCCAACCATTGCACACATCTACACTAAAGCCACTTACCAAAATTAGTTCCTTAGCCATCAATGCCTTGAAAAGCACTTGTTTAAATGTTATGTTTAAATGTTACATGTCGACCTCCAGCAGCTTTTTGAGCAATGCATTTCTGGATTCCAAACAGACTCTGTGTGAAAGAACCTCCCCTAAACCTCCTCCTCTCACCTTACACCCGAGCCCTCCTGCCTTCGTCATCCCACCATGGGAAAACAATTCCTCTTCCCTTTCTCTCTTTCATATACTTCTATCAGGCCACCATCATCCACCACTCCAGGGAATCAACCACAACCTATCCAAAATTTAGAAACAAGGAACCACAGATGCTGGTTTATACAAAAGGACATAAAGTGCTGGAGTAACTCAGCGGGTCAGGCAGCATCACTGGAGAACGTGGATACGTGACGTTTTGGATCTGGGTTCAAAGAAGCTGAAACGCCATCTATTCGTGTTCTCCAGAGATGCTAGCTGACACGCTGAGTTACTCCAGCTCTTTATGTCTTATTTTGTAAACCAGTGATAATATTGGGCATTTCAGTGAAAGACAAAATGGAGGATTTCTGCCTTTGCAAAACCTGCTTGGCATCTTTTTGCAAAGGCTGCACAGACCACGAGGATCATGGCTCCAGAATGTATGGGAGGAAGTTAAGTACAGGGTGATGTCCAGATGTCCTTTAATTGTTAATATGTATGAAGGTTTTGCAGAAAGAGCTGAGTCCTGCTGTAAATGCATGATCAGGATTGGTTGGAGAATGATAGTTTACAATACTATTGTTAACCATGTTGCATGGTCTTTGCACTGTTATTTGTGATTGGTCAAGGAGAGGGGCCTTGCCCAAATTGTTTACATTACCTGGTAAAATGTTTCTTAAGGGAACTGTCTTCCATTAAGAACTTTCTGTAGAAACAATGCAATGGGATATTTTGTGATAGGGTTAGGGAACTGTCAATTAATGTATTATATGATCTTTATTTATCATTGGTTTGTAGGGGTTGCATTCAATAGTTTTGCAATAATTTAACATTCAATAGTTTTGCAGTTTCAACATTATCAAAACCATCTTTTTTCTTTATTGCAGATGCATTTAATTTAAATTCCCCATCTGGTACATGAACTTATATCTTTGGATCATTTATTTCTGCCTCTGGCTATAATTCCAGTGATTTAAACAGGATGCCTTTGTATTCCATACAATACCCATTTTCTTATGGATACTACCGCATCCATTCCCACTGGAATTATATCCTCAAAATTAGTTCCTCGTCTTCAAACAGTCTTTATGCTAAGGATTAATTCTTGATCTTCCAGTCTAGCTCCATGCTGCCCTTCATTTTTTTCAACCTGCAATCTTCTCTGCAACTGCTACACTGTATTCTGACCTTTATTTATTTTCTGTTTTGCTCTACCTGATGTATCATATGATATCATTTGCCTGGATCGCACGGAAAGCAACATTTCTCACTGTTTCTCACCACGCATGACAATAATAAACCCATACCAACACCAATGTACTTAATTTAAAATATCAATAGACAATAGGTGCAGGAGTAGGCCATTCGTCCCTTCGAGCCAGCACCGCCATTCAATGGGATCATGACTGATCTTCCACAATCAGTACCCCGTTCCTGCCTTCTCTCCATATCCCTTAACTCCGCTATCCCTAAGAGCTCTATCTTATGCCCCTGTCCCACTTAGGAAAACCTGAACGGAAACCTCTGGAGACTTTGCGCCCCACCCAAGGTTTCCGTGAGGTTTCCGTGAGGTTCCCGGAGGTTTGTGTCAGGATGGTCGAAAGTGGTTTCTGCTTCTTCTAATGTTCTATAGAAGAAGCAGAAACCACTTTAGACCATTAGGGAGACTGACAAAAACCTCCTGGAACTGCACGGAAACCTTGGGTGGGGCGCAAAGTCTCCAGAGGTTTCCGTTCAGGTTTCCTAAGTTGGACAGGGGCATAACTCTCTCTTGAACGCATCCAGAGAACCGGCCTCCACCGCCCTCTGAGGCAGAGAATTCCACAGACTCACAACTCTCTGTGTGAAAAAGTTTTTCCTCATCTCCATTCTAGATGGCTTACCACTTATTCTTAAACTTTGGCCCCTAGTTCATGTTACAGTAGGTTCTCATTTATTGGGCAGTGGGACAAAATGCCTTCTGGTGCGCAATGATCTCCCCCTGGAAATTCCTTTTCACTATGTACTACCCCTTTGGTCTGGCTCACGGTCTCATTACCCTCGTCCAAATCTACTCGCCTTTCCACTTGACCTTCTGTAGATGTGTAGGAGTCTGCCAGGGCCCACCTGGTATTTGAACTTAGGGCTATTCATCCTCGTCTCTGGCTACGATCCCACTGGTTTAAACACTACATCTTTGTGCTGTATACGTTACACTTTTTCTTAAGGACACAACCACATTAATTCCCTCTGAAATTGTCTGACGTACTTCCAAAAACTCTTCAACATTAGTTCCTTCATTTGGGTAAATATGCCGGAGTAGAACGGGCGTCAGGAGTTATCGGGAGCAGGCAGGAAAATGGAATTGTTCCCGATGTTGGGGAGGTCCAGGACAAGGGGTCACAGCTTAAGGATAAGGGGGAGATCCTTTAGGACCGAGATGAGAAGGACTTTCTTCACACAGAGAGTGGTGGGTCTCTGGAACTCTCTGCCACAGAGGGTAGTTGAGGCCAGTTCATTGGCTATATTTAAGAGGGAGTTAGATGTGGCCCTTGTGGCTAAGGGTATGGAGAGAAGGCAGGTACGGGATACTGAGTTGGATGATCAGCCATGATCATATTGAATGGCGGTGCAGGCTCAAAGGGCCGAATGGCCTACTCCTGCACCTAATTTCTATGTTTCTATGTTTCTATGAATTAGGATGCAGAGATCAGCCATGATTGAATGGTGGAGTAGACTCGATGGGCTGAATGGCCTAATTCTACTCCTGTAACTTGTGAGAATGGCAATACCTTGCATGGAGTTGAAGATTGCGAACAGGTACATGAAGCTGAGGTTCACTGGGCCCCAGGCGAAGAATGCAAAGCCCCACGTCATTCCCAAGAGGAACGTCAAGCTGGTGACACTTCGGAGATTGCGCAAGATCTCCTCCCTCAGGTTACGGTTGCTCTTCTTCCCATTCCTTCCGCAGATCTGGATTAACACCACCACGAACATGGAGATGTTCATCAAGAAGAGGATCACAAAGTAACCGACGCAGGTCACGTAGAAAACCACATCATCCTCGATCCAACAGCTGTAGGAGGAAATGAGAGAGAAGCAGTTAGGATTTCATACCAACTACAAGACACACAAAGATGCCATTTGGCCCATCATCTTCATGCCTGCTCTCTACACAACATTCCGCCAGTCCCACTCCCTTAATTTACTCACGGACCTGCCACTTACTCTCATTTACAAGTCCATCAACTCGCTTTTTTTTTAATACTGGCTGGTTATGTACAGCAGTCAAATACCCAGCCAGTATGCCTTTGAGTTCCAGGAGCAAACCGGAGATCTTGGAGAAAGGGCCACAAGGTCACAGCGAGAACATGCAAATTCCATGCCGAGATCGCCAGAGGACACCGTTGTGAAGAATCTCTGGACCTATGAGGCTGCATAACTAACTGCTGTTCCACTGTGCCACCACAATCCTACTTGAGATTGGTGAAGGACATCATAAAGCTTTAACAGAATAAGGCTGTTAACCCATTGTGTTCATACCAGGCATGAATTGACCCAGTCTACCTCTTATTTATTGAACCATACGATGCAGGGGGTGGGAGTTGAGCCACTGTTCCCATGCTAGTCAAAAAAGACCTCCCCACTGAACCTTGCCTTCCCACGCTTTCAAACACACATCCAAGCACCTTTCAAAATGTGATGAAGATAAATGTATCCACTAATCCCTTAAAACAATGGGTTCCACCCTCCCAACACTTTCCAGCTGAAGATTAGATTTTCCTTATCACCCCTTTAATTTTTCATCTAATTATTTTAAATACACATTCATTGGTTTAGATGCCATTAAGCTAGAAAGGGCGCAGAAAAGATTTACAAGGACCTTGCCAGGACTCAAGGGATTGAGCTATGGGAGAGGTTGGACAGGCTGGGACTTTGTTAACCATATAACAATTACAGCACGGAAACAGGCCTTCTCGGCCCTTCCAGTCCGTGCCGACCATTTATTTCCCCCTAGTCCCAGCTACCTGCACTCAGACCATACCCCTCCATCCCCTTCCCGTCCATATACCTATCCACTTTACTTTTAAATGTTAAAATCGATCCTGCCTCCACCACTTCTGCAGGAAGATCATTCCACACAGCCACCACTCTCTGAGTAAAGAAGTTCCCCCTCATGTTACCCCTAAACTTCTGTCCCTTAATTCTCATGTCATGCCCTCTTGTTTGAATCTTTCCTACCCTCAATGGGAAAAGCTTATCCACGTCAACTCTGTCTATCCCTTTCATCATTTTAAAGACCTCAATCAAGTCCCCCCTTAACCTTCTGCGCTCCAAAGAATAAAGACCTAACTTGTTCAACCTTTCTCTGTAACTTAGTTGCTGGAACCCAGGCAACATTGTAGTAAATCTCCTCTGTACTCTCTCTATTTTGTTGCCATCCTTCCTATAATTAGGCGACCTCGGAGCTGAAGAGGCCAAGGGGCGATCGTATAGATGTGTATGAAAGCATGAGACGAATAGATAAGGTGAATACACACAGCTTTTTTCCCCTCAGAAATGGGGGGATCAAAAACTAGACAATAGACAATAGACAATAAACAATAGACAGTAGGTGCATGAGTAGGCCATTCTGCTCTTCGAGCCAGCACCACCATTCAATGGCTGATTATCCCCAATCAATCAGTACCCCGTTCCTGCCTTCTCCCCATATCCCCTGACTCCGCTATCTTTAAGAGCCCTGCCAAGCTCTCTCTTGAAAGTATCCAGAGAACCGGCCTCCATCACCCTCTGAGGCAGAGAATTCCACAGACTCACAACTCTCTGGGTGAAAAAGTGTTTCCTCATCTCCGTTCTAAATGACTTACCCCTTATTCTTAAACTGTGGCCCCTGGTTCTGGACTTCCCCAACATCGGGAACATGTTTCCTGCCTCTAGCGTGTCCAAACCCTTAATAATCTTATATGTTTCAATAACATTATTGAAATATAAATGTGAATAGGTTTATGGTAAGAGGGGAAAGATTTAATAGAATCTGAGGAACCATCTATTCACACAGAGAGTGGTACACATATGGAAAGATCTGCCAGAGGAAGTGTTTGAACTATCGTTTCAAAGACATTTCGGATGCAAAATGTTTAGAGACATATGGGTCAAATGTGGGCAAATGAAACCAGCTTAAATGAACATCTTGGTCAGAAGGGCCAAAGAGCCTTGACGTGTGTTATGAATTTATGCCTCTACATTCTTTGCTTTTAAATACAGATCCTTCCTATTTAGTGAGTTTACTTTCTCCAACATCTTTTGTTGAGATTTCATATTTATTTTTTAAAATGTATTTCTTCTTCATTTTTTTAATTGAGGAACGAATACTGTTCGTGCGATTAGCCAGACGTGACACAGAAGTGTTTGCAGCCCTGGAGCAGAAGTATTGGCCGCTGGGCAGGAAATCTGAACGCGTCAGTCACCCGTTTGTGACTTCATGATTAACCTATAACCAAGTTCGGTTGAACTGCCTCTGCATTCTACCGTAACTAAGGTGATATTTTGCAAACAATATGGAAGATAACTTGGGTGGCAGGATTACTTGGCTCTGACGCTCAGCGATACACAGCAAGAGAGTTATGCAGCTCACGGTTTAACCCTTGCACTCCAGGCAAAATCTCTCGGAGACTGCAGCTGCCTTAAACTCATCCGCTCCCCCAGCTGTCCCCCGGGGGGGAAACCTGGGCATCCAAGCTCCCCTCCTCCAGAACCGTCAGCAACTGTGTCTATTCCCCGATCTGTGACCATGGCCAGGTTTTAGTGTGCTGGTAACTATTGGAGGTTAATGTACTTGCCATGGAAGGTTCATTGCCAGTCCCTTGAGCAATATTGCTCTCCAGGCAATGCTGCAAACTGGTAAATTGATTGTTACACAAAAAGCTGGAGAAACTCAGCGGCGCAGCAGCATCTAAGGAGAGAAGGAGATAGGCGACGTTTCGGGTCGAGACCCTTCTTCCTAGCGAAGGAGATAGGCGACGTTTCGGGTCGAGACCCTTCTTCCTAGCGAAGGAGATAGGCGACATTTCGGGTCGAGACCCTTCTTCCTAGCGAAGGAGATAGGCGACGTTTCGGGTCGAGACCCTTCTTCCAAGCGAAGGAGATAGGCGACATTTCTGGTCGAGACCCTTCTTCCTAGCGAAGGAGATAGGCGACATTTCGGGTCGAGACCCTTCTTCCTAGCGAAGGAGATAGGCGACGTTTCGGGTCGAGACCCTTCTTAGGTAAATCATGGTAAATTGATTATTCACTCCATATTCGCCTTTGGAAGCTGGCACATTGACAGCTTGAGACATAGTAACCAATACACAACAGCGTATAGTTACTAGGTTCATAACTTCACAATTCAAAGGAGCAGAATTAGGCCATTCGGCCCATCTAGTCCACTCCATCTTTCAATCGAGGCTGATCTATCTTTCCCTCTCAATCCCATTCTCCTGCCTTCTCTTCATAACCCTTGACACCCTTACTAGCCAAGAATCTGTCAATCTCCGCTTTAGAAATACCAAATTACTTGGCCTCCACAACCATCTGTGGCAAAGAATTCCACAGATTCACCACCCACCAACTAAAGAAATTCCTCCTCCTCTCCTTTCTAAAGATCCCCCCTTTATTCTGAGACTGTGCTAGACTCTCCCACTAATGGAAACATTCTCCCTACATCCACTCATTCCAGGCCTTGCACTATTCAGAAGGTTTCACTGAGGTCCCCCCTCATACTTCTAAATTCCAGCGTGTACTGGCCCAGTGTGGTCAAACATTCATCAAACATTAACCCAACCATCGCTGGGATCACTCGCGTAAACCTCCTCTGGACCCTCTCCTACAGCGAATACCCGTCCTCAGGTATGGGGCCCAATTAATTCTATACAGCAGAACATAGAATATCACAGCTCAGAAACAGTCCTTCAGCCCACTATGTCTGTGCCAAACTATATAACCATATAACAATTACAGCACGGAAACAGGCCTTCTCGGCCCTTCCAGTCCGTGCCGACCATTTATTTTCCCCTAGTCCCATCTACCTGCACTCAGACCATACCCCTCCATTCCCTTCCCGTCCATATACCTATCCACTTTACTTTTAAATGTTAAAATCGATCCTGCCTCCACCACTTATGCAGGAAGATCATTCCACACAGCCACCACTCTCTGAGTAAAGAAGTTCCCCCTCATGTTACCCCTAAACTTCTGTCCCTTAATTCTCATGTCATGCCCTCTCGTTTGAATCTTTCCTACCCTCAATGGGAAAAGCTTATCCACGTCAACTCTGTCTATCCCTTTCATCATTTTAAAGACCTCAATCAAGTCCCCCCTTAACCTTCTGCAGTCCAAAGGATAAAGACCTAACTTGTTCAACCTTTCTCTGTAACTTAGTTGCTGGAACCCAGGCAACATTCTAGTAAATCCCCTCTGTACTCTCTCTATTTTGTTGACATCCTTCCTATAATTAGGCAACCAAAATTGTACACCATACTCCAGAATTGGTTTTATCAATGCCTTGTACAATTTTAACATTACTTCCCTACTCCTATATTCAATGCTCTGATTTATAAAGGCCAGCACACCAAAAGCTTTCTTTACCACCCTATCTACATGCGATTCCACCTTCAGGGAACAATGCACAGTTATTCCTAGATCCCTCTGTTCCACAGCATTCCTCAATTCCCTAACATTTACCATGCACAAGGTGGCTACTTAAATTAATTCTTCTCTGCACATCCTTCCATTCTCTGCACAATAAAGCCTCAGCAGGGCCGGTTCAGAGCCGCAATAGCTCTGGGAATGAAGCTGTTCCTGAGTCTGGAGGTGCGGGCGTAGAAGGCCTTGTAGCGTCTGCCGGGAGGGAGTAGTTCGAACAGTCCATTACAAGGGTGAGAGGGGTCTTTATGGATGCTGACGGCCTTCCTGAGGCACCGTGTGTGGTAGATGCCCTCCAAGGCTGGTAGCGGTGTCCCAATAATCTGTTGCGCTCTGTGGACGACGCACTGAAGAGCTCTCCTCTCCGCCTCCGTGCAGCTGAGATACCACACAGATGCCATACGTTAGTATGCTCTCTGCCGTGCAGTGGTAGAAGGTTGTCAGCAGCTGTTGGGGCAGACCAGTCCACTTCAATGGTGTCAGGAAGAACAGTCGTTGCTGTGCCTTTTTGACCAGCGCAGCGGTGTTGGTGGACCATGTGAGGTCCTCTGAGATGTGAATGCCCAGAAACTTGAAGCTGGACACTCTCTCCACACTGTCTCCGTAGATGGAGATTGGGGCGTATTCCCCATTCTGTGACCTCACTCCCAGTGGAAAAACCTGTCCTGCACATCTCCTTTAAATTATTCCCCCCTCACCTAAAAGCTGTGCCCTCGAGGATTTGATTCATCCACCCTGGGCATGAGGTTCTAACTGTCTACCCTATCGATGCCTCTTATAACATTATCTTCTGCATTTGGTTTATTTTCTCTTTCGCATTACCTGATGTACACATGTACAGTATGATTTGCACACAAAATAAAGTTATTCTCTGTATCTTGGAACACGTGATCATAATAAATAATAACTTATAAAATGACACAAATTGCTAGAGTAACCCAATGAGTCAGGCAGTATCTCTGGAAGACATGGACATGGTGACATTTTGGGTCAGAATCCTTCTTCAGACTGGGTTTCTATGTCTTCCAGTTGTGCACGTCTTCCAGAGATGCTGCCCGACCCACTGAGGCACTCCACTACTTTGTGTGTTTTTTTTGTGTAAATTAGCATCTGCAGTTCCTTGTGTCCACAACTTGCTCAATCATGGAAGGAAGCTATCAGGCCAACAAGGAAAAGTTACAAGGATATGCTCAAAGCTCGAGGAGTGCAGCATCCTCACTGACTTCTGAAATCTCCGGCTCATCACCTTGACACCCTTGAATGTTTCCCCTTGTGGGAGAGTCTAGCACCAGAGGGCACACTCAGAATAAAGGGTGTACCTTTAGAAAGGAGAGGAGGAGGAATTTCTTTAGTTAGAGGGTGGTGAATCTGTGGAATTCTTTGCCACAGATGGCTTTGGAGGCCAAGTAATTGGGTATTTTTAAAGCGGAGATTGACAGATTCTTGGTTAGTAAGAGTGTCAAGGGTTATGAGGTCATGAGCAGAAAAGGATTATTTGGGATAGTATTGAGAGTCTCAAATGCATGCATTGGAAATTGGGGCAGCATAGTGGCGCAGCGGTAGAGTTGCTGCCTTACAGCGCCAGAGGCTAGGGTTCAGTCCTAACTATGGGTGCTGTCTTTATGGAGTTTGTACGGTCTCTCCGTGACCACATGGGCGTTTGTAGGTTAATTGGCTTTGGTAAAATTGTAAGTTGTCTCTAGTGTGTAGGATAGTGTTAAGGGCCTGTCCGACTTGCGTTTCCTTGGCACGCAAATTACGCGACCTCGTGGTCGCGTTGAGGTGCACGGGCATCGTATGGCCGCGCGGGGCCGGTCCCACTGAGAAGCGCGGGGCTCCAAAATTTTTGTAGCGAACAAAATCTTTGCGCGCCAACGGCTTGTTGCGGCCAAAGTGGGACAGGCCCAAGACCCTGGCGCGACGCAACGTCTCACCTGCAACAGCAGCAGAAGCAGGCAAACGAACGCCGAGCTCGGTCTGGGGCTCACGGCCGTTGCGGTTCCGGATCCGCCCCCACTTCTACACCCAGAGTGGGGCCAAGAAAATTGAAGATAGACGCAAAATGCAGGAGTAACCCAGCGGGACCGGCAGCATCTCTGGAGAGAAGCAATGGGTGACGTTTCGGGTCAAAACCCTTCTTTCAGACTGGAGAAGAGTCTCGACACGAAACGTCACCCATTCCTTCTCTCCAGAAATGCTGCCGGTCCCGCTGAGTTACTCCAGCATTTTGTCGCCATCTTCAAATGACGTCACGCGCTCCAGACTGATGTGCGGTCGAATGAAATCCAACGCGACCTTCGCGGGAGCGTCGCAGCTCAACGCGACCACGGGGTCGCGTGATTTGCGTGCCAACGACACGTAAGTGGGACAGGCCCTTTAGTGTGCAGGGTGATCGCTGTTAGACACGGATGCGATGGGCCAAAATGTGTGTTTCCGCACTGGATCTCTAAAGTGCAAAGACCAAAGTAAATGTGCAGAGGCATATTTGTTCCCGATGTTGGGGAGGTCCAGGACAAGCGGTCACAGCTTAAGGATAAGGGGGAAATCCTTTAGGACCGAGATGAGAAGGACTTTTTTCACACAGAGAGTGGTGGGTCTCTGGAACTCTCTGCAGCAGAAGGTAGTTGAGGCCAGTTCATTGGCTATATTTAAGAGGGAGTTAGATGTGGCCCTTGTGGCTAAGGGGATCAGAGGGTATAGAGAGAAGGCAGGTACGGGATACTGAGTTGGATGATCAGCCATGATCATGTTGAATGGCGGTGCAGGCTCGAAGGGCCGAATGGCCTACTCCTACACCTAATTTCTATGTTTCTATGTCTATAACACGGAGAAAGGAATACACCACCTCATGAACAACACACAGTGTCAAACACCCCCTGCCCCATTTGTGAGCGAGTCCCTGGTTCCCACGTTGGCCTCACTGTGCCACCATACACCACACAGCATCAGAGTAGATGCAAGAACCCTCAACCCTGGGAGACAGCCTCAGACGAAGAGGAGAAACTCACAATTCGGAGCCACTCTCTATGTCGTCCTTGCCATACACTGATACCCCGTAGAATCTCCTGTCGATTGAAAGGACGATTATCACCACCAGAGCAGGCAAGCCTGTGAACACAGAACGGAAGGGAAATATGAAGTCATAGAAACATACAGCACAGAAACAGGCCCGTCATCCCAACATGTCCATGCCGATTTAAGGACCCCACCAAAGCTAACCCTATTTGACCATGTTTGACCCACATCCCTCTAAACATTTCTATCTATAATACCTATCCAGATACCCATTAAATATTGTTATTATAGCTGCCATAATCACTTCCTTTAGCAGCTTGTTCCATTGTGCACCAGCCTCTCTACGAAAATGCAGCTAGCAGTGAAGGCAGTTACGTGAAGAAAGCAAATAGCATGTTGGCCTTCATAGCGAGAGGATTTGAGTATAGGAACAAGGAGGTCCTTCTGCAGTTGTACAGGGCTGTGGTGAGACCACACCTGGAGTATTGTGTGCAGCTTTGGTCTCCTAATTTGAGGAAGGACATTCTTGCTATTGAGGGAGTGCAGCGTAGGTTCACCAGGTTAATTCCCGGGATGGAGCGACTGACATATGATGAAAGAATGGATCGACTGGGCTAATATTCACTGGAATTTAGGATGAGAGGGGATCTTATAGAAACATATAAAAGTCTTAAGAGATTGAACCATCTAGAACCATTTTGGGGGAGTCCAGTTTGAGAATGAGAGGTAGGCCATTTAGATCTGAGATGAGGAAAATAATTGTGAATCTGTGGAATTCTCTGCCACAGAAGGCAGTGGAAGCCAATTCACTGGATGTTTTCAAGAGAGAGTTCGATATAGCTCTCACCCCTTATCATACACCATCACAGTGGGAGGGTGTGATGGTGTATGATAATGGTGAGGTGCAATGGTGTGTAAGGGTGTTTAATGGTGTGATGGTATGTGATGATAGTGTGTGATGATGGTGCGTGAGCGTGTTCGATAGTGTGATAGTGTGTGGTGGTTTGTGAGGAGGCGAGGGGAAGTGTGAGCATGCAATGATGTATGATGATGGTGGGGTGTGGTGTGATGAGGGTGGGTGGTGCAATCTTGCCACCACTTGTTAACCAAGATTTGTTGAAAAACCCTCAGCGTCACTGCAGTGCATTCTGAAGGTAGCACCTTGCATTCCTGTCCTTCTGCCTACCATTTTAAGCCTTTTGATTATTTCCTGCAACTATTCATGAAATTTGTTATGGTCATGTACATAAACTTCAAAATCTTTCAGCACCTCCACTGTATCTGGCATCTCACCGTGCAGCAAATGTTTCCATCCTACTTTGTCATCCAAGTGGAGTCCACACCTCAAATTCCATTAGCCATTGTTTTTAGTATTTGCTTCCTCCAAGGACATTGCATTATATTTTAATGTTTCCATCTACACTACTTACTTTAGTGCTTATTCTAGAATCTTCAATAAAATTGATCCATATTTTCAAATCCCGCTATCTAAGAATTTTATAAAAATGGTGAAAGGTTGTGACCTTGACAACATTTTTTGAAAATCAACAAATGTTGCATCTTGCCCATTATCCCAACTCTCTGATTAAACTCTCTCATGCATAAAGCATAATCTGAAGTGCTGGTGCATTGCTTAAAAGAAGCCATGAGACATAGATCTCTGGAACTAAGAAAAAATTGAAACAGGCAAAATAGAGCAACAGGCAGAACAAAAGAACAGATTGAATAGAAACAGGTGGGATAAAGAAACAGGTGAAACTGAGAATAGACAAAGCAAGAAACGGGAACAAACTGAAGAAGGAAAACAGGGGAATGGGCGGAACAAAAGCACAGGTAGTCTGAAACAAAGCTTATAGAGGAGCAAGATGCGCCACTCAGTGGAAAAAGCGTAGTATCACGTGTGTGATTGTCGACGCCATATTAGCGGACCAGAGATGGCGTCGACTATGGCGTCTACTGGGAAACTGAGCTTCTCTATGATCTTTGTCTCGCGATCTGCCGCTGTGTAATCCGCTCCAAAGCTACAGAGCAGTTGCAAGCAAAGATTATACAGGAGCAAGATGCATTAGAAAGTTATTAGATTTATTTGTAATAGATCTCTACTTACCTCTCGATCCCCCTCTATCCCCTCTCTTCTCTCGATCACCCTCTCTTCTTTCTATCGCTCTCTCTCCCCTCTCCATCTCTTTCTCTCCCCTCTCGATCTCTTTCTCTCCCCTCTCGATCTCTTTCTCTCCCCTCTCGATCTCTTTCTCTCCCCTCTCTTCTCGATTTCCCTCTCTCCCTCCCTTCCCTCTGTGTGAGAGTTGGCAGCCCTGCTATGCCTTCGGCCCAAAAGAGGATAGAAATAAATTACATAATGGTCTTTGTAGGAAGATTTTACTAAGCTATTCTATCCAAAGATTTGCTTCTATCTGTCCCACCATATATTTATATGAATGTGTGTGCCTGTAATTTTGTGTAGTGTGTGTTAAAGCAACACAAGGGAAGCTGCACAATGCAATGCAAGGTAAACTACGCAAAGGTGGGGGCTGGGGAGGAAAGTTGCGAGGGCAATGGGGGAACAGGGGAAAAGGGAAGGGGGGAGAGAGAGACGGATGGAGAGGGGAGGGAGGGAGATCGAGAGAAGATAGGGGAGAGAGGGATCGAGGGGAGCTTGAGAAGAGAGGGAGAGGGAGATCGAAAGAGAGGGAGAGAAAGATCGAGAGAAAGAGGGATCGAGAGGGAGAGAAAGATCGAGAGGGGGACAGAGAGGGATCGTGAGGCAAGTAAAGATCTATTACAAATAAATCTAATAACTTTCTAATGCATCTTGCTCCTGTATAATCTTTGCTTACAACTGCTCTGTAGCTTTGGAGCGGATTACACATGGGGAGACAGTCCGCCAAAATGGCGGCCGTGACGTTCCGTTACGTACTACACACCAGTCCATTGGATTTCCACTGAGTGGCGCATCTTGCTCCTCTATAATCTTTGGTCTGAAAAAGGGTCTCGACCTGAAATGTCACCCATTCCTTCTCTCCAGAGATGCTGCCTGTCCCGCTAAGTTACTCCAGTTTGTTGCGTCTATCTTTAGAATAAACAGGCGGAACAGAGAAACCACTGTGACAAATGCTGTGATTCAAGACAATCTTTGGCGGATTATCGCAGCCTGATTATCCTGGAGGTGGGAGCACAATTCGCTTTGTATTTCAGTCTCCTTCCTGGCATGCGTTAACAGGCGGGAAGATGAAGGAGCAGGCAGAAGAAAGAAACAGGCGCAACAAAAAGGGGAGTTAAAGAAACAGGCGCAACAGAGACACAAGCGAGACGGACTTACCCCAGCCGATGATGCAGAATTTGAGCATGTACTTTCTGATGTAGGTATTGAAGACCTTGACTAGGGCGATGTACATGTGAACCGCTTCCAGCCCCATCCAGGTGAAGGAAGCCAGTAGGAAGAAGTGAAGGAGAACCGCAACGGCGACGCACAGCCCGGCGATGTTGAACGACGCTAGCCAGCCGTTGATCAGGAAGATAAAGTTCAGGAAGAAGAGCGAAGTGCTGAGATTCATCAGGATCTTTGAAGGATAATCACGGCGCAGTTTCCTGGAGGAGGCAGGGCGATGGTTAATTCACTTCTTACTGCGTTATCTCCTCCAATCTACTCATGTTTGTGTTAATGTTACTGTTCTTATCAGATCGTAATTGTGACCATATTTCGGAGCCCCACAGTACCTTTAGATGACGAGCCTGCGATGGACTGGGATAGACATTCAGACAGACAGTCGCACGCACACACGCACACACACGCATCGCTACTGATCCAAGCTGGTGACATTGGAGAGCATAATACATGACGGGGTGTACAACAAGCTTCCGATGCTCAGTGTCTCTCCATCCCTTACCTCAGCAAAGTTTCCCACAGTTTCACAACCACCCCTCCCCCACCGTTAACACTACATCAGGGGAAGCTTTCTAAATATTATCTCAGCATATGGTGAGGTCGTCTATGAAGAACAGGTAGAAGAAGAGGTGACCCTGTCCTCACCCTTTGACCCCTTTCCTTACGCTGACCCAAGCCCGACTGTGTCACAGATTCCCAATCTACCAAAGTCGAGTTTCACTCACTCAAACGCCACGTATGTGAGAAGGGTTGTTGCCGAGAAGATGGCCGAGATCCCACATCCTATGTGAGTGATGAAGGTCAGGATCTTCGTATTAACCGCATCGATCTTTTGAGCCGTCCCTGAGATGTCCTGCGGGAGGATGAAACCGATGATGCATAAAGAATAACTACAGACTGTAATTAGGTGAATATCTACACACAGGTGAAAGTGCAGATGGGAACGAGTGCAGTAAAGAAGGGGTGATACTTGAACAAAGAATGTATATCATGACATTGAACAGTGACGCCACAGAATGTAGCAAGAAGAAAAGCCATTCTTCCAGCTGACCAATTCTTAATTTGAAAGAAGGAAATACTTGTGCAGATAAGTTGCATATCTTTCATTCATTGTTCTTTATCTCTCCACATCACCGTCTATATCTCTCGTTTCCCTGATCCCTGACCAGTCTGAAGAAGCGTCTCGACCCGAAACGTCGCCTATCTCCTTCGCTCCTTAGATGCTGCTGCACCCGCTGAGTTTCTCCAGCTTTTTGTGTACCCTCGTTATATTGGACTATAGGTCTGCATTCATAGAATTGCTACAAAGATAGGGTGCAAGAATACCTCTGGTCTTGGTAGGGGTGTGATGAAAAACTATCGAGTTGGTAGATTCCTTTTGCGTGATATAAATAATATAGTAACTGGCTTTTTTTTCTTCTTTCTTTTTCTCTCTCTTTTTCTTCTTTTTCGTTTCTAGGGGTCTCTCTCTTAATCCCCTTTCTCTAATTCTTTGACCGAGGGTTCTTTTTTTCCCCCCCTTTGGCGCGCTCTTTCACTTTCACAACTCTTTTCACCTACTTCACTCTCTCTGTTTCTATTCTTTTTTCTTAAAAGCCATAAAAATTATGGGGTACAATGATTGTAACAATATATATGTGATGTACACTGATGTATTTACCACTATTAAATAACAATATTTAATAAAAATAATACAAAATATTGGGCTATTGGGAGGGGCGTCGTGATATGTTGTCCATTATTGCGGATTGTCTGCTATAACCAAACAAGGGATTCGCTCAAACCACCTGGAGGCCACTCCATGAAATGAGTTGTTTGTAAATGCAAAGTTATTTTTACCAGCTAAAATTGAACTTTTGCTACTGTGAGTTAAAAATATTAAAGGGTGTTTGTTATATGGTTTAATCGAGTGTCGTTGCACAAGTGATGATCAAAGCAATTGCTTGTCAATTTCGAAGTTGTCTATAGTGTTTTTAAAGAGACAGTGGTGTCTGATTACCACTATATCCAAAATCCATTCTAAACAGGACTGTAACAATGAGGTTTAATGGAATTTTAAGTACAATTTCTAGACAACCCAACAACTAGTGAAGTACGGTTCATATTTTCATTTTTCTTCGCAACTTGAAAGGAGGCTATTTGGCTAATTCAGTTCAATGAGAAGGATGAGATTACATTGCAGAGAGTATAGAGGAAACTCACTGAGATGTTAACTGGATTGAAGGACTTTTGTTATTGGAAAGATTGGATAGGCTTGTTTACCAAGGAGCGAATGTGGCTACATTTTACCTGACAAAGGTATGTCAGATTATAAGAGGCATAGATAGAGTAGATAGTCATAATCTTTTTGGTAATGGTATCAGGAAGAAAAGGACATAGGAATGAGGTGGGGGCAAGGGGTTTTAAAGGTAATTTGAGGGAAAGGTTTTGTTTTAACGTAGAGAGCGGTTGATGGCTGGACTGCGCTTCCAAAGGAAATGGTGGAATCAAACACAATCATTATGTTCTGGAAGTACTTTGACTGGCACTTAAATAGGCAAAACTGGAGAGAAGGAACATGTGTTGTTTCAGTTGATACTCTTCTGAAGAAGTGTCTCGACCCCGAAACGTCACACATTCCTTCCCTCCAGAGATGCTACATGTCCCGCTGAGTCACTCCAGCATTTTATGCCCATCTTCGGTGTAAACCAGCATCTGCAGTTCCTTCCTACACACTTAAATGGGCAAGGCAGCTTCAGAAAGGTCAGTTTCAAGAATTTGTTAACAGTGGGAAGAAGTTTTGGGGTTAAGGCTTGGGAAAAACAAAACTCACGCAAACTATGAAGTTGCGGATTTTGGATCAAGACACATCTCAGGACTTGGCCGCCCAAATAGTCAATCAGAGAATCACTGATTAGTTGCTCATTTAGTAGGTATGTTACAAAACCTACCTTCAGCAGCGCTGCAGTTCTGCCGCTCCCCGTGTGCGCGACTTTGGCGCCTTTCAGAGGGGGGCGGGCTTAAAGTGCCTTTTTTCCACAGGCAGGGCAAATCGATCCGTCGGGCGATTTCGTTGCGGAAGAAAAATCGCTCCGACATTTCATTGATGAAGGTATTTTTAAATTACGCTAGATTATTTATTATCTAGAGTAATTTAAAAATCACCTTCAAAAGCCATGAGCGCCAATAACGGGAAGGATTTTGCGTAGGGGAGAAAAAAAGGTACACAGTTTATTTTTATACTAAAAGTTGGTTTTTATGGAGGCTTTAATAATATTTTCATGTGGCGAAATGGGGTCCAAAAAAAATGTATGAACCGGCTGTATTTTTCATACCGACTTCACAGCAAACCGCAACGTTCTAATCCACTGCATTCCACTAAAACCCACTCGCTAGTTGATTTAAATGGCCATTAATTTACAGGCATTAAACACTAAATTCATTCAATTTGGCCCAGAAATTCATGAAAATGAGATTTAAAAATTATGTTATATTGTGGATTATTGTGTGAATGTTATTTGGACACTTAGGCAATTTAAAAAAAGTTTATCTTTTCTTAGGAAATGGATAGATATTTAGATCTACTCATTGAATTTTGTAATTAGCTACAATTAGATAACTAACTAATTATATGCTTTAATTTCAGGTCATCCAAGTAAGATTGTTTCCTATTTGTTTCAGAATGCTTCAATCTATAATAACTGAAAATTTCATTGAGTTCTCTTAATTTTTAAGAAAGTTATGGGCTTTTAACGGTTCCAGATCACAGCTTTTGAGTTAAGTCAATTGAAAGGCAATGGGGAACAAGATGCTAATTTCCGAGTATGAAAATGGTCATAACTTTCTTCATACTGAAGATATGAAAGTGAATTAGGTGTCAAATTAAACTTCTTTTTATGCTTTATCTGATGGGATAAATTGCAGACTTGATTTTTAAAATCTCAAAATTTTGTAACATTGCTACATTTAGCTTACTCTGATAGTTCCATTGTCCTGTGGTATCTGGCATCCCTCGACATAAAAAAAGATTCTTACCAGCAGTATTCCAAAGTGAGTGAGGTGGTTGCACAGGCAGATGGTTTCATTGGCGCTGGACCTTGGATCAGCGCGACATCCTCGAGTGTTCCAGCCACCACTGTCGTCTGCCAAAGGAGGGGTTAAATGGTACAGTAAGTGTTTGTATGGTACAAAATTTCCAACTGGGATCGAGCAGCCTTCATGGAGGAAGGACGTTTCCCTCGGTGAGGATTGCAGTTATGGAATAAGGAATAGGACTGAGATGGTGAGAAACATCCCCACTCTGGGATGGCAAACCTCTCTACCACAGAAGGCAGTGGAGGGTGTGAATGACTACATCGAAGAAGGTGGTGATGGTGGTGAATCTGTGGAATTCTTTGCCACAGAAGGCTGTGGAGGCCAAGTCAATGGATATTATTAAGGCAGAGATAGACAGTTTCTTGATTAGTACGGGTGCCAGGGGTTATGAGGAGAAAGCAAACAATGGGGTTAGAAGGGAGAGATAGATCAGCTGTGATTGAATGGTGGAGTAGACGATGGGCCGAATGGCCTAACTCTGCTTCTATCACATGAATTTATGAACATGAGATGGATATATTCTGAGGCACAAAAAGAGTTGAGGGAAATGTAGTAAGGAGTATGGTTCAGACTAAATCACGTTGGATCGTGGGACGGGCTGAAAGGGCTGAATAGACTGTCGTTGTATATTACTGTCATCCTGCATCAGAAGGTGTCAGAAGAAGGTTTAACCCAACACCACCACTGGAACCTATATGGCACATTGTGTGCAGTTGCGATTGTCTCATAACAGCCTCTTCCCCGCTGTTTGCAGCCTCCAGAATATCAGCTACTCCATTTATCAAGAAACCATCGTCTCAGTGTTTACAGGCCTCAAATGTCATTAGGACCATGGCTGTTGAGTGGGCCATAAGTGGAGGGGAGCACATGACCTAGATGGACAAGTTGGGCTGAACGGGTAGAGCTGCTGCCTCACAGCGCCAGAGACCCGGCTTTGATCCTGACTATGGGTGCTAACTGTACGGAGTTTATATGTTCTCCCTATGACCTTGTGGATTTTCCCCGGGTGGTCAGTTTTTCTCCTGTACTCCAAAGGCGTACAGGTTTGTAGGTTAATTGGCTTTGGTAAAGATAGTAAATTGTCCATAGTGTGTGGGATAGTGCTAGTGTACGGGTATCGTTGGTAGGCGCAGATTGGATGGGCCAAAGGGCCTGTTTCCGCTCTGTAACTCTACACTCTAAACAAAACTAACTTGGATTTGCATCTGCCGTGCTAAAGAGACCATAGTCTTAATTCAGGACAGTTGTTTGTTAAAGCAATGAAAAACACTTACTGTTCAGTGTTAAATCCCAGAAGGCGCAGAGTGGCTTAAACGCCTCCTGTTAAGGAAACAATAATTCAGAGGCAAGTTTCCACTTCTTTACAGTGTTGAAAAGAACATTAAACTTGCATTAATGTGGTATATTTTTCAAGAGTATAAACAGCAAGTAAAGTATAGGCTTTTGGATGTGGAGAGGATGTTTCCATTAGTGGGAGAGTCTGGAACTTGAGGTTGTAGCCTCAGAATTAAAGGATGGTCGTTTAGGAAGATGAGGACACATTTCTTTAGTCAGAGGGTGGTGAATCTGTGGAATTCTTTGCCACAGAAGGATGTGGAGGGCAAGTCAGTGGATATTTTTAAGGCATAGATTCTTGATTAGTACGGGTGTCAGAGGTTATGGGGAGAAGGCAGGAGAATGGGGTTAGGAGGGGGAGGTAGATCAGCCATGATTGAATGATGGGATAGACTTGATGGTCTGAATGGCACAATTCTGCTCCTATCCCTTATGACCTTATGACATGGAGGGCCAGACTGATGTTTCCAATGGCGCGGGAGTCTCATCGGGAGTGGACATTTTATTTTTTATAAAGAAACGATCGTTTAAAAATAGAAAAAATTAAAAATAGAGAGGGTACAGAGGAGATTTACTAGAATGTTGCCTGGGTTTCAACAGCTAAGTTACAGAGATAGATTGAATAAGTTAGGTCTTTATTCTCTGGAGCGCCTGCTGCACAATCTGAGAGTTGCCAGGAGCAGTAATGAAGGCATTAGACTGAAAAGAGTATTTATGAAGGAGGGTCTCGACCCGGAGCGTCACCCATTCCTTCTCTCCAGAGGTGCTGCCTGTCCCGCTGAGTTACTCCAGCATTGTGTGTCTACCTTTGATTTAAACCAGCATCTGCTGTTCTTTCTTACACAAAGAGCATTTATGATGTCCTTTATTCCAAGCCTGAGCAAATAGAAACATAGAAACATAGAAAAATAGGTGCAGGAGTAGGCCATTCGGCCCTTCGAGCCTACACCGTCATTCAATGTGATCATGGCTGATCATCCAACTCAGTATCCCGTACCTGCCTTCTCTCCATACCCCCTGATCCCTTTAGCCACAAGTGCCACATCTAACGCCCTCTTAAAATATAGCCAATGAACTGGCCTCAACTACCTTCTGTGGCAGAGAATTCCAGAGACTCACCACTCTCTGTGTAAAGAATGTTTTCCTCATCTCGGTCCTAAAGGAATTCCCCCTTATCCTTAGACTGTGACCCCTTGTTCTGGACTCCCCCAACATCGGGAACAATCTTCCAGCATCTAGCTTGTCCAACCCCTTAAGAATTTTGTAAGTTTCTATAAGATCCCCCCTCAATCTTCTAAATTCCAGCGAGTACAAGCCGAGTCTATCCAATCTTTCCTCATATGAAAGTCCTGACATCCCAGGAATCAGTCTGGTGAATCTTCTCTGTACCCCCTCTATGGCAAATCTCTGATCAACCAGCATTGGACTTCAGCAGGGAGTCTGAGGAGGAATTTAAGCTTGCCTGATTTTGGAGAACATCCTCAATGTAATAGTTTTTAAAATGATATTTTTTTCCAAGGAATGTGTCCCCTTGCATTTCAGAGAGCGAATGCTCGAGCTTGGTGAGGAGGTTTTCTTTTAAGTATTGAGGGCCATGGAAGGCATTTGAGGTCATGAGAGAAGCATTGAGGGGTGGCAACTCAATGGACAGTACAAGACAGGGTGACATGCAAAGTCTCGGACGAGCTGGGATTTCTGGTGAGACAAAAAAAGGTTGAAAAGTGACAACTTTACAAGATTGTGCACATGGGGAGCAGGACTGAGGATTTAAAGCTCGTTACTGGCAAAATTGCCCCGAAAGTCCAGATAATTATATAATCCAGCTGAACTCGCCCTGGAGATTTTGAAGACACAAAGAAATACTGGTTGACAGGGAAAAAAATGCTGGAGTAACTCAGTGAGTCAGGCAGATTCTTCGGAGGACATGGATAGGTGGCATTTCGAGTCAAGACCCTTCTTCAGACTGGGAGTGAAGATTTTGAAATTTAAGTTTCGCAGCACTGCCAATCACTTACATACGGCAGAGAAGAGCTGTAGCACTTGGTGTTTAACCGCAGTGACACCCACTGATAGTTCCTGGTATTGAATGATCAGACCAACAATGATGGCTCATTGAGCTAAGTCGGGATGGCTCAAACAGGTGACTCAAGAGACTGCAGATGCTGCAATCTTGAGCAATAAAATAAAGTATTAGATGAACTCAGTGGGTCAGGCAGTATCTGTGGAGGGAAACGGACAGGTGATGTTTCCTGTCTGAACCGTGCATCAGGACTGTTTAAAAATAAGGGAAAACGCACTTAACAACAGCAATGTGCTTTCTTTCTCAATTTTTGGAACTCACGTTGTCACAGTCCTGAATATTTTTAAGGCAGAGGTAAGGAGATTTTTTTCACTTTAGAGCTGTACAGAACATGAACAAGCCCTTCGGTCCAATTCTGTCATGCTGACCAAGTTGACAAGGTGGCCTAGTACCACTTGCCTGCGTTGGCTATGAACTCTTCCAACCCTTCCAGGTACTCATCAAAGGGCTTAAACATTGAATTTTCTCAATTCTGTTAACCCAGACTGCCTCCTCCCCCTCCCCACCTCTCCCTCAGCCCTCGGGCCCTGACATTACTTCTCCATCTCTCCCCCCCCCCCCCCCACCCAAGTCGCACTAGCTTCTCATTTTCACAATACAAACAGCTTACAACGGCCTGTTTCCTTTATCATCGATACTTTTTTGCATATCTTTCATTCATTGTTCTTATCTCTCCACATCACTGTCTATATCTCTCGTTTCCCTGATCCCTGACCAGTCTGAAGAAGGGTCTCGACCCGAAACGTCGCCTATCTCCTTCGCTCCTTAGATGCTGCTGCACCCGCTGAGTTTCTCCAGCTTTTTGTGTAACCCCCAAAGTGTTTCAAATGTTTGTTACAAGTAATTGTACTGGTCTCCACAGCTTGTTCCATGTACCCACTGCCTTCTGTGTGGAAAAGTTGTTCCTCAGGATCCTTTTAAATCTATCCCTCTCTCACCTTAAACCCTACGCCCTCTAGTTCTTGATTTTCCGATCCTAGGAGAAAGAAAAGGTTTGTGCAAGTTGCCCGATCCTCTCCATGCTCCTCATGGTTATTTAAACTCTGTTAGGTTGTCTTTCAGCCCCTTTCACTGCAGGAAGAATGGTCCAGCTTATCCAGCCTCTCCTGAAAACTCAAGCCCTCCAATCCCGGTTACAGTCTCACAAATCTTTATTTGCACCCTTTTCAGTTTAATGACCTCCTTCCTATATCTGAGCTGCTCTCCATGAGCAAGAAAGTTAAAAGTAAGAGCATTGCGAAATTATGGTTACAATCAGGTCAGCCATAATTGGATTAAATAGCAGTACACGTGACGGAGGCTAAATAGCTTGCTCCTGCTCGAAAGGCAAGTGTTCAAATGGAATCTGGATACACCCTTCAAACACCGCTGAAGGAGCCTGGGAAGTGGGAGGAGCAGGAGTTATTTGAGTGTACGACAGGCTCCACTGTGCTAGAATGTGTTATATTAACACCTACAGCAGGTGAGGAGAAACATTACACACAGAAAAACAGTAAGGAGGTTGGCAAGACTAATATCTCAGGAATGCAAGGCACAGCCTGTAACAAGTGTCACTGCCAGAGGCAGCTTATACCTGAGGGTTCCTGTGTCTGATCCGGATCCTGACAGGTTCGGAGAGATTACTGATGGTTATATTACCCACGCTGCTGGCCACCACAAAGCTCTGCAGATCGAATTCTCGCGGGTCCTGTCAAAGGAGACAAGTCCCAGTTAAATGGCCGGCGTGAGGCAGTGTCACGGGGTGCGTTCCTGGAGTGCTCCAGGCCGTGTCAGATGAAAACCGTGGACAGACCGGGGTAGGGGGGCAGGAGATGGTGGGACACGCCTCATGTGGCCAGAGACCGACGCAGCAGAGACAGGGGAAGGGGCACAGGGTGCGAGTGCCCAAAACAAGAGAGGTGACAAACCTGACACTGACAAATGCAGAGGATGGGAGGTGCATTGGAAAAGATGGAGACATGCCAAACAAAGAGAGGGGGCTTGGAACAGGGTAAAAAAAAGGGTAAAGAAATATGCAAAGAGAGAGAACAAGGTTGAGAACAAGGAATTGAAGAATACAGTTGAACAGAGGGATCTGGGAATAACCGTGCATAGTTCCTTGAAGGTGGAATCTCATATAGATAGGGTGGTAAAGAAAGCTTTTGGTATGCTAGCCTTTATAAATCAGAGCATTAAGTATAGAAGCTGGGATGTAATGTTAAAATTGTACAAGGCATTGGTGAGACCAAATCTGGAGTATGGTGTACAATTTTGGTCGCCCAATTATAGGAAGGATGTCAACAAAATAGAGAGGGTACAGAGGAAATTTACTAGAATGTTGCCTGGGTTTCAACAGCTAAGTTACAGAGATAGGTTGAATAAGTTAGGTCTTTATTCTCTGGAGCGCAGAAGGTTAAGGGGGGACTTGATAGAGGTCTTTAAATTGATGAGAGGGATAGACAGAGTTGGTGTGGACAAGCTTTTCCCTTTGAGAATAGGGAATATTCAAACAGGAGGACATGACTTTAGAATTAAGGGACAGAAGTTTAGGGGTAACATGAGGGGGAACTTCTTTACTCAGAGAGTGGTAGCGGTGTGGAATGAGCTTCCAGTGGAAGTGGTGGCGGCAGGTTCGTTGGTATCATTTAAAAATAAATTGGATAGGCATATGGATGAGAAGGGTATGGAGGGTTATGGTACGAGTGCAGGCAGGTGGGACTAAGGGAAAAAAGTTGTTCGGCACGGACTTGAAGGGCCGGGATGGCTTGTTTCCGTGCTGTAATTGTTATATGGTTATATGGTTAAGGTTGAGGGAGAGGGAAAGAGGAGGGGGGGGGGGGGGGGGGAGGGTGTGGAGTGGGGAGAAAGGGTGAGTGAGGAAATAGGAATATAGACAGGGAACTGAGAGTGGGAGAGGTTGAAGGAGAGAGGGAAATGGAAGAGAGAGAACAGACTGAGGAAGATATGGATACAGAGAAAGAGAAATACTCAGAAAGGAAATTAGTGAGAAAGATAGAAAGAGAACAAGATGTTGGCCTTGGTTCTTGGTTACTTGGTCCTCCAAAATATTCCAACTGGAATTTAAACTGGAGGTGGTGAAGGGAGGGGTTTAGCCAGAGAGGGTTATTGGGAAGAAAGTGTCACTTTAACTGAGTGCCACTCAGAGAGTGGTAGCAGTGTGGAATGAGCTTCCAGTGGAAGTGGTGGCGGCAGGTTTGTTGGTATCATTTAAAAATAAATTGGATAGGCACATGGATGAGAAGGGTATGGAGGGTTATGGTATGAGTGCAGGCAGGTGGGACTAAGGGAAAAAAGTCGTTCGGTGTGGACTTGAAGGGCTGAGATGGCCTGTTTCCATGCTGTAATTGTTATATGGTTATATGGTTAAATTTAGTTGCATCTGGCTGGGCAACCGTGGCTACCAGAGAAACAGGACACCAAGTATATATTTGCCCACACACTCGGTGCTTACCTGGAAGAGTCCTGTCCTTCTGAAGAAGGCAAACTGGGCCCTGGACACAGTGTTGGCCTCCGCTTCTGTCAGCATCTCCAGCACACCAGGAGGCAGCTCAACGTCAGCCAGGCTGTCAGTCTGTGCTTTCCCGTCGAAGGTAACCTGTGAGACAGAAGGTGAGGGACATCAGTCGCCCAGTGACAACAGTGGGCAGAGGGCAGAGAGGCCAGTTCTCTCGCCCAAATGCTCACCAACCCATCAATTGCCACCAGTATCCAAATCTTTCAATCTACCCCTTACAGCATTCACAATTTTTTCTCCGTGTGTTCTCCATTCCTGTAATTCTACACTCTGTCTTCTATGACCAGGCTCATTTTGGTTCCAATTTGCAAAACCACCATGGGATCCATCAGGCCAAATCTTCAGGAGCAGCCTACCTTGTCAAATGCTTTAATGAAGACCATACAGACAACATCCATTGCCTTACCGTCATCATTCCCCTATTTAATTGCAGCAAACTTTTTTTCACACAGAGAGTGGTGGGTCTCTGGATCTCTGGAACGCCACAGAGGGTAGTTGAGGCCAGTTCATTGGCTATATTTAAGAGGGAGTTAGTTGTGGCCCTTGTGGCTGAGGGGGTCAGAGGGTATGGAGAGAAGGCAGGTACGGGATACTGAGTTGGATGATCAGCCATGATCATTTTGAATGGCGGTGCAGGCTTGAAGGGCCGAATGGCCTACTCCTGCACCTAATTTCTATGTTTCTATGTTGCTTATTTTACAGTAAATATATTCTGCCAAGTGCAGATTTCATTTAGAGATATAGCGTGGAAACAAAGCCCTCCCGCCCACCGAGTTCGTGGTGAGCAGCGATCCTTGTACACTAGCGCTATCCCACATACGCGAGAAAGTTTAATTTATTTAATCCAATTAACTTACAAAACTGTATGTCTTTGGAGTGTGGGAGGAAACCGGAGCACCCGGGGTAAACGCACGAGGCCACGGGGAGAATGTATAAATTCCATTCAGACAGCACCCGTAGTCAGGATTGAATTTGGGTACCTGGCACTGTAAGGCAGCAAATCTACCACTGTGCCGTCCTTACTTAAAAAGGACGGGGGATGGTCTCCAGTGTCTGTCCCACCCTTTGCTGATATCTCACCTCCAGCTCGGACTCTCCATTCTGAGACCCCACTCGGAAGGAGGTCCCATTGTAGGTCTGAATATCGATGGCGGAGATCCCAATGGCCAGGTTGAGGGTGGAGATGTTCACTGATGGCCCATCGAAGATCATCTTGGCCGTCAACGCGTCCACTGTCCTCAAAGCCCTGTGGGTGAAGGAAAAGCAAACATGGTTTTGAAGCAGGCGCAGCCCGGGAGTCTTCAACCCAGCCGAGAGTTGAAGAATTAGATGCTTGAGGAAGGCGGAGACATCAGGGTGGGCGCAGAACTGGGTGAGGTGTGGGCGCAAGGGTGGGAACGAGAAGCCTCTGCTGTGGACAAACAGCTCAGCATCACCAAGGAACTCAGCAGCTCGAGCAACATCTGTGAAAGGGACATGAATTGACAGCATTGACAGGTCTTGGCCCTGCATCAGTACGAGGTTGAGCAGCAACTGTGGGAGAGACAGTTAGTTATTTTCTCCAGATCCACCATCTCTTGTGGCCCCATTAGAGACTTGCTCTACATTTTTTGAAGACTATTAGAACTTGGGGCAGTGTTATCGAGATGGGCAGGAGACTTGACATGGTAGATGTCGAGATGTATTAATTTGCGGGGGTCTCGAACAAAGAGACAAAATGAGGGAACAGTCCTTTACAAATGAGGTGCATAAAAAAATCTTCTCAGTCAGTGGGGAGCCCTGGGAATTCTCTGTCCCGGTGGAGTTGTGGAGATTGGATAACTGGCGGTTGTTAAATAGGGGTAGATACATTTTTGAAAGATCAAGGAATTGAGGGTTATGGGAAACTGGCATTGAAGAGAAATTGAGACCCGCATAAATCAGCCATGATCACATTGAATGGCAGGGCAAGCTTGAGGGGCAAGTGGCCTATTCCTATTATGATTTCCGTGTGCTCTAAAGAATCTTAACCTCACCTCGGGGCAGTTGATAAGCCCCAAAGGAGCACCTGATTGAGGTCAATTTAGGCTCCTCAGCAGTGGTCCCTGGCTACTATTAGTTTCTTCAGATATTTTCAGGAAGCATTCTCTGGTGTCTTGAGATTGAGCTTTGATTGAGCCAAGTGTATGTAAGCTTTATGTCTGTGTGTTTGTTTATGGTGTGTCCGTGTGCATGTGCATATGCGTGTGTATGCATGTGTGGCTGACTATGTGTGTGTGTGAGTGCATGTATGCGCATAGGCATGTGTGGGTATGCGTGTGTGTACGTGTGTGTGTGTGTGTCTGTTTCTGCGTGTGGGAGGATGGGTGTGTGTATGTAGTGTGCAGTGTGTTTGTGTCTAATGTGATTTGTGCTAGCGTGTGTTGTGTATGTTGGCTCCCCTCTCACGCAACATCATAAGAATGGCACGGCTAGTAGACCAGACACAGGGTCACGGGTTCAATCCTGACCTGGCCTTAGACATGCTCACAAATAGGAAAGGTTGTGAGTAATAAGGGATTACACAGGCAAATGGCACCAGCTCAGGAAGGCATCTTGGTCTGAATGCAAAGTTGGCTGAAGGGCCTGTTTCCCTGCAGTACGACTCTATGGCTCTAGATGTAGGAAGGAACTGCAGAAGCTGGTTTACACCGGAGGTAGGCACAAATTGCTGGAATAACACAGTGGGTCTGGCAGCAAATTTGGAGAAAAGGAATAGGTGACGTTTTCGGTCCAAATCTTTGATCTGACGGGTTCTTCCGACTGAAGAAGGTTTTCGTCCTGAAACGTCACCTATTTATTTCCTCCAGGTATGCTGCCTGACCTGTTGAGTTACTGCCGCATTTTGTATCTATCGTTTATGACTCTATAAAATGGAATGAATGTAGGATTAATATGGGTGAGTGCTTCATGGTCATGAAAAGGCCAAAGGAGAGTGCATCTGTGCCACATACTCTGACGCATTCTCAACTGGCAAAGGAATAACCACACAATCACAATCTACTGAGGGGCACTCACACTTGTGAAGATGTGGTGAGCACGGTGTCCGCACTCGAGAGGATATTGGACAGGACCGTCAGAACAGTGGACGCCAAGGACGAGTTGATCTCAGCCACGATGACGATCTGATTCAGTGTATCCAACAGCATGCCCACCTCCTCCCGGGTGAGGTTCTTGTCCGCAGAGAAGTCAAGGAGCTGGCTGGCCACCTCGGCTGCATTTTCTACAAGAAGCAACGGGCCAATAGGTTACACAGATTCCAGCAGTGCGGTACCACAGGAGAACGGGATGAAGGCTGTGAAAAGATCAGGGTGAGATCTTTGGGGGCCAGTGTACGGGAAATGTGAGACCAAAATGGGACCATGGGAAATCAAAGCAACATCTTTGTAAGGGCAGTGTATGTATGCTTTGTGTCTGTGTGTTTGTGTATGGTCAGGGATGTAGTGTATTTTTCTGATGGTCTGGGAGTGGAATTACTGTGGTTTATCTGGGGCCCTACATCTCAGGGTGGACATTGTCCATGGACCTGATGCGCTACAATGCTGAGAACTATATTCTACACTCTGTATCTTCCTTTTTAGGTATTACTAGAATATGTGGGACCCGTTGGGTCTCATGTTCTCTTCACCATTTCCAATATTGGTGGCCAGTGGGGGGCTATCTGTAGCACTAGTATGGGTGTTTTGGGCAGAAGGAACTGGTTTCCAGAGGGCTAGTATGGACATTGTGGGCCAAATGAATTCTTGGGGTGGCAGCTCAATCATTCAAGCCTGATGTGCTGGTAGCTCACTCACGGCTGATGGGCTAGCAGTTGACATGGCTATTCCATGAAATTCCATTTCAACCAGGGTACAAGGTCACTAAATTCAAGTGCAGTTTCATACCACAGGGTGCAGGACCACCAAACTCAAGTGCAGTTTACTACCACTTCAAGCAGGGTGCAGGGCCACCAAATGCAACTGCAGTTTCATGCCACTTCAAGCAGGGTGCAAGGCCACCAAATTCACATGCAGTTTCATACCATTTCATGCAGGTTGCAAGGCCACCAAATTCAAGTGTAGTTTGATGCCACTTCAAGCAGGGTGCAAGGCCACCAAGTGCAGTTTCATACCACTTCAAGCAGGGTGCAAGACCACCAAATTCAAGTGCAGTTTCCTGCCACTTCAAGCAGGGTGCAAGGCCACCAAATTCAAGTGCAGTTTCCTGTCACTTCAAGCAGGGTGCAAGGCCACCAAATTCAAGTGCCGTTTCATACCACTTCAAGCAGGGTGCAAGGCCACCAAATTCACATGCAGTTTCATACCATTTCATGCAGGGGGCAAGGCCACCAAATTCAAGTGTAGTTTCATGCCACTTCAAGCAGGGTGCAAGGCCACCAAACTCAAGTGCAGTTTCCTGCCACTTCAAGCAGGGTGCAAGGCCACCAAATTCAAGTGCAGTTTCATGCCACTTCAAGCAGGGTGAAACTACCATAAAACCACATAAACACCACACTCACCGTTCAGTGACATTCAGTTGATTCACAGCACAGGCAGTCGTGACCTCTCCCTCCCCCATCTTGCAAAGAATGAGCCACACTCACACTTCCGGGTATTATAATCCCTCCCCCCTCCCACCAGAAGGGGCATCGCCTTCATGGCGTGATTGACAGGATAAGAGATTCTCAACATTTTTTAAACACTAACAACACTTTTATTTTTCATTGATGGGAAGAATCCTCTGCACCTGATGAACGGAGGGGGACTGAGTAAGATGGCCAAATATCACAGCCGTAATTGGTAGCGTTTTATCTAAAATCAACATACAGTGCATACAGGAAGTTGTCAAGTTTAGATTTTTAATCATTTGCCATTTCGAACCAACCACCACCAACAACCATTTGCAGTGCTTTATTTCAAACCAACCACCATTTGCAGTGCTTTATTTCAAACCAGCCACCACCAATAACTGTTTGCAGTACTTTATTTCAAACCAACCGCCACCAGCAACCATTTGAAGTGCTTTATTTCAAACCAACCCCCAACAACAACCATTTGCTGTGCTTTATTTCAAACCAACCACATTTTCATTTAAAAACCACATTAAGGGCACTCAAGGTCATCTAAAACCACATTCACAGTTTAGTGGACATGTGTGCAGTGTTATTCAAAGCTGAGACAGAGACATGACCCACTCGCTCCCCCATCTTGCAGAGACTAACTGAGGCACTCGACACTTCCGGGTTTTATAGTCCCTCTGGAAGGGGCGTGGCCTTCAGGAGAGAGAATCTCAATTTTTTTTAAACACTAATAACTCTTTTGTTTTTCATCTATGTGAAAAATCTTCTTGTCCTGCACAGCGGAGGGGGACTCTGAGTAAGATTGGCTGCGTTTTTTCTAAAATCAATATACAGAACAACAGGAAGTGGTCAAGTTCAGACTTTTACTAATATAGATTATGCTTGAGTTTGACAATTGTATTTATATATGGTACATCTGACCTGTTTGAATTGCATGTAATACAAAGCTTTTCACATTACATCGGTACACGTGACAAAAATAAACCTAAATCTCAACCTAAAGGTTCGACAGTATTTTCTCATATTATTGTCTTATATTATTACCTCTTTATATGTTATCAAATTAATAATTTCTCATTATGGGTGTGTGTGTGTGTTTCTGTGTGTGAGAGGGTGAGTGTGTCCGCGGAAAATCATCCGCATTTTTCAAAGCGTAAACCCTTGACAAAAATTAACAACATTTGTTTATTTCGCATTTTATGTTTATGTAATTATTTTATTTGCTCATATAAATTCCATAAGAGCGCATTTTTATTTTGCATCTCAAAATATTTTGGCAGTAAATTTGACTGGGATTAATTTCCTTTAGCCAAACTGCTGTAATGTAGGGAACACTAATAATGTATATATAAGCATGTCTGCATATTTACCCTTTCATTCTGGTTTGCAATTAGTATTGCAAGTTGCACAAAATGACCTGGAAACTACTCTTAAGCATTTTGTGTGTTGAAAGAGCATCACCCAAACACCGTTCTGATAAGTTCCACAGTGTAGTTGTTTGAGTTATTGCATTACAACACAAGCTTCGAAAGAGATATGGAAGGAAACAAGAGCACACTGGGTCAGGAATGAACCCAGCTCGCTGGAGCAGTGATGCGGCAACTCCGCCAACTACGCTGCCCCAAAATCTGCCTTTGTACTTTCCGCTTCGATAGCTCAGAGTTTGGTGGCTCCCCTCTTACCCAACATCAACCTTGCATGAGAGAAAGGACAGCGAGGGACTTCACTGGCATTACCTGCAGATACCGCTGGAAAGTCACTGGCGTTGATCGAACAGTTACTCATGTTTGGTGACTCCCAGTAAGACGTGTAATTCAGTATGTTTAAAACACTGTTGAGACAAAGAAAAGATTATAATTGAAGGTTTGTTCATATCAGCATTGGATTGGAACGTTCGGTTCTCCCGTTGATTCATAAAGTCACATAGCAGGGACACGGGTCTTTTGACATCCCGACTAAGTTGTCGAACTGAGCAAGTCCCACTTGTCTAAGCCTGGCCATATCCCTTCAAATTCTTCCTATCCATGTACTTGTCCAATTTCTTTAGTTGCGATTGTACCCTCTCACATCCTCTTTCAGCTTCTTCCACGTATGCATCACCGCTTTGTGTGATAAAGTTGGCCCTCAGGTCACTTTTAAATCTTTCTCCATTCACCTTAGCCCTTAGTTTGAGACCCCCTTATCTAGGGTGCCTAGAGTTGTAGATTCCCTTACTCTGCAAAAAAGACTTTGACCATCCACCTTACATACCCTAATCATAGTTTCATATATTTCAATAAGGTTGCCTCAAACGTTTGTGCTCCAAGGAAAAAAAGTATTTCAGGGACTTTGCAGACAAAGATCAGGGATATGGTATATTTTTCTGAGGAATGGAATTACTGTGGTTACTTCTGGGCTCCACATCTCAAAGTAGACATTGTCTATGGACCTGATGCGCTACAATGTGTTACAATGCTGAGAACTATATTCTACACTCTGTACCTTCCCCTTTAGCTATTATGCTTGAGTTTGACTTGATTTTATTTATGTATGGTACATCTGACCTGTTTAGATGGCATTGGGTCTCTGTCACATGGGAGGTCTGGTCCCCCAACGCAACCCATTCCCCAACGCAATATTCCACCACTCACCCTTAGCTGACAACTGCGCAGGGGCTGCTCATTTTGCCTTATTCACCCTCCCTCATTTTTAGACTAAAAAAAAATGCAATTGCACTTGCTAGCTAGCAGAACTCAGTGTACTGTGACTTTAAAAAATTGCATTTGTTCTTGCTTGGGCTAACAGGACTCAGTGTGCTTGGTTAGCAACAATGTTGCGAGCAGGGCTACAATCCCATTGTGACGTCACAGTTGTAAGCACAGGGAATAAGCAGTTATTGTTTTCAAAGTTTTTGGAGATTTTTGAACATTTTAATTAATAACTCGTGAAATAATGCATGAATTTTTCAGAGAAGGCGATTTTGGACTCCATGGGGTAAATCTCTATCGGAATATGCAAAAATATTACCGTTGGCGAGTCGTCTGTTCGAGAAGACGCACAGACGCACACACGCACACACACACACACCTCCTGCACCTATTTTCTATGTTTCTATGTTTTAAGTATATAATAGATGGATATTATTCATTTATTGTATTTTTATCATATATTTTCTTATACTATTACCACTCTATATATGATCATATTGTTAATTTCTCAATTTTTTATTTAATATCATATTATTACAATTGTTAGAAGACATTTGAACAGGTACTTTGATTAATTAAATTAAACAGCAAATAGACCCTGCAGCCAATCTAGATGACAATCTGTGTTAGCCTTAATTTCTTGAGTTTGGCATATAGGGAGGTTGCACGCAGTCAAGGTCACGACCCGTGACCCGTACTGTTCCCATGCAATGCCAACTGGAGTACACACAGGTGAACTGCAGGTAAGCACTGACCATGGCTTCCAATGTAACGGACCTGTTAAAAGCCGCCAAAATAGTTAATTTTGGCGCTGTAAATAATTATGGAAATCGGGGTAAGCGTGAGAGACATTTATCCTACGTCAGAATTCCAACAGTGCGGAGAAATGATTATAGATAGAAGCGAGAGCTGAAGGGACAACAACAGCTAAAGTGGTTGGCGAACATTGGTCGTGCAGATATCAAGATTGAAAATATTGTGAATTATCGCGTTTGCTCACTGCATTTCATCAACAGTAAGGAATTATTTGTTTTTTTTCTTAATTCCTTTGGTGTCTAAAAAGTTGCAGAATTGATAAATCTGGCTGTAAAATGTTTAAATCGCCCATGGTTCTCAAGTGGGTTTTTACATGCAGAAAGAAAACGCCTCTGAGGCAAAATTTATCTTTAAAAGAAAATCGCAAACTATACGTGGGTTTTGAATTACATTTTACTCAGATGCAAGCCAAGGAATGGCATCATTGTTAGCTGTTAATTAGACATAATCAACCTCAGCAAGTTGCCAATATCTTTGAAAGGGAGTGGGTATTTAAGCTGTCAAGACATTTTATTATTTGCCAGAATATACCTCAGTAGCATAATGATAGAAAACTTTTCTGCACACCACACGTAAGTCTGGAGATTTTTTTAACGATCAATTTAGCTTCAGAAGCGCTTTATTTTTGCATGTAAACTTCAGAACCATTGACGATTTAAAAATTTTCCCCATCATCCATCAGCGATCACAGTAAATCTACTATAAAAACCAATGTGTTCTATTGTCTATGTCCTTTTTTGAAGCAGCGTGGACATATGTAAGGAAATATACAGCACCATGGATGTGGCTTGACAAAATTTAATAGTTACATTTCAAATGTCTTTCTATTTTATAAACTGTACTTGAAGCATTGAAATTGCAAAACAATGCATCACATAATTAAGATCAATATACAACAAAAATCAAAGCTTATGGGGAATGGCTCCAATTATGTAGGAAGGGAGAGGTGGAGGTACAGTGGGAAGATTATGTGTTTAGTTCAGTTTAGTTTAGAGATAGTGGGAAAACATCCCCATTGGCACACTGAGCCCACGCCAACCAGCAATCTCCATACACGAGCACTGTCCTACATACAAGGGATATTTTACAATTCTTACCGAAGCCAATTAACCTACAAACTCGTAAGTCTTTCGAATATTGGAGGAAACTGGAGCTCCCGGAGGAAACTCACGTGGGGAGAACAAGGAAATTCCAGCAGCCATAATCAGGATCAAACCCGGGTATATGGCGCTGTAAGAAAGCAACTCTACCGCTGCACCACCGTGCCCATATATAACTTTATGCAAAGCTTGCATTATTATTTACAGCATATTCCCCTCAATCTAGAAGAGTAAGGGTTGGTCAGATTGTGGTAGTTAAGAACCTGATTTAGTCAAGACAGAATATGCATCTCCTCCAGTGGGGCAATTTAGATATACGTATGAAAAACATCAGGAAACACGACTTTCCATGAAGGATAATATAAATCAGTTGTACAATCTGTGGAGGTTGTAAAGTCTGGTTGACAAGAGGAAATTGTTAAACGGTAGTTAGAAAAGGCAACAGAAACATTGGTTAAAAGGTTTCTTAAGACCATTACCACATCCTGCTGGCGAACTGGCTGGGATTGTTGAGACAGGGCAGGAGCAAAGTGATCCTAGGTCTGGTGGTCGTCCATATGTACCGAGGAGGGTTTTCTTCCAAGGTGCAGTTCACTGTGGATAAAGGACATTGAAACTGTGAAGATCCATTTTAGAGCAAGAGAGTGGGTTTAATGCATGCTTTACTGGTTCACCTTTTTTGTTCAGACATCCATCTGCTGTAAATCTAATACACAATGAGACACAATGCATCCAAGTCCTTTAATGCTATGCACTGTACAGGGCCGTTCCCACCAGCATGCGCCTGCATGCGGCAAGCGCAACCAAACCGGCAGCGAGGGCCGCGCGGAGGTCGGGTGAGTGGCGCAACGCGGCGCAAAGTGAGGCGAACTTGGAGCGAAGTCTTAAGGTAAGTTCGCCAGGACAGAGAGGGGCACACAGAGAGGGGAACAGAGGCACACACACAGAGGGCCACGGAGCCACACACATAGAGGGTCACGGAGGCACCTACAGAGAGGGTCACGGAGGCACGATGTCGAGGCGGTGTGTCATGCGTCGAGGCGACTGCGAGCCGACAAGCCGTTGCCGCGCGGAATTTTTGAACATGGTCAGTTTTTCGGAGCCCCGCGCGATGTCGGGACGAACTCCGCACAATTCCGCACGGCTCCGGCGATCGAAGTGGGACCGGCCCCGCGACGCCGGACGGCTCAAGCGACCACGTTAGGTCGCGCTCATCGCATGGAGTTGCATGCTGGTGGGGCAGGCCCTTAACTCTGGACTCCACACATGCATGGCCTTGCCTAATCATTTTGACTTTACTTTAGACTACCGAGGTACAGCATGGAAACAGGTTATTTAGCCCACCGAGTCCGCACCAACCAGGAATTGCCCCAAACATTAACACTATCCTTCACACTAGGAATAATTTTACAATTTTACCAAAGCCAATGAACCTACAAACCTGCACGTCTTTGGAATGCGGGAGGAAACCGGAGCCCCCGGAGAAAACCCACGCAGTCACAGGGAGAACGAACAAACTCCTTGCGGACAGCACCCTTAGTCACGATCAAACCCAGGTCTCTGGCGCTGGAAGACGTCAATTCTACCGCTGCCCCACGTGCCGTCATCCAGAAGCACCTTTGATACGTTTGTTCCTTGTATCATGGGTGTTGCTGGCAAGGCCGGCATTCATTCCTAACTGTTCATTCATTCCTTTTCTCCAGAGATGTTGCCTGACCCGCTGAGTTGCTCCAGCTTTCTGCATCTCTCAACCATTTTAAATACAGTTCAAGCTGCACTCATCCAGGCAGGGGTAAAATATTAAATGACAATCCTGACCTGCAGCTTGTAGATGGTGGAAAGGCTTTGGGATGTCAGGAGGATTTTTTTAATATTTCAAAATAGACTTTATTCAAATGATAAATATATACAATACATGAACCATGCAGAAAATCCATCCGACATTTTCGGAGGCTATACAAATTGGCAATTGTATTGTAACTGGCAATACAGTTTAGACATTTCTTTTCCCCAAATTTCACAAATGTGTCCCCCACTCGTGCCACGCATGTGGCCCCCTGGCGTGGGATACCTTCGCTTATTTTGAGGGGCGTCTCCACCATACCATGCCCCCCATGTCCAGCAGCGGAAGGACCCTAGACTGTGGCCCTCCCCCACTGAGCCTTGGCGTTGGCTGCACCGAGCTTCAGTGCGTCCCTCAGCACGTACTCCTGCAGTCGGCAGCGGGCCAGTCGGCAACATTCCCCGATGGGCATCTCGCTCTGCTGGGTGGTCAACAATGCTCGGGCAGACCAAACAGCATCTTTCACCGAGTTGATGACCCTCCAGCAGCCCTCGATGTCAGTCTCAGAATGTGTCCCTGGGAACAGTCCGTAAATCACAGAGTCCTCTGTGACGGAGCTGTTCGGGATAAAACGTACCAGGGACCCTGTCATTCTTCTCCAGACTCTTTGGGCAAATCCACACTCTGCAAAGAGGTGGGCGACCGTCTCCTCTCCATAGCAGCCGTCCCGAGGGCAGCGTGCGCTGGCAGTGAGGTTCCGACGGTGAAGGAAGGATCTGACTGGGAGGGCTCCCCTCACCGCCAGCCAAGCCAGGTCTTGGTGCTTGTTGGTGAGTTCTGACGATGAGGCATTTTGCCAGACAAGCTGGGCAGTCTGCTCAGGGAACCACGCCACCGGGTCCATCGAGTCCTTTCCCTGCAGTGCCTGCAGGATATTCTGTGTTGACCACTGCCCAATGGACATGTGGTCAAAGGTGTTGGTCCGGAAGAACCTTTCCACAGACGACAGATGGGGCGGCAGTGTCCAGCTGACTGGCACCTTGCGTGGCAACTGCGCCAGGCCCATCCTTCGCAACACCGGGGACAGGTAGAACCTCAGCAGGTAGTGACACTTGGTGCCCACGTGCCTTGGCTCTACACTCCGCCTGATGCAGCCACACACAAAGGTGGTCATCAGGATGAGGGCGACGTTGGGCACGCCTTTACCCCCGTTGTCTGCTGACTTGTACATTGTGGCCCGTCGCACCCGGTCCATCTTCGACCCCCAGATGAACTGGAAGACGGCCCGGGTGATCCCTGTGGCGTAGGAAGGGGGGACAGGCCACACCTGTGCCAAGTACAGCAGGCCTGAGAGCACCTCACACCTGATGACCAAATTCTTTCCCGTTATGGAGAGGGAGCGTTGCCTCCACAGCTCCAGCTTCCTCCCCACCCTGGCTATCCGCTCCAGCCAATTCTTGTTACACGCCTCAGCCCCCCCGAACCAGATCCCCAGCACCTTCAAGAAGTCAGGCTTGATGGTGAAGGGGACGGAAGATCGGTTGGGCCAGTTGCCAAAGAGCATGGCCTCGCTCTTCCTGCGGTTCACCCTGGCTCCCGTGGCCAACTCAAACTGGTCGCAGATACTAATCAATCTGCGGACCGACCCTGGATCCGAGCAGAAGACAGCGACATCGTCCATGTACAGGGAGGTCTTTACTTGAATGCCCCCACTGCCGGGCAGTGTCACTCCTCTTATGCTCGCATCCTTCCTGATGGATTCGGCAAAGGGTACAATACAGCAGACAAACAAGACAGGAGAGAGAGGGCAACCCTGCCTGACTCCAGACCTTACAGGGAAACTGTCTGATTCCCACCCATTGATTTGGACTGCACTACGGATGTCGGTGTAGAGCAGTTTGATCCAATTCCTGATTCCCTCCCCAAAACCCATTTTGGAGAGCACGTCCCTCATGTACGTGTGCGAAATCCTGTCAAAGGCCTTCTCCTGGTCCAAGCTGACTAGGCAGGCATCCACCCGTCTGTCCTGCACGTAGGCAATGGTATCTCTCAGCAGCGCTAGGCTGTCTGAGATTTTCCTGCCAGGTACAGCACAAGTTTGGTCCGGGTGGATCACCTGTCCCAGAGCAGACTTGACCCGGTTGGCGATGGCCTTAGACAGGATCTTGTAGTCTACATTCAAGAGCGTTATGGGTCTCCAATTCTTTATGTCCTTCATCTCCCCCTTCTGCTTGTAGATTAGGGTGATGTTGCCTTTCCTCATGGAGTCTGACATGCTACCAGCTAGAAGCATGTCGTTGTACACTTCTAGCAGGTCCGGGCCCATCAAGTCCCACAGAGCCGAATACAACTCGGCCGGTAAGCCATCGCTTCCGGGAGTTTTACTCGAGTCAAAGGAACGGATGGAGCCAGTCAGCTCCTCTAGGGTCAGTGGTTGGTCCAGACTCTCCCGCTGTCCTCCAAGACCTCCGTGATCGAGGACAGGAAGTTCTGGGAGGAGGTACTGTCTATGGCCTTTTGGTCATACAAATCTGTGTAAAAGGATTTGCAGATCCTCAGCATGTCTGTGTGTGAGGATGCTACCGAGCCGTCCTCCTCCCTAAGGCTGTTCATCACAGAGCTCCCCCTGTGAACCTTATGGAAGAAGAAACGTGAGCACGTCTCATCCTGCTCCACATGGCGGACCCTGGATCGGAAGATGATCTTGGAGGATTCAGAGGTAAAGAGCCGAGCTTGCCGGTCCTTCACATCTCTAAGTTCCTCCTTCACATCCACCCCTCTCGACTGCAGAAGGAGCAGTTGTTGCAAATCTGTCTGGAGTTGGCACAATTCCCTCTGACTCTGTCTTGCTCTCTGAACCCCTTTACTTATGAAGAACCTCTTAATGTTCTCCTTGGTTGCTTCCCACCAGAGTGTGGGGGAGTCAAAGAGGGGCTTCACCGTCCTCCAACATGCGTAGTCCCTCTTTAGCTCCTCGATGTTCTCTGTGGTCAACAGCTTCATGTCTAACTTCCACGTCCCTCTGCCTGCCTTGCCTCAGGAAGTTAGTCACTTGATGAAGGATACCAAGCCTTTGAGCTACTCTGTGGCCACAGTGATGTATGGGTGATCAATGGTGCAACTCTTCTGGTCAATGGTGGTGGCATTTAATATTAAGTGATTACACTCCCTTATTGGCCACTGCCTCTGAGGTGAAATTAATTTGCATTTATCTGCAAATGCCCAGGTTAAGTCTTATATTTGCAACATCAATTGATGTGAAGACATTGTGCCATCACAGGGCAACCTCCCCACTCTGACCTCGAGATGGAAAAAAAGATCATTAATGAAACAGCTGAAGCTGGCTGGGATGGAGACACTGCTCTGATGAAACCCTGAAAGTGGATCTTCAACAACCACAACCATGTTCCTTTCTGCATAACTTAGTGCATACCTACCCCAGCAAATCTCAGTCAATAGAGTTCGAGGGAGGTCCCCCTTATAAAAAACTATCACTCTCTCTTGATCACTCACAATGGAACATAACTCCTCTCTCTGATCTATCCTCTACCTGATCTATCCCCTCCCATCACAGGCAGCTGGGTCTAACCCAACTTCCTCCTTTGTCCATTTGACCTATGTCATTGTTTATGGTTCATGGAATGTCCAACTACTTCTCTTTATCATTCCCTATCTCCTTCAATTCTCTTCTCTTCATGTTTTTCCAGGTCTCCCCTTAGAAGTATCAGGTCCATAACTTTACAGGGACAAAAAAATGTTTTTTCCCCATTCCCATTGTTTTCTGGCTAAATTGCTCCGAAATTCCTGACTGGGTTTATTTTGCATCCCACTTCATTTCCGACTTGTCGAGCCCCTTCAAAGTTCTCACATCAAGTCACCCTCCAACCTTCGCTCTTGACAAGAAAGAAGTCCCAGCCTGTTCAGTGTCTCTTGGTGGAAGGAGACCGCTTAGCCCTTCCTACCTAGGCTGGTAACCTTTCTAATAGAAACAATATCTCATGTGATCCACTTACCTATGGGCTGTACCTGGATTGAGTTAATGGACAGGTTGTTTCCAATGACTGAAGATGTATTGATCAGCCTTTGTTGAACCACTCTCTCCTCCAGGTAAATATTTTTGGTAATGTTGTAATATAGGATTGCCAGGCATTTGTAGCTGAGAACAGAATAACGCATTGTAATTTGGTTTTTTTTTAAGTTTAGAGATACAGCACGGAAACAGGCCCTTCGGCCATCCGGGCCCACGCCGACCAGTAATCCCCACACATTAACACTATCCTACACCCACTAGTGACAATTAAAAAAATAAAAATTACCAAGCCAATTAACCTACAAACCTGTACGTCTTTGGAGTGTGGGAGGAAATCGAAGATTTCGGAGAATACCCATGCAGGTCACTGGGAAATCGTACAAACTCCGTACAGACAGCACCCGCATCCGTAGTCAGGATTGAACCTGGGACTCCGGCGCTGCATTCGCTGTAAGGCAGCAACTCTACCGTGTGCCAAATTTCAGAACAGAACTGAATTTACTGTTGTGATACAAACGGGGAGTCCTTGGAGGTCAGTGACTACTCAGTCAAGTAACTGATGGGTCTGGACCCATCCACAGCTCTGCTTGTCCAGGTATCTTTACCTCAGGATCATTAGTTCACACTTGGGCTATAAGGACAATCGAACAGCTTCCCAGGTCCTTTTAATGAGACTAGACTTTAAACTTTAAATATACAGTGTGGATACGGGAGCACCCGGAGAAAACCCATGCGGTCACAGGGAGAACGTACAAACTCCATACAGACAGCACCCGTGGTCAGGATCGAACCCAGGTCTCTGGCGCTGTAAGGCTAGGACTGTACCGCTTCTCCAATGTACCTCCCAACTAGCTTTAGCCTCTCCATGTTTCTTTCAAACCACTTGTCAAACTATCCAAGGTGGGATTTAAATTCCACAAGGCAGAGATGGAAGCCTAGCTTTTTTTGTTCCAGATTTATATAATTCTTCAAATTTGAATTCCCATTGTTGGATTCAAAGTTATAGCTCTAGAACTTCATTTGAACCAGTTTATGGTGATACCTTAGTCACTATCTTTCAAAATAGGAATGGAATGTGGCATTGCAAAGGCTGAGCATAGTATCGATTTCTTACCTCTTGTGCAGAGATCTAGCAGAGATCTTATGTTCTGAAGTTAAGTTGCCTAGAAAAATGCTGATCAACAACAGAAGAGAAAAGCCAGTTTAAAATAAACTCTCCACAGTCCTGCCACCATTGAAAACATCCTTTCTATGTATATTTGTATACATTGGATATAGAAACATAGAAAATAGGTGCAGGAGTAGGCCATTAGGCCCTTCGAGCCTGCACCGCCATTCAATATGATCATGGCTGATCAACCATCTCAGTATCTTGTACCTGCCTTCTCTCCATACCCCCTGATCCCCTTAGCCACAAGGGTCACATCTAACTCCCTCTTAAATATAGCCAATGAACTGGCCTCAACTGCTTTCTGTGGCAGAGAATTCCACAGATTCACCACTCTGTGTGAAATTTCTTTTTCTCATCTTGGTCCCAAAAGATTTCCATCTTATCTTTAAACCGCAACCCCTTGTTCTGGACTTCCCCAACATCGGGAACAATCTTCCTGCATCTAGCCTGTCCAACCCCTTAAGAATTTTGTAAGTTTCTATAAGATCCCCCCTCAATCTTCTAAATTCTAGCAAGTACAAGCCGAGTCTATCCAGTCCTTCTTCATATGAAAGTCCTGCCATCCCAGGAATCGGTCTGGTGAACCTTCTCTGTACTCCCTCTATGGCAAGAATGTCTTTCCTCAGATTAGGAGACCAAAACTGCACGCAATACTCCAGGTGTGGTCTCACCAAGGACCTGTACAACTGCAGTAGAACATCCCTGCTCCTATACTCAAATCCTTTTGCTATGAATGCTAACATACCATTCGCTTTCTTCACTGCCTGCTGCACCTGCATGGCGACTTTCAATGATTGGTGGAATCCTCAGCTGGACTCTGACTTTCTCCCAGTCCTCTGGTAAGCTGCTTTTTCTGGCTAATTTGTATACAAGCAAATAATTTCTCTGTGCCTTGGCACATGTGACAATAAAGTATCCCATAAAGCATTCCATTCCATCCACATAAGACGCTGCCACAAAAATATGGCTTCTTTCATCCAGGGTCCCCACCTTCTGGCCCATGCCCTCTTCTTGCTGCTACCGTAGTACAAGAGGTACAGAAGTCCCCTGCCCTTGGATTCCATGTGTCCTAACCATCCAGACTAGCTTACCATATGGGCTTTTGTCAAAGACCGTGCTAAAGGCCATATAGACAATGACCATTACCCTGCCCTCATCAATCCTCTTTGTAAACTCTTCAGAAAACGTTATCAGATTTGTGCATCATGATTTCCCACGCACAATGTCATGCTGACTATCCCTAATCAGTCCATGTTTTCCAAATGCTGGTAGGTCCTGCCCCTCAAAATCCCTCCGAAACTTTCCCACCACTAACATCAGGCTCACCGACCTGTAGTTGCCAGGCTTATCCTTGTTTGGCCTTCTGAAACAACAGTGCAACATTAGCCACCTTCCAGTCTACTAGAACTTCACCCATGGTTCACCCTCGAAGGGCCGAATGGCCTACTCCTGCACCTATTTTTCTATGTTTCTATGTTTCTAATGAATGAAAGATATGCAAAAAAGTAACGATGATAATGGAAACTGGCCATTGTTAGCTGTTTGTTGAAAATGAGAAGCTGGTGCAATTTGGGTGGGGGAGGGATGAAGGGAGAGGGAATGCCTGGGTTACTTGAAGTTAATTCCTAATACATATGTTTCAAATAACCACTCCCTTTTCTTGTAACTATGACTGCTTGCTTGAGACTCTCCACCAGTAAAAGACATCTCTAATCTATTCTGTCATGCCCCCATGGGGTCTTGTGTGTTTCTTATAAATTCCAGGGAATGTAGATCTGAACTTGTTATCCGTTCAGAGCAGAACAATCCTTTCATCCTGAGAATTATCTCAATGAATCTCTTCTGAACTGCTTCCAGTGCTTGAATAGATGGTGCGGGGACATGGGATTAGTTTAGAAAGCCACTTTGATCGGCGTGGACGAGTTGGATCAAAGGGCTTGTTTCCATGATCTGTGATCTATACCTTTTAAAAAAAATAAGCAGCCCAAAGCTGTCGCTAGTACTACAGTACTGATCTTTCCCACACTGTACATTTATACTATATTTTTCAATTTCCAAGCTTAAACCCACCCCCATGTCTTAATAATAAAGACCAATGTGCCAATTGCCTGTTGACCACATTATATCAAAAACTGACTTCTTGCATATTATCCTTAAGAACACCGTATTTACTTACAAAATTCTTAAGGGGTTGGACAGGCTAGATGCAGGAAGATTGTTCCCGATGTTGGGAAGGTCCAGGACAAGGGGTCACAGCTTAAGGATAAGGGGGAAAATCCTTTAGGACTGAGATGAGAAGGACTTTTTTCACACAGAGAGCGGTGGGTCTCTGGAACTCTCTGCCACAGAGGGTAGTTGAGGCCAGTTCATTGGCTATATTTAAGAGGGAGTTAGATGTGGCCCTTGTGGCTAAGGGGATCAGAGGGTATGGAGAGAAGGCAGGTACGGGATACTGAGTTGGATGATCAGCCATGATCATATTGAATGGCGGTGCAGGCTCGAAGGGCCGAATGGCCTACTCCTGCACCTAATTTCTATGTTTCTATTTCTCCAATAGACTTGGAGTCTCTTTCCATTTAGATATTAGTCTGCCTACCAATCAGGCAGGTGCCGTCTGGGTAGGCAAGGTAGGCACTGCCTACCCTGACTAAAATTATAACTTAGTAATTACTAAATATAAACAGTAAAGGCATGGAAGAATTATGCCTATGTAAGAGACCGATCTCTTAGGTAGGCATAATTCTCCGTGCCTTTCATCCGCAGCGCTTGTAACACGGGAAGCTCTGTGCAGCCCACGTGCCGTCAGTGCTGCTTCAAGCGTCAATTTCAAGCGGGGCTGACGGCCGCAGAGATTCTGCCTTTGCAGCCTACTGCGCCTGCGCAGCGCTAGTTTCTTGGCGGGGTTTTCAAATATTGATTGGAAATATTTTAAGTGTATGTTAGGAAACAGGGAGAGAAGAATGGAACTCGTGTGCCGATAATGTGGTAAGTACATTTTGTGATTATGTTTTTAAATACCGTACTTCCCGGGGTGTGGGGGTGGGGGGAGAGCTCCTCTCATAGCATTTGGGGAGTCTGGCCCGGGGTAAAGTTGCATGGAAGGCACAAATGTTATAAAGGAGGGGATCGGGATAATGCCACTTGCGACGCTCCTTGCACGGAGGCGTGCAAAACCTCTCTCCTGCCACACGCTCGCCTCACTCATGTCCCGCAAATCCTTAAATTCCGACAGCGCGAATGTTGTTACTCGGCTGTGGGAATTTAAGGATTTGCAGGAAGCCGCTGACATGAGCGAGCAGCAGGTGAGAGTTGTTCAGACGAAGAGCACTGCCAGAGGTGAGCGGGCCGACAGAAGGCGCTGAAGTGGCAGACAGTTTGACTGTCGGGTCCCGGCGGCCGCTCACAGCTACCCGAGCTGCTTCTATCCCCGGCTACAATGTGGTGGCTCCACGCTTGGAGCGCCGCAGCAGCGGTAAGTGAGTGAGTTACTGGCATTATCCCCGACCCCCTCATTCTCAACTGTCCTGCTCTCTCCGAAACTTTACCCCTGGCACAGACTCCCCATACACTGCGATAGGAACTGTCCCCCCAATTGGTCCCTTGAACAAGTGTTGTCATTCAATAAGATGACAACTGATTCAACTTTTCCCTGTGTGCTCCCGTTTTTCCCACCATCCCTCCACCTGCCATCACCCTTCACCCCTCCCCCTTCAGTAATTCAGAATAAAGGAGACTAGGAAGCCTTGGGCAATTGACTTGTTACTGTTTTTATTTTTATTTTTTATTTTTACGGGGAGAACAATCTGCGCATGCGCGGTTTATATTTTTAAACGACTGACTGCCTACCCTGAGTAATTACTCACGGCACGTGCCTGCTACCAATGTGCATGACCTCTCAATTTCCTACATTTTCCATCCACTCATTCAAGGCCTGTTACAAAGTCCAAACATTTTCAATGACGCCTATTTATGCGTCCTCAACAAACGAAGTAATTTAACTGCACAGGACTGTTCTAGTTTATACTGTAAGTTACGGAAACAAAGGGGCTGGCGTATATGATAATATCTTGTGTAATGTTGCTAATAATCGCACTGCGTGAAATCTTTCTGTTACCCAGGTTTAATGGCAGGTCAAACCGTGGCCATTCGTGTTATTCCTAAACGACAAAATCACAAACGAGACGTTCCATCTCCTCACCTGACAGATTCGACGTACACAGTGTAATTCCAGTTCTGAAATGATCTGGTGAGCTGAAAGATAATTCAAGGCACTTGAGGTCAATGCACAATCCAATCCAGTAACATCCAGCTTTATCAACGAGAGGCATTCAAAGATAACTGTGTCATGGTTTAAAATACAACCTCTACTTGGCTTCCCTACACAGCACATCATTCCATGCCCTAGCAAGATAGCAACTTTTCAGTTGAATAAATGTCAGATCTCGGGAGGTCATAGAAACATAGAAAATAGGTGCAGGAGTAGGCCATTCGGCCCTTTGAGCCTGCACCGCCATTCAATATGATCATGGCTGATCATCCAACTCAGTGTCCCTTACATGTCTTCTCTCCATACCCCCTGATCCCTTTAGCCACAAGGGCCACATCTAACTCCCTCTTAAATACAGCCAATGAACTGGCCTCAACTACCTTCTGTGGCAGAGAATTCCAGAGATTCACCACTCTCTGTGTAAAAAATGTTTTTCTCATCTCGGCCCTAAAGGATTTCCCCCTTATTCTTAAACTGTGACCCCTTGTTCTGGACTTCCCCAACATCGGGAACAATCTTCCTGCATCTAGCTTGTCCAACCCCTTAAGAATTTTGTAAGTTTCTATAAGATCCCCCCTCAATCTTCTAAATTCTATAGAGTATAAACTGAGTTTATCCAGTCTTTCTTCATATGGAAGTCCTGACATCCCAGGTCGCAAGGGTTGGTATTGGTATTGGCTTATTTTTGTTACTTGTAATGAAATACAGTGAATAACTGTTTTACATGCTTACTAGGCAGATCATACCATGCACGAGTACATCAGATAGTCCCAAAGAGAAAAGACACCATGTAAAATATAGTGTTACAGCTACAGAGGGGAAGCGCAGACAAAAAAAGTGCATCGGCCGCAATGGTAGATTGGAAGATCGGGAATACATTCCTAGTTTATGACAGGTTCTGATAACAGGTGAGTCATAACTTCCCTTTGTTTGATCTCTTGCGTGTTTCTCTAGTTTTGCCCAAATTCATGCCTGCAGTTCACCTCAATAACTCCCTGCACACATTGCTCCTAATGTGGCATAACCAAAATTATACACAGCTGCAACTTGCCACTTCTACGGATCTATAGACTTGCATCCAAGATCCATCCGTACATCAATATTCCTGAGCGCCGTGTCGCACTGTATGCTTTCCATTTACATTTGAAGTGTATCACTTCACAGTTGCCCAGGTTAAACACCATCTGCTATTTCCTTATTGTATACTTTCACAACCTTCCTCACGATCCACAACTCTACTAACTTTTGTGTAATCTACAAATGTAACTCCATCTCCCTCCCTTCCCTTTACTGGCCCCTCTCCTTCCTCCCCGAGCTCCCCCATTCTCTTTACAGATCACCTGTCTCCTGCTTCCCCCATCCATTTTTCCTTTCGAAGATCATTTCTGGCTCCTCCTTTCTTGCTCTGGTTCTTCCTTACCTCTCAAACTCATCTCCTCCTTCACCTAGCTCCTCAGCTAACTGTACTGACCCCTTTTTTCGCTTGTACTCCCTTTAGAGACCCCTCCTGGTTTCTACGCCCGTCCTGCCCCCTCCCCCCTTCTTTTCTCTCCCCCTCCCCCAATTATCTGGTTCTTCCCCTCCTACACACTCCCTCTCCTCTCCCTCTGCCGACGCCAGTTTAATTCCTTTCCCTCCCTGTACTGACCCATTTCCTCCTCCTCCTGACTCTTCCCCCTCCACATCTGACCCCTTGCTTCCTTCTGACCTGGCCCATCAGAAAGTAAAGGGCCTGTCCTACCAGCATCCGACTCCATGCGATGAGCGCGATCAAACTAGAAGCGGGGGCCGCGCGGAGGTCGGGTGATCCCCTGTACAGGGCCGTTCCCACCAGCATGCGCCTGCATGCGGCAAGCGCGACCAAACCGGCAGCGAGGGCCGCGCGGAGGTCGGGTGAGAGGCGCAACGCGGCGCAAAGTGAGGCGAACTTGGAGCGAAGTCTTAAAGGTAAGTTCGCCAGGACAGAGAGGGGCACACAGAGAGGGGCACAGAGGCACACACACACAGAGGGCCACGGAGACACACACAGAGAGGGTCACGGAGGCACCTACAGAGAGGGTCGCTGAGGCACGACCTCGAGGCGGTGTGTAATGCGTCGAGGCGACTGCGAGCCGACAAGCCGGTGCCGCGCAGAATTTTTGAAAACGGTCAGTTTTTCGGAGCCCCACGCGATGTCGGGACGAACTCCGCACAATTCCGCACGGCTCCGGCGATCAAAGTGGGACCGGCCCCGCGACACCGGACGGCTCAAGCGACCACGTTAGGTCGCGCTCATCGCATGGAGTTGCATGCTGGTGGGACAGACAGGCCCTTAGGACTCTACCCCTGGCTCCCTTTATCTCCATTGCAACAGGCTGAGCAATGTGAATGATGATCTCTCGGAGACAAAGGCATGCAAGAAAAGATTAGCAATCACGATAAAAGACAAACTAGAATGACCTACCCATGCTGACACTCTTTGCTCGAGCACACTGATCTCAGTATTTCCACCGGACTGATCGTTAACCATAAACTGCGTCCTGTAGAAAATACCACCTGTGTGGAGAAAGCAGCAGAGTTACACGGCGAATTATCTGCTCAAACCACAAGAGGCCAGGCCTCCTTCAACGTACACCTGCGTTGCACTCTCACCAAAGGTTGTTCTCAGAGGAAACCTTCCAATTACGCAGCTCCCAAAGGAATTCCTGGCACTGCTCTGTATAACCTCGGAATAATTCAATGAAAGTTACAAATAACTTTCATAAATACCAATGGTCTTCACCTGCCGGTTTGGAATTCACCTCAAGTCAAAGCTTGCAAACATACTGTGAGTACTGGCGCGGGGTACAGGGATACACATAACACTTGTCATATTAGTAAAGTGTGATTTATGTGATGAGTGTGCAGACTTCGCTGAAAGGCCTCTGAAGGCCAGCCTTTAAGTTTGCGAGGGATAGTTGCCAGAATTCTTCGGAATTTACATGGAATACAAACACTGGAGTAATATTGGTTGCCCATCCCAGTCGGAAACGCCTGCAGTGAAAGTGCCAGATGTGGGCAAGAAATTGATACAGTTGACAGTCTGTTCACTCAACACTAGGTGGCACCTTCCCCATGCTGACGGGTGCCTTGTTAGTTATAATCAAGAGGGCTGTGTTAGTCTATGATGCTGTGGGTGCTTTCCTGGAGAAGAGAGAACAAAGTTATTTTTCAGCAAAGATCAAACGTAGGCGGACACAAAATTAGTCCTTGAGCAGACAGCCATTGGTGGCAAGAGTTCAAATCAATTGCTTGCTGTAAAATTTCTCTGCAACATTCCTCCCCAGAATCTTTATTAGATATACTCCCTCATTCATTCAACTCAAATCAATGTTGGTTTTCATATGTACTTCTCTCAAATTAAACTACATTCAAATGGTTAAGTATTATGCTGAAAGTAAGTAACTATCTGATGGGTGAGAGAGAACCTGGTCAATTGTTAAGGTTCATTGAAGCATTTTGTCGTGCGCTCCACAAGTTCTCAACAAAGTCTACATATTCAGTGCAAAACCCAATGCCAGCACCAAACGTGGGCTCTGCTCTGCGCTAAGATAATCCCATTTTCAGTATTAAATTGATCAACTGGAAACCAGCTCAAGCAAAAATATGCAGCTCAACCCGCTCTCCAGGTGGAACCAGCCACAAGCCCACAAGTTTATGATTCAAAATAGCCACAGGCACAGTCAGAGCAATGGAGTTCCTCCTCGAGCGAAGAGGGATTGATCTTTCCGACTGCTAATGATGCCAACACAACTGATGGCATTGAACTGTTGCAAGGAATTTTGCTACCGTGGCGTAGAAAGGGCAGAAGGATTTTTATTCTCACCAGAAGAATAGGCTAGGTTTGTTCATTACCTTGGAAGGGATGGGCATTAGAAGAGAAAGTTCCTCTTCTGAAGGCCGTCCCTTACACAAAATGAATTCCTGCATGTTTTTGCCCAAGCTTCGCAAGGATTTAATCAATACTACAGAAACTATATGTGCAGCCATTTTGCAAGTGAGGGTGTTTTACTAACTGCAAAAGCCTCAACGAAGCAATCATTTGTGTCCAACACCGTGTTTTTAGCTAAGTCTACACATTCAATCCAACTACCACCAACACCAGTGGGCCAGCTATCGGCAATGATTTTTTTTGTGACTTTTTTTGCTAGCTATTACTACAGATTCTCTGAAGACATACGGTTGACGATCACTAGTCCACACAAGCAGCTCTTGCCAACTGTGGCCTCGCACAGGCAGGGCAAAGAGGTTTGGTCAGGGGCGGTAGGCTGTTCCCCGCTGTCTGTGCTTGAGTCAAAGGTCACATTGAATCCAAAAACATCAAGGGGGAGCAGAGGGGATGGCGTAACTGTTGCCGATGAAGAGCTGGGCTGAAGGTTTGGTAGGTGCGTGGTGGAGGTCGGAGAGCTCTGTGGCAGCTGCTTGTAGGTCTCTGTGCTTGACATGACTTCCCAGGCTGGTTTACTCATGGAAGGAACCACAGAGAAATCCATTGGCGAAGTAGTCTCCAGCGTTGGCTCTTGAGATCCAGCACTCAGCTGCATTCCAATGAATGTTGCAGAGAACATTCCTGATATCCCTTCACTGAGTGGGAAATATTGCACTCCCAGATTATAACTGTGGCGCTCTCCAACATGAAACTCTGATGTGTGGAGCTGCAATGTGTGCGCATACTTCTGGTCTGTTGAAGCCATGTTGAAGGTGAGCGAGTCATTTGAAGAATGGACTGGTCTACTGACCTGTCCAATTTCAGATTCTGCCCCTGTAAAAATACCCCTGGATTGCAGGAGTTGGGGTCCTTCTGATAGTGATGGGGTAAGTGTTCTGAGAGGTGGCCACGTCACACTCACATCTACTGGTATCAGAGTGATCACCTGCTGATGTTTTGAACTTTCAAGTATTGCACGACTCCCAAAGGTTTCCTCCTTGAGGATGTCGGTCCTATCCGGAGATGACGCAAACAAGTTCAGTTCCAACTCCCTTTGTGTGGTCGCGGTCATGAAGTTCTCCAGGGAGTAAGAAGCTGAGTGATTCTGAAATGCTCCTGGAATTGTAAGTGAAAAACTAGGGAACAATGTCCCACTTAAAGATCCATACGGTAAATTAGTTGTTAAGGTTGGAGTTTGTCCCAGTTCGGGAAGGTGGTCAGCGTGAAGCAAAGCTGTGTTTTCACTTCTGATACCTGCATCGTCATCCAAAGACTGGACTGAGATTGTCTCCTCTGGTCTCTGGTCCAACAGCACATCCCATGAGCTCCAAACGCTTGCAATTGAAGTCTCCAGTGAAGGCTTGAGGCTATCAGCCACCATTAAGGAATCATTCCTCCGATGAAGACCATTAGAGTACAAAGAGTCATTCTTATCTTGACGGGTGTCAAAGGTTGAAGCCTCCTTCTGTGGATGAGGAATGTCAGAGGTTAAGGATTCATTCCCTGGATTTGTGGTGTCAGAGGTTAAGGATTCATTCACTTGATACAGAGTGTTGGAAGTTAAAGATTCATTCCTTGGATGCAGACTGTCGTGGGTGAAGGATTCATTCCCTACATGTGGCGAATCCCAGGTAAAAGATACATTCCCTGGATGCGGGCTAGTGGCTGTGAAAGATTCATCCCATCCATGTGGAGTGTCGGATGGAAAGGATTTGTTCCCTGGATGTGGAACATCAGAGGAAACTGATTTATTTCCTGGATGTGGAGTATCAAAGGTTAAGGGTTCATTCCTCGGATGTGGAGTGTCGAAGGTTAAGGATTTATTTCCTGAATTGGGAGTGTTGGGGGTTACGAGTTCATCCTCCAAATAAGGAGCATCAGAGGTTGAGATCGATGAAGTGTGCAGGGCCACAAGTGGAACCCATGTACTTTTGGCAAACGACCTAGTATTTCTGATGGTCAATATCTCCCATTTGTATTCGGTCATGACAGGTGCGGGTTGGTGGCTTTGTGTGATGTGCTGTGCGGTACCAGGCAGGGAGATCTGGCTGTAGTCTTTATCTGCAATCCTCTTGTGGACAGAAAGGAGGAGAATACTGGTCTCTCTCGTGGACAATCCCCAACTGTTCCCAATGTGTGAAGGGAAATCCAGCAGAGATTCTTGGACTGTTGCCCTACCCAGATTAATTCTTGTCTCCAAACCTGGGTGTAACTCAATGGTTCTGGAATTAGCTGACTGCACGGTAGATGAAATGGAGAAATGGATTCTGGATTCATGAGATCCCATTGAGAATTTCTCTTGCTTGGACTGTCGTTGAGTGCTACCCACATTGAGATCAGATTTAGAAGGCCTCGGAGAAATGTCCAATAAAGTATCTGGAATTGAAGAAATGTTTTGCGTCTCTGACATTAGAGCTGAAGAAATAAACGTCAAAGCATTTGGATTGTTCATTTTGGTGTGCAGCCCGGTTGATGCATTCGGAGAGCTCACATCTACATCTATAGCAAAACCAGGAGTACCATCTATTTGGTTTCTTACTGAAAACTGTCTTGGATGCAGCAGAAACTCATGAGATTGCCTTAATTGATTTGCTACCTGTTCAGTGCTAATGAACAGCCTTTGTGTTGCTGCCATAGTCACCCTGCCTATGTTTGTGAACTCTGTCGCATGTATTAGTTGGGTTTCATTGACCCTGTTGTTCCTCTCAAAAAGAAGGCTTGGTATGGTGGAACCAACTTGCCCTGGATCCAGCAATGAACTTGGCCAGCTGGATGAGGGACCGTTGACTTCTGGAAAGGCAGTGCTAAAAGAGTTGGTATTGGAATGGTTGGAAAGGAACCTGGTTCCTTGGGGGTCTATAGAGGATTCAGTATTGCCAGGGAGAGATTGTGCTGAAGTCTCAGTGATGACCTGATCTCCCAGAGGCTCTAATGTATCTTCCAATTGCATCAGGTTGCTGCTGTGTGTCGTGAGCGAGCCATATAAGAGATGCCCATGAGGCATAATGATGTCCGCACTTATTTCATGTTGAGACTCAACTGGAGTGGGATTCATTGGTTGGTACAACACTGGAAAAGGGGTTTGTGGTTGCATCTCCAATACATCAGATGACCTTTTGCCAGGATCGTGTTGGTTAGGTAATAATATAGAAGAAATACTTGGCTTCAATCTCAATGTATCTGTTCCAATGTCTCTTCCTTCATCAATCAGTGCCTCGTGACTTTCAAGATCAACAGATGACACCTCATTGTCATCCTCCGTAACCTTATCAGTTGAATTCTTCACACCAAACCTCAAGTCCCAGATCTGTCTCATCAGTTTTTTTAACCTGCTGATGAATTCAGAAGTGACATTATCCCTGTTAGCATATTCACTGGCTGTGTTGGTGTCTGTGGCAGTGTTGAGAAAGACACTTGGAGGAAGATGTTTTCTCCCAGTGACGTTACCGGCTGCCATTGCCAAAGCCTTTGAATCCTTCATAACACGTGAGCTCTTGGTGACCGTCTTGGCTATCAAAGCGACGTTCATGTTCGGTCGCCCAGGTTTCAAACTGCTGGTTCTGGGTCTTAGCGGGAACCTCAGTGGTGTGGAGATAATCCCCAATGGATTGCTGAACTTCCCCGATTCCTGCCTCCTGCGCGATGTAAACCATTGCCAGATCTCATTTAACTGGCCATGGTTCGGCGGAACCCGGGACCTCTGCAAATCTGTGACGTTAAATCTGCCAGCTGCTAGTGAGAAAATCAGCTCATCATTAAATCACCACATTAAGTTTCGAGTCTGAATCTTAGCAATATCTCGGTGTGTCTTGCAGGGCCCGGTGCAAGCTAAATTCACCCTCTCTCATCCTATAAGGCAGGAAATGAAGTGGCCGTAGCCAGCCCAGTCAGATGAGAGGCAGTGGAGATTTAACAGATAGGAACGAGGCAACAAAAGGGTGAATGAGGATGATATATTTCCTTTAACAGTGGGTGAACTCAGACTTGCACCCCAATCCTTACCTCCTCTCCTTTCTCACGTTGGGCAGAAGATACAAAAGCTTGAAAGCACATACCTTCAGATTCTGGAACAGCTTGTTCCTAAAGGGCCTGTCCTACCAGCATCCGACTCCATGCGATGAGCGCGATCAAACTAGAAGCGGGGGCCGCGCGGAGGTCGGGTGATCCCCTGTACAGGGCCGTTCCCACCAGCATGCGCCTGCATGCGGCAAGCGTGACCAAACCGGCAGCGAGGGGCGCGCGGAGGTCGGGTGAGTGGCGCAACGCGGCGCAAAGTGAGGCGAACTTGGAGCGAAGTCTTAAGGTAACTTCGCCAGGACAGAGAGGGGCACACAGAGAGGGGCACAGAGGCACACACACAGAAGGCCACAGAGCCACACACATAGAGGGTCACGGAGGCACCTACAGAGAGGGTCACGGAGGCACGACGTCGAGGCGGTGTGTAATGCGTCGAGGCGACTGCGAGCCGACAAGCTGTCGCCGGGCAGAATTTTTGAACATAGTCAGTTTTTCGGAGCCCCGCGCGATGTCGGGACGAACTCCGCACAATTCCGCAAGGCTCCGGCGATCGAAGTGGGACTGGCCCCGAGATGCCGGACGGCTCAGGCGACCACGTTAGGTCGCGCTCATCGCATGGAGTTGCATGCTGGTGGGACAGGCCCTTTACTGTTATCAGATTGTTGAACAGAACTCTCATAGTCTAAGGATTTAGCTCCCAATCACCCAGCCTACCTCATTGTGACCCTTGTACTTTTCTTTTTAATGTGAACTTTCTCTGTAGTTATAATACTATATTCTGCACTCTTAATTTATTTTCACTTTTGCACTACCTTGTGCACTAGTGTGTGGTATCATTTGCCTGGAAGCACACAAATTAAGGTATTTATCAAGTAGACTATGTTCTAATGTAACTGGGTGAGCAATTGTAAAGCTATACCAAGACTAGGGATAGCCTGTCTACCCAACTAGAATCTGACCAAACCCAACTATCTAAGTCCACTTGTGTGACAGCCTCTCAAACCTTTCCTGGGTGTACAGTTTAAGGAAGGATTGTGAATGGCATTGACACTTTGTCAGTGAATGTATTGAACTGACAGTACGACAAACATGGAGGAAGGCATGTTCCTATTATATTGACTGTGCATACATTGAGAATAAAATACTTTTTTGGAAAGAATTATCTGTGTCTGGCTCAGGGCAGGTCAAACATAGAAATTAAAGGACTTGGGATCAATTTGGGCTGTGTTAGCTCAGTTTGGTTTTCACTAGGAAGCGCTAACCTCACATTTCAGTTGCCGACAATGTCAATTTAAGTGGCATGTCGGATAATAATAGACTTCAGGAAGAACAAAACGGAAATGGTACCACTAATCATCAGAGGGGACTGTGTGGAGAGGGTGGCGGATTTCCGCTTCCTGGGAATCCATATTGAGGAGGACCTGACGTGGAGCGTGAACACCTCTGCGCTGCTGAAAAAAGTCCAGCAGAGACTGCACTTCCTGAGGGTGCTCAGGAAGAATAACATCACACAGAGACTGCTGCTGTCCTTTTATCGGTGCTCCATTGAGAGCATCCTAACATACTGTGTATGCGTGTGGTACACCAGCTGCACAGCGGCTCAGAGGAAAGCGCTCCAGAGGGCGATTGACAACGCCCAGAGGATTGTTGGCTGCCCTCTCCTTACCTTGGGGGACTTACACAGTTCCCGCTGCATCAAAAAATCCCAGAATATTATAAAGGACATTTCCCACCCTGGACACTTCCTGTTTGAACTGTTGCCGTCAGGCAGACGGTACAGATCTACAAGGACAAGGACAAACAGACTTAAAAACAGTTTTTACCCCACTGCTATAAAGGCACTAAATGTAGCCCCCAAGGAACGCGGGGACTAAGGGACTGTGGTTGGTGCACTGTGAAATCGACAGAAGGATGTAGGGTTGGGTGTTTATGCGTGCTGTTTTTATATTTCATATTTATTTTAGTTGTTTATCATCTTTTTTAATATTTTACCTTGCATGTATCGTTAGCTTTTAAAATGTTGCACTGACTGGCTGACATTTTTAAATTTTGTTGTACATGGTTCATGTTACAATGACAATAATGAAACTATTCTATTCAACAGGCTGTCTCAGGCAAGGCCATTTATATTGGTGGCGGGGCCGAATATGGAATTTTCTTGGGCGAATGAGCCCAGGTCAGGTCCCGAATGATAATGGAGGGTCTCAGAACATTCATGCAGGTCCCAATCCAGAGCCGGAGGTTGAAGGTAAAATTGCAATTTTTTTAACTGGTGGAGTGTAGATTATGAACCAAATGTCCTCCATCAGCAGCATAAACATCTACATCAGAATTTTGAGATGAAACCGATGAAATACAGTAGTATGATGCCCATGAAACACAACAGTATCCACAAGTACTCCATGTAGAGATTTGTTGGACTGCTGCTCATTGGTAGGTTCAACACCAAATTAGGTGTGTGTGTGGTTGCAACTCAACACATATTTAACACATCAGAGCTAATTTGACTAGTTAGGTGATGATTGGGTGACAGTATAGAAGGAACACTCAGTCTTCAGCATAATCTAGTGTTCAGTTAATTGTATATCAATCATTTGGATTGAAATTGTATTGGTTTTTAACTCAGCCAGTTCTGACCCACTACCCACAGAGCAGGGAGGCGAGAGGGTACAGAACTAAATGAGTCTGCTCTCTTTCTTCCTGCCATCTCTTGCCCAATCTCTGCTGTAAGCAACTTTGTAGTAACACCATATCACCCATATTGATCACTGAAGCACAGATGAGATTCTGAATATAATGTTAGCATAAGAGAGGGCTGTTCAAGAAGCTGTTCTTGAATCTGGTGGCATGTGCTGTCAAGCTTTTATATTTTCTGCCTGACAGGAGAGGTAGGGGGAGGGGGAGGGGGAGGGGGGGGGGGGGGGGGGGAAGAGAGAATGATCTGAGCGTGAGTGGTCCCTGATTATGTTGGCTGCCGTGTGAAGTGTAGATGGAGTTGATCAGGAGAAGGATGGTTTGTGCCATGGACTGGGCTGCGTCCACAACTTTCCGCAATCTCTTACGGGATTTTAATTTTCATTCAGAATGGTCAGTTGAGGAGGGTTGGATGTGAGCGATTCCCCCACATTTCATACTCTCAGAATTACACCATTCCCCACTCTGGAAACACACACACCTTTGCTTATGCCCTGCATCAGCCCTCTCCCACTCACCTCATCCCATCTTTCGGGAAAAGCAAACCACTTTCTTTCTAATAGTGTATTAGGATGCAGTTTATCCTCAAAGGGCCTAAAGAGTTGACGCCATGCCTGCTGCCCCAGTGGTTTGGAGTTTAAGAAAAATACCATGAAAGTAAAAACACCTGTTGGCTCTTCTCTCAATCAAAAACATTCCAGACTGAAATTCCTTTAACCATTTTTTAGTGAAAACTCTAAAAAAATTGGCAAAGCCATAACCATTAACATATAAATAATTAACTTTTATACTCAAGCATGGAGAGTTCTTTGACCATAAATCTGCTGCTTTTTCCACAAATGCTGCCTGGCCTGAACATTTACTCTTTATTTTTTATTATTCAAGGTTCTCAATCCTCCAGGAAGATAATTGAGCTCAAAGGAAGGGGGCCCAGACATAACGGGATAATCCCGGGGTTCGCAATTCCACAGGGCCGTCTCTGGATTAGGCCATTACATTATATAATTTGGGATTTGGGAGTACGTAAATTGGGGCCAATGCACCCACGCACTGAGGGAGTGCTAGACTCTCAGATCTGTCCCAACAAAGTATCATATTAAACAGACAATGAACGAGGGGAATCCTTCTTGGCTCAACGCCACATAGCAGATTATTTGTGCACCTGTGTCGATGGGGACTTGTTATGGACAGGTCAGCTGCTCTAGTTTTCGGTATTCCAAAGCTAAACACACTCCAGTTGTGCTATGTTCACTATGAAGCCCTTTGAGACCACACAAGGTTGTGAAAAGAACCAAATAATCGAATGCTCTCTCTTTTCAAATGTGATTTTAAATTGGTCTGAAGAAGGGTCTCGACCCGAAACGTCGCCTATCTCCTTCGTTCCTTAGATGCTGCTGCACCCGCTGAGTTTCTCCAGCTTTTTGTGTAGCCCTGTGATTTTAAATTGTTCCATGGGTCAGGTAGCAGAGAAGCACAACAAAGGGGCAGAATGTAAATCGAAACCTTTTTGTTCCCCATCTATACAGATTCCTATTGTAAACATATATAGATGACCACACCTTCCTATCATAGGATCCCCCTCGTGGTCATTATCTTCCTCCACCCCATCGCCCATGCATGTCCCTTGTGAAGGGTCAATATTACAAGGGTTACACAAAAAGCTGGAGAAACTCAGCGGGTGCAGCAGCATCTAAGGAGCGAAGGAGATAGGCGACGTTTCGGGTCGAGACCCTTCTTCAGACTGGTCAGGGATCAGGGAAACGAGAGATATAAACAGTGATATGGAGAGATAAAGCAAGAACAATGAGTGAAAGATATGCAAAAAAGTATTGGTGATAAGGGAAGCAAGCCATTGTAAGCTGTTTCTGGTGTGAAAATGAGAAGCTAGTGCGACTTGGGGGGGGGGGGGGGGGAGATGGAGAAGGAATGTCAGGGCCCGAGGGCTGAGGGAGAGGTGGGGGGGGGGGGGGGGGAGGGAGCAGTCTGGGTTAACAGAATTGAGAAAATTCAATGTTTAAGCCCAGAGGATGCAGACTCCCCAAGCGGAATATGAGATGTTGTTCATAGAAACATAGACATAGAAATTAGGTGCAGGAGTAGGCCATTCGGCCCTTCGAGCCTGCACCGCCATTCAATATGATCATGGCTGATCATCCAACTCAGTATCCCGTACCTGCCTTCTCTCCATACCCTCTGATCCCCTTAGCCACAAGGACCACATCTAACTCCCTCTTAAATATAGCTAATGAACTGGCCTCAACTACCCTCTGTGGCAGAGAGTTCCAGAGACCCACCACTCTCTGTGTGAAAAAATTCCTTCTCATCTCGGTCCTAAAGGATTTCCCCCTTATCCTTAAGCTGTGACCCCTTGTCCTGGACGTCCCCAACATTTAAGGATATTTGCAATCTAAAACGACATGGAATTGAAAGTACCCTCACAAATATATTCAAATCAAATACATTACATAGATTTCAGAGAAAATAATATCTAAATGTATTTGTGTCACTTAAGTCTCTAACAAATGCAAAACAAAAGTTCCTCTTTGACCATACGATAATATTTAATGCTTTGTACAATGTTTAGATACTTGATTAAACATTGTCCCTTTTCCTTCCTGATTTTCTGTATGAAAATTTGGCTGCCTGTTCATCTTAATGACTCAGTTCAAAGAAGAGTATTTACCCAAGATGTCATTGTCCCTTTCCCTCCACAGATACTGCCTGACCTGCTGAGTTCCTCCAACACTTTTTTTTGCTGCATGACATACAGGTGCTGGACACCAGGGGTCTCTTGCATCTGACAGCAATCAATGACTAACACAAACATTTTCATGCCAAAGAGAGATGAGTAAGGAGATTTACGGGAATCCAGCGATAAATGCAAACTTGCGGTGTTGTTCACTCTGGCCATGGAGGAGGCCCAGGACCGAGAGGTCGGATACGGAGTGGGAGGGGGAGTTGAAGTGCTGAGCCACCGGGAGGTCGGGTTGGTTATTGCGGACCGAGCGGAGGTGTTCGGCGAAACGATCGCCTAGCCTCCGCTTGGTCTCACCGATGTAGATTAGCTGGCATCTGGAGCAACGGATGCAGTAGATGAGGTTGGAGGAGGTGCAGGGAATATTACAAGTTGTTGGAACAAGCTCAACGAACACCAAATGGGCCGGCCATGTGATGGGGAGGGTGGGGAGGAGGGGTGTGGGGATTAAGATCATGGTAGCTATTGTTGTTGCCCTCTTTAAGAAACTTCAGAATTATTTCTGGGGAAAAAAGGTGATAGGTGGGAGATAGTCCACCTAGGAAAATATCTTGTTAAAGAAGGAACTGCAGATGCTGGAGAACCGAGGGTTACACAAAAAGCTGGAGAAACTCAGCGGGTGCAGCAGCATCTAAGGAGCGAAGGAGATAGGCGACGTTTCGGGTCGAGACCCTTCTTCAGATTCCACCTTGCCATCTTCCACCTTGGAAGATATTTCATCTCCTACACCGCACCGTCCCATCACCATACCCTCTCGTCTATAACCCCCTGAGCTCAGTCCTCACCAACAGCGCAATTCACCAACATATCTAGATCGTATATATTGCAGGTAACATAGCACCAGCTTAAAGTGACATCATTTCCAAGAAACGGAAGATTATTTTAACATTTTGTTTGATTTCGACTGTGAAGAAGTCCCATGAGATGAGGTGCACAATTTTGAAACTGTTGACCACAAGTGACAGCACAGTATTTTCTTTTGATAGACACTGCATCATAAGAATGTGCAAGTAACCATTTGTAGTCAGGTGGTATTAAACCTCTAAATTTGTGTTTGCACTCTTTTGGGAATAAATCATGATATTGCCTTCTCCAAAGCTTCCAATGGTTAGTAGCATCATTGTGGCAGCGACATTAGTAACCCAGCATCAACACCAATGCTAGCGAAGAACATTGCAGTCAGCTCCTCCCTACCTTCATTGCTGGAGAAATTACAACTTGTATTTTGGGGGACTGTGTTGTTTTGTTGCCCTGATTAATGCAAAAGAATAAAACTTAACCTGATTCGACTGACCACGGTTTGTCCGCGCAGAAATCCATTATTTACAGATAATTCATAAGGTCACGAGTGATAGGAGCAGAATTAGACCATTCGGCCCATCAAGTCTACTCCACCATTCAATCATGGCCGATCTATCTCTCCCTCCTAAACCTAGTCTCCTGCCTTCTCCCCATAACATTGGACACCCCAACAGCACAAGTTGGTGAATGCGGAGTGCCCTGCCTTCTCCAGAGAAAAAGCAACGGAACTCCAATTGAGTGCACCACTGCTGCTGCAGTATCCCAAGATGTAGATATGGCATCTTTTCAATGGATCCCATAACCTGTCTGTCTGGAATATGCTGCTTATTGGTAAATTTATTTGCAGATTACGCTAATAAGTCAGATTGTATGGTCAGTTAACAACAGCAAGGCAGAATGGCACAGTGGTAGAGCTGCTGCCTTCCAGCGCCAGAGACCCGGGTTCGATCTGTACAGAGTTTGTACATTCTCCCTGTGAACGTGTGAGTTTTCTCTGGGTGCTCCGGTTCCCTCCCACGCTCCTAAGACGTACAGGTTTGAAGGTTTATAGACTTCGGTAATATTGTAAATTGTCCCTAGTGTGTCAGATATTGTTATTGTACGGGGTGATTGCTGGTCTGCGTGGACTCGGTGTGCCGAATGGCATGTTTCCGCGCTGTATATCTAAAGTCGATGAGGGATCTCGATGAGGGAATTGAAGGCAATATCTCCAAGTTTGCGGATGACACCAAGCTGGGGGGCAGTGTTAGCTGTGAGGAGGATGCTAGGAGGCTGCAAGGTGACTTGGATAGGCTGGGTGAGTGGGCAAATGTTTGGCAGATGCAGTATAATGTGGATAAATGTGAGGTTATCCACTTTGGTGGCAAAAACAGGAAAGTAGACTATTATCTTAATGGTGGCCGATTAGGAAAAGGGGAGATGCAGCGCGACCTGGGTGTCATGGTACACCAGTCATTGAAAGTAGGCATGCAGGTGCAGCTGGCAGTGAAGAAAGCGAATGGTATGTTAGCTTTCATAGCAAAAGGATTTGAGTATAGGAGCAGGGAGGTTCTACTTCAGTTGGATAGGGTCTTGGTGAGACCACACCTGGAGTATTGCGTACAGTTCTGGTCTCCAAATCTGAGAAAGGACATTATTGCCATAGAGGGAGTGCAGAGAAGGTTCACCAGACTGATTCCTGGGATGTCAGGACTGTCTTATGAACAAAGACTCGGTTTATACTCTCTAGAATTTAGGAGATTGAGGGGGGATCTTATAGAAACTTACAAAATTCTTAAGGGGTTGGACAGGCTAGATGCAGGAAGATTGTTCCCGATGTTGGGAAGGTCCAGGACAAGGGGTCACAGCTTAAGGATAAGGGGGAAATCCTTTAGGACCGAGATGAGAAGGACTTTTTTCACACAGAGAGTGGTGGGTCTCTGGAACTCTCTGCCACAGAGGGTAGTTGAGGCCAGTTCATTGGCTATATTTAAGAGGGAGTTAGATGTGGCTCTTGTGGCTAAGGGTATCACTGGGTATGGAGAGAAGGCAGGTACGGGATACTGAGTTGGATGATCAGCCATGATCATATTGAATGGCGGTGCAGGCTCGAAGGGCCAAATGGCCTACTCCTGCACCTAATTTCTATGTTTCTATGTTTCTAAAGTCCAAATTAATCTGGGGGCACTGTGAGGCTAATTTGGTTCGGTATTAGGCTAGCAAGGTGATTATGTTACAGACAGGCTTCCACTGACAACCACCTCGCTACCAAGGAGCTTGTCATTTTGTTATCCCATCACCTTCCCTCCCCAATATCCAAGATGGATAAACTACCAAATACCAAATCCGAAAGACTCCATCAAAGGCAGCCTCCTCCATTGAGTGCTAATTTCAGCATCCAGAGTTTTGTGCCTAGGAAGATGGATCGTTGGTGAAATGTTACTTCAACATATGCTTCACAATGTCATTCACCGTGGGAATTAGCAGCTAGGTTTCTTAACTACAACAATGAATCTACTCCAAGCAGTTTTACTGGCTATGAGAGCACATGCGCTAAGGTTGAGAAAGCTAATATACCAATCCAAGACACATCCCCCCTCAATGATTCAGATTTACCCCCCCCCCCTTATCTATTTAGACATAAAAGGATCAAACATCCAATGACTTACTCAAATCTGTAGTGTCGCTGGATCCACGTGTGGTGACGTCAGTGAATGGAGTACTTATGCCTTTGTAATGTAATCAAATATGAGATACTGATCACTCAAACTGATAAACTTTAAAATGGTCTGAATACTTTTTGCTAACCCTTGGAAAGGAAAGCCCCTCTCCAAGGGCCACTTGAGAAATCTCAGAAAATTCTCCAGAGGTGGAGTAACAGGCTACACAGAGTTGAAGTAAAGAGTTGTATGTCTTAGCTAAGTTTGCTGGTTCGCCAGTGCCCATTAGAAGCAAAGATGTTCACGGCACAGAGTGGCCATTGAGCTAGAAAGATTGTAAGAAAGAGATATGCACTGGCATTACTGAACTAGTGAGGGTGTGGAGGGGGGCATGCATCTTCTTCACAAGTGCCTCAGGCATAAGGATGGCTTGGGAATGGCATTGGCAGGTGGAATTGATTCCCAACTCCAGCGAGGTGATGTTCTTCAGGAAATCAAATTGTAGACGTACAGTAAATAGGAGAGCACAAACATAATGAGAGCCTTGTTCACCACCCTATTTGCCACAGGCGAATAGGGTGTGGAAAAGCCATGCCTGCTTTGTAGGTCAAAGCACAGAATACAAATGTTGGAATGCCCTGTTGCAACCTTACAAAACACTGGTTAGACTGGACCTGGGGCATTGAGTGCAGTTCAGTTGCCATGGCATAGGAGGGATCTGACAATGCTGGAGGGGGCGGACTGTTGTCAGGTGTATTTTAGTTAATGGGTAAGACTGGATAGGCAAACGATTTTTTCCCTGGAACAAAGGAGATGAGGGATGACCTGATATATATATATATCAGGTCATATATCAGGTCATATATATATATATATATCAGGTCATCCTCTTATATTTCTCCTCTTATATTTATATACATATATATATATACATATATATATATATATATATATATATATATATATATATATATATATATATATATATATATATATATATATATATGAGGAGAAATAAGGTGGGAGCCATGATCTTAGTCCAAGGGTGGAGGTATCAAAAACAAGGGGACAGATTTAACATAGGGAGGAGTTTTAAAAAGGATTTGAGAGGAAAGTTGTTTTTTAGAGAGTACGTGATGTCTGGGGTTCACTGTGAGAGGAGGTGGTGTTAACGGATCCAATTGCTATGTTTATTACACATTTAGACGCTGAAATAGGCACGGTCCTAATACAGGCAAACGCGATTAGTTTAGATAGACACAGTGTAGCATGAGCATGGTGGGGTGAAGGCCCCTTTCCTGCATTGTATAATTCTGTGACTATGACTAAAGAGTTCTGCACCAGGTCCATCAACTGGAGGAATGCATGCTGAGCTAGGAAATGAAGTTGTTCGGAATGAAATTGAAAAAGTCATTGAAAAAGAAAGAGGAACCTGTGTAAGTTTCATGGATGAGTTAGACCAAATTATTTATTTCCATGCTGTATGAGTAAGGTTTGGTGGGTTAATTCGTCTCCCAGTATGTAGGTGAATGGGCGAATCAGGGAGAGTTCATGGGAGTGTGGAGAGAATAAAAAATGAGACATGTAGGATTAGTGTAAATGGGTGTTTGGTTTCGGGACAAAGGGCCTATTTCCTTGCTGTGTTTCTCCGACTCAATACAGAATTATTAAATTAATTACCAAGTTAAAAAAAACCCAAAGCAATTAAATATTTTACTGACACAAATAGAAAGCTGAAGTTGGGATGGGCAAAGTTGGGTTGGGACGAGCTATTCGGGGAAAAGGTGAGGCATCAGATGAATAATAATAAGGTTTGCAGAAATATTAAACCATTACTTTAGTTCAGTATTTGCCAGGGTGACTTGACATTAATGACATTGGATGGAAATGAAATATGTGCATTGAAAGTAGAAAGGTAAAGGGGCTGTCCCACTGCGGTGACCTAATCCGCGAGTTAAGAAGAATGTCTTCAACCTTCAAGTTCGAGGGCACTCGCCTGGAAAACCTCGAGCTGGATCGACCGTCCGCATTGAAACCGCAAGCTGGATCGATCGACCGCACACACACACACACACAAACACATCGCAAAGGCGGGGGCCAGGGAAAGCGGGGGAGTGGTGTCTGAAATTAATACCCGTGATGAAGAGGAAGGTTAAAGACGGCTGTACAGTGTACGATAACTCCTTTAGCGAGCGCGGGGGGGGGGGGGGGGGGGGGTGCGAAGGGGAGAGAAGGGGAGAGAAGGGGGAGAGAAGGGGACGAGAAGGGGGGAGAAGGGGACGAGAAGGAGTATTCGGGAACTTCCCTCGAGAGTGAAGGAGAGTTCCAGTGACCTAATCGGACCTCCTAGGACCACGTGTCGACCATGCTGCGAGTTTGAGCCGAGGGCAAACTCATCTAAACTCGCAGATTAGGTCGCCGCAGTGGGACCGCCCCTTTAGATAGAATAAATAAGATACAAGATTAAACTACCATTCCTGATGAATGCAGGAAAGAAAATGCAGAACCATTGCCTCGCGTTAATCTAATGAGATAACACTGGAGAATTACACTGGGAATATGGGATTGTGAATGTGTAACACTGGGGTACACAGTATTGGCAATGCAGGAACTGAGGTAGAGCACTGGGACTACAGCACCATGAATGGACAAGACTGGACTATAGTACAAGGAATAGATGTGTGTTCAACTTGGGGTAGTTGCAATGCCAGATTGTCAGTGTATAATACTAGGGCACAGTACAGTACTGGGAGTACAGGATAGTGAATATAAAATACATGGGTACACAATCCAGCAGGGTTGTCACTGTATAACACTGGGGCATAATGCAGGGATTTTGAGTGTGTAATGCCAGGGTATAGTATTGGGAATACAACACAGTGAATGTAAAATAATGGGGCAGAGTACAGGGGAACAGGTTTGCTACAGTGTTACACAGGGGTACAGAATTGGTGCCATAGATTTGTTTACAACTCTAATGGTTAATATAGGAATATATATTTAATTGGGTAGAATACGAGTGGGATATGGGGATGTTCGATTAACATGTGGAAAAACACTGGTGGACAGTGGGGTATTCGGGTGGATACAGGAGTTTTTGATTAGCTCTGAGGTAGAGTTATTTTGATACAGGTCCAATAGTTTGAGATATATTTTGAGATATCCTAAGAGATATATTTATATTTTTTACATATGCACCCTATATCCACAAAATCTATGTTAATCAAACATCCCCATGTGCTACAGTAATTCTCTTATATCCTTCCAATATTTTATACTGCATCTAATATCTATATGTACTATCATATTCACAATAATATAATTTTTACTCTCCAAAATGCTCCATTTGATAAATTGAGCTATGTATGTATGATATAAAGATCTACCTGTAAAATATTTACAGTATAGTACTTTATGCTTTATCTTATTTAATTTATGATATGCAAGGTATTCTCCATTCACTATGTATGAAGCAACTTCACTCAAAAGGCAAATATGATCAAAATACAGCCATATGTGGGATAATGCTCTAAGGAGTCTTGAAACACCAGAATTGAAAAATCTGAAGGGCCGAATGTCACATTCTCACCCACGTATTTTTGCGCGATCTGATCTACATCTTAAATGGTCAGCTGGTACACAACACCGCCTAAACTCCACGAGAATGTTGTAACCATTTTTACACAATGTAACATTCCAAGGTTCTAGACCATGACATACTACTTGTATCATTTTGCAGTATAGAGTAAACATGCTATGACTAAGTTTTGCAAATTGTTAATATATTATACTATGTTCATATTGTCCCATGTAATGTATTAAAAAATATTTAAGAATATATAATTGCCCAACTATGGTTTTAATAAATTCCCTCCACAATACCCAAGAAAAATAACTTACAAAGCAAACTTATTTTTAAACACATTATTCTTCAGTGGGTATATATATATAAAGGCAAATGTCGTTTTAAACACATGACACCAATTACCTAGTCCTCCCAATAGAATGACTGGTGGGGGTGTGTAATCATAACACTAAGTCTTCACATTAGCGGCCTCCACTATATGAAATTATAGCAAATTAACAACAGAATAAAAAGATGCATTGTCCTTACCATGAGTTGACGGATCGACACTGTTAGTGACGTGCAAGTTAGTGGTAAGAGTGTTGGAGTTAACTGGTGTGGTGGCTGGGAATAAGATAAGGAAGAGCAAGCAAGTAACAATACATTATTAGATGGTGCACTCGTTAATCGTTACATAGTTACCAAACACGGCTCAAGGAACACATGCTGTTGCAATGAATACATGCATGAGAATTTTCAATTTTAATATAAATCACGGCTTAACTGGTGAGACAACCTTGCCCACTGGATAGACTTGAACCCCCACCCGAGACGTAAGCACATGAATTACAAGCACATTTGGAGACGGACATCAAGTACTGCTGGAAGATCATCAAAGCAGTGAAATACATTCTTTGGGCTGCCCAACCCTTGTTGATCCCAGCAGAGCGAGATATCCATCGGAGAGTGTTGCCAACTGGCCCATTCCTGACTGCAAAGAGTACGTACTGAGGGGCTTGCTGAAGCTTGGGGGAGCCAATGCCAAGTCACTGTGGGAGAGGTCTACAGTCTAGGGTTCTCCCCCAGTGGGATATTGGGAGGCAAGGTCTGGTGGAGACACCCCTCAAACAAGCGAAGAGATATCAAGCCAATGGGCCGCAGGCGTGGCAAGGATGCCTGGTATAAGGATAGATTGTGAACACTACCGAATACACTAATTAATATACAAACGCCGGGAATGTCAGATGAGTTTTTGTACTTTTTTTGTTTTGTATATCATTTTGTTTTATTCTGAATAAAGTTTGTTTATTGGGGGAAAAACATGATATAATCTGGCACTAAGTCAGAGAGTCAAGGTACTCTGCTATTGAAGGCTTCTTCAAAACATAGAAACAGAAAATAGGTGCAGGAGTAGGCCATTTGGCCCTTCGAGCCTGCACCGCCATTCAATATGATCATGGCTGATCATCCATCTCAGTATCTTGAACCTGCCTTCTCTCCATACCCCCTGATCCCCTTAGCCACAAGGGTCACATCTAACTCCCTCTTAAATATAGCCAATGAACTGGCCTCAACTGCTTTCTGTGGCAGAGAATTCCACAGATTCACCACTCTCTGTGTGAAATTTTGTTTTTCTCATCTTGGTCCCAAAAGATTTCCCCCTTATCTTTAAACTGCGACCCCTTGTTCTGGACTTCCCCAACATCGGGAACAATCTTCCTGCATCTAGCCTGTCCAACCCCTTAAGAATTTTGTAAGTTTCTATAAGATCCCCCCTCAATCTTCTAAATTCTAGCGAGTACAAGCCGAGTCTATCCAGTCCTTCTTCATATGAAAGTCCTGCCATCCCAGGAATCAGTCTGGTGAACCTTCTCTGTACTCCCTCCATGGCAAGAATGTCTTTCCTCAGATTAGGAGACCAAAACTGCACGCAATACTCCAGGTGTGGTCTCACCAAGGCCCTGTACAACTGCAGTAGAACCTCCCTGCTCCTATACTCAAATCCTTTTGCTATGAATGCTAACATACCATTCGCTTTCTTCACTGCCTGCTGCACCTGCATGGCTACTTTCAACGACTGGTGTACCATGACACGCAGGTCTCATTGCATCTCCCTTTTTCCTAATCAGCCACCATTCAGATAATAGTCTACTTTTCTGTTTTTGCCACCAAAGTGGATAACCTCACATTTATCCACATTATACTGCATCTGCCAAACATTTGCCCACTCACCCAACCTATCCAAGTCACCTTGCAGCCTCCTAGCATCCTCCTCACAGCTAACACTGTCCCCCAGCTTCATGTCATCCGCAAACTTGGAGATATTGCATTCAATTCCCTCATCCAGATCGTTAACATATATTGTAAATAGCTGGCGCCCCAGCATTGAGCCTTGCGGTACCCCACTAGTCACTGCCTGCCATTCTGAAAAGGACTCATTTACTCCTACTCTTTGCTTCCTGTTCGCCAGCCAGTTCTCTATCCACATCAATACTGACCCCCAATACCGTGTGCTTTAAGTTTGTATACTAATCTCTTATGTGGGACCTTGTCGAAAGCCTTCTGAAAGTCCAGGTATAACACATCCACTGGTTCTCCCTTATCCACTCTACTAGTTACATCCTCGATAAATTCTATCAGATTCGTCAGACATGATTTACCTTTCATAAATCCATGCTGACTTTGTCGAATGATTTCACCACTTTCCAAATGTGCTGCTATCCCATCTTTAATAACTGACTCTAGCATTTTCCCCACTACCGATGTTAGACTAACTGGTCTGTAATTCCCCGTTTTCTCTCTCCCTCCCTTGTTAAAAAGTGGGATACATTAGCTACCCTCCAATCCTCAGGAACTACTCCAGAATCTAAAGAGGTTTGAAAAATTATCACTAATGCATCCACTATTTCTGGGGCTATTTCCTTAAGCATTCTGGGATGTAGCCTATCGGGCCCTGGGGATTTATCGGCCTTTAATCCATTCAATTTACCTAACACCACTTCCCGACTAACCTGGATTTCACTCAGCTCCTCCATCTCATTTGACTGCCGGTCCCCTGCTATTTCCGGCAAATTATTTATATCTTCCTTAGTGAAGACAGAACCAAAGTAGTTATTCAATTGGTCTGCCATGTCCTTGTTCCCCATGATCAATTCACCTGTTTCTGACTGCAAGGGACCCACATTTGTTTTAACTAATCTTTTTCTCTTCACATATCTATAAAAGCTTTTGCAGTCAGTTTTTATGTTCCCTGCCAGTTTTCTTTCATAATCTATTTTCCCTTTCCTAATTAAGCCCTTTGTCCTCCTCAGCTGGGCTCTGAATTTCTCCCAGTCATCTGGTAAGCTGCTTTTTCTGGCTAATTTGTATGCTTCACCTTTTGTTTTGATACTCTCCCTGATTTCCCTTATTATCCACGGATGCACTACCTTCCCTGATTTATTCTTTTGCCAAACTGGGATGAACAATAGTTGTAGTTCATCCATACAGTCTTTAAATGCCTTCCATTGCATATCCACCATCAACCCTTTAAGAATCAATTGCGTCTATCGTAGCCAATTAATGTCTTATACCCTCAAAGTTACCTTTCTTTAAGTTCAGAACCCTTGTTTCTGAATTAACTATGTCACTCTCCATCCTAATGAAGAACTCAACTTAAAGGGGGAAAGATGTCAACGATCCTATCAAACTTTGTGCTAAAGATCAGTGAATGAGTTGTGTCACCACAACAGTGAAATACTGTAACTGGACCACAGGTATGTTTCAGGCTGGGGCAGTTGAGCCCCTGAGTTGAGAGTTCAAAATACTGCAAGTGGAACCCTGCAGAATAATGGAAGCAACGAGACTCACACCTGAAAGGGAAACACAAGGCACAGGGAAGTACATCGATGGAATAGCATTTCAGCTCCGAGACCACCCCATCCAAACAAGAGATCTTCTACCTGAAATGTTCTCTGTTTGTCTCTTACAGATGCTGCCACATGCAAACTGATGGACAACACCTCAGATTCTGCTTGGGTTGCTCTCAATCCAATGGCACGAATGTTGAATTCTCCACTTTTAGGTAACCCTAAAACCCTCACCCCTCCCATTGCCATCGGGATCTGGGAGGAAACCGGAGCACCCAGGACAAAACCTCACAGAAGTAGGGTTAACATACAAACTCAACAGACTGGAGGTAAGAATCAAACTTGGCTCCCCGGGCCTGATAAGGCACCAGCATCACTGGTCTCAAGTTATAGAAAGTGGAACATTGAATAATCAAATTTGGTCGCAGAGATAGTAAAAGTGAATAACCTTTCTAATGAAACATAGGCAGTGTCTGAGAAGTGTTGTACAGGCCTGACTGGAGATTATTAATGATTTTCTGGGAGGACTAGAGGACCCCGAGGCTTAATGCTTGATACATTAGCTGCCTCAAAAAGGAGCAAGAGAGGAGTTTGCCAGGACTGGAAACAGCAACAAGAAAGGATTTGGCAGACTTCCCAGTGTTTGCTTAATAGCAAGCGACCAAACAGTAGCTAATGATTAAAGAGGAACGTCAAGATGAAGAGGGGCGATGTTGCACAAGTCTGGGAGAAGGCAGAGATTTATGAAGGGCCATTCCTTTCCTGCTCACACCATGTGTTTGAAGCCTTCACCCACCCCACCCCAATACCAAGGGCTTCTTAAACTAGCTTTCTCTTAGAAGACAGAATATCAACTACCCTATCGATCACCCGTTCTCACTAGTTCTGCGTTACCCCACTTTCACATCCACTCCCTACACACTTGGGTCAATTTACAGAAGACAATTATCCCTCTTCTTCCCCCCTCCCCCACTCCTCACCACCAAACATGTTCCTGTGTTAAACAGCCCACCTCTGAGGATCCTCTTCACAGAGGCAAGACTGTATTCATTGGAGTTTCAAAGAAGGGGTGACCTTGTTCAAACATGTCAGATCCTAAAAGGGCTTGGAAGTGCGGATGTTGAGATATTTTCACCAATGGAAGAGTCACGAACAAGGGGACAAACCTACAAAATAAGGGGCTGGATATTTAATACTGCAGGGTATATAGTTAATTTTCTCAGAGAGCAGTGAATCTCTTGGCATTCTCTGCCCAGGAGGGTGATGGAGATGGGAACATTAGATATGCTGAAGGCGGAGATAGGTAAATATTTGAAAATTGGAGGAACTGAGAGCGATGTGGAAGAGACACAGCAGAGGAGTCGAGGCCAGAATAGGTCAGCCATGAATGGTGGGGTGGGCTTGAGGGGCCGAGTGGCCTACTCCTGCTGCTATTTCCTGCTGTTCTTGTGTGACTCCTCGCCCCAGCCGAGCTTTAGTTGCTGGGGGAAGAAAGGGTGCCTGGCGATGCGTGCCTGATGAGCTCCTGCGCCTCAACAAAATCGAACAAGGAAAGCAGGTGAGGCACTGCAGTATAAAGAGCTTGGGATTTTAATTAACAAGCTGTCTCGTCCGGGCCAATTAACCAGGAAGGATGCCAATGATGACTGAAGGTAGGCAATGTTTGTGGCAGCGTGGCTAGGGGGAAGGCAGAACAATTAACCCCTTGAGTTTAGAGCTTCCTGCGCCTACCGTTCTCTCCCTGTCCGGGTTGAATACACCAACCACTGCCCAACCCAAAACCGAAAGTGTCCCGGGTTTATTGGGTTTGGTGGAAGATACCAATTCTTCCACTAGCAGCTTCCTGAGAATGATGGTGTGACTCAGGACTTCCTTCTTTTCACACAAAGGGTGGTGGGACATTGGAACGAGCTGCCAGAGGAGGTAGTTGAGGCTGGGACTATCCCAACGTTTAAGAAACAATTAGAGAGGTACATGGATAGGACAGGTTTAGAGGGATATGGGCCAAATGCAGCAGGTGGGACCAGTGTAGCTGGGGCATGTGGGCCGGTGAGGCTGAGGGGCCTGTTTCCACGCTGTATCACTCTATGACTCATGTTCAGAGGAAGGGCAATGAGGCTTAAAACAGGAAATGAGGACTAATCTAAGAGATGGGGGCCAAATCCACAAATTTATGACTAGGCACAGCTTAGGAGGCCAGGTATACATTATAGAGCAATGCAGCACAGGAATGCTTTGACTTGATGCCAAGTTAAACTGATCTCATCTGCCTGTACCTGATCCATATCCCTCTACCATATAACCATATAACCATATAACCATTACAGCACGGAAACAGGCCTTCTCTGTCCTTCCAGTCCGTGCCGACCATTTATTTTCCCCTAGTCCCATCTACCTGCATTCAGACCATACCCCTCCATTCCCTTCCCGTTCATAGACCTATCCACTTTACTTTTAAATGTTAAAATCGATCCTGCCTCCACCACTTCTGCAGGAAGATCATTCCACACAGCCACCACTCTCTGAGTAAAGAAGTTCCCCCTCATGTTACCCCTAAACTTATGTCCCTTAATTCTCATGTCATGCCCTCTTGTTTGAATCTTTCCTACCCTCAATGGGAAAAGCTTATCTACGTCAACTCTGTCTATCCCTTTCATCATTTTAAAGACCTCAATCAAGTCCCCCCTTAACCTTCTGCGCTCCAAAGAATAAAGACCTAACTTGTTCAACCTTTCACTGTAACTTAGTTGCTGGAACCCAGGCAACATTCTAGTAAATCTCCTCTGTACTCTCTCTATTTTGTCGACATCCTTCCTATAATTAGGCGACCAAAATTGTACACCATACTCAAGAATTGGTCTTACCAATGCCTTGTACAATTTTAACATTACTTCCCTACTCCTATATTCAATGCTCTGATTTATAAAGGCCAGCACACCAAAAGCTTTCTTTACCACCCTATCTACATGCAATTCCACCTTCAGGGAACTATGCACAGTTATTCCTAGATCCCTCTGTTCCACAGCATTCCTCAATTCCCTACCATTTACCATGTACGTCCTATTTTGATTTGTCCTGCCAAGATGTAGCACCTCACACTTATCAGCATTAAACTCCATCTGCCATCTTTCAGCCCACTCTTCCAAATGGCCCAAATCTCTCTGTAGACTTTGAAAATCTACTTCATTATCCACAGCACCCCCTATCTTAGTATCATCTGCATACTTACTTATCCAATTTTCCACCCCATCATCTAGATCATTGATGTACATGACAAACAACAGTGGACCCAACACAGATCCCTGAGGCACCCCACTGGTCACCGGCTTCCAACCTGACAAACAGCCATCCACCATTACTCTCTGGCATCTCACATTCAGCCACTGTTGAATCCATCTTGCTACTCCGCCATTAACACCCAAAGATTGAACCTTCTCTATTCCCTGCACTTTCATACACCTGTCCAAATGCCTCTTAAATGTCACTATCATATCTGCCTACACCACCACCAACGCTGACAATGTGTTCCAGGTGCCCCACCACTCTCTATGTAAAAAACTCATCGGTGCAGGTTTGGAGTCATGTGGGGCCTATTTAAGGTCAGGAAAGTCAATTCCCCTGACAGGAATTAAAGAACCAGTTGGATTTTTAACTAAAGATAGACACACAAAGTTGGAGTAACTCAGCGGGACAGGCAACATCTCTGGAGAGAAGGAATGGGTGACGTTTCGGGTCGAGACCCTCCTTCAGGGTGAAAGTAATGGGGAAGGGATAAAGGCGATGGTGCAGCGATATAAAGAACAAATGAATGAAAGATGTGCAATAAAGTAACAATGATAGAGGAAACAGGCCATTGAAAGCGGTTTGCTAGGTGAGAACAAAATGCTGGTGTGACTGGGTGGGGGAGCGATGGTGCGAGAGAGGGAACGCAAGGGTTACTTGAGGGCAGAGAAACCAATAATTAATACGCCTGAGTGAAATATGAATAACTAGCTACCTTTAAAGAATTTAAATTAAAGAACAGGTACTTTGGATCTGTCTTCACTTGGACAGGTACTTTGGATCCGTCTTAAGGAGGATACAAACAATCTTCCGGATGTACTAGTGGCCAGAGGATATGGGGTGACGGAGGAACTGAAGGAAATCTACATTAGGCAGGAAATGGTGTTGGGTAGACTGAATGGGTAGATGGGACTGAAGGCTGATAAATCCCCAGGGCCTGATGGTCTGCATCCCAAGGTACTTAAGGAAGTGGCTCTGGAAATCGTGGATGCATTGGTGATCATTTTCCAATGTTCTATAGATTCAGGATCAGTTCCTGTGGATTGGAGGATAACTAATGTTACCCTACTTTTTAAGAAAGGCAGAAGAGAGAAAACAGGTCCCACATAAGAGATTAGTGAGCAAAATTAGGGCACATGGTATTGGGGGTAGAGTGCTGACATGTACAGAAAATTGGTTGGCAGACAGGAAACAAAGAGTAGGGATTAACGGGTCCCTTTCAGAATGGCAGTCAATGCCTAGTGGGGTGCCGCAAGGCTCAGTGCTGGGACCGCAGCTATTTACAATATACATCAATGATTTAGATGAAGGGATTCAAGGTAACATTAGCAAATTTGCAGATGACACAAAGCTGGGTGGCAGTGTGAACTGTGAGGAGGATGCTATGAGAATGCAGCGTGACTTGGACAGGTTGCATGAGTGGGCAGATGCATGGCAGATGCAGTTTAATGTGGATAAATGTGAGGTTATCCACTTTGGTAGCAAAAACAGGAAGGCAGATTATTATCTAAATGCTGTCAAGTTGGTAAAAGGGGAAGTACAACGGGATCTGGGGGTCCTTGTTCATTAGTCAATGAAAGTAAGCATGCAGGTACAGCAGGCAGTGAAGAAAGCAAATGGCATGTTGGCCTTCATAACAAGAGGAATTGAGTATAGGAGCAAAGAGGTTCTTCTGCAGTTGTACAGGACCCTAGTGAGACCACACCTAGAGTATTGTGTGCAGTTTTGGTCCCCTAATTTGAGGAAGGACATTCTTGCTATTGAGGGAGTGCAGCGTAGGTTCACAAGGTTAATTCCTGAAATGGCGGGACTGTTATATGGTGATAGAATGGAGCAGTTGGATGGTGGGACTGTCATATGCTGAGAGAATGGAGCGGCTGGGCTTGTATACCCTGGAATTTAGAAGGATGAGAGGGAATCTAATTGAAATGTATAAGATTATTAAGGGTTTGGACACGCTAGAGGCAGGAAACATGTTCCCGATGTTGGGGGAGTCCAGAACCAAGGGCCACAGTTTAAGAATAAGGGGTAAGGCATTTAGAACGGAGATGAGGAAACACTTTTTCACACAGAGAGTTGTGAGTCTGTGGAATTCTCTGCCTCAGTGGGCGGTGCAGGCCGGTTCTCTGGATGCTTTCAAGAGAGAGCTTGATAGGGCTCTTAAAGATAGCGGAGTCAGGGGATATGGGAGAAGACAGGATCGGGGTACTGATTGTGGATGATCAGCCATGATCACTTTGAATGGTGGTGCTCGCTCGAAGGTCCGAATGGCCTACTCCTGTACCTATTGTATATTGTTTATAATTTGGCCTGATTCAATCAAACTAACCAAATTTAAATTCACCCATGGTGGATTTTCATTCACCTCTCCCAATAATTAACTCAGCCTCTGATTTATTTTCCCAGTCATACAAACACTACAATCCCTACAAGACACTACAATCCCTACAAGACTCTACAATCACTACAAGAGAAGTGTGCACTTTCCGGGCTATGATAAAACAGCTGTGGAAACCATTCAGAAAACCGGCAGATGCAAGATGGGCCAACTGGCCTCTTAGTGCTACATGATTAAACTTTAATCCAGCTTTTGTTACGGATTCTCTTCCTATGTCTTATTTCCGATGTGGAATACACTCTTTGAAGAAACCAAGGTCCAATTAAAAAAAAGATATGTGTACTAATTTCCTTTCCCTTGGGCGAGAGGCTATTTAGTACGTCTGGAAGTTCCAACATCCTGTCGATATAAGACAAACTCGGCAACTAACATTAGGCATGAATGAAACATGGAAAATAATGTCAACATTATGCACACTTAAGTAACTGAGTCAACCTTTGCGGAGACAAGTTTTGGCATTATTTGAGAAGATCGTAAATCATTGATTACGAAGCAAGGCACATTCGACATTATGCAGATAAATCTGTCTGACTGAATCTCGCTCTTGCTCCTCTCCGAACCACTGGGGGAATTGGCTATGCAAAATATCACACTCCGAGAGCCAGGAAACTGGCTGAATCATAGAAACGATCTTTAAAATAGCACAGACGGGTTGTTCCCTTTCTTAATGACACTGTAATCTGAAAAAGGCAACAGATTAGAAGGTCCTTGACTCATTTTCCTCACTTCCGACCAAGAAGGGTTGCTTGAAGCCATCCTGAAGTGAACAATATTTCTTAAGGCAATTTAAGTTACAAACTTGGTCAGCAAAGGTTAGTTACTCTGACAAAATAATAAGGACCGGTCACAGATTGATCCCGTTAAAAGTTAATTATTACTTTAAAACGGACCATTCTGGTCCCATTTGCGCTATCCTTGGCCCTACCATGACATCCTGATCCCAACGACGAACAGGTAGGTCGGGCTGTCGCAGTGGTGGGAAGTGCGGAGGCTGGAAGTAAATAGCAAAAACACATTAGTTAAATAGGCAGCAATGTAAGCCTATCAGGCCTTTCATAGTCTGTGCAGGCACATCTGCTCATGTGTGTGTGTGTGTGTGTGTGTGTGTGTGTGTGTGTGTGTGTGTGTGTGTGTGTGTGTGTGTGTGTGTGTGTGTGTGTGTGTGTGTGTGTGGGAGGCAGGAGGGCATGTATGTGTGCAATGCATAACATATGTGTCAATTTGTGTGCCCACATGTGCACACGAGTTCTCACGTATGTACTCATGTACATTGGTTTCATTGCTTGCAAATACAAGCAAATTTATGAATGTCTATTAGAAAATGCTTATATGTGTGTGCATACGTGCCTATGTACATGTGCACACATTTATGCACACAACTGTAGATATATATATATGTGTGCATGTGCACGTGGGTACTTTTGTATATCCTGGCAGGTTAGGCTTGTACACAAGGGAAAAAGTTCATTGGTGTGGTGGTCTGAAGGACCTATTTGAGTGTTGTACATCTCTATGTGTTTCTAACATATCATGTCATGATAGGTCTGGAGTCAGTTATGGGTCAGACCAGGGAGGGCCTTTCATCAAGGAACCCCCACCATGCATGTCATGCTCTCCTCTTGCTATGAGGAGTTACAGAAGCGTCAAGTCCCATATCACCAGGATTAAGGATAGCTACTTTCCTACACACATCAGGTTCTTGAACCAATCTCCACAACCCTAATCTTACCTCAGCAATGGAACACTGGCTCACCTCTTGCACTACCATGGACTTGTTTTTGCTCTGGCTCGGGTGTCCTGTTTTTCTTTACTTTTTTTTTTTCCTTTTCACGATCTTGTACAATTTATGTAATTCGCACGCAATTTATGTTTTTGTGTGTTTGAATCGATGTTCCAGCCATGTTGTTTGAAGCAATTTTTTTCACCTCACGGTACTTGTGCATCTGACAATAAACACTTGCCTTGACTTGAAAGATAATGGAGTGACTAATGCAGAGAGTATTGAAGCCAGGCCGTGTGTGGGCTGAGTCAGAGTCTGAATAGCATTACTTTAATAGAGCCACATCGCATTCTCTTCGTGCCACAGGACCTCCACCCAAATCTGGATTTTTCCAGACATCGGTTTTGTTTACTTTCTGACTGATATCTATCTTGCTTATCCACGACACTTGGTAATGTTTTACATTTCCTTTTCAGTTTTGTTCCATTCTCGTCACCCTCATGAGCAGCTGGTGTTACCCTCGACCTGTTGCTCCTTACTGCAAGGCAGTAGGCAGTAGCGACAATGACATGCATTTGACTCACGGTGTAGGGAAGGCCACAATTGCAGCAAATTGTGGACGCAGCCCAAACTATCACACAAACCAACTTCCCTTCCTTTGACCCTGTTTATGCCTCACGCTGCCTTGGCAACAGCTGCAGCATAATCAAGAAAAGGTCACACCCTGGCCACTCTCTCTTCTCCCCTCTCCCATCGGGCATGCGTATAGAAGTGTGAGAACGCACACCTCCAGTATGTCCCAAATTCCAACTATTCTAAAGGTGAAAACATTATTCCTCAGATCCCCTTGAAGTATTTATTATCTAAATGGTGTCCGATTAGGAAAAGGGGAGATGCAGCGAGACCTGGGTGTCATGGTACACCAGTCATTGAAAGTAGGCATGCAGGTGCAGCAGGCAGTGAAGAAAGCGAATGGTATGTTAGCTTTCATAGCGAAAGGATTTGAGTATAGGAGCAGGGAGGTTCTACTGCAGTTGTATAGGGTCTTGGTGAGACCACACCTGGAGTATTGCGTACAGTTCTGGTCTCCAAATCTGAGGAAGGACATTATTGCCATAGAGGGAGTGCAGAGAAGTTTCACCAGACTGATTCCTGGGATGTCAGGACTGTCTTATGAAGAAAGACTGGATAGACTCGGTTTATACTCTCTAGAATTTAGGAGATCTTATAGAAACTTACAAAATTCTTAAGGGGTTGGACAGGCTGGATGTAGGAAGATTGTTCCCGATGTTGGGGAGGTCCAGGACAAGGCGTCACAGCTTAAGGATAAGGGGGAAATCCTTTAGGACCGAGATGAGAAGGACTTTTTTCACACAGAGAGTGGTGGGTCTCTGGAACTCTCTGCCACAGAGGGTAGTTGAGGCCAGTTCATTGGCTATATTTAAGAGGGAGTTAGATGTGGCCCTTGTGGCTAAGGGGATCAGAGGGTATGGAGAGAAGGCAGGTACGGGATACTGAGCTGGATGATCAGCCATGATCATATTGAATGGCGGTGCAGGCTCGAAGGGCCGAATGGCCTACTCCTGCACCTAATTTCTATGTTTCTACTCCCACTGCTCATCTTCAACTTATGCCCTCTGATTTCTGATGCCTGTATGATGGGGAAAGGATTTCCTGCTATTACCCAATTAATGTCCCTCATAATTTTATGCTCCTCTCAGCTCCTTCCACACCAGAAACAAGCTCAGCCTACCCATTACTTCTTGCAATAAATACCCAAAGATTTTGAGCCCAGGTAAGAAGACAAAGCAGATAAACAAAGCTGTTAACAATACAACCGCCTTAAACTTGCAGTTATTCCTAATCATTCTATTTTTAGATAACGTTTCTGTATCTCTGTGAACAAATGGGAACCAGCATATCGAACAAGAACACAAGAAAATTGGAACAGGAGTAGACCATTCAACCCCTCAAGGCTGCCCTTTCATTCAATATGATCATGGCTGATCTAAGCTGGCTTCAACTCCTCTTCTATGTCAATTGTCCACAACCCTCAATTCCTCAACCTTTCAAACATTCATGTGTTAAAGAAGGAACCGCAGATGCTGGAGAATCGAGGGTTACACAAAAAGCTGGAGAAACTCAGCGGGTGCAGCAGCATCTAAGGAGCGAAGGAGATAGGCGACGTTTCAGGTCGAGACCCGTCTGAAGAAGGGTCTCAACCCGAAACGTCGCCTATCTCCTTCGCTCCTTAGATGCTGCTGCACCCGCTGAGTTTCTCCAGCTTTTCAAACATTCATCTCCGCCTTAAATATATTTAATTGTTTGGCCTTCATCTTCCTCAGGGGCGTAGAATTCCAAAGATTCACCAGCCTCTGAGAGAGGAAATTTCCAAGTATCACAGTTTTAAATAACCAGACCTTTATTTTGCCTGTATGTCACCGAATAGTAGAAATATCGCACCATCTAATCTGTCAGGTTCGCTTAGGATCTGATATTTATCAATGCCAGTGGTCAATCTTCTAAACTCCAAGGAAAACAAACTAAAGATCTAGCCTTGCTTGATAGAACAACCCTCTATTCCCAGGGATTATTTGTCATGTTGCTACCCTGCAGCAAGGGCCTCTCCTGTACACATATAGGAAATTAATGCCTACCATGTACAAGCCATCTGAAAGAACTAATGACGTAAGGACAAGAAGCAGGCACAGGAGCAAGCAACCTTATCCAACAGAGCATCACACTCACCACAGCTCAGATCACTGTCCGCTTCCAACGTGGAGACAGGGATGTCCCAGAACGAGTTTTCCCAATCCACCACGTTGCCCCCTTCATCGCAGGGTAGGTCCACCAGCATCTGCCCAGACATGTTGAAGTTCCAGAGACGGAAGTTGTAGAGCTGGCCGGTGAAGGTTTTGCTGGATCCCCTTTGTTCTGGTGCAAGTGTGAGGGAACCCTGGGCTGCAACGCTTTTCCCTCTGGAGGCTGAGCATGGATTGACCTGATATATGTTTCGATTCTGAGTGATGATATCGCCTGAGGCACTATCCCATGAGACGCACAACTGCTCCAAATCGTCGGTGAATGCATCGCCGGAGAAATTGTCCTTCCAGAGTTGGCTCACATCACACTCCACGTTGGAGATTGCCAGGAGGATATCATCTCCCTGGCTACTGAAGACAATGAGCGGCAAGTCGTTGCTGTCCACGTATGACACGAGGACCCAGCTCTTCTTCACAGTAGATGACTTGGCCTCCAGGCATACAGTGAATTGTTCCAGCTCTGGGATGGGGACCAAGGGGGAGACTGAAACAACCGGTCGTTGAGATGGCGTGTCCAACACCACCTTTTGATTCCGCAGCGAGACTGCCACTTTACATTCATCCAAGAGGAGAAGAGAAAATAAGATATTTTAGTTTCACAGGGGTGCAGGAGATAAGGAAGGGGAGCAACTATCATTGCGAGGAGGAGGCCATTTGGCCGAAGATGCCTATACTGTCTTTGAAATTACAGTGACAATTATTACTGCCCCAGTACACACTCTTCCCTCATTGCCCTGCTGTTTCCTTATGGACAAAATCCAATTCCTGTGTCGGAATTTAGCATTCCATCTACCAGAGGTCCCGCAGCTTACGACAGGGTTCCGCTCCCTGAGAACTGTTTGTAAGTCAGACATGAATGGTGACAGTGTGGGGGAGAGGGTCACGGAGACATCTGTGACGGGAGGAGCGGGAAGGGTGACCGCCAGCCAGTCTCACGGAGTCAGCGAGAGAATGAGTCCGCTCAACGCCCCCATCTCAGCTCGGCTCTCAATGGTTGGGGCTCGGGTGTGGTGGGAATGGTTGGGACGAGAAAGCAAATAAAAATGCTCCCATTCCCACAGAAGAATGCCAGAAGAACCCGCCATTTCTACTGTGCAATTCTACCTTTAGAAGACGGACATTTGGGAGTGAATTACAGGCGAGAATCTAATTGCAGAGTTTGAATGGCAGGCGATAAACTACAGAGTAATATATATTTGTGAGTGAGTGTTCGGGTGGAATCAAAACAAAGGTTTTTGAGGTTCTTTATATATTTAATGATGGATACCTGGGAGAAAATGAAGGCTGGAATATAATTAAAGAGTTCAAGCAATTTATATATATATAACATGGATGTAACGGGGAGAATTTCACCCTAGAATATAATGTAGAATTCAGGCGGTTTATATATATATATATATATATATATATATATATATATATATATATATATATATATATATATATATATAAAACTTGGGAGGGGATTACAAGGTACACTAAAACAGATTATCTGTTCGTTATTGTATCAATGATTGTCAGATGTCAGTCTTGAAAAATAGGCAGAGAGTCGTCTCTCCAAAACTACAGTCACACTCCACAAATACTTCTATCGGTTATTAAATTCTTTAGGAAATCCCGAGCTTACAGTGCAGCATTCAGATTTTCTTTCTTTGAAAGACACACACTCCGGGAGTAACTCAACAGGGGCCAGGCAGCATCTCTGGAGAACATGGATAGGTGACGTTTCAGATCAGGAAGCATCTCTGGAGAACATGGATTGGTGATGTTTCAGATCAGGAAGCATCTCTGGAGAACATGGATTGGTGACGTTTGGGGGTCGAGATCCTTCTTTCGAGTCCGAAGAAAGGTCCCACCCGAAATGTCACCTATTCATGTTCTCCAGGGATGCTACCTGACCCTCTGAGTTACTCCAGCACTTTGTGTCTTTTTTTTTAATAAACCAGCATCTAGACTTCCTTGTGCCTGCATTCTTTCTTTGAAATTGTGATGGAAATATTTTAGAAAGCAATAGTATCGTTCAGCAAGCCGTGCACATTATCACATACCTTGTCTGTAGGAAGCACTGAATCCTTTCTTTTGGATGCTAAAGTCAGTCTTGAATGTGACCACCATTTCATTCGTGGTAGAGTTTAATGTGTGACCCTTAGCTGTGACACCGCAAAATTTTATGTTTTCATTTTGAATTGCCACAACGTCATATTGGCATCCTTGGGCTTCCTCTAACTCGAAGTCGTGAAAGGTCAGCTGTATGATAAATCCAGGAGGGGCCAGGATGGTCCACTCACAGTTTAGATTAGGGTTATAGTCCGCGGGGTAACATGGGGATGTGAACTGGCCCGAGTGACCAGTTAGAGTTTCTGTGCAACTGGTGCAGCACAGCACTGCTGAATTTCAAAAAAGAAAGAGAAAAGGGAACATTGCATTTATACTTGTTAACTTGCTCTTGGAAAACTCTTTGTGACATTGTACATTGGGCAGAGTCCCAGCAGGATGAGAAGGAGGAAGAGTCGCCAAGCTTCAGCCCAGGCATGCAGTCGGTGGTGGAAATTGATTTGAAGTCAAGTCACGTACAACGCAGGATTGGAACGTAAGCAGCTACAATCTGGACCACAGGGCTGCACCTAAGACATCCCAGTGCCCAAAATGTTCATAATTTCCTTGGGCGGCACGGTGGCGCAGCGGTAGATTTGCTGCCTTACAGCGCCAGAGACCTGGGTTCGATCCTGACTACGGGTCCTATCTGTACGGAGTTTGTACGATCTCCCTGAGACCTGTGTGGGTTTTCTCTGGATGCTCCGGTTTCCTCCCACACTCCAAAGATGTACAGGTATGTAGGTTAATTGGCTTGGTATCATTGTAAATTGTTCCTATTGCGTTTAGGATAGTGTTAGTGTGCGAGGATCGCTAGTCTGCACGGACTTGGTGGGCCAAAGGGCCTGTTGTATCTCTAAACTAACCGAAACTAAACTGGTGTTGACTGATGCTGCACATCACAAGCCTTTAATTCCAGCAAGGACTGAATGAGGCAATCATCACTCCACAGGCAGGGGAATGACCATCAGTTTTGGGCAGGATGAAGCCTTTCAGTCACTAGATATGCCCAAGTTGTATTTCCCAATCTAGCTTCCATTAAACTTGTTAACCTTATCTAATAAATATCTACCACTCTCAGTTTTGGCATTATTATTTGCCCTTTCCCCAACCTAGTCCCAACATAGTGGGGGTGAGATTTCCAGATTTCACTACTCTTTGGGACGGAAGGAGATACCAACAGGAGTTGGGCATCAAACTCTTCAAGCCTGTGCTACCATTCAACATGATCATGGCTGATTTCTGCTGGCCTTTATGCCATTTATCTGCACTCACCACAGACCCCCCCCCCCCCCCCGACTGAATCTTCAATTGTTGGATATCCAAATCCAGTGGTCTTTCTGAAAGATGGCACATTTTACCAAAGGGATGGAATTTGCAGGAATCTTCTAGGTATTGGCCAAGGAGGAATGTGTTGGGACAGGATGTGCTTGGATGGGGCTTTTTACATTGCTTTGGGGTATCTACTCTACAGTGAGTACCAAGGTTGAGGGGCATCCGCCTGCCATTCAGTAACATCTTCCAGCATTTGAAGGCTGGCTTGTGATCAAGTACGTCCATTACGTACCCTAATCAGAGGCGCTCATTGATTCCCCAACTACTGGCCTTGAACTTCAGGTCCACATGGCTACTATTAAGCATAAGAGTTTGTACTACCTGCTAACTAAGGTAACAATTGAGTTTACGTCCAGTTGCTGTAGCAGGAGAACGCTCCAATGCTGCGACCAGGTTAGATGGGATACGGTGAGGAAGCAGTAGTAAGGCAATGGAAGGAGAATCGCAGAGAGAAAGCCAGAATTGCAAAAATCAATCCGACAGTACAGGTTTTTGCACGAACTTGGCTGGTAATTTTTGCATACTTGCAACAATAGGAGGTGATAAAGGCAAACCAATTGACATAGTAATTCACCGCTGATTAATATTTCTTTGACTACCATAAAGTCTAGTTCTGGTTTCAAGCCCTTCCCTTTACTCCTCAGTCTCTCTCCCATGTCCTCATAAGAACTTGTCTCGTTAAAACAATCTAATCTGGGCAGCATCTGGTCAAGGTAGACACGAAATGCTGGAATAACTCAGCGGGTCAGGCAGCATCTCTAGAGAAATAGGACGGATGACGTTTTGGGTCGGGACCTTCTTCAGTCTGAAGAAGGGTCCCGACCCAAAACATCACCCATCCTTTTTATCCAATGATGCTGCATGACCCGTGAGTTACTCCAGTACTTTGTGTCTATCTTTGGTATAAACCAGCATCTGCAGTTCTTTGATTACATATATTAGCATCTAGTAAACCTCTTCTGCACTCTATCCAAAGAAGACCATTCAGTCATCGAATCGCTGCTGGCCTTGCTACAGCAACCTGTTCAGTTGAAACCCACTCATCGCCCTGAAGCTTGATCTCTCCCATATGCATATCAAATGTCCTTCTGATAGCTCTGCATGATCCCACAGTCTTATAGACAATGTTCAACATTGTCAATTGTCTCTGCTTAAGATGGTTCTACCTCACATCTTGTCTTGTATCCCTTTGACCAAGTCTTTGAATCTGTGTTCAATGGTTCATGAAACAGCCACAAATGGGGAACAACTTTCTTCTACAGTATTTACCCTGCCTAAGCCAATCACACCTCCACCAACTCTTCTCCCAATCTTCTTTGTTCCAAGCTGAATAATTCCAGCTTCTCCAGAGCTAACTTTATAACATTGCAAAATTCTGGACCAAATTGATAATCATGCACATGTCCGAAGGTATTCAAAGTATCCCCACCGGCGAGCCCTGCCTCTCCTCCCTGTTCCCATCAGACAGGAAGTACAGAAGCCTGAAGTCAAACATCACCAAATTAAGGAAAGGCTATTTTCCAACAAATATCAGGTTCTTGAACCAACCTGCTCAATCCTATCCAACCTTAACAACGAAACACCATGCATACCAATGTGCACACACAATAGTCTATCTTATAATATGATGAATAATTCACCATGATACATAATGCCATTTAATGGTCTATTTATTATATGTATCTCAAACAAAACTCACATCAATACCATTAACCATCTTTGTAAATAGTACTAAATACCATTCGCTGCACATAAATTATCAACACCATTTTACATTGTTTAAAACATATGTCGCAATATTTACAGCACTTAGCACCAATGCTATTGTCAAACCACCAGTATTAACATCCAGATCTTTCATAATATCCACCACCAATCTCATTATTTCTCAATATGAATCTTTCAAATAATGCCAGCAATCATGACGATCGATATGAGAATGAAATGCTTTTGTCACCATTTGTGGCCTCTTGTGCACCTGCCGTTCTCTCAAGCTGCCCTTGAGCTCGGAATGTCCTCCATTGACACCCATTCCAAACTATCACCTCCCACCTCAAAACATAATGCTCCAAACAAGTTTTTTGGACCAACCTGCTCCATTCAAGTTCATAAACCATATCTTCATCCTCTCCTCAGATGCTGCCTAACCTTCTGTGAATTTCCAGCATTCATTATCAGTTTTACCTCAGAATTCATTCTGTGTCTGACTGCGCTGTACTCAAATTACACTGGAGATATTTTCCTACATTGAAGATGCCTCATAAATACTAGTTGGTTTGCAGCACTAATAGCTCACTCTTGTTAATATTCCAGGGCCACCACAAGAACAAAGATATTATTGATGGTACTTTGTGTACATTGTTGATTAGGACGTTACACAACTTGGTTCTGAATCAGCATATCTCAATTAGGTGGGAGTCATTGTTACTCCTTCCCCTCGCCTCCATTCTGTGCTGATAGTTCTGATCCATACCGAGGGACAGTTCTTCGCCACCAATGTGGGTCTATGCAGTGAATTTGGCAAAATCATTCCTCCACAAATAATTAATCACCACCAAACCAGGGGAGCCTGGATGCGATCCCTGTCTACACCAGCCGATGATATGTTAGCAAATGCCCAGCACCTTTCAAATAGTTAGAAGAAGAGGCCAAGAAACACCTGTCACGGCACAGCGGAAGTTACATAAAATGTGCACAAGAGCTGCAAATACTACCAGATTTCCATCTCAGAGAGCCCAGACATTTTGAAATATGCACATATATTAGTTGCTGATTAGTCATTTTATTTAAAGCGTGGTTGCCAAGAACAAAAGCAGTGGAATAAACTGGTAGAACCATGAGAAAACACAAGTGGAAAATTACTAGCTCAAAATAAAATTACACAAAATCAAAGCATATTGTAAATGGTGACAATACCACAACGATTTCGACCAATGCCTTAATTTACAATCTGTTGTTGTTGGTAACAGTAAATGATGTTAATGCAAGTGTTTCTTTGAAATTCCACTGCACGACCGTTTACATAAGTGTTAACCCATCTGCAATCCATTTAAATTATTTCAGTGGCACAGTCACCCTGTGTTCATGACGGGTCTGAAGAAGGGTCTCGACCCGAAGCGTCGCCTATCTCCTTCGCTCCTTAGATGCTGCTGCACCCGCTGAGTTTCTCCAGCTTTTTGTGTCACCCCCACCCTGTGTTCATGTTGCCTACAAATGTGTGTAAGATTTAAAGGCAAGAGTGAGTCATTCAGACTTTCAAGACTGTTCCATCATTCAATATGATTAGGACTGGTCTTTCACCTGCACACCACCATTACCAAATCTTGACGCACAAAAGTTCTATGGACTTCAATACCAAAGAGGCATAGAATATGGGATAAATAGCTCCAAAAAATTCACAACCCTTTGTGTGAGGGAGTTTCACCTCAACACCGTCATAGTCGTACAATGTGGAAATTGGGCCTTTGGCCCAACTCACTCATTCCGACCAAGATGCCCAATCTAAGCTCATCCCATTTGTCTGCATGGGAAGAAAGGAAGAGGCAGAGACAGTAGGCTTTGTGGGAGAGCTGAGAAGGGGGAGGGAAGGGAGGGAGAAAACAAGGGCGATCTAAAATTGGAGAAGTCAATGTTCATGCCGTTGGGGTGTAAACTACCTAATACGAAGTGCAGTTCCTCCAATTTGCGCTCCCTCCCCTCCCCCTTCTCAGCTCCCTCACAAACCTATTGTCTTCACCTCTTCCTTTTTTTTCCGGCCCACCCACCCCAACATCAGTCTGAAGAAGGGTCTCGACCCAAAATGTCACCTGTTCCTTCTCTCCATTGATGCCGCCTCACCCGCTGAGTTTCTCCAGCATTTTTTGTCTACCTTCAATTTTTCCTCCACCTGCAGTTCTTTCTTAAACAGTTTTTCAAATGTGCCTTCACCAATGTCTTGTACAACTGTAACATAATGACCCAACTTCCATGGTGGATAAAACCTGTGTTCAATCCTGATTTCCAGTGCTGCCTGTGTGAAGTTTCCATGTTCTCCCCGGGTCAACATTGGTTTCCTTTGGGTGGTTTGGTTTCATCCCAGATCCCAAATGTGTGTGGATTGTGAGGTTAATGGGCCACTGTAGATTTATCCCAGTAAGTGTAGGTAAGTGGTAGGATCTAAGGGAAGTTGGTTGGATAGTTTAGGATTAGTCCAAATGGGTGCTTGATGGTTTGCACAAAGTCAGCAAGCTATAGAGTCATGCACCTGAAAACAGGTCTTTGGCCCAAGTTGTCCATGCCAACCAAGGTGTCCATCCTCGCTCATCCCACTGACACACGTTTGACCCATGTCCCTATCCATGTACATGTCCAAATGTCTTTTAAATGTCATCATTGCACCTGCCTCAACCACTTCTTCTGGCAACAGATTACATATATATGCATAACCCTCTGTGTAAAGGATATTGCTTCCTAGCTTGCTATTGAATCTGCTGCCTCACGTCTTAACCCAACGTCTTCTGGCTCTTGATTCCCCAACCCTGGAAGAGACATGCATTCACTCTTTCGCTGTCCCCAAGATTGTAAACACCTCTATAAGTTCACCCTTTTGTCTCTTATGCTCGAAGTAACCTCTCCCTCTTAGTTAATCCCTCGAGTCCTGGCAACATCCTCACAAATCGATTCTGACGTGGGTCAGAGATTCCGTTTCTATGCTGCGTGAGAATTCGAAGGGAGAAGAGCAAGAGATGGAAGACAGAAAATTGGACGACCGGGAAACAAATGCTGGAACTTAGACGAAAAAAAGGAGACGAGTTCTGCTTGATGGCACATATGTAACAGCAAGTAGTTTCGTGAATGAGGCAGATAAGTTGAGCATACACAGAGATAGATAGATACACGGAAGTATGCTATTACAGATATTATTGAACAAATGCTGAATTGGTTGCTTAATATTCCATGTTAGAGGTGAGGTAGAGAGAGGGTAAAGTGGAAAGGAAGCAATGTTGATCAAAAGAATACAGCTGTGAGAAGACTAGAAGGCTCATCGAAACTATGATTACTGCATGATTAGATCTAAGCTTAATATAACCAGCTTAACCAATGGAATGGACAGTGGAATGTCATCAAAACACTGCAAACCATCACTCAGTTAGATTACCAACCACATGTTTTAGGCTATTGGTTTTAGCAGAAACAAAATATTTTAAAAAAAACGGAAACCAAAGAAAATGATTACTATTTTTTGTTGTTGTAATATTAATGTAAAAATTGTAACTGTGATCAGTTGCGTGAAGTAGCGATGCTTACCTGTGGGACAGAGACAGCTGGTAAAAACAGCCAGACAGCATAGAGATCTCCAGTAGCTCCCTCCTCGATAGACACACCTCAGCCTGGCTTTATGGGGCATCCTACAGCGGGCAATTGGGCACAAGGGGCACAGAGAAACAATTTGTTAGCAGAATGATTTGTTCCCATTCCAAGGCAAGTTGACTCACATTTACAGCCAAATATTCCACCTCATCCACTAAATCTGGGCATAACTATGCAGCTCAGTCAACTAGTCACTAACGTTGCCAATCACAAGATTTGGAATTCTTTAGTTATTGTTAAACTGCAATCATTCATGCAAGAGAGTGGCACAGTAGTGCAGCGGTAGAGCTGCTTCATCACGACGCCAGAGACCCGGGTTACATCCTGACTCGGGCGCTGTCTGTACAGAGTTTGCGTGTTCTCTGTGTGACTGCGTGGGTTTCCTCTGGGTGCTCCGGTTTCCTCCTACATCTCAAAACATGTGGGTTTCACTGGTCTCTGTAAAATTGACCCTAATGTGTAAGGACATATTGCAAAGTTAAACTGATCTCTGCCTGGATGTGATCCATATCCCTCCATTTCCTGCATAACTTTGTGCAAATCTGAAAGGATCTTAAATGCCTCTATTACATCTGCTTACATCTGCAAACACTCATTCCAGGCACCCACCATTCTTTGTGTAAAAAATACATATCCTTCAAATGTTCCCTTCTGGCTATAAGCCTATGCCCTCTAATCTTTGCTGTTCCCACCTTGAGAAAAACGTTCTGACTGTCTACCCTATCTATGCCTCTTTTAATGTTATGCTAGACTAAGTGGGACCCGTTGGGTGCCAGTCACGTGGGAGGCCTGGTCCCCCAATGCAACAGTTCCCCAATGCAATATTCCACCACTCACCCGTTACCCCAATGCAACCCGTTCCCCCAACGCAATATTCCACCACTCACCCATAGCCCCAAACAGCGCAGACGTGGCTCATTGACCCAAATCCCCGAGCACTCCCTCCCCCTCCCTCCCCCTCACCTCTTCTTCATGTGTGCAAGGGGTGGGGGGGCAAGGGAAGTGGGGTGTGTGACCGGGGGGGGGGGGGGTTGGGCAGTGTGGGGTGGGAGGGGAAGAGGGGTGTTTGTGGGCGGGGAGCTGTAGGGGGGGGAGAGGGTGGTGTGGGGGGAGGGGGGTTGTGGGGGAGGGAGTGTGTGGAGGGGAGGGGTGTATATGGGTGGAAGGGGTGGGAGGATGGATGTGTGAGGGTGTGGGCATGGGGGAGGGGAGTTGTGGGGGAGAGGGGTGAGTGAGCTCGGAGAAAAGACAAGGGAAGGGCCATGGGGGATAGGGGGCATCACTGGGCAGGGGGGAGGAGCCAGAGAGGGGGACCAGAGGGTAGTGGTTGGGCTAGACTGGATCTCCGACTCTGGGCTGGGTTGGGTCTCCAACGCTGGGCTGCTGCTTGGGGCGGGGCTGCTTGGGACGGGGCAGGCGGGGCAGAGCTCGGCTGGGCTGCTTGGGGCCCCTCCGAAAGTCCGGTTGGACACCTCCGCCGGCCATCCTCAGCTCCTGTAAAGACATGATGGCGCAGGAAGGGGCGGACCATCCTGGGGAGTGACAGGGGAAGAGACTAATCCACGCGGCACTGACTGGCAGGAGAAGAGGTCGATCTGCGCACACACGGTTTTTAAGATTTTTAAACCTCGCTAACTTTTACGACATACAACCGATCGGAACCGATCGTAGTGCTATCGTGAACCGTTTTTGCACAAATAGAAAGACCGCCAAACCGGAAGGTAACAAGATCAGAGTTTTAGTTATGTATAGATGATCCCCTCAACTTCAGGTGTTCCAGAGAAAGCAATCCAAGTTTAGTCAACTTCTTCTTATAGCTGATAGATTCTGGTAAACCTCTACTACACCCACTCCAAAGCCTCCATATCCTTCCTGTAATGAAGCAACCACAACTGCAGACAATACAAATAATGAACAACACTGGACCCAGCACCTGTAAATATGCTCCTAAAACTTACCCCCCTTAGTCTAGTTCAGTAAAATCACTGAGTCGAGCACTGGACAAACTAAACTTTATTTTTGAACGAACAACAAACCCCCCTATACGATACCCAAACCACCGCAGGGTCGATCTACCAAAAGGTCACGCAGTCCCAAGCGCCCTTCCAAAGGATCGACAACAATCCTAGTCGGGGCTACCTTTTATAAGTCAATGAACCATGAGGGGCCGAACTACATAGGGGTGGATCTCCTTACAAGCCAATCACACATATCGATTACTTTAATGTATTATTGATAGTCCCCCATCCAATTACAAAGCGTCCAAATACAATGTTTCTCCAGAAGCTTCTGGAAGGAAGTCAGCTAACTGACTAATGCAACATTTAGCCTGGCAGTACAAAGAATTCAGCCAGGGCTTTACACTTCGGCCAATCATCAAACAGGTGGGTAACTGTCTTACAACATTATTAACGTGGTTTAAGGAAGGCTTCCAGCTCTTTAAGGGGCTGTCCCACTTGGGCGACCTAATTGGCGAGTTTAGAAGAGTTTGAAAAAATGACATGTTGAAGACCTCCTTTGACATCCTTCGACTATGTTAAAGACCAGCTTCAACTAGGTGCAACTAACTTTGGGATAATCGGACACCGAATAGTGGAGAGTGAAGACGACCTCCGTCGATCTGACTATGATGAAGACTGTCTACGACTACCAACTAAGAACCAAGACTACCCTCGATTACCTATGATTTTAATCACGGCAACCTAGCTGAGGCGTCGAGTATGCGGAGACCACTCTCGGGCTTGAAGAAGTTACGAAGACCTCCTACGACTTCGTGTCGACCATGCTGCGAGTACGAGTCGAAGGCAAACTTGCCACAACTCGCCCAAATGGGACAGGTCCTTTATTCTTCCCACTCCTGTCATAAACCAGTGTAACATGGAGTGGGGGTTCTGTGTCCAGATCTAGGGACCACCATTGAGGGGTCACTATGGAGTATCACTGCCTTAAGGGAGCCCAGGGGGTCACTACTATAGTTCTATCACCACATTCAATTTTTAATTGGAAAGCACAGAGCAAATCTCTAGCCATTAAATTGCAATCTAATCCGGTGGTTATCACAAATCTGTGTTTGATTGCCTTTCCTTCATATACAACCTCAACCGGCTCAGAGATGGGATACTGGAAGACTTGACCTTGAAAACCAGACAGGTTCTGAACAGATTCGGGGAGATTGCATGCCCTCCTGCCAGTTCCCTCTATGCTCTCTATGATCTTCTTGATCTTTGAGATCTCTCCAATCACTCTGATCTTGAAAGTTTCTTCTGTGACCCCCGCTTTTTCGTTCCTTTCCTCCAGTTGGGTACTCCCTACTCCAGTGACCCATTTGCCCACACGTTTAACACTGGAATAATCCTGATGTTCGGTGTCTTTTCAAACTTGGTATTCAGCCACATTAGTGGGAAGGCAAATCAGTCATTGGGCTTCCATGGAGTACCGGAATTTTATTGTGCAGGAATTATTTACACCCACTGCACTGGCCGAATCAAAGGAAGGATTAGGCAGTTCCCTGACGGGGAACTGCTTATGAGTTATCTGTTATATGTTTATACTTTCTGCCTTATCGGGAACTATCTCGATTTCTTCAATTATGGTCTCACTCCCAGATACATCTTCCTCTTCTCCAGGGTGTTCACGGTACTTTGTAAATTCCTCCCTTCCCTCTCTCGCTACTCGTTCAACTCGGCTAAGTTTCTGGCTGCTGTACCCTTCCCTTACATTCCTTGTCCTTAACTACTTGGATTGTCTTTTTTTGTTTTGCTTCTGGTACAGTGAACTCTCGGACTGTCTATTATTAATGGAGCGGTCGGGGTGAAGGAATCCTGCGCTGCAGAATCTGAATGTCTATTCCGTTCACAAGCTGAACAATGTGTGTCTGAAGTGCGGGGGAGGCAAGAGCAAGAGTAGGGCGGAGGCCGTGAATTTCTGATTTTAACACTTTCCCAATCTTCTAAGTACTCATCGTCGTCCCCCTCAAAACTAATGCCAACCATCGGGTCCTCAAACTCGAGACCTACCAGTGCCAGTTTCCCTTTGGAAGATTTCCTTCTCCCCGGCTCTCTAATACATCCATTCCCCTCTTTCAAGATGCCTGGAGGTCGGTACGCTTCAGTACCCTCCAATTCTATTCCACGTTTCAGAGTTGCTTCCTATTTTAGCCTCCTGATTTGCCTCTTAGGTGTACTCCTGCATAGCCTATACCCATCGAGGGACTCACCTGGTTGCGGCTGCCTGTACCTGACATAAGCCTGCTTCTTTTTCGAAGAAAGCCTAAATATTTCTAGTTATCAAGGGTCCCCCACTCTGTTCTCTTGACACTAACGAGAACATTCTGTCCCTGAACACTCACTAATGTACCTTTCAAAGCCTTTTTCTTGCCAGGCGTCAATTTGCCTATAATCAGCCCCCTCAATTAACTTTTGCAAGCTCCTGTCTATAATAGTCATGTTACTTTAGTGATAAGAAGGAAATAATATATAGATCCGCTGAAACATAGTCATGAACTAATTCAACATTTATGCAGAATTTCACCGTTACCCCATTGACTTTCAAGTTCACTGAACACATCACAGGAATATTGGAAACAACATTATGGCCTTTATTGGATCAATTAAATCATAGCAGCATTGTGGGTGGCGCAGCGGTAGAGTTTCTGCCTTACAGCGCCAGAGACCCGATTTCAAAACTAAACTAAAACTGATTTCTTTGTTATCTATCATTGCTCACTATTTCTCAAACTGTAGCAAAATCTTTACCCTGAGCAGAGTGTTTCAAATATCCCACTGCATTAATAATTTTGTTCCGTTGCCTTTTAAGTTAAAATATTTCCTGTTTAAGGGCTTTTGATCTCTCCGTGTTTAATCAATATTGCTAAAAAGGGATTATTTGGCACTTGTCTTAGCACTGTTTACACAGTCTAATTCCACATTAATAGCTGCTGTGTTCCGACAGTGACACAGATAACGGTGACTTAACTTTGAAGTTCTTTATTACAGTAGTGACTCTGCAGATTTCAGTGGTAGGTAATGTTTTTATATCTATAATTTGGATTTTCCATTTCCTCGTTAAATATGCCTAATTTTGTGTAAAAGTCAATAAGTAATAAGTTCAGTATTAAGTTTGCACCTAAAGAATCCAAGACACAAGGCAATCCAAACCAAGAAGGTCGGTTTATATTAAAATAGACACAATTTTCACTTCACTGATTCACAGGGTCAAATTACATTATGGTCGTAAAATCACAGCCACACGGCAAGGAAACAGGCCATTATAACCATATAACCATATAACAATTACAGCACGGAAACAGGCCATCTCGGCCCTTCAAGTCCATGCCGAACAACTTTTTTCCCTTAGTCCTACCTGCCTGCACTCATACCATAACCCTCCATACCCTTCTCATCCATATGCCTATCCAATTTATTTTTAAATGATACCAACGAACCTGCCGCCACCACTTCCACTGGATGCTCATTCCACACCGCTACCACTCTCTGAGTAAAGAAGTTCCCCCTCATGTTACCCCTAAACCTCTGTCCCTTAATTCTAAAGTCATGTCCTCTTGTTTAAATCTTCCCTATTCTCATAGGGAAAAGCTTGTCCACATCAACTCTGTCTATCCCTCTCATCATTTTAAAGACCTCTATCAAGTCCCCCCTTAACCTTCTGCGCTCCAGAGAATAAAGACCTAACTTATTCAACCTGTCTCTGTAACTTAGCTGTTGAAACCCAGGCAACATTCTAGTAAATCTCCTCTGTACCCTCTCTATTTTGTTGACATCCTTCCTATAATTGGGCGACCAAAATTGTACACCATTCAGCCCCACATGTCCATGCCAACTAGCAAGTACAATCTATTTTCTTCCACTTGATCCATAGTCTTCCATACAATGGCGAATGTTCAGTGATGTGTTTTTTTTTAATTCCATTCAAGTGCTTGACTCCATCACCCACTCAAGTAATGTTTTCCAGTTTCCAACCTTCCTCTTTTCTAAACCTCTAGCATCCTCTTGTCACGGACATCCGTGTTAAAGAAGGAAGCTTTGCACAATCTACCTAATGTATGCCTCTCATAACAGGCCCTTTGGCCCATAGAGTCCACACCAACCAGCGATCCCTGCCCAATAACACTACCCTACACACACTAGGGACAATTTACAATTTTACTAAGCTAATTAACCTACAAACCTGTACGTCTTTGGAATGTGGGAGGAAACTGGAGCACCCGGAAAAATAATCATGCAGGTCACGGGGGAGAAGGCCCAAGCTATGAAGGCAAATATCCTTAACCTTATGTGTTAAAGAAGGAACTGCAGATGCTGGAGAATCGAGGGTACACAAAAGGCTGGAGAAACAAAATCGATATCTCCTCAAGGTATGCCTACTTTGAAGAAGTTCTCCTCCTCCCTACGGAGACAGTTTCACAACCTCCTCTCTAACTGCTCCCCCTCTGTGATACCCCCTTCCCTCCAACTCTACGACCACATCCTCACCCAGACTCGATACCACAGCCACATCTGCTTCCTCGGGGCCTGCCTGCGCCTCCATCTCATACCTCGTGGATTCCAGCTCCAATTCCCTGCCTCCCAGTTCGGACCCCAGCCGGACTATTGGTACCGACTGGCTATCCGCCGCCACACTGTACAATTCTCCAACCGGGCACTAAGAGGGAGAAGGGTCTCGTCCCGAAACGTCGTCTATCTCCTTCTATCCTTAACCTTATGTTCCACTGTCTTCAGGGATCGTTGAACAACTATATCAAGGTCCCTGTACATTGCATGTGCAGAGACTATGCGTCATTGGAGAAGGTGCATTAGAGGTTTTCCAGAATGTTGCCTGTATAAGGAACTATTAGCTATACGGTTGGACAAACTTTGATTGTTTTCTCTGGAGCATTGGAGGCTGAGGGGAGACCTGATAAAAGTACATAACATTATGAGTGAAACTCTATTCAGCACTCTTTTTGCATGACCTGTTGTGTATGGAAGCTGGGATGTAATGTTAAAATTGTACAAGGCGTTGGTGAGACCAAATCTGGAGTATGGTGTACAATTTTGGTCGCCCAATTATAGGAAGGATGTCAACAAAATAGAGAGGGTACAGAGGAGATTTACTAGAATGTTGCCTGGGTTTCAACAGCTAAGTTACAGAGATAGGTTGAATAAGTTAGGTCTTTATTCTCTGGAGCGCAGAAGGTTAAGGGGGGACTTGATAGAGGTCTTTAAAATGATGAGAGGGATAGACAGAGTTAATGTGGACAAGCTTTTCCCTTTGAGAATAGGGAGGATTCAAACAAGAGGACATGACTTTAGAATTAAGGGACAGAGGTTTAGGGGTAACTTGAGGGGGAACTTCTTTACTCAGAGAGTGGTAGCGGTGCGGAATGAGCTTCCAGTGGAAGTGGTGGCGGCAGGTTCGTTGGTATCATTTAAAAATAAATTGGATAGGCATATGGATGAGAAGGGTATGGAGGGTTATGGTATGAGTGCAGGCAGGTGGGACTAAGGGAAAAAAGTTGTTCGGCACGGACTTGAAGGGCCGAGATGGCCTGTTTCCGTGCTGTAATTGTTATATGGTTATATGGTATGATTTAACTGTACTCATCTATGTAGCAATGTTACAAAATTTTGAGATTTTAAAAATCAAGTCTACAATTTATCCCATCAGATAAAGCATAAAAAGAAGTTTAATTTGACACCTAATTCACTTTCATACCTTCAGTATTAAGAAAGTTATGACCATTTTCATACTCAGAAATTAGCATCTTGTTCCCCATTGCCTTTCAATTGACTTAACTCAAAAGCTGTGATCTAGAACCGTTAAAAGCCCATAACTTTTTAAAAATTAAGAGAACTCAATGAAATTTTCAGTTATTATAGATTGAAGCATTCTGAAACAAATATGAAACAATCTTACTTGGATGACCTGAAATTAAAGCATATAATTAGTTAGTTATCTAATTGTAGCTAATTACAAAATTCAATGAGTAGATCTAAACATTTATCCATTTCTTAAGAAAAGATAAACTTTTTTTAAATTGCCTAAGTGTCCAAATAACATTCACACAATAATCCACAATATAACATAATTTTAAAATCTCATTTTCATGAATTTCTGTGCCAAATGGAATGAATTTAGTGTTTAATGCCTGTAAATTAATGGCCATTTAAATCAACTAGCGAGTGGGTTTTAGTGGAATGCGGCGGATTGGAACGTTGTGGTTTGCTGTGAAGTCGGTATGAAAAATACAGCCGGTTCATACATTTTTTTTGGACCCCATTTCGCTACATGAAAATATTATTAAAGCCTCCATAAAAAACAACTTTTAATATAAAAATAAACTGTGTACCTTTTTTTCTCCCCTACGCAAAATCCTTCCCGTTATCGGCGCTCACGGCTTTTGGAGGTGATTTTTAAATTACTCTAGATAATAAATAATCTAGCGTGATTTAAAAATACATTCATTAATGAAATGTCGTAGCGATTTTTCTTCCGCAACAAAATCGCCCGACATGGATCGATTTGCCCAGTCTGAAGAAAAACGGCACTTTAAGCCCGCCCCCCTCTGAAAGGCGCCAAAGTCGCGCACACGGGGAGCGGCAGAACTGCAGCGCCGCTAAAGGTAAGTTTTGTAACATACCTAATCTATGGTATGATTTGCGTGGACAGAACGCAAAACAGTATCTCAGTCGTCATGACAATAATAAACCAATACCGATAATTATGTCCTTCCTTTGAGATTCATGGACAAGGGGGAACATCTTGACATCCACCCAGACCTACCCAATCTCAGCAAATTCACCGAAGATAGATACAAAATGCTGGAGTAACTCAGCGGGACAGGCAGCATCACAGGATAGAAGGAATGGGTGACGTTTCAGTCGAGACCCTTCACCAGACTGAGAGCCAGTCTCCCTCTCTTCATTCTTCTCCCACTGAACACTGGGCAGCATCCAGTGAACTTTGTGGAGATGGTAGCACTGTTGCCCAGAATTTCTGCTCCTCCAATAAGTACATCAACACAAATTAAAATGAATCATCTTGCTTAAAAATCTTTTACTCAGATGAAGTGAATCAGTGCGTAGCTTGCCTCCAGTTAAGGTTCAAGTTCCACACCATAGATGTGAACACAAAGATCTAATCTGATGCTCTAGTGCAGTGCCGATACCATCCTGCCTTTTGGCTATTAACCAAGACATCAAACAAGAATTTAAGCACGGCTTTGCCCGACCTCTCAGGAAGACAGAAAGAATCCCACGGCACTATTAGTCGAAGAGATGTCTCCTCAGTGCACTGGTGAATCTTCCATCCAACAAAATTATATAGATCGCTCGCCCATTCCTTCACTCCTGATTACTTGCCCATTCTCACTCTTGTTTCATAGCTTCTTATAGCATGGAAACAGGCCATTCAGCCCACCATGTACAGTGGTCACCCATTCATATTAATCCCATTTTCCAGCATTTGTTTCCTAGATCATTCAAAAATCTCATCTAGGCACTTCTTCAAAGCTATCAGCAAGTCTGCTACCAGTACTCTGGGTGACTCAAGTCCTTCCAGATCCCCTCTGAATGTCCAACCCCATACCTTAAATCTACGTCTTCTAGGTTTATCTGCTTCTGACATGGAAAATCCTTCCTGCAGTCCACTGTCTCTATATCCACCTCAACCTGTTTGAGAAAGCTTATTGCGTTAAGTGTGGGTCTTTTCGCAAGCAAAGTCTACTCCACAGAGTATCCAGATGCTGGTTTTGAATCCTGAGAACTATTTGTACTTTTGCTAATGTCCCTGGCTGTTCCATGGTAAAGTATTTTGATTTAAAAATGTTGTCTGGTGGGTTTTGTGCGAGACTCCTCCCGGGATGACATAATTGAAGCTGCTTTGTTGACGGCATTGGGGAGGAATGTAGCGCAGTGCGGAGCACTCCTCAGCAATAACATTGCACTGGTTACAAGAGGGTTCACTGGCCACCCATTTATTGGTAACTTCGCAGAGAAAAGCTGCTACAGCAAGTACAGTAACTAAAGAATGCTCTCATTTACAATTGACAGAAGGGGCATTGATATTCAATTTACAAGCCCACAATTTAAAAGGTTTTGGTTACGTAGATAGGCAGGGTGTGAGCACACTGGGGAAGCACGGGCCAATGAGCTAAAGGGATTTGGGCTTTTATGAAAGGACTGCACTGTGTTTTTGTGGATAAATTAATGTAGGAAGGAGTTATGCTCGCGTTTACACGTTCATGAACACATTTGGGTTTCAGGAAGGTCTAACTTTTCCCAGAAATTAATGGTTTTCTCAAACAGACTACAAACCCTGGATTTGATGGAATAGTTCAAGGGATATGGAGGTGAAGTGGCTACGTTATTCATCTCGCATCAAAGGTCTGGGTCTTCGACGCAGAGTTGCAAGGTGCCCATCCTGGGGACAGATGGGGAATTTGAATCGGAGTTGAAGAACTCACTCCAGGATGAGTAGGAAGGAACTGCGGATGCTGATTTACACCGAATACAGACAAAAAATGCTGGAGTAACTCAGCTTCTGGGTCAGGTAGCATCACTTGAGAAAAGGAATAGGTGACATTATGGGTGGAGAGTCATCTTCAGATAGAACAGGTGACGTTTTGGGTCGAAACCAGACTGATTCCTGGGATGTCAGGACTTTCATATGAGGAAAGATTGGATAGACTCGGTTTGTACTCGATGGAATTTAGAAGATTGAGGGGGGATCTTATAGAAACCTACAAAATTCTTAAGGGGTTGGACAAGCTAGATGCTGGAAGATTGTTCCCGATGTTGGGGGAGTCCAGAACAAGGGGTCACAGTCTAAGGATAAGGGGGAATTCCTTTAGGACCGAAATGAGGAAAACATTCTTTACACAGAGAGTGGTGAGTCTCTGGAATTCTCTGCCACAGAAGGTAGTAGAGGCCAGTTCATTGGCTATATTTAAGAGGGCGTTAGATGTGGCCCTTGTGGCTAACGGGATCAGGGGGTATGGAGAGAAGGCAGGTAAGGGATACTGAGTTGGATGATCAGCCATGATCACATTGAATGGCGGTGCAGGCTCGAAGGGCCGAATGGCCTACTCCTGCACCTATTTTCTATGTTTCTATGTTTCTATGAAACGCTTCTTTAGACTCTGAAGAAATCTGAACATGGGTCCTGACCTGAAATGTCACCTATTCCTTTTCTCCAGAGATGCTGCCTGGCACACTAGGTTACACCAGCATTTTGAGTCTATCTAACTCTAGGATGATATGGTCAGCAGCGATAACCCAAAAACCCCAAATTGTTCTCAAACCCCAAGCTTATTCGTGTCTTTCAGGGAAGGAAATATTCTGTTATTTCCAGTCTGATTCTGCTGAGGCATCATTCAGGTCATCTCCTTGGTTCAAGGTGATCAGGGATGGAGAATAAACAATGGCAATCCATTGATGTTGTTTTTAAGAAGGATGATCTGGTTGGGCTGGAGATTCCTTGTGCAGACTGCAGTGTTTTATGGAGTGAATGGGTCTCAAAGGTTAATTGGTTATGTAAATTGTTAGATAAGAGGCAAAACTAATTTGTGTGGAGTGGCATATGAGACAGCAATAAATGGAGGGGAAATTAAACTGCTCAACCAGGAGCCGACATGGATTTGATGGGCCGAATGGCCTCCTTCTGTGTTGTGGTAAGTAAGTCAAGCAATCGCACAGCTTCTCTTCTTTTTGAGAAGTGGCAGAATCACATAAGGGATGGCTGGACCGGAGACAGAGTGCATTGTCCTGAGGACAGTGCTCCAACATGCTGGTTTTAGTTGAAGGTGCACTTACACAGAAGGTTGATCCTCAAATGACTGGGTTCATAGGATGTCCACCTGAAAAGCGGCCTCCTTATAGACCTCCTCTCAACAGCTTCATCCTCAGTCAGTGCTGAAGGACAGGAAACTACTGAGGAGAACGAGGCGAGGAATATGGGGCAAATAAGCAAGAACGTTTACCAGGCATTTGGCTCTGACTCCAATCTCCCATTATGTTGATCTTTGAGACCCAGATTTATTCTGCTCCCTCAGATTAAAAAGTGTTACCAGACAGATTGTATAGGGAGGAACTGCAGATGCTGGTTTAAACCAAAGATAGACACAAAATGCTGGAGTAACTCAGTGGGATAGGCAGCATCTCTAGAGAGAAGAAATGGGTGATGTTTTGGGTCAGGACCCTTCTTCAGACTTTCCAGAGAGGTTTCTCTGGTCACTGTGGTGTAGCCTTGTATAGGTGTTCATGGAGATACACTCTGACTGCATGGAGTCACAGTCAGAGAGGGATAGCCCTCAGAAGTAGACCCTTTGGCCCATTGCGTCTTGGCCAACTACTGAACACCTATTTCACGTTATTTGTACATCAATCCAATTTCCTTTAAATTCTCTCCCACGTTCTCATCAACTGCCCCCCAACCTCGACAACTCGCCCACACACTTGGGACAATTTAAGTGGCTACTCTGCACATTTTGAGAGGTGGGAGAAAATCTGAGGACCGATGAGGTCACGGGGAGAATGTGTAAACTCCATAGCGACAGCACCCGAGGTCAGGATTCAACCCGGGTCCCTGATGCAATGAGACAGCAGCCCCACTAGCTGTGTCATTCTGTTGCCCTGAAGAACACTGGACAAGTAATACGTTAGAAAACATTCACAGGCTTGCAGTTACTTTAATTTCTGGCATTTCTCAGTCCCAAAGAGATATTCATCTGCATGCTCACTCATGAAGCTGGGGAGAAGGCCAACATGGGGATAAGTTAAACGGTTTCCCCGTTTCATTCTGCCACCAACGCTATGTTGAATGTGAGCAACAGGAGCAAGTTCATATTCAGTATGATACCTGTGTGAGTTTAATGAAACATGACGAATTTTTGCAATGCCTTCACGGGCAACATGGTACTCAAGCTAGTCAAAGTCAAGTCAAGTCAAACAAACTTTATTGTCATTTAGAAATACATCGATATATGCAGTTCCAAACGAAATTCCATTGCATTTGGCTCCCTGTGCAACACGATAATTAACAGAAGGATAAACATGGATAACCATATAACTATATAACAATTACAGCACGGAAACAGGCCATCTCAGCCCTTCAAGTCCGTGCCGAACAACTTTTTTCCCTTAGTCCCACCTGCCTGCACTCATACCATAACCCTCCATACCCTTCTGATCCATATGCCTATCCAAGTTATTTTTAAATGATACCAACGAACCTGCCGCCACCACTTCCACTGGAAGCTCATTCCACACCGCTACCACTCTCTGAGTAAAGAAGTTCCCCCTCATGTTACCCCTAAACTTCTGTCCCTTAATTCTAAAGTCATGTCCTCTTGTTTGAATCTTCCCTATTCTCAAAGGGAAAAGCTTGTCCACATCAACTCTGTCTATCCCTCTCATCATTTTAAAGACCTCTATCAAGTCCCCCCTTAACCTTCTAAGCTCCAGAGAATAAAGACCTAAATTATTCAACCTATCTCTGTAACTTAGCTGTTGAAACCCAGGCAACATTCTAGTAAATCTCCTCTGTACCCTCTCTATTTTGTTGACATCCTTCCTATAATTGGGCGACCAAAATTGTACACCATACTCCAGATTTGGTCTCACCGATGCCTTGTACAATTTTAACATTACATCCCAGCTTCTACACTCAATGCTCTGATAAAATGGATAAAAAGGATAAAAGGATAAATAGACAATGGTGGCAGCCCATTACATGGCATTCAGGAGTCTGATGGCTCGTGGGAAGAAGCTGTTGCAGAACCTTGATGTTCTGCTCCTTATGCTACGATATCTTTTTCCCGAGGGCAGCAGAGTGAACAGTCCGTGATGGAGATGTGTGGGGTCTTTTATAATACTGCTGGCCTTAGACGCGCAACGTTTGGTCACAATATCCCCGATTGAGGGGAGAGAAGTCCCGATGATTTTTTCCGCTGTCCTCACCACTCTCTGCACGGACTTCCAGTCAGAGGCTTTACAGTCCCCAAACCAGACAGAGAGACTCTTTGAGTCTCTGGCATTCTCACCTCCCACATGGAGGTTTCAGATGGATCATTAAAAAGGAACAAAGTCTTTGGGTGGAGTGGGAATACAGGTACATGCAACGTTCTGACATTTTAGCATATTTGCTTATTCACAGACCAACCATTATTGGTGGAAAATCAAAAGAAAAACTGCAGGAGCTGGAAATATGAACTATAAAAACAGCAAGCGCTTAGCAGGTCACCTCTGGAGAGAGAAGCAGAGAATTCATCTCAGGTGCAAGGTGCCTTTTCAGAAATTAGAAAGGTGGGTGAATGGAACGAGCTGCCAGAGGAGGTCATTGAGACAGGTACAATCGCAACGTTTTGGAAACATTTAGACAGGTACATGCAGTGTCTCAGGAAGCAGGCAGTCTTGCTGCCAAGAGTGAGAAGGATCCCGTGAGCGAGGTGGACCAAGATCGTAGGAGGACCGCCAAGGGCATTGGGCGAGGTGGAGTGTTGAGAGCGTAGAGGGAATCGCCAAGATGTCGAGAGCAAGGTGGAACACCAAGAGCGAGGTGGAGCATCAATAAAGAGGTGGAGCATCAAGAGCGAGGTGGAGCGACGAGAGCATAGGCAACCCGCACTGACATGAACAGGGTGGGGACCTGCACAGCTGAGCTACCTGGCGAGGGGCCACTGAGAACAAAGTGAGGATCCTGTGGGGTGCCAAAGAGAAATGGTAGACCCGGCAGAGGGCTGCCGGCTGCCTGCTGCCAGCAGAAGATAGGACTGTTCGGTGAACTTCTGTAACTTTGTCAGCGCCAGAAACGTGGCAACGCTTGTGTACTGCCTAGGTGAGGTCTATGGTATGATGTTACCTGGTCAGATGCAAAAGGAAGCATTTCACCGTACCCAGGTACATGTGGCAATAAAGCATAATTGAATCATTGAATCTATGCCTTTCGTAATGTTATATACGTCCATCAGGTTCCCCCCTCAGCTCTATAGAAACCAACCCTGCCTCCGAGCCTCTCCTTGTAACTAACACATTGTAACCCCACACCCCAGAAACATCCTGGTGAATCACCTCTTTATCTACTTTAGTGCAATCAGGTCCCTCCTGCATGTTTCCTCTACATGTTCTTATGATGCAATCCCACAGATTTCAGAGTCAGATGTAAATGGTGCAACCAACAGCTGTCATGTGCAAAATTGCACAACAGTAGCTCTGTGATGTAAATTTAGTCAATTAAATACAGGTTTCAGGGGCGGCACAGTGCCGCAGTCGGAGAGTTTCTGCCTTATTACACCAGAGACCCAGGTTAGATCATGAATATGGGTGCTGGCTGTACGGAGTATGTATATTCTCCCCGTGACCAATTTCCTCCCACAGTCCAAAGGCGTACAGGTTTGTAGGTTCATTGGCTTCAGTATAAATTGTCCCAATTGTGTAGGATAGTGCGAGTGTATGCGGTTATTCCTGGTTGGCACGGACTTGGTGGGCCGAAGGGCCTGTTTCTATGTTGTATTTCTAAACTAAACTAAAAATACAAGTCGCCATGGAATAAACCACGTTTCCACACCATATATTAGATATACCACCATTGATGAAGCAGGGATCTCTATTAGTAATACATGGGCCTAATAGTTTGTAATACAATTTCAATTGTGAACTAAAGAACCACTTAAATGTCTGAGGAAGGGTCTCAAGCCGAAACATCACCCATTCCTTCTATCCAGAGATGCTGCCTGTCCCGCTGAGTTACTCCAGCATTTGTTTCTATCTTTGGTGTAAACCAGCATCTGCAGTTCCTTCCTACACTTCAAGGCAAGACAAGAGAGTATTATTGTCATGTGTCCCAGATAGGACAATAACATTCTTGCTTGCTGCAGCATAACAGGATACTGTAGTCGTAAATACAGATCTGATCAGTGTGTCCATATACCAGAGAATATATATATATATACATATATTAATACACACACAGAAATAAACAGATAAAGTGCAATAGGTTGTTATAGTTCGTAGTTTGTTTGAAGTTGTGTTTAGTAGTCTGATGGCTGTGGGGAAGAAGCTGTTCCTGAATCTGGATGTTGCAGATTTCAGGCTCCTGTACCTTCTACCCGATGGCAGCGGGGAGATGAGTGTGTGGTCAAGATGGTGTGGGTCCTTGATGATGCTGGCAGCCTTTTTGAGGCAGCGCCTGCGATAGATCCCCTCGATGGTAGGGAGGTCAGAGCCAATGATGGACTGGGCAGTGGTTACGATTTTATGTAGCCTTTTCTGCTCCTGGACGCTCAGATTGCCGAACCAAGCCACGATGCAACCGGTCAGCAAGCTCTCTACTGTGCACCTGCAGTAATTCGAGAGAGTCCTCCTTGACAAGCCGACTCTCTGTAATCTTGTCAGGAAGTAGAGGTGCTGATGAGCTTTCTTTATGATTGCATCAGTGTTCTGGGACCAGGAGAGATCTTTGGAAATATGCACACCCAGGAATTTGAAGCTTTTGACCCTTTCGACTATCGATCGTTGATATATACGGGACTCTGGGTCCCCATCCTACTCCTTCCGAAGTCCACAATCAGTTCCTTGGTTTTGCTGGTGTTGAAAGCCAGGTTATTGTGCTGGCACCATTTGGTCAATCGGTCGATCTCACTTCTATACTCTGACTCGTCCCCATCAGTGATACGTCCCACAACAGTGGTGTCGTTGGCGAACTTGATGATGGAGTTCGCACTATGACCGGCTACACAGTCATGAGTATAGCGTGAGTACAGTAGGGGGCTGAGCACGCAGCCTTCAGGTGCTCCCATGCTAATTGTTATCGAGGATGACTGTGGTCTGTGAATGAGGAAGTCTGAGGAAGAGAATGAGGAAGTGGTGCTCAGACGTGGCAGTCCTGTCCAACTCCTGCTCTCCACACCTCGAACATCTGGTGGTGAAGTGCCTCTCCTTCAACCTTCCGAGGGAATTAACCTCCATCATCCTGACCGCGGTCTACATCCCACCCCAGGTAGACGTCCGTCTGGCACTGGAGGAGCTGCACGCCGTGGTCAACAAACACCAGACATCTTACCCCGAGGCATTTACCACCATTGCTGGGGACTTCAATAAGGCAAACCTAAAGAAATCACTCCCCAACTTCCACCAACATGTTTCCTGCTGCACTAGAGGACCAAACACCCTCGACCACTGCTACACCACCATCCAGAATGCCTGCCGCACTATCCCTCAACTCACTTCGGTAAATCCGCCATCACTGCTTCTCCCTGCCTACTGGCAGCAATTAAAGAGCGCACCCCCAGAGGTGAGGACAGTACATAGCAGATCGGGGGTTGGGGGAGGCAGAGGAACAACTACAGGACTGTTTGGAGTCTGTAGACTGGGCTATGTTCAAGGACTCGGCAACGGACTTGAACGAATACGCCACAGTCGTTACAGACTTCATTAAGAAATGTGTGGAGGACTGCATCCCCACCAAAACCTTCCGAGTGTTTCCCAATCAGAAACCTTGGGTCAACTTTGAGATCCGCACTCTTCTGAAGACCAGACACCGGGCATTCATGTCTGATGACACAGTGGTCTACAAGAAGTCCAGATACGATATGGTAAGGCCATCAAAAAGGCCAAAAGGGACTTTTGCTCCAAGCTGGAGGATGAGACAGATGTTCGGCAGCTGTGGCGGGGACTGAATGTAATCACCTCCTACAAGCCAAAACCAGGAGGCAGCTCGGATGTCGGCAAAACATCACTCCCTGATGAGCTCAATGCGTTTTACGCAAGCTTTGATAGGGAGAACACCGATGTGCCTTCCCGAGCCCCCATTCGCTGTGATGGTATTTCAGTCTCAGTCACAGAGGCCAACGTCAGGAAATCCTTCAGAGGGGTGAACCCTCGAAAAGCGTCTGGACCTGATGGTATACCTGGTCGTGTTCTAAACTGGCTGGAGTTTTTACGGACATTTTCAACCTGTCATTTCTGAGGTCTGAGGTTCCCACCTGCTTCAAAAGGGCATCAATAATACCGGTGCCCAAGAAGAGCAAGGTGACGTGCCTCAATGACTATCGACCTGTGGCACTAACGCCCGTGGTGATGAAGTGCTTCGAGAGGTTGATCATGGCGCAAATCAACTCCTACCTCGACAAAAACCTGGACCCACTGCAGTTCGCTTACCGCCACAACAGATCAACGGTGGACGCGATCTCGCTGGCTCTCCATTCCGCTCTGGACCACTTGGACAACAAAAACTCATATGTCAGGCTGTTATTCATCGATTACAGCTCGGCATTTAATACTATCATCCCCTCCAAGCTGGTTACCAAACTCGCAGAACCGGGTCTCTGCCCATCCCTCTGCAATTGGATCCTCGACTTCCTCATCCACAGACCACAGTCTGTTCGTATTGGTGGAAATGTGTCAGACTCGATAACAATCAGCACGGGAGCACCTCAAGGTTGCGTGCTCAGACCCCTGCTGTACTCACTCTATACTCATGACTGCGTAGCCAGTCATAGTGCGAACTCCATCATCAAGTTCGCTGACAACACCACTGTTGTGGGGCGTATCACTGATGGGGATGAGTCAGAGTATAGAAGAAAGATCGAGTGACTGTCCATATGGTGCCAGCACAACAACCTGGCCCTCAACACCAGAAAAACCAATGAACTGATTGTGGACTTTGGAAGGAGTAGGATTGGGACCCACAGTCCCGTTTATATCAACTGGTCAATGGTTGAAAGGGTCAAGAGCTTCAAATTCCTGGGCGTGCACATCTCTGAAGATCTTTCCTGGTCCGAGAACACTGATGCAATTATTAAGAAAGCACATCAGCGCCTCTACTTCCTGAGAAGATTACGGAGAGTCAGTTTGTCAAGGAGGACTCTCTCTAACTTCTACAGGTGCACAGTAGAGAGCTTGCTGACCGGTTGCATCGTGGCTTGGTTCGGCAACTTAAGCGCTGTGGAGAGGAAAAGGCTACAAAAAGTAGTAAACACTGCCCAGTCTATCATCGGCTCTGACCTTCCTTCCATCGAGGGGATTTACCGCAGTCGCTGCCTCAAAAAGGCCCATGCCATCCTGGCCACACACTCATCTCCCTGCTACCTTCAGGTAGAAGGTACAGGTACAGGAGCCTGAAGACTGCAACGACCAGGTTCAGGAATAGCTACTTCCCCACAGCCATCAGGCTATTAAACCTGGCTCGGACAAAACTCTGAACATTAATAACCCATTATCTGTTATTTGCACTTTATCAGTTTATTTATTCATGTGTGTAAACATTTATATAATGGTATATGGACACACTGATCTGTTTTGTAGTCAATGCCTACTATGTTCTGTGTTAAAGAAGGAACTGCAGATGCTGGAGAATCGAGGGTTACACAAAAGCCTGGAGAAACTCAGCGGGTGCAGCAGCATCTAAGGAGCGAAGGAGATAGGCGACGTTTCGGGTCGAGACCCTTCTTCAGACTACTATGTTCTGTTGTGCTGAAGCAAAGCAAGAATTTCATTGTCCTATCAGGGACACATGACAATAAACTCACTTGAAATTGAACTTGAAGTCGAGGATCCACTTAAAACTTGAACAGAACAAATGCTGTCTGGTAAAACTGCTGTCAAGGGGAAAAAATATTGCCTCCCACAGTAATCAGATTACATTGTCTGTTTCACCGCAGTTAGCCACTGAAATTGAGAAGTGATTGTTTCCAAAGACACTTGTTTAACGATACTCTATTAAGCAACCGTTAGTATTTTTAGCTTGCAGTAACAAATATAAATTTAAAGCTGTTAAAAAACATAGTTTAGAAAATGAACATGTGAAATTCTCTCGCTCCAAACCCCCTCGTCCTCACTAACACGTGCTATTTTAACACTATTTTTTCTAACACAAGGTTTCTTAGGAACACAACTATTGTGTACAGTAGGGTACACAAAAAGCTGGAGAAACTCAGCGGGTGCAGCAGCATCTAAGGAGTGAAGAAGTTGGGGGCGTTTCGGGTCGAGACCCTTCTTCAGCTATTGTGTACACTAGAACTACACTAAATTAGATATTTTAGTTTAGAGATACAGCGCAGAAATAGTCCCTTCGGCCCATTGAGTCTGCGCCGACCAGCGATCCCCCCACACACACACACAAGGGATAATTTCGAAATTTTACCAAAGCCAATTAACCTACAAACCTGTACATCTTAGGAGTGTGGGAGAAAACCAGAGCACCCGGAAAAAACTCACGCGGTCTCCGGGAGAACGTGCAAACTCCGTACAGCTGGCAGCCATAGTCAGGATCGAACCTGGGTCTTTGGCACTGCAAGGCAGCAACTCTACCGCGGTGCCACCTTGCCACCCTAATCTGGAACAGGAAACATCAATTTGGGTTGGATCGTTAAGAAAGCAGTGGATTGTATTGAAACAAAGAAGTCGATAAATGTCCTTTCAGAAAGAAAGTCCGCTGCACTTACTCCATCCGGACTGACTGTGGTTTTGGGCCCAAAGCAAAGTGTTTCTCTTTGATCCACCCTGGAATTGACCACCAGGCCACCCACTTAAGGGGCAAGTCGGTTGGTATCACCAGCAATGCTTACACTCTGTGGATTTATAACATATCCCCAGAATAGTGTAGCGTGGGAAGACCTTCCATGCAGAACAACACTCTCCTCGCATATTAAAAATTCCCAACAACTTTAGAAGTATGCTTCGAACATTGAAATGCAACAATGCTCAATATTTTTTATTAAGGACCACGCAAAAACTGCTAATTAATCTGATGTTGAAGCACAGCACAAAATTGTATCCGTCGTGACAACTTCTTGTGCGTATACATCGTTAATGAAGTAACTAGACCGAAGATATTTTGCAAGAGTATTGGCAACTCAGAATAGCTAACATGTTTAAGGGGATATTAAGGGGGATGATGGAGGAATTGGGTTTTAAGTGCTTTCCTAAAATGGGAAGAGGAGCGGAGGGGCTTCCAGACCTTGGAGCCTCGATTCTGGGGGCTTTCCTGCCAGTGGTTTAGGAACAGGATTTGGGGCATCTAAAAAGTAGGTGTGTTACAATACCTACCTTTAGCAGCGCTGCAGTTCTGCCGCTCCCCGTGTGCGCGACTTTGGCGCCTTTCAGACGGGGGTGGGTTTAAAATGCCGATTTTCTCTCGGCAGTCCAAATCGATCAATGTCGGGCGATTTCGTCGCTAAAGAGAAATCGCTCCGACATTTCATTCATAAAGGTATTTTTAAACTACGCTAGATTATTTATTAACTAGAGTAGTTTAAAAATCATCTTCTAAAGCTCTGAACGGTGACAGCGGAACGGACCTAACGTAGGCGATAAAAGAAGCTACACAGTTTATTTTTACATAAAAACTTGGTTTTTAGGGAGGCTTTAATCACATTTTCATGTTGCGAAAAGGGGACAAAAAAAATGCATAAACCGGCTGTATTTTTCATACTGACTTCGCCGTAAACCGCAACGTTCTAATCCACCGCATTCCACTAAAACCCACTCGCTAGTTGATTTAAATGGCCATTAATTTACAGGCATTAAACACTAAATTCCTTCCATTTGGCCTATAAATTCATGAAAATGAGATAAAAAAATTATGTTATATTGTGGATTATTGTGTGAATGTTATTTGGACACAGGCAATTTAAAAAAGTTTATCTTTTCTTAAGAAATAGATAGGTGTTTAGATCTACTCATTGAATTCTGTAATTAGCTACAATTAGGTAACTAACTAATTATATGCTTTAATTTCAGGTCATCCAAGTAAGATTGTTTCACATTTGTTTCGGAATGCTTCAATCTATAATAACTGAAAATTTCATTGAGTTCTCTTAAATTTTAAAGAAAGTTATGGGCTTTTGACTGTTCTGGATCACAGCTTTTGAGTTAAGTCAAATGAAAGGCAATGGGGAACAAGATGCTAATTTCCGAGAATGAAAATGGTCATAACTTTCTTAATACTGAAGATATGAAAGTGAATTAGGTGTCAAATTAAACTTCTTTTTATGCTTTATCTGATGGGATAAATTGCAGACTTGATTTTTTAAATCTCAAAATTTTGTAACATTGCTACTAAAATATCCTATTATGAAGCCGGGTTGATAATACTTCTCTGAATTATTGTTTAATGTCTTATTGCATTGAAGTAGCTGGATGCTCTTCTGTAGAGCCAGTATAGATTCAATGGCCCAAATGTTCTCCAATACTGCCATAATTCTGTAACATTGATGGAAACCCATCTATACTTCCCGGTAAAAGTCTGTATTACATAGAACATGGAGCGCCATACTGCACTGCACAGGAACAGGCCCTTCCCCCTGCAATATCTGTGCTGAACATAATGCCACTAATCTATAATCTGTAAACTAATCTCATCTGTTTGCACATGATCTATATCCCTTCACGCTCTGCATGTCCATGTGCCTATCTAAAAGCCGGTCCTCCCCTGGTAACGCGTTCCAGGAGCCCACCACACTATGCATAAAAAACTTGGCATGCTCATCTTCTTTCAAATCTGACCTTAAACTGCACTCTTTAGTCTTTGCATTTCCACTCTGGATAAAAAAAGTTCAGACTGTCTACTCTTATCTATGCCTCTATTAATTTTATATACTTCTAGCAGAGATCTCCGCTTAACCTCTGATATTCCAGATAAAACAATCCTTACAGCCTCTGAAACAGGCAACATTCTGAAAAAACCTCTTCGGAACCCTCTGCATCCTTATTTGTGAAGGAGCTTCCAGATCTGCCCACAATACTCCCAACGTGGTCTCATCACAGTTTTATAATGTGGAAACAGGCCCTTCGGCCCACTGAGTCCGCGCCGACCAGCGATCCCCACACACTAGCACAATCCTTCACACACTAGGGACAATTTACAATTTTACCAAGCCAATTAACTGACTAACCTGTACGTCTTTGGATTATGGGTGGAAACTGGAGCTCCCGCGGAAAACCTACGCAGACCACGGGGAGAACATACAAACTTCATACAGACAGTACCCGTAGTCAAGATCGATTCTGGGTCTCTGGCTCTAACATAGAAACATAGAAATTAGGTGCAGGAGTAGGCCATTCGGCCCTTCGAGCCTGCATTCAATATGGTCATGGCTGATCATCCAACTCAGTATCCCGTACCTGCCTTCTCTCCATACCCTCTGATCCCCTCAGCCACAAGGGCCACATCTAACTCCCTCTTAAATATAGCCAATGAACTGGCCTCAACTACCCTCTGTGGCAGAGAGTTCCAGGGACCCACCACTCTCTGTGTGAAAAAAGTCCTTCTCATCTCGGTCCTAAAGGATTTCCCCCTTATCCTTAAGCTGTGACCCCTTGTCCTGGACCTCCCCAACATCGGGAACAATCTTCCTGCATCTAGCCTGTCCAACCCCTTAAGAATTTTGTAAGTTTCTATAAGATCCCCCCCTCAATCTCCTAAATTCTAGAGAGTATAAACCGAGTCTATGCAGTCTTTGTTCATAAGACAGTCCTGACATCCCAGGAATCAGTCTGGTAAGGTGGCAACCCTACCGCTACGCCACCATGTCACCCCTTGCTCGGATTACATTCCATCTGCTATTTCTCCACCCAAAAAGAGCATATTCTGCTGACCTTTCAATTCAATTACCTGTTTTCATAAGTATATGTTCCACTGCTTTATGAATCTGCTAGGATATGACTGCATTGGAAAGAGTGCAGAGCAGATTCTTCAGGATGTTGCCTGAACAGGAAAATATTGGTTATGGGGCGAGATTAGAAAGGCTGGGGTTTTCCCAGGAGGAGGGAGGTTCAGGGGTAACTTAATGGAGGTTAAAAAAAAATAATAAGAGGCACAGATAGGGTAGACAGTCAGAATCCTATTCCTGTGGAAGTGGAAGGAGATTTAAAGATGAATTGAGAGTTGCTTTTTCCGCCCCACAGAATTGTTTATATATGAAACCCATTGCCAGCAGAGGTAGCAATATATGGACATGCTGTCAGAAGAGGTAGTTGGGGCAGGGAATATCGCAACGTTTAAGAAACAATTAGATAGGTACATGGATAGGACATGGTTAGAGGGATATGGGCCAAACACAGGCAGGTGTAGATGGGACATGTTGGTTGGTGTGAGCAAGTTGGGCCGAAGAGCATGTTTTCACTGTATCTCAGTCGTAATGACAATAATAAACCAATACTAATAAATGATGTCCTTCCCTTGTGGTTCATGGACAAGGGGGAACATCTTGATGTCCACCCAGCCCTACCCAATCTTGGCAAATTCACCGAAGATAGACACAAAATGCTGGAGTAACTCAGTGGGACAGGCAGCATCACAGGATAGAAGGAATGGGTGACGTTTCAGTCGAGACCCTTCGTCAGATTGAGAGTCAGTCTCCCTTTCACACTGAACACGTGGCAGCATCCAGTAAACTTTGTGGCGATGGTAGCACTGTTGCTCAGAATTTCTGCTCCTCCCTTACTAATTAAGAAACTGTCAATCTCCACCTTAAAAATATCATTTGATTTAGCCTCCACAGCCGTCGGTGGCAATGAATTCCACAGGTTCACACGCTTGCATCACCAAGCATAAATATTTCACTGCACTAACCCAGTCATGCGTATCAAGGCGAGCTATTTATCAGGCATCAGCTCTACTAGTTGTGCCATTGTGCTACAAAGCTGGTAGAGCTGCTGCCTCACAGCTCTTGTAACCCAGATTCAATCCCGACCTTTGCTGTCTATGAGGAGTTTGCACGTTCTCCCTGTGCTTTTCACTGCACACGATCCGATTTCCTCCTGCATCGCAAAAACGACGTTAGGTTCATATGCCTCTCTAAATTGCCTCTGGTCAGTGGTAGAATCTGGCAGGAATTGATGAGAGTGTGGAGATATTTTTTTACTGGGAAAACATATGAGGGGGTGAGTGGGGGGGGTGGGGGGGGGGAAATAGGATTGATCTGTGAGCTGGTTTACACTTGATGGGCTGAATGTCCTCCTATGTCATATGGCAGTTCAATATGTGGAACTGAAATGGAAAATAAAAATATGCTCCAAAACCATTAATAATCTGCCAAAACACATGCAAACTATAAGATTATACCCCTGAAAGATCTAATTACACCAATAAGCCGCAAAAACAAATAATACATCCAGACAAAAACATCAGGATGATTTGCAAAGCCTGCCTTAAATCCACCAAGACACGCTAATGACACGGCAAACAGCAGCAAACTTATACCAGGATCTTAAACCTACATATCAAGGCAGAAATACAAAGTATTCTTTAATTATGGGTTAATAATTGGGAAGAAATTGATACTTAAATTTTGGAAAAATACAGCTATACCAACTATTAAAATGTGGATTAGTAATATGACGGACATAGCTCACCTTGAAACATAGAAATTAGGTGCAGGAGTAGGCCATTCGGCCCTTCGAGCCTGCACCGCCATTCTATATGATTGAAGAAATGAGACTCCGCCTAATAGATAAATATGATCAATTCTTAAGGAGTTGGTCCTGTTTCATCGACTTTTTGGAATCATGTGATGCAGCAGTACCGTAAAGATTACTGATATCATAGAAACATAGACAATAGGTGCAGGAGTAGGCCATTCGGCCCTTCGAGCCTGCACCGCCATTCAATATGATCATCCAACTCAGTATCCCGTACCTGCCTTCTCTCCATACCCTCTGATCCCCTTAGCCACAAGGGCCACATCTAACTCCCTCTTAAATATAGCCAATGAACTGGCCTCAACTACCCTCTGTGGCAAAGAGTTCCAGAGACCCACCACTCTCTGTGTGAAAAAATTCCTTCTCATCTCGGTCCTAAAGGATTTCCCCCTTATCCTTAAGCTGTGACCCCTTGTCCTGGACCTCCCCAACATCGGGAACAATCTTCCTGCATCTAGCCTGTCCAACCCCTTAAGAATCTTGTTAAAGAAGGAACTGCAGATGCTGGAGAATCGAGGGTTACACAAAAAGCTGGAGAAACTCAGTGGGTGCAGCAGCATCTAAGGAGCGAAGGAGATAGGCGACGTTTCGGGTCGAGACCCTTCTTCAGACTGGTCAGGGATCAGGGAAACGAGAGATATAAACAGTGATGTGGAGAGATAAGGAACAATGAGTGAAAGATATGCAAAAAAGTATTGGTGATAAAGGAAGCAGGCCATTGTAAGCTGTTTGTGGTGTGAAAATGAGAAGCTAGTGCGACTGGGGGGGGGGGGGGGGGGGGGGGGGGAGATGGAGAAGGAATGTCAGGGCCAGAGGGCTGAGGGAGAGGTGGGGGGGGAGGCAGTCTGGGTTAACAGAATTGAGAAAATTCAATGTTTAAGCCCAGAGGATGCAGACTCCCCAAGCGGAATATGAGGTGCTGTTCCTCCAACTTGCGGTGTTGATCACTCTGGCCGTGGAGGAGGCCCAGGACCGAGAGGTCGGATACGCAGTGGGAGGGGGAGTTGAAGTGCTGAGCCACCGGGAGGTCGGGTTGGTTATTGCGGACCGAGCGGAGGTGTTCGGCGAAACGATCGCCCAGCCTCCACTTGGTCTCACCGATGTAGATCAGCTGGCATCTGGAGTACTAACTTCTAATAAAATAAACAAAAACACAAAAAAAAAGGCAGAAATGCTACCGGTCTGTCAGGATGGAAACATCTGTATTCCCCATCACTGTCACCAGAAGTTCCCCAAGTGCTCGGCAACATTAAACACTTCAAAACACACACTCAACTTAACAAACAGGACACAACATATTATATGGAGCCAACTGATGTGAAATATGGAAGGCAGTTTAGCCACTTGCAACACAATCCCTTTCATTGGCCGATGGAGGTTGGCCACAGGCGAATGTTTGAGGTAACCTCCAGGGACTCTGGCAGAGATCAGCAGTGATGCTTGCATTCATTCTTTCCTGATTTGTGCATGGCATTCTGTTGATGCACCCAACATTGAATATCATCTATGGAAGGCTGCTGGGCTCACCTTCAATCCCTATGCAAACCAACCCTCTGTTTCATTTTCTTGTGGAATGTTTTCTAGCACTGATTGCATTTTTACAGGAGACAGAATTTCAAAGTTTGCCTCTATTACCATATCCACAGCTACATTAAATGTCTCGGTTTAGCTAATATTAGGCAAGGACCAAAACATGTTTCTTTGAGTTGGTTGACACAATATGAAGGAGTAACTCAGTGGGCCAGGCAGCATCCCTCCAGAAAAGGAATGGGTGACGTTTCGGGTTGAGACCCTTATTTAGTTCATTCTATCAGTGCTCCCAGAATGGTCTGAAACTGTTATCAACGCCTTTGTGCTTCTCAAAGCAGAGTTGCACTCATTCATAGTAGACCTATCTGCACAGTCACAAAGCAAAAGCAACAGGCCTTTCATACAAGGCCTTCAAACCTGCACTTGGCATCTGCATATTTCATTCTCCAACATGTCTCATTACGTGGCACACTCCCTGATATGTCAAGAGCTTTTCACTCCCAAGTGGACAAAGGTGGTTGACTGGATTATCTTTCCACAGAGGCATCTTGACTGGCGGAGTTCTTCCAGCATTACTGTTTTAGTTTCAGATTTCAACATTTGCTATCTGGCTTGTTTCACTTACAAATATGCAAACTTACATATGTGTTTGCAGCATAGAAGGAAACTATTAGGCCCATTGAGTCAAAACATTCCAGTCACTCCCATTCCCCCACTTTTCTGCTCTGAATTACTCCCTGAAGTGAGTAATTCAGAGCAGAAAAGGGCCCTTCATCCCAACTCATCCACGCCCATTCTGTTCTAGTCCCATTTACTTGCATTTGACCTCCATCCCTCTAAACCGTGCCTAGTAGCCTATCTATGTTCCTCATGATTTTATACGTCTACAAGTCTCCTGCACTCTAAGGTGCATCTTTTCACAGAGAGGGAGGCACGCATTTGTAACAAGCTGACAAATGAAATAGTTGAGGCAGGTGAATAACAACATTTAACGGATATTTGGAGTTAGAATGATAGGAAAAGTTTAGAGGGATATGGGTCAACATGGGCAATTTGGACTAGTATAGATGGGCATCTTGGTTGGCATGAACAAATGGGGCTGAACGATCTGTCTCCGTCCTCTATGATTATGCTACCTCGTTCAAGTTGAATTCCCAGTGATGCCCCACATTCCCAAAAGAAAAATATGTAAGTACAGCGTTGCTATGCAATGGGGGGAAAAGACAGAGACTGGAAGGTGATAAGCAATAAAACAGAAGCTGCAGATCCTAAAGAAGGGTCTCGACCCGAAACGTCGCCTATCTCCTTCGCTCCTTAGATGCTGCTTCACCCGCTGAGTTTCTCCAGCTGTTTGTGTAACCCTGCAGATCCTAAATCTGATTTAGATGATAAATGGAGCCAGATAACTGAGAGACAATGGACAATTGATCTCCATTCACATATTGTGCAAGCAATCCATGCATTACAGGGGGTTGTCGGGTTTGCATTGCTAGTAATCGCCCTGTATCACCATTTCCATAATACAAAACTAAATTGTCTACTCCTACGTCGAGAAATGTAGGTTGAAAAAAAATGTGTTCATTTATTCCATTTTTGTTTCCATCAACGACTAGATTTTACTTTGGGGCTCTTGAATGAGGATCTAGGGTGAGTTATGCTGCCTCTCAGGCTTGCCCTGTCATAGAATCATACTGTGGAAACAGGCCCTTCGGCCCATCATCGTCCCATCTACACTAGTCCAACCTGCCTATGTTTGGCCCATACCCCTCTAAACCTGTCCTATCCCTGTACCTGTCTAAATGTCATTAAAATGCCATTTAATTAAAACTGATTGTAACATCAACTCTGCATTGATCTGAAGGAAGCCATAATTAGGCAATGCATATCTGAAGAATTTCATTGCAATAGTTCTTTGTTTTCCCTGAACTTTAGAAGACCTGGTGGGCCGTTTTCTTTTCCACAGAGGAGCTGTGAGTCACATCTGACAGTTGCAATGTTGATTTTCACATTCAACATTGGCCATTACCCTAGTCATCCATTTTATCAAATCCCTCCGTGAATTCTAACATTGCACCCTAGCCTCTGTTGTGGGTGACACAGATGCAGGCAGAAGTTTTCCAAATGGAAAATCATGGGATCTCTGCCAGGTTCTCTTGCCAGAAGGATGTTCGTGTGGTATAATCTGCCTGGGTTGCACGCACAGCAGTTATGCGCTGGATCTCTCTACACATGGCAATAATAAACCAATACCAATAAATCGATGGCAACGTTACTGAAACTATTCAAAACAGCATGAGGATGCACAGACTGCGTCCAACCATAGCAGTTTATTCTGATTTTCCATTAGATAGTGCGTGGAAATAAGCAGATCTCCCTGCTGTCTGAATTTTTGGGGATCTTTGCATGTGTTTCAGCATGAATGCAGGACCGTCTCCCATTCCCCAAAATGTCCACTGGGGACCACGTGTTCGGAATCTCAATCGACCAATACAACAGTGCTCCTTTCATGCCATCGTAGCATTGCCCCTTTAAAAATATCCAGCATATTCCAGTCACCGCAAATGCTACAGCAGTTTACAATTATGAAGAAACGTACTAGGCCTGGACTCTGGGGGATGTTTTCTTTAGAAATAAACTTGTTAAAAGGAAAACAATTAAATTTGCAATGGCATCACATAGATTGGGATTGTGCTGAGTTGGAGATACATAAATGGGGTTATATAACAGCATTATAAAATGCAATTGGTCTAATCATTGAGGTTATTTCATAGATTAATACAAAGCAAAAAAAAAAAGCCCATTTGGTCCATCTTGTTCTGGCTTTCTATTGGAATTGTTCCATAAATTCATTCCCCCCTGATCTAATACCCATGAGACTGAATATCTCTCCCACTGAAATGTCCAGTCTTCCTCTGATTCAATGGTCCTGGAACTGAAGCCTTATCTCTGTTTCCATCTCCACAGATGCTGCCTGACCTGCCAAGTATTTTCAACACTTTCTGTTTTTATTTCTGATTTGCATCATCTGCAGCATTTTAATTCTTCCACGGACAAATAGTAGGGCAATGGATAAGGGGCAGAAACTAAAAACTGAAGACGCTGGTTTACACAAAAGGACAAAAAGTGCTGGAGGAACTAAGAGTTAAGGGCCTGTCCCACCAGCATCCGACTCCATGCGGTGAGCGCGATCAAACTAGAAGCGGGGGGCCGCGCGGAGGTCGGGTGATCCCCTGTACAGGGCCGTTCCCACCAGCATGCGCCTGCATGCGGCAAGCGCGACCAAACCGGCAGCGAGGGCCGCGCGGAGGTCGAGTGAGTGGCGCAACGCGGCGCAAAGTGAGGCGAACGTGGAGCGAAGTCTTAAAGGTAAGTTCGCCAGGACAGAGAGGGGCACACAGAGAGGGGCACAGAGGCACACACACAGAGGGCCACGGAGCCACACACAGAGAGGGTCACGGAGGCACCTACAGAGAGGGTCACGGAGGCACGACATCGAGACGGTGTGTAATGCGTCGAGGCGACTGCGAGCCGACAAGCCGTTGCCACGCGGAATTTTTGAACAGAGTCAGTTTTTCGGAGCCCCGCGCGATGTCGGGACGAACTCCGCACAATTCCGCACGGCTCCGGCGATGGAAGTGGGACCGGCCCTTTAGGCAGCATCTCTGGAGCAGGAGAGAGGAGGAGAACCTCTTCAAAGTAGGCATACCTTACAGAGATGTATTAACATTCCTGGGCTCTGATACCAGAACACTGTCCAGGCTGCCGAGGAGCCGAGATATCGGCCCGCAACTTCGGTCTTGGAAGTTGGCTATGGGAATGAATCTGCGGGCCCCAGCCAGGCCGGAGTTCCAGAGCCTCGACTGCAGACGGCAAATCCGACTCGCCGATTGGCGCGGAAGTCCTGATGAGGTTGAGATCGGCCACCTCACCCGGCCGAAGCGCCACATTTTCGGGGGGGGGGGGGGGGGGGGTGTTACTTCCACGGAAGATTTCAAGTGCGCTCTCGTAATTTTGACCGGAGTAAAGGAGATGCCAGACTCCCAGGTACCAGAAAATCGATGGCGGACCTACACTGGGATTCCAATAATTCAATTACAGCTTCCACTATTTAAAGAAACTTAGAGGACAAATGGAAGGAAACTCCGCCCGGTGATCGGGGAGTCACTGGCAAAAGAAAATAATTTTAAAAAATAGAACAAGAATGAATTAAAAACATTCCACTCAGAATCATTAAAATTAGCAGTTCTCTTGAGCAAATTTTTTGTCAGCGGTAAGGTTGCAAGAGAAAGCGACCATAACAAGCTGATTTATAGCACATGGAACAGATTAACTAAAGTTACTAGCCAATGTCAGGTCAAGTAGCAATCTGAGGAACACCTTTTTCACACATTTGCAAATGGAATGAACAGCCAGAGGAAATTGTGGGGGAAGGCACTATTAGAAAATGTGAAAGGCATTTGGACAGATACGTGGAAAGGAAAGTGTAGATGGGTTCTCAGTTGGCATGGATGAGCTTGGTCGAAGAGCCTGTTTCCATGCCGTATGTCCAAAGTAGACTGAGTGTCAGATCTAAATCCAGGATTGATTGTTGCTTTTGACCAAATGTACTTTGGGAAAGGGCAGGTGCATGGGCTTTGATCATAGATTAGCCTAGATTTCACTGAACGGTTGGGTAGGTTGGCCTCGTTCCCACCATATGTCCAATACTTTCTCTGGCACAGCTCTGGGAGAGGTGGATAGATTCATTAAAGGGATCAGGGAATGTTAAAAATGATGAAAGGTTCCCTGAGCACCAGTGCTCACCAACAACAGCAGTGGCAATCACCTTTTGGCCAGCGTTGCCAGTGATAGTCAGAAGTCTGGGATACCCACGGTGAGGATCTCTTTAGCCAGAGGGCGGTGAATCTGTAGGATTCATTGCGCAGATGGTGTGGACGCCAAATCATTGGGTACTTTTAAAGTAGTTCTTGATTAGTAAGGGCGTCAAAGGTTAGTGGGTGATGGCAGGAGAGTGGGGTTGAGATAGATAAACAGATCAGGCAGAACAGACTTGATGGTCTTATGGACATAGTACTGGTTAATTCTTCCTTCAGGCTGACAGAGGGAGCTGCCGTCTCATCTCTGGGCCTGGGTTATTTCCAGCAATCAAATGAGTGCTTTATTTAAATTTAAAATGTTGGCTTATAACTCAAGCTAATGTGTTCCATATGCTGTACATTGCACTGCGAGTCTGCATATCAAAGTCCCCTTCTTGACCAGCCTCACCGCATCCCCCAGTCCCCCTTTCCCTAACCACAACTAAAGGCCTCGGTCCCAATTTAGTAATATGTCTGCAAATGTGTTTGAAATATTCTTATCAGATCCCAAGGCACTCCAGCAGAGGCAATCCATTGATAAAAAGATACGACACAGTCCAGATGTTCGAGTGGCTAATTCCCTCCATTTGTCCTCAGCGCTGCTCTCATCAGATGTGCTACCCTCACAACTGCCAGGATCTCATGGCTACTGTGAGTCCGTTCGTCTCCCCCTTCGCTTTGGGTGGTACAGTGGCGCAGCGGTAGAGTTGCTGCCTTAAGGGCCTGTCCCACCAGCATGCAACTCCATGCGGTGAGCGCGACCTAACATGGTCGCTTGAGCCGTCCGGCGTAGCGGGGCCGGTCTCACTTCGATCGCCGGAGCCGTGCGGAATTGTGCGGAGCTCATCCCGACATCGCGCGGGGTTCCGAAAAACTGACTATGTTCAAAAATTCTGCGTGGCAACGGCTTGTCGGCTCACAGTCGCCTCAACGCATTACACACCGCCTTGACGTCGTGCCTCCGTGAACCTATCTGTAGGTGCCTCCGTGGCCCTCTATGTGTGTGGCTCCGTGGCCCTCTCTGTGTGTACCTCTGTGCCCCTCTCTTTGTGTCCCTCTCTGTCCTGGCGAACTTACCTTGAAGACTTCGCTCCAAGTTCGCCTCACTTTGCGCCGCGTTGCGGCACTCACCCGACCTCCGCGCGGCCCCCCGTTGCCAGTTTGGTCACGCTTGCCGCATGCAGGCACATGCTGGTGGGAACGGCCCTTTACAGGGGATCACCCGACCTCCGCGCGGCCCCCGCTTCTAGTTTGATCGCGCTCACCGCGTGGAGTCGGATGCTGGTAGGACAGGCCCTTTACTGCGCCAGAGACCCGGGTTCGATCTGACTATGGGTGTTGTGTGCACGGAGTTTGTACGTCCTCCCCGTGACCGCGTGAGTTTTCGCTGAGTGCTCCGGTTACCTCCCATATTCCATAGACGTGCAAGTTTGTAGGTTAATTGGCTTCTGTAACATTTGTCCCCTGTGTGACAAAAAAAGTATTTGTATGTGTGATTGGTGGTCGGCACGGACTCCGTGGGCTGAAGGGCCTGTTTCCACGCTGTAGCTCCAATACTAAAACTAAAACTCAGGACGATGTTCCACAAATTGCTCCTTCGCCAAATTGGTCATCTAGGATCCCTTGCTTTGTCCACCTTTCCGGTGACACTGACCACAACACAAGAACTGGCCCTCAGGTCCACAAAATCTGTGCTCAATCTATTGCCATAAAGGCACTGCATGTGACCCATATCCCTCAATTCCCCACATACCCATATACCCACCCTAAATGTCTATTACATGTCTCCACCACTTTTTTTTTTTTCTCGTTACAAAATGCTTTTATTCAGAACAAACAAATACAAAATAGTAACACGATCCTATATTGGCATTTTACAAAGATAGTTATCAAATTAAAATATTAACATTTTTATCAATAATACATTCGACCTCCTGCGGTGACCAGCGTTCAGGGAAGACCTCCACAGTTCCCGTGGACACCGCGTGTTCCCTCTCCAGGGACACGCGGGCAGGGACGTTACCCCGGAAAAGGGGCAGGCAGTCAACCGCTGTGCGGCCGTCGACTGCCCGCTGCCTGGACCCGCGAATGGCCATCTTGGCCAGGCCCAGGAGCAGACCGACAACGAGACCCCCTCCTCCAAACCATGTCTCCACCACAGCGGCCATTAACAGCGAGCTCCAGGTAGCTGCCACTCTCTCGTGTATAAAAACTTGCCGTGCACAGCTCCTTTAAACTTGGCCCCTCTCATCTTAAAGCCATGCCTTGTAGTCTTTAACATTTCCACCCTGGAAAAAGGTCCTGACCGACTTCCCTGTGCTTTGTCAATCTGAAACTCACTAACTGAGCACATAAATGTGTCAGACGTTTACAACCCTTTAACCAGGTCCTAAATGGCGGGCCATCACCCAAGAGTGTCGGGCAGCGGCATGAACAGCTGGGACACCCTGTTGTGGGAGGAGGGAATGACAGAGGTTGCAAATTGAGGCCAGGGAAATATTCATTTCCAAACCATGTATTTAAAGTTGTAATGAATGGCTGTGAATCTGAGGTTACAAACAGTACAGTCCACCTCAAGGAATGTAAAATCACAAATCAAAAAGTGGTGTTGGCTGTGACACTGGGGAGGAGGTGTCTATTCTGTCTCCTTAAAGAGACCTAACGGTCTCACAGAACACAACTCGCAGAACTGTACAGCACAGGAACAGGCCCTTCAGCCCACTGTATCTGAACCGACCATGACTAATACCATTTGCCTTACACACGTATCAGCTCCATTTCCTGCCTGTTCATGCGCCTGTCCTGATGCTTTTTAAATGTTTCCATTGTATTTATTTCCACCAACTCCCCAGAAGCAAATTAAGCTAAAAAAAACTGGAATATGTGAGGAAACCAGGGCACTCGGAGAAAACCCACCCAGTCACAGGAAAAACATGCAAACTCCGTACAGACAGCACAATGTGGTCAGAATTGAACCCAGGTCTCTGGCTCAATAAGGCCGCAAATCTACCGCTGTGCCTCTGTGCCGCCCAATGTATTCTAGAATTTGACATTTCCACCCTGGGAAAAAGACTAACTATCCACCCTAGCTCACTACTCGATATACTTCACTCCAGAAGGCTACCACCCCAACCTTCTAGTCTTCAGCAAAAAAAAATGCAGGTTTGCTCAATCTATCTAATCATGATTATTTATCGTCTATATAACCATATTATTGCCATAGAGGGAGTGCAGAGAAGGTTCGTTCACCAGACTGATTCCTGGGATGTCAGGATTGTCTTATGAACAAAGACTGCATAGACTCGGTTTATACTCTCTAGAATTTAGGAGATTGAGAGGGAATCTTATAGAAACTTACAAAAATCTTAAGGGGTTGGACAGGCTAGATGCAGGAAGATTGTTCCCGATGTTGGGGAGGTCCAGGACAAGGGGTCACAGCTTAAGGATAAGGGGGAAATCCTTTAGGACCGAGATGAGAAGGACTTTTTTCACACAGAGAGTGGTGGGTCTCTGGAACTCTCTGCCACAGAGGGTAGTTGAGGCCAGTTCATTGGCTATATTTAAGAGGGAGTTAGATGTGGCCCTTGTGGCTAAGGGGATCAGAGGGTATGGAGAGAAGGCAGGTACAGGATACTGAGTTGGATGATCAGCCATGATCATATTGAATGGCGGTGCAGGCTCGAAGGGCCGAATGGCCTACTCCCGCACCTAATTTCTATGTTTCTATGTCTATATAACCATATAACAATTACAGCACGGAAACAGGCCCTCTCGGCCCTTCCAGTTCATGCCGACCATTCATTTTACCCTAGTCCCATCTACCTGCACTCAGACCATACCCCTCCATTCCCTTCCCGTCCATATACCTATCCACTTTACTTTTAAATGCTAAAATTGATCCTGCCTTCACCACTTCTGCAGGAAGATCATTTCACACAGCCACCACTCTGTGAGTAAAGAAGTTCTCCCTCATGTTACCCCTAAACCTCTGTCCCTTAATTCTCATGTCATGCCCTCTTGTTTGAATCTACCCTACCCTCAATGGGAAAAGCTTATCCACGTCAACTCTGTCTATCCCTTTCATCATTTTAAAGACCTCAATCAAGTCCTCCCTTAACCTTCTGCGCTCCAAGGAATAAAGACCTAACTTGTTCAACCTTTCTCTGTAACTTAGTTGCTGGAACCCAGGCAACATTCTAGTAAATCTCCTCTGTACTCTCTCTATTTTGTTGACATCCTTCCTATAATTAGGCGACCAAAATTGTACACCATACTCCAGAATTGGTCTCACCAATGCCTTGTACAATTTTAACATTACTTCCCTACTCCTATATTCAATGCTCTGATTTATAAAGGCCAGCACACCAAAAGCTTTCTTTACCACCCTATCTACATGCGATTCCACCTTCAGGGAACTATGCACAGTTATTCCTAGATCCCTCTGTTCCACAGCATTCCTCAATTCCCTACCATTTACCTTTCTAGTCTATTGTCTTTCTGGTTGCAAGCAAGATGAGAATTGCAGTGTGTTGCCTGGCAGATTCATAGTACAGCATGATATGAGTGTACCCCTACCAATCTTCACTTGGAGAGAATCATACAGCACTTCACAGTATGGAAACAGGGCATTCTGCCCAATGGCGCTGTTTGTGTGTTCAAGGTCTATCCCTAATTCGCTCTGCTTATCTGCCTTGAACACACTCTGACGGGATTGCATTGCATTCCGAGCAATTTCTCCTAGACTCCTTCAAATATTTACTGGAGATCTTCTCATAACGATGCCACTCAATTCTGATCTCCACAAAATGGAAGTGCTTTCCCTGAGCCTGTCCCATTAAATCTCGTCACTATTATATAACGTTCTTGGGCTAGGTCTCCTCTCTTCCAAAGTAAACAGCTCCAGTTAAGCACTATAAGGGCATGCCTATCACTTCTGGAAACATCCGTGGCAATTCTCCAATGTCTCTATTTTTCATTGGAAACATCGAGACAGAACAGTGCAAAATTAGTTTTAGAATCACTTCAAGTTTTTTTAAAGTTTAGATCATAATGAGGATTTTAAAGAACAGTCAGTATTTCTCCAATGATTCTTGCCGATTTCTACAGATGCACCCGACAGAATATCCTATCAGGACATATCACAACGTGGTTTGGCAATTGCTCTGCCCAAGACCACAAGAAATTGCAGAGTTCTGGACGCAGCCCAGGCCATCACACAAACCAGTTCCGCATTCATGGACAACTCACTGCACCACAAGAACTGCTTACAGCTCTCTTCTCATAGCACAATTTCAAGGACACTTCCTCATATAGCAGATGTATTGAGGTGGGGCATGGTACCAACGACATGTCTCACTGACTCCTGACCAGTGGCACAAATGTCCGCGGTGCTGAAGGTTATGATGCATTTCAACCCCTACTAGGTCAGTTGCTAGACCCACTGCAATTTGCCGACTGCCACAATAGATCAACAGAGGATGTGACGTCGCTGGCTCTCCACTCCATTGAGAACCACTTGAACAATATGAACACGTATACCTGGATGTTTATCGGCTACAGGTGGGCATTCAATGCCATCATCCCCTCCAAACTTGTCATCAAACTCAGAGAAATAGGTCTCTGCAAGACCAAGGAGCTAAATGTTCACTTAGGAGTAGCAAGCTGAGGATCCTCAAATCTGTCATCGGTGGAGAGTCAATAGCTTCAAGTCCTACGTGTGCATATCTCTGAAGATTGATCCTGGACCCAGCACATTGTTGCAATCAAAAAGGAAGCTCAACAGTGCCTCTACTTCCTTAAAAGATTAAGAAGAATCAGTATATCCATGAATACTCCACTGAATTTCTACAGGTTCAAATGAGTTAATATTGTACCTTTATAATACCCTTTTAAATTTACAAACTCCATCATCGGAAATAATTAGGCGAGCTTGGGAAGCTGAACTGGGCCTAACAATTTTAAAAGATAGAAACATAGAAATTAGGTGCAGGAGTAGGCCAATCGGCCCTTCGAGCCTGCACCGCCATTCAATATGATCATGGCTGATTATCCAACTCAGTATCCCGTACCTGCCTTCTCTCCATACCCTCTGATCCCCTTAGCCACAAGGGCCACATCTAACTCCCTCTTAAATATAGCTCATATAGCTTAAATATAGCAAATATAGATAGTTGGGAGGAAAGCCTTCTATATATACACAACTGCTCTCTTAATGTTAGGCACTCGCTAATACAATTTAAAATACTGCATAGACTTTATTACTCAAAGTCAAAACTGAATAAAATCTTCCCAAATATCTCCCCTATTTGTGATAAATGTCTTCTCCAAGAAGCAACCATAACCTGTTCCTTTGCTTCCTGTATAAAGTTACACAACTTCTGGAGGGGAATTTTTGCAATTTTTTCTAAAATACTTTAAATAAAATCGGACCCAGACATAGAATTGATCACACTAGATACGTCAGAAGCCTGTTCTGAGCTAACATTATTTCAAAGACGTTTCCTTAACTATGGCCTGGTAATGGCGAAAAAACTAATGCTTAAATTTTGGAAACGCACGTCAGTCCCTACTGTAAGATGTGGATTACAAACATGTCCGAGACACTACATTTGGAAAATATTAGGCTAGTCTTGGCAGAAAAAACAGATCAATTGTTCAAGACATCGACACCCTACAGCGAATTCTTACAAGGATAGTATGGCGTAACACAAATCTAAATTTAAATCCGATTCTGGGTTGGGTGAGGTGGGCGGAGGGGGGGGAGGGACGAGGTGCAGGTACATCTACACTTTCCTTTTTTCTATTTTTTTTCTTTTATCTCTACTTTCTTTTCGGCCACACTACTTTGGTAGTCTAGGGGTCTTTTCTGTGTGCTTTTTCGAGCTATCTTTTCACTTCTCACTTTTTCCCTCTCTTGTTCTCTCTCACTTCTTAAAAAATTTATTTATTTTTTCAATGAAAAAAAAGAATTTCTGCAGGTGTACTCTGACTCTGTACACCTGTAGAAATTCAATAGAGTATTGAAATATGGGTAAAATTGCCGCCCAGTTATCCGTCAAAACATTATCCAAACATTAATTAAATAATTAGTTGCATCAGGGCCTGGTCTGGCAACTCAAACACCCAGTGACGAGGGAGGTTACAGGGAATGGTAGATGCTGTCTGCTCCATCACAGGTACTGACCTCCCCATCATCGAAGGGATCCATAGAGGGCCCTGCCTCAAAACGACAGCTGATATCATCAAAGACCTACACCCCTCTAGCCACGTCCTCATTTCGCGCCTACCACCTGGAAAAAGGTGCAGAAGACTGAAAACTGTGACCATGAGATTCAAGAATAGCTTCTTCCCAACAAACATCAGGCTCTTGAACGCCACACAACATTAACCAGAAGTATGAACTTCTATGGAGTATGTCTTTGTTGCACTATGGACCATTTATTTTTGCATAAATATTATGTTTCTTCATTTATTATTTGTTGTGGTTATTATATTTTGTGGATAGGTATATGGACGGGAAGGGAATGGAGGGGTATGGTCTGAGTGCAGGTAGATGGGACTAGGGGAAAATAAATGGTCGGCACGGACTGGAAGGGCCGAGAAGGCCTGTTTCCGTGCTGTAATTGTTATCTGGTTATATGGTATTGTATTTATGGGCTTTTTAAACTACAGCAAGTGTTGTTATTCTGTTTTCCGACAATGACAACTAAACACTCTTGACTACCTTGATACAGAGGTATGCTAAATTTAAAAAAGATAGGGTATATATTAAGAAGGTTCTCCCCAGAGCAGACAAAACAAGTGGGCCTAGGTTTATGAATTGGGTGAAAGAGTTTCAGAGAGGTCTATGGAACAACTTTGTTTCACCTGGAGGATGGTTATAATCTGAGGAACACTGCCGGAGGCAGTAATGGAGAAACATACTCTTCGTAAACTGTGGTTTCTTCCCACATTCGAAAGACGTACAGGTTTGTAGGTTAATTGGCTGTGGTAAAAATTGTTAATTGTCCCTAATGTGTAGGATAGGGCTAGTGGCCAGGGATCCTGGTTGGCAAGGACTCGGTAGGCTAAAGGGCATGTTTCCGCACTACACCTCTAAACTAAACTAAACTGAACCAAATACCGAATGGGGTCTCCCGTCTGCAATCTTGGGTACACAAAATAGACCCCACTGTACCATTGTGAAGAACAGCAAGGGAATTCTCCTCAGCACTCGCCAATCCTTCCGTCATCAGTATCCAGTCGTATTATTCGGTCATTTATTTAATTAGTGTTTGGATAGTGTTGCTACGGGTAACTGGGCTGCTATTTTACCCATATTTCAGCAATAGCCGTGCCTCAACAGTTGGCTGTAAAGCACTTTGGGACATTCTGAGATTATGAATGGGGAGATATATAATACAAGTCTTTCTTTAACATTGCAAACTGACCTCGGGCTAGTTGGCATCAGAGTGCAGCAGCGATGTACAGAGTCCTGCTCTTTCAATACTGGATATTGTTCAAAATACTGGTTTGGGGATGTGGGTGTTGAAAGCAAGGTCATTGTATATTCCTCAACTTAATTGCCCTTGAGAAGGATGAGACCCACCCCCTTGAACCATTGCTGCCTTCCCACGTTGCTATTAGTTCCAGGGTTCCAGGATTTTGACCCAGCAAAGATGAAGGAACAATGAGCCACGTCAGAGTCAGGATGTCGGTGAAAATTAGGGGGTGGTTCTGATTGGGGAAGGTCACTTGGTTGTGGAGGGTCATTATCGTTTTAATAGCCGTCCAGGTTTGAATATGGAGGTCAAAGTTCTCTGAATTCCCACATCGGGGAAAGCCATGCAGGTCTTCCAAGGTGAGCAAGCCATCCATCAGACGTTGTTGTCAGACAGAGTCTGAAGAACTGAAGAAGAGCCTCGACCTGAAACATCACTCATTCCTTCTCCCTTAAAATCAGAGATGCTGCCTGTACCACTGCGTTGCTCCACCATTTTGTGTCTATCTTCAGTCTAGACTAGCACTTGCCGATCTTTCCCAGACATTGTTAATTGCCAGCTTCTCTCCGGATTGTATTGGAGAACAGGAATAAGCTAGTCAGCCAGTCACTCTTCTCCATTCGGCCATGAATAAATTCTCTTGACACTGTACCTCAACGGGTACATGTGACAATAACCTGACCTTGACCTTGAAGCCTCATGTTGCCAATCCCCTTGCCAAACAGACACAAAGGGGTAAAGATGCTGGAATCCTGAGCCAAAAATACAAACTCCTGGAGGAACTCAGCTGGTCAGACAGCGTTTGCAGAGGGAGGTGGACAGATAACGCTTCCAGTCACGCCTCTTCTTCAGCCTGATGAATACTCCCTTATTCCAGGAGCATCCCATGCCAACGTGTCCCACCCCACAACTCCAACGGCCCCACCAGCTTGTTGTGGGTCAGTGATCCAGATTTCCTCTGCCCCGCAGGATGCTCTCACCTGTACATCACACCTGTACCCTCTCGCTGTAATTTTAAGGCTATTCGCCTTCATTCAGGCACCGAGCTAGGGGAGGAAGTCTGTTCTCGCCATGAATCAATTACTCAGTGGGATGCAGATCCAGTTTTTTTTCAAACTCTCCTCACAATTTTTGCTCTGTTCACCTCATCCTCACTGACAACTTGCATTTCAGTAGCACCTTTAACAGAAGTAAACGCCCTCCACCCCTCCCCAGCATTTCACTGCACTTGAGAATAGCAGAGCGACGCAGTTGTAGAACTGCAATCTCACACCTCCAGTGATTCGAACCTGATCTTGCCCACTGACTGTGTGGAGTGTGCTCATTCTCCCAGTGATCTCAACTGTTCCAGTTTCTTCCCACATCCAAAGGACATGCAGGCTACTAGGTTCGATATGGAGGGGTTGATGAGAATGCGATGGGGTAATTATAAAAATGGCATCAGTGCAGGATTGGTGCAAATGTGTTGTGGACTCAGCGAGTCTATAGGCCTGCTTCTGAGAGGCAAGGACCCAGGAGAGTTTTTACACTGATCTACACGGGGGGGATGTCAAGTTTCCCCAAGCTTAGTCAAAGAGAAAGGCTTAGAAACATAGAAATTAGGTGCAGGAGTAGGCCATTCGGCCCTTCGAACCTGCACCGCCATTCAATATGATCATGGCTGATCATCCAACTCAGTATCCTGTACCTGCCTTCTCTCCATACCCTCTGATCCCCTTAGCCACAAGGGCCACATCTAACTCCCTCTTAAATATAGCCAACGAACTGGCCTCAACTACCCTCTGTGGCAGAGAGTTCCAGAGACTCACCACTCTCTGTGTAAAGAATGTTTTCCTCATCTCCTAAATTCTAGAGTCTATCCAGTCTTTCTTCATAAGACAGTCCTGACATCCCAAGAATCAGTCTGGTGAACCTTCTCTGCACTCCCTCTATGGCAATAATGTCCTTCCTCAGATTTGGAGACCAGAACTTAACGCAATACTCCAGGTGTGGTCTCACCAAGACCCAATACAACTGAAGTAGAACCTCCCTGCTCCTATACTCAAATCCTTTTGCTATGAAAGCTAACATACCATTCGCTTTCTTCACTGCCTGCTGCACCTGCATGCCTACTTTCAATGACTGGTGTACCATGACACCCAGGTCGCGCTGCATCTCCCCTTTTCCTAATCGGCCACCATTTAGATAATAGTCTGCTTTCCTATTTTTGCCACCAAAGTGGATAACCTCACATTTATCCACATTATACTGCATCTGCATCTGCATTTGCCCACTCACCCAGCCTATCCAAGTCACCTTGCAGTCTCCTAGCATCCTCCTCACAGCTAACACTGCCCCCCAGCCTAGTGTCAGCCGCAAACTTGGAGATATTGCCTTCAATTCCCTCATCCAGATCATTAATGTATATTGTAAATAGCTGGGGTCCCAGCACTGAGCCTTGCGGTACCCCACTAGTCACTGCTTAAACGAGTGTCTTAGTGGGGAGAGAGAGACGTGGTGGCAGAGACATTTCTGAAGGAAATTCCAGAGCCCAGGATGCAGAAGAGCAAACAGAGCTACCTTAAGCAGATCTCAGATGTATAGCCAACATAAAAATGGAAAAACACAAAAATCTGGGATATTTGAATTTTAATGGACTTTATCTTGCATCCTTTATCCTGTATCTGTACACTGTGGACGGCTTGATTGTAATCAGGTGGAGTATTTTCGCTGACTGGATAGCACGCAACAAAAAGCTTTTCATTGTACCTCAATATGTGTGACAATAATAAACCAAACTAATAATGAGCTCTTGGGAGAGATTACAAAGGAGAGAGACGCAGCGAATGTGTGTGACCCTCACGAGAGCTGGGGAGTAAATAATTTGCCGAGGGGGAGATGAATGCTTGGAAATAAATCTTCCTCACATCCCAGGGCCAGATCTGGACACGAAACCAAGGGTTTTTGCATCACCTCTCACAACCTTAACCTCTTACCGACAGAACAAAGTGCAGCACTAACGCATTGTGAAAACGCAACTCACTGGATACTTCAAGCGGAACAAAAACCAATACCTCCACATACAGAAGACTGCAAGAACGTGAACTTGTAGAAACAAGGAACCACAAATGCTGGTTTACAAAAAAACACACACAGTGCTTAAGTAAGGCCAAGGAGCGTCTCTAGCAAACATTGGTTGGGGATAATTCAAGTCGGGATCCTACTTCAGACGCCAATTCTGCATTTTGGCTAACTAGCATTTGCAGTTCCACATTTTCTATGCGTGGTCTGATGACTAACTGGAACCTGAAGTTCCTGGTTTCGACATTTTGACCAATCACCACTTGCACTTCCTTTTTTCCACCTTTTACCCGTTCACCATCTGCAATTCCTTGCTTCGACATTTTAACTTGAGCCTGTAGATGGCTCCGAACTGAAACATCACCTATCCATGTTCTCCAGAGAAGCTGCCTGACCCTCTGAGTTACTCCAGCAATTTGTATCTTTTTTGCGTAAACCAACATCTCCAGTTCCTTGATCCTACATTTTGACAGCTCCACTGAGAAATCTCAGTGGAGCTGTCAATTCCTCATATGAAAGTCCTGGGATGTCAGGACTTTCATATGAGGAAAGATTGGTTAGACTCGGCTTGTACTCGCTGGAATTTAGAAGATTGAGGGGGGATCTTATAGAAACGTACAAAATTCTTAAGGGGTTGGACAAGCTAGATGCTGGAAGATTGTTCCCGATGTTGGGGGAGTCCAGAACAAGGGGTCACAGTCTAAGGATAAGGGGGAATTCCTTTAGGACCGAAATGAGGAAAACATTCTTTACACAGAGAGTGGTTAGTCTCTGGAATTCTCTGCCACAGAAGGTAGTTGAGGCCAGTTCATTGGCTATATTTAAGAGGGCGTTAGATGTGGCACTTGTGGCTAAAGGGATCAGGGGGTATGGAGAGAAGGCAGGTACGGGATACTGAGTTGGATGATCAGCCATGATCACATTGAATGGCGGTGCAGGCTCGAAGGGCCGAATGGCCTACTCCTGCACCTATTTTCTATGTTTCTATGTTTCTCCTCATGGTATGCCTACTTTGAAGAAGGTTTCCTTCGACGGGAGTTCTGTGAGACCCTCTCTCACTGCTTCCCCTCTGTGATTCCTGTTTAGAGGGATACGAGTCAAATGCAGGCAAATGGGACTAGCCTTGGCAGCCATGAATGTTGATCTTTGAATCTGAGAAAGGCTCCCAACCCCGATTTGTCACTTATCCATTTTCTCCAGAGATGTTGCCTGGCTCGCTGAGTTTTTCCAGCACTATACCTAAGAATGTGAACTTGTTGAATTCAAATCCAGAATTACCTAGGAATGGAGGAACATTAGGAACAAACTGGGGGATATCAGGTAGCCCTTGCAGAATAAACATGGATAGACTCCGCAGCTTGTTTCAATGCTGCAGTATCCATCCATCCCTGCAGTAGTTCCACCTAGCATTTCTCATTAAATCCAGTCGGTAGTTGAATTTAAGCCTTCTGCACATAGTGCGTGTGTATATACATTTTGTTTGTGGTTTCTATGACACTTGGTCAGAATAAAATCCCTTCCACTCTCCCCAGAATTTCACTGGTGACAGGGACAACAACAATATTTAGAAGATATTTTGTCAGGTATAGATAGGAAAATAGAAGGATATGGTCAAATGCTAGCAAACAGGACTAGTATAGATGGCCATGGACAAGTCAAGGTGAAGAGCCTGTTACCATGCTGTACAACCCAATGACACACCTTACAATGTTTTCACTGTTGTAAGGTATGAATAGAAGTTGCAATTACCAGTCAACAATCTCTCCAGAAAGAAAGATTTCTCAGCGATGTTAGTTGTAGGACTATTGGGAGTTGGGAAGGATACCAACTCGCCAGTTCTTCCAAATAATTCGCTGGGATATTTTATGCCCCGTCATAGACCAGGCATTACTGATGATATTAGTTAACTATCGTCAAATGTACTGAGATGCAGCAAAACGCTTTGTATGCGTGCTATCCCGGCAAATGATTCAATTGGAGTAGAATCATGCAACACGCAAGTATAACAGGTAGTGCAAAGAGAAAAAATACCTGTGCGCAGAATATAGTGTTATAGCATTACACTTACAGAGAAAGTGCAAGTTAAAAAAAGGCAGGGTCTGCCGTGAGGTAGGTTGGAAGATCTTAGTTTGTGACCCAGCTGAAATAAACCCACTCCAACAAGGTGGAACTCCATCAGTACAGTGTAGGAAGGAACTGCAGATGCTGGTGTAAATGGAAGATAGACACACAATGTCGGACTAACTCAGCGGGGCAGGGAGCATCTCTGGAGAGAGGGACTATGACAAAAGATTTTATAAATACATAAGACGGAAAAGAATAACTGCAGAGAGAGTGGGACCTCTCAGGAATCAAAGCAACCCATCTCCTGTGTGGAGCCATAGGAGATGGGCAAGATCCTAAATGAGTATTTCTCCTCTGTATTTACCGAGGAAAAAGACAACGGAACGGAGGAAATTGGACCAGTCACTGGAAGTGTCTTGAGAGCAGTCAGGGTTACGGTCGAATAAGTACTGAAGGTACTGTCGTGTTTGAAGGTAGACAAATCTCCAGGGCCTGATCTGATATATCTAAGGACATTGTGGGGATAGAGAGAGGAATTTGCAGGAGCCCTGGTCGAAATTTACTAGTCGTCCTTAAATACAGGAGAGGTGCTGGAAGACTGGAGGGTGGCAAATGTTGTACCTCTTTTCAAGAAGGGCTGCAGGGAAAATGCTGGGAACTATAGGCCGATGAGCTTAACATCTGTAGTTGGTAAGTTTCTGGAGCGTATTCGGAGGGATAGGATATACAGGCATGAGGATCAGCAAGGGCTGATTAGGGATAGTCAGCATGGTTTTGTACGTGGGAGCTCGTGTCTCACAAATCTGATTGATTTTTTTTTTAAAACGTGCCCTGAACGAATGAGGGCAGAGCTGTAGATATTGTGTCCATGGACTTCGGTAAGGTGTTCAACAAGGTTTCCGCATGGTAGGCTGCTCTGCAAGGTTAGATCTCATGGGATCCAAGCATGGGGGCGGAAATCCCGGGGGATCAGGGGGAATCCCGGGGGATCAGGGTTCCCCCCCCCTCGCCCCATTTTCAGAGGTGGGGGACGCTTCCCCCCCCCCCCCCCCAATTTTTGTAATCCGGATTTCAAAACTCGGTGAAATCTTCGCTTTCCTCGAACAATGGACGTGGGACTGCTGATCGAGGGCGCTGATCAGCGGGCAATGGGGGCAGGGCCATGATATTTCAGCGCAGTGATTGGAGGAGAGAGGTGTCAGTCAGAGGTGGAAGAAGCGAGGGTGGGACTGAGGATAGAGCGCGGTGATTGGAGGAGGGAGACGTCCGCGGAGCAAAGATCGGAGCGGTGCTCGAACCTTGTGCCCAGGTCGTGGGTCACAAGCGAAAAACACTCTCGGCAGCCCTGGACACAGACCTGCGCCTCATCCGCAGCCAGGATCGATCCCGGGCCTCCAGCGCTGCAATCGCTGCCGAACCGCCACTGGACCATCCCCGTCCCCACCCGAGTGCCCCCCCCCCCCCCCCCCCCCCATGCCCGGGGGCGGCCAGAGACGTCGGGAGTCAGACGGGAGCGGTGCCCCCAGGTTTGCAGCCACCGCGGAGAAGCAGTGCTAGCTCCACAGCTCTGGACTGGTGTCCTGTCAGTCCAGGCAGGGCTGTAGGTTAACCTGGCGAGACAGGCAGAGTTGAGCTGCGTTTAGCGCTGGCCTTACACGATTTTTTCGGCGACTGCCGACACCGTCACTAATTACCGTCCATAGGGCACACGGCTGAAACCTCGCGCATGTGTGTGTGCCTGTGTGTGTGCCTGTGTGTGTGTGCGCGAGTCTGCGCGCGGCTGCCAAGAAATTGTGTGTTCCCTGTCCCCCGGTCCCCCCCATGTTTTGATAGCAATTCCCGTGCCTGGATCCAAGGAAAGACAGCTGAATGGATTGCAAATTGTCTCCAGAGGAGGAGGCAGAGAGTAAGGGTTGTCAGACTGGATGCCTGTGATAGTGGTGTGCCTCAGGGTTCGCTGCTGGGCCCATTACTGTTTGTCAATGATTTGTACATCAATGATTTGGATGACAACATACAGGGAAAGATTAGCAAGTTTGCTGATGATACAAACGTGAGTGGTTTTGCAGATAGTGAAGATGGTCGTGAACGATTGCAGCAGGATCTGGATCGATTGGCCAGGTGGGCAGAGGAATGGTTGATGGAATTGAATACAAAGAAGTGTGAGGTGTTGCATTTTGGGATGTCAAACAAGGGCAGGACCTACACAGTAAATGGTCGGTCTCTGGGTAGTGTTGTAGAGCAGAGGGATCTATGAGTACAGGTGCAGGGTTCCTGAATGTCAAGTCACAGGTAGATAAGGTGGTCAAAAAGACTTTTGGTACTTTGGCCTTCATCAGTCAGAGTATTGAGTATAGAAGTTGGGAGGTCATGTTGCAGTTGTATGAGACGTTGGTGAGACCGCATTTAGAATATTGTGATCGGTTCTGGGCACCATGTTATAGGAAATATATTGACAACTTGAAAGGGTTCAGAAAATATTTACTAGGACGTTGCCAGGACTAGAGGGTATGAGCTAAAAGGAGAGGTTGAGTAGGCTGGGTCTCTATTCCATGGAGCGCAGGAGCATGAGGGGAGACCTCATAGAGGTAGACAAAATCATGAGAGGAGTAGATCAGGTAGATGCACAGAGTCTTTTTCCCAGAGCAGGGGAATCAAGGACCAGAGGACATGGGTTCAAGTTGAAGGGGAAAAGATGTAATAGGAATCTGAGTGGTAACTTTTTCACACAAAGAGTGGTGGGTGTATGGAACTTAGAAACATAGAAAAATAGGTGCAGGAGTAGGCCATTCGGCCCTTCGAGCCTGCACCGCCATTCAATATGATCATGGCTGATCATCCAACTCAGTATCCTGTACCTGCCTTCTCTCCATACCCCCGATCCCTTTAGCCACAAGTGCCACATCCAACTCCCTCTTGAATATAGCCAATGAACTGGCCTCAACGACCTTCTGTGGCAGAGAATTCCAGAGACTCACCACTCTCTGTGCAAAGAATGTTTTCCTCATCTCGGTCCTAAAGGAATTCCCCCTTATCCTTGGACTGTGACCCCTTGTTCTGGACTCCCCCAACATCGGGAACAATCTTCCTGCATCTAGCTTGTCCAACTCCTTAACAAGCTGCCAGAGGAGGTAGTTGAGGCGGGGACAATTGCATCATTTAAGAAACAGTTAGACAGGTACATGGATAGGACAGGTTTGGAGGGATATGGATCAAGAGCAAGCCAGTGGGACTAATGTAGCTGGGATATTGTGGGCCGGTGTGGGCGAGTTGGACCAAAGGGCCTGTTTCCATACTGTATCCCTGTATTACTCTAAGGAACTAAGGTGACGTTCCTGGTCGAGAAGTCTGAAGAAGGGGCTGGACCTGAAACGTCAAGTATTCCTTTTCTCCGGAGATGCTGCCTGACCCGCTGAATTACTCCAGCATTTTGTGACTGTCTTTCCTCGGTACAGTATTGGTGTGTAAGAAGGAACTGCAGATGCTGGTTTACACCAAAGATAGACCCAAAATGCGGGGTTGGGAGATTACAACCTTCACCTGGTCCGCCCTGTTTGGACTAATGCAATCAACCTGGCGTGCATGATCAAATAGAACAAGTTGTCCTACAACTTTAGGCTGTGCACGCCATACGCAAGGAGAAGAAGAAGACACAACATGCTGGATTTACTCAGCAGGTCAGGCAGCATCTCTGGATAAAGGGAATCTGTGATGTTTTGGGTGGAGACCCTTTTTCAGTTCAGTTTAGTTTATTATCACGGGTACCGAGGTAGTGAAAAGCTTTTGTTGCGTGCTAACCAGTCAGCGGAAAGACAATAATACATGAAGGCAACCTGTGAGGTTATCCACTTTGGTGGCAAAAATAGGAAAACAGACTATTATCTAAATGGAGGCCGATTAGGGAAAGGGGAGATGCAGCGCAACCTGGGTGTCATGGTACACCAGTCAGTGAAAGTAGCCATGCAGGTACAGCAGGCAGTGAAGAAAGCGAATGGTATGTTAGCTTTCATAGCAAAAGGATTTGAGTATAGGAGCAGGGAGGTTCTACTTCAGTTGTATAGGGTCTTGGTGAGGCCACACCTGGAGTATTGCGTACAGTTCTGGTCTCCAAATCTGAGGAAGGACATTATTCCCATAGAGGGAGTGCAGAGAAGGTTCACCAGACTGATTCCTGGGATGTCAGGACTGTCTTATGAACAAAGACTGTATAGACTTGGTTTATACTCTCTAGAATTTAGGAGATTGAGAGGGGATCTTATAGAAACGTACAAAATTCTTAAGGGGTTGGGCAGGCTAGATGCAGGAAGATTGTTCCCGATGTGGGGGAGGTCCAGGACAAGGGGTCACAGCTTAAGGATAAGGGGGAAATCCTTTAGGACCGAGATGAGAAGGAATTTTTTTCACACAGAGAGTGGTGGGTCTCTGGAACTCTCTGCCACAGAGGGCAGTTGAGGCCAGTTCATTGGCTAAATTTAAGAGGGAGTTAGATGTGGCCCTCGTGGCTAAGGGGATCAGAGGGCATCGAGAGAAGGCAGGTACGGGATACTGAGTTGGATGATCAGCCATGATCATATTGAATGGCGGTGCAGGCTCGAAGGGCCGAATGGCCTACTCCTGCACCTAATTTCTATGTTTCTACGTTTCTAGGCAACCATGGCGCAGCGATAGAGTTGCTGCCTTACAGCGAATGCAGCGCCGGAGCCCCGGGTTCGATCCTGACTACGGGTGCTGTTTATAAATACGGAGTTTGCACGTTCTCCCCGTGACCTTAGTGGGTGTTCTCCGAGGTTTCCCCACACACACTTCAAAGACCTACAGGTTAATTGGCTTGGTAAATGTCCTGGCGTGGATAGTGTTAATGTGTGGGGACCAACCCCTTATTCCGCGCTGTATCTCCCAACTAAAATACCATCGAGCCATCCACAGTGCATCAGATGTGTTCTATCTACAAAACACAACCCCTTCCAAACGCATGCACACAGATGGTGGAGGGAGCAGGGCGAGTCCCAGATGCTTGCACACTGAGACTGAGGTTCAAATGGTTTCCGACTCATGTTAAAGATTCCATCTGCCCGTTCACAACAAAATGGCTCATGATCTCACTGTCGAGAGGAACCATTTCTACGGGGGCCAAGAAGAAGTCGGGCCGATGCAGCCGAGCCAGCACTGAATGCGAGTATAATGTAAACCAGAGCCTCCCCGGAGACTGCATGTCGCGGGTACTCGAAGTACAACTGAACAAAGCGTGAAGCTATTCCCCAACAACTCCGAGACCTTACACCTCGGCGACTTGGAGTGGCGTCGGGTGTGAGTGATTAACTGAGGGAACCCATTCCTCTGTAATACATTAGTCACGACGCGGTGACTCAGAAATCGTTTGTAAGTTTGCAGCGATGGTCTGCAAGTTGCAACGGGGATACATACACCCGGAGACTTGTTTGCAAGTGTCAGTCTCCAGAGTCCCTTGCACAACCCTTGCCTGTACAGAGCCTGTTGTTTCCACTTCAACTAATCTTCGGGCAAACGTTGTGATCCAAAAATCCTCGCTTCCCCGCCTCGTTCACACCGCGGACGCGTGAGGTTCAATGAGTTCTGTGTGAACGTAATGCCCTTGGTGGAGGAAGAAGGGTCTCGACCCCAAACGTCGCCTGTCTCCTTCGCCCCGTAGATGCTGCTGCACCCGCTGAGTTTCTCCAGCTTTTTGTGGAACCCCTCTGTGTTGGACTTTCCAACCGACCAACAAACAGCCAATTTCAACTCCGCTTCAGCGGTGTCGAAAGACGGGGGTGTGGGGGGGGGGGTGTGATGTCTCGCCTCTCCCATCACGAGCAACATGGGTTGAAGTGTGACCGAAGGAATAGGAGCGACCGAGGCGGGCGAACTAACCTCAGTAAATGAAGCACATCTGCGAATCTGTCGAATTCTCTGCCGCAGAAGGCAGTGGAGGCCAATTCACTGGATGTTTTCAAGAGGGAGTTAGATTTCGCTCTAAGGGCTAAAGGATTGAAGGGATATGGGGAAAAAACAGGAACGGAGTACTGATTTTAAATGATCGGCCATGCCCATATTGAATGGCGGTGCTGGCTCAAAGGGCCGAATGGCCTACTCCTGCGCCTACTTTTCTAGGTTTCTATATCTGATCTTCCTGCAGAAGTGGTGGAGACAGGATCGATTTTAACATTTAAAAGTAAAGTGCATAGGTGTATGGACGGGAAGGGAATGGAGGGGTATGGTCTGAGTGCAGGTAGATGGGACAAGGGGAAAATAAATGGTCGGCACGGACTGGAAGGGCCGAGAGGGCCTGTTTCCGTGCTGTAATTTGTTATATGGTTTATATGAGCGCAAAACAACCTTCCAAGCCAACACAAAACGAACAAAAGAATTAAAGAGCATCACAAGCCTCAATGCTTGCTATGGATTTCATTCCCACCTTTTAATTTTTTTTAAAACATAGCAAAACAAACTGCTGGAAGCACTCAGCGGCTCAGGCAGCATCCGTGGATCCTGATGCAAGTGTGGATCTAAACTACCACCCTGGATGCTGATCGACCCGCTCAGTACCTCCCGAGCAGCACCTTGCAGTCAGTCTTGAGTCAAGAAAAGACAAGAGCGTTTCATTGTCGCATGCCCCAGATGGAATAACGATAACATTACTTGCAGCAGCACAGCAGAGAATGTAAGCACAGGTCACAGTAAACGATATAACAAACGAGAGGGGAAAAAATAAAGTTCGCCGTGTGTATACGCCCGTGTCTTCACCCGTTTAACTATAGTTTAATTGTAACTATATGTAAACTGACGGTAAATGCCCTAATCAACGTGCTGGTGTTAAACCCGAGTCTCTTACCTGGAGTCTATATGAAATTCTCGGAGCCGGGGATATTCCTGAAGCACATTATACCGATTCGCTTCCCACTCGTTAACTGCTGGTCTCAGCGCTCTGTGTGAGAGAGAGCGGACAGAGTCACATCACAGTTTTGTTAAAGAAGGAACTGCAGATGCTGGAGAATCGAGGGGGGTTACACAAAAGACTGGAGGAACTCAGCGGGTGCAGCAAACATCTAAGGAGCGAAGGAGATAGGCGACGTTTCGGGTCGAGACCCTTCTTCCAACAGCACAGAGTCACATCACACCCTGGCGACACCATCCAACGCAATGCGACTCCTTCCCGCACTCAGAAACTAACTTTTTGTTTTTGTTTTAAAGAGACGGGGGAAGGAAGAACACGAATCCCAATGAAACTAACTCACTGCCTTGTTGTCCTTGTTTAGGGTGGAGTAAACACACCGTGAGCTGTTGGGACAGTTCGCAGGGAGAGAGGCGATACGGGCGTGAGCGCACAAAGACGGAACCCTTCTCGCTTTTGCCAGCCCACGCCGGCCAGCGTCCAAATTCTGATCAACACTAAATGCCCAGCCTCTCCCTTCTGAAGGCGGGAGCGGTCTCTTCCTCCGATAGGTACGCGGGGCTATAGCAGAATGGGACGTTTCAGACTCCAGCTCTCCCACCCCCAGCCCAGCCAACCCTCCCCGCCCTCTCGATTACAACATCGACAAAGCAGCCTTTTCTCCCACCTTGGCTGGGGTTTTTTTTTTTGTTTGGGTTGCGACAGCGATGCTCCGCGATTTTCTTCCCCCACCACAATCAGTGCTGTTCCCTGCAGTGATTCGCGTCAGCTCGGCATCAGATCAGCCTTGGAGCTTGCGGCCTGCGGTGCGCAAATCACCCGCTTAACGAAGCCACCGCCACCTCCCTTCCCCTCCAGTTCACTGGGCGTTCCAACCACACACACCGCCTGCCCCAATGCGCTTTCCTTTCAGATTTCCAGTACTTATAGCGTCTCCCCAACCCCCCCGCCCGTAAAGGCGTCCCTCCCCTGTATAGCGTCCCTCCGCGAAAGGTGCGACATTGTAAGGTAGACACAAAATGTTGGAGTAACTCATCGGGACGGCCAGCATCTCTGGAGAGAAGGAATGGGTGACGTTTCGGGTCTAGACCCTTCTGCAGACTGATCAGTACGAAATATTAACTCATAGAAACATTTAATAGGAATCTGAGTGGTAACTTTTTCACACAAAGAGTTGTGGGTGTATGGAACATAGAAACATAGACAAATAGGTGCAGGAGTAGGCCATTCGGCCCTTCGAGCCTGCACCGCCATTCAATATGATCATGGCTGATCATCCAACTCAGTATCCTGTACCTGCCTTCTCTCCATACCCTCTGATCCCCTTAGCCACAAGGGCCACATCTAACTCTGGTTCTCTCTCTCAAGTCCTCTCTCGACATAATGGAGTTACATGACCTGCTGAGCATTTCTCTCCCCCCCCCCCCCCCCCCCCTTCCCCACTACCATGAACCTCTCAGAGAAAATTCCACAATACCAGATGACCTCTCGAAGTTGAGTTGGCCCAATGTGTGATCACATGAGACAATAAAATATAGTAAATATAGGATCTCGACCACAAGTAACTGCAGATGGTGGAATCTTGGGTAGAACAGGAAGACCTGCGGGTCAGCAGCATCCCAATCTTGAACATTGGATGGTCTTTAATCAACTCATATCAGGGAATTCTGGAGTAGGGTAAGCTCAGGGGATGATGACAATCTGGAACTGGGATCCAGATGGGATGGTTAGAGTTGTAGAGTTACACAGCACGGAAATGGGCCCTTCCGCTCACCTTGTGCATACTGACCAAGTTGGCATTCAGGGTTAGTCCTATTTGCCCGCATCTGGCCCATGACCCCATAAACCCTTTCTATCCACATTTCTGTCCAAATGACTATCAATGGTATTTGTTTTTGTAGCTTCCTCTGGCAGCTCATTCCAGATACCGAGTACCTTCTGAGTGAAGGTTACACAAAAAGCTGGAGAAACTCAGCAGGTGCAGCAGCATCTAAGGAGCGAAGGAGATAGGCGACGTTTCGGGTCGAGACCCTTCTTCAGACTGCTATTATCCAGACCTTCTGAGTGAAGACAGTTCTTCCTGAGGTCCATGTTACTTATCTCCCCTCTCTCATTGTATTGACGGTTACATCTTTGTCAAATTAGGCAAGCATATTAAGGATATACCTGTTTCTAGTATTAGAGTCTTCGAGCTCCTTTATCTAGCTTGCTCTGTGTGTGATCATTTGTCATAGCTATGTTATATGCATGGCCAGTACACTTATGTATTATTGTATTGCATAGTGTAACAAGGTCTTATATTGTATTATGTCACAATACTATGAAATAATATGGGGATGGAGGGGTTTTGGGATTGGTGTGTGGGTAGGTGGGTCAATGAGAGCCTCTGTGTATGTTATGTCTTGTGCTGTATGTTCTATGTTGGCCCCCTCGAAAACGACATGACTGTCCATCTCAAGGGGTTATCCATGAATAAATTTAAATAAAATAAATAAATTAAATATAAGGAGATCAAAATATTTTGAAGAAACTGGACAGAGGGTTAGAATGGTTTGTGATTATAAATGGTGTTGGGCAAAAGCTGCAGCATGGGACAGCAAATGTACCCATGACACATGAGATTGGGGCCTCGTTAGATGTCTCTTTGCACCAAATATTCGACTGATGCACAGTAATTTAATGGAGTTCTCTAATTCTCCTGGCTACCATTCCTTGTTTTGCTCATCTCCCTGTACCTCGCAGATTCCAGCCCATGTACAGACTCCAACATTCATCTATAAACCATATACCAATGAGCTGGCTTATAGGGAGGAGGTGAAACAACTGGTGGACTGGTGCAATACGAACAACCTGATCCTGAATGTCGAAAAAACAAAGGAGGTTATTGTCGACTTCAGGAAAACCGGCACAATCCCACACCGCTTCACATCAATGACAGCGATGTGGAGGTGGTCAGTAGCACAAAGTTCCTGGGGGTGCAGATCACTAACAGTCTGACCTGGTCAAATAACATCTCATCAACAGTTAAGAGAGCGCAGCAGCGGTTGCACTTTCTGCGCCGGATGAGAAGAGCTCACCTACCCCATCCCATCCTCACTACTTTCCACAGGGGCACCGTAGAGAGTATTCTGACCAGCTGTATCTCTGTCTGGTTTGGGGACTGTAGAGCCTCCGACTGGAAGTCTGTGCACAGAGTGGTGAGGACAGCGGAAAAAATCATCGGGACCTCTCTCCCCTCAATCGGGGATATTGCGACCAAACGTTGCGTGTCTAAGGCCAGCAGTATTATAAAAGACCCCACACATCTCCGTGACGGACTGTTCACTCTGCTGCCCTCAGGCAAAAGATATCGCAGCATAAGGAGCAGAACATCAAGGTTCTGCAACAGCTTCTTCCCACGAGCCATCAGACTCCTGAATGCCATGTAATGGGCTGCCACCATTGTCTATTTATCCTTTTATCCTTTTTATCCATGCCTACCCTTCTGTTAATTTATCGTGTTGCACAGGGAGCCAGATGCAACGTAATTTCGTTTGGAACTGCATATATCAATGTATTTCTAAATGACAATAAAGTTTGTTTGACTTTGACTTGACTTTGATATACAAACATATCTATGTTAACCAGAAAATATTGGAAGCACTCAGTAGGTCTGGTAGCATTTGTAGAAAGAGAAACAGAATCCATGTTTCAGGTCCAAGACTGACATGGAGAGTGGATGACACAGTGGTGCAGTGGTCAATGCTGCAGCTCCCAGCTGCAGTGTCGCATCTTCACTTCTGGCCTCGAGTGCTGGATGTGTGGAGTTTGCATGTTCTTCCTACGACCGTGTCGTTTTCTTCCAGGTACTCCAGCATCCTCCCATATTCCAAAGACTTAATGGTTGGTTGGTTGCAAGAGATAGACACAAAATGCTGGAGTAACTCAGTGGGTCAGGCAGCATCTCTGGACAAAAGGGATGGGTGGCGTTTCGGGTCTGGACCCTACGTATGTCTGAGGAAGGTGCCCGATCCAAAACATCACCCATCCTTTTCTCTCAGCGTTGCTGCCTGACCCACTGAGTTACTCCAGCACTTTGTGTCATTCTTCGGTATATACTAGCATCTGCTGTTCCTCTCTCCACATGGTTGGTAGGTTAACTGACGACCATTAACTAAATTACCTCTGGTATGTAGGTGAGTGGCAGGGAAATTGGAAGGCAGGAGGGCTGTGAGATGTTTGCTGAGGATGCAAGAGGAAAAATGGGGTTAGTGTAGGTTGGTGCTTGATGCACAGATTGGATACAATGGACTGAGGGTCCCTGTTTCCATGCTGTGTGATTATGACCACGTTAGTTTCACGTTTTGTCAGGATGGTGATACAATGGATCAATAACACCATTTCCTTTGTCCTGAGTAAAATCTTGCTGACGTCTTAAAATTGACAATCTCCCATCCAAACACACACCTCATGCTGCCTCGGCACGCATAATCAAGGATGAGCCGCACCAGGGCCACTCTCCCTTCTCCCCTCTCACCTCAAGCAAGAGGTGCAGAAGGGTGAAAACACATACCTTCAGATTCACGGACAATTTCCTCCAAGCTGATCAGGCAACTGAACCATCCTTCCAATAACTATAGAGCAGCCCAGAGCTACTAGCTACCACCCTCGGACTATCTTTTTTTTCGGACCTTATGGGCTTTATCTAGCACCAAACGTTATTCACATTATTCCGTTTATCATGTATCTGTACACTGTGAATGGATCAATTGTAATAATGTATTGTCTTTCCACTGACTGGTTAGCATGCAACAAAAACATTTCACTGCAGCTCAGTAGACATCACAATACTCTAAACTACAGTAACTAAACTGAAGGGTCTCGACCCGAAACGTCGCCTATCTCCTTCGCTCCTTAGATGCTGCTGCACCCGCTGAGTTTCTCCAGCTTTTTGTGTAACCCTCGATTCTCCAGCATCTGCATTTCCTTCTTTAACAACTTACTTTCTCACTTTCTCTTGGCCCTGAAGCATGAACACTGTCTCTTTCTCCACAGGCACTGCCTGACCTACTGAGTGTTTTCGTCATTTTCTGCCTTTACCTCATTCACCATTTAGAACGGAGATGAGGAAACACTTTTTCATCCAGAGAGTTGCGAATATGTGGAATTCACTGCCAGAACCCAATACTCTGGATGCTTTCAAGAGAGAGTTAGATACAGCTCTTAAAGATAGATCAAGGGATATGGGGAGAAGGTAGGAACAGGGTACTGATTGGGGATTACACAAAAAGCTGGAGAAACTCAGCGGGTGCAGCAGCATCTAAGGAGCGAAGGAGATATGCGACGTTTCGGGTCGAGACCCTTCTTCAGACTGGTCAGGGATCAGGGAAACGAGAGATATAGACAGTGATGTGGAGAGATAAAGAACAATGAATGAAAGATATGCAAAAAAGTATTGGTGATAAAGGAAACAGGGCATTGTAAGCTGTTTGTGGTGTGAAAATGAGAAGCTAGTGCGACTGGGGGGGGGGGGGGGGGGGAGATGGAGAAGGAATGTCAGGGCCCGAGGGCTGAGGGAGAGGTGGGGAGGAGGCAGTTTGGGTTAGCAGAATTGAGAAAATTCAATGTTTAAGCCCAGAGGATGCAGACTCCCTAAGCGGAATATGAGGTGCTGTTCCTCCAACTTGCGGTGTTGCTCATTTTGGCCGTGGAGGAGGCCCAGGACCGAGAGGTCGGATACGGAGTGGGAGGGGGAGTTGAAGTGCTGAGCCACCGGGAGGTCGGGTTGGTTATTGCGGACCGAGCGGAGGTGTTCGGCGAAACGATCGCCCAGCCTCCGCTTGGTCTCACCGATGTAGATCAGCTGGCATCTGGAGCAACGGATGCAGTAGATGAGGTTGGAGGAGGTGCAGGTGAACCTCTGTCGGACTTGGAATGACTGCTTGGGTCCCTGAAAGGAGTGGATGGGGGAGGTGAAGGGACAAGTGTAGCATCTCTTGCGGTTGCAAGGGAAAGTGCCTGGGGAAGGGGTGGAGCGGGAGGGAAGGGAAGAATTGACAAGGGAGTTGCGGAGGGAGCGGTCTTTGCAGAAGGCAGACAGGGGGGGAGATGGGAAGATGTGGCGAGTGGAGGGGTCACGTTGGAGGTGGCGAAACTGGCAGAGGACTATCTGTTGTATGCGCTGGCTGGTGGGGTGAAAGGTGAGGACCAGGGGGACTCGGGTTTGGGGATGATGGGGATTGGGGATGATCAGCCATGATCACAATGAATGGCGGTGCTGGCTCGAAGGGCCGAATGGCCTACTCCTGCACCTGTTGTATATTGTCTATTATCATGGTTAGAATCTGAGAGATAAGATAAGCATTCCATTAAAACAAGTAGTTTCCGTTTTTGGACACATGGAGAATGCAAAGAATGTCAAAACAACAACATGTATTTATAAGCACCTTTGACAAAGTGAAATTCCCCAAGTTGCATCACCGAGGATTCATCAAAGAAAATTCAATACCGGACCTGACAAAAAAGTAATCAGGAAAAATGGTGAAAGGCCTAGAGTGTATGTGGAGAGGATTTGGGAGAGCAGAGGTCCAGAGGGGCCAAATAGCCTAATTCTGCTCCTGCAGCTCATGAACTTGTGAAATGAGTCACAGGTCAGCCAATAAACAAATATTTAAAGGTGTGCTTCAGTGGAGAAAAAAAAGAGGTGAAGAGGTTTATGGAGGGAATTCTAGAGCTTAGGGCCATGGCAGTTAAAGGCACCAGCAATGGTGGTGGAATTATTATTCAACTAGGGCAGATTTGGAGGATTGTTTTCGGGCTGGATAGGATTTTAGTGAAAGGGTGTTTTGGAAATGGGGTTTATCTGTAGGAGAATATAGGTCCATGGTTCAAGGTTAGTTTATTTGTCACATACACCAGTTGGTGTAGTGAAATGTTTCTTGCCAATGCAGCACATAAAATAAAGAATACAGACATAACACTAATATAGAGATTTAAACATTAAAAAAAACATCCCCCCACAATGGTTCCCATTATGAGGGACAATGTCCAGTCCCCAACCCATGTCCACCCATAGTCAGGCCTATTGAGGCCTCCACAGTCGCCTTCACGGAGGCCCGATGTTCCAGGCCGTTCTCGCCAGGTGATGGTTCTCCGGCATTGGGAGAATCCTCTCAGCGGTTTGGGACACCTGGAACGGCCGCTTCCTTACCGGAGTCCGCGGCTTCCGAAGCCGACAAGGCCGCGCTGAATGGAGCTCCCCCACTGGCTCCGGATGTTGAAGTTCAGCGCAGCCGCCCGCAGCTGGCCGCCCCACAGACCCGCAGCTCCGCGATGTTCACCTGCGGTCTCAGCTCACCGGAGCTCCAGCGCGGCGACCCAGGCAAGGCATCGCCCGCTCCGCCCCGCGATGGCGCTCCAGCGCTCTGCCGCTGCCGAAGCCGAGGTTCTGGGCGGTCCCCTCAGGAAACGCCGCTCCAGGCCCGCTGGTAGGCCGCGAGGACGGGTCGACGGTGCAGCCCGGAGAAAAGCTGCCTCTCCGACCAGGTAGGGACCAGGAAAAGTAGTTTCCCCCTCCCCCCCACATAAAAAAGAATAGGCTCCAAAAACAAAACACTTTAACACACTAAAATAAAGAAAAGGGTGAAAAACAAACAGCTGCAGGCTGGGCAGCCACACCATATAGGACGGCGCCCCCTATCTCCCCTCCATTCAATCATTCCCTTATAGTCCATGCAATCATTCCCTTAATTTTTCATCTAATCTATTTAGGATACGTCATATGATGGGGTCGTCATAAGGCCTAAAGGGCAGCATGCAAACTCCTCTTTGGGTAGAGCGGATGCAAGGGCAGGGCCGGATTTACGTATAAGCTTGACAAGCTTAAGCTTAGGGCCTCAAGATCTAGAGGGGCCTCGCAGAGCCGGATTTACCACTAGGCTTCATAGGCTGAAGCCTTGGGCCTCAAAATCTATGGGGCCGCCGGCCAAGGCGGGACACCTGCCGTTCAACTCTGGGTGGGCCCCCCTCTCTATCGCCCTCTCTCTCTCTCAACTCTCCGTCTCCACCTGCCCATCCGTATCCGTGTCTGGGCCGCCGGGTCTCTGCTCTCCGCATGGCCGGCACCTTGCACATCTTCCCCTTGTACATGCGCGCAACCGCGGCCGGCACATCATCGGCTGCCCTGTGCATGCGCACTGCCACGGCAACTGGTCGGCGCTGGGCACTTTCTCCCTCGCTTTGAATTGTGGGAGATCTGGCCGCCATTGCTGGCCGGTCGCCACCTCGCCACGACCGCTGAAAACCAACGCAGAATCTCTCCCTGACCCTGGATCTGGAGTAACTCCCTGGAGTAACTCTTGCTTCTGGTTTCCTGGTCCTCCATAAATATTCTAAATGGAATTTAAACTGGAGGTGGTGGAGGGCTGAACAATAACAGCCTATTGCATTTTATCTGTTTATTTATTGTGTATATATATGGTCTACGGTATATAAACACACTGAACTTTTATCTCCTGTTCTGTATTATGTTTACATATTCTGTTGTGCTGCAACAAGCAAGAATGTCATTGTCCCACCTGGGACACATGACAATGAAACTCTCTTGACTCTTGACTTGGACTTCCGCAAAAAAGGGTTCTTGGGGAAAAAAGAGGTACCTTAAATTTAGTTGCATCTGGTTGGGTACGTATGGTAGGGTGAAGACTATTCCATGGTTTAATTGTGCGGGGACACTCCATGGAGCAGCCAGCATCTCTGGATACAAGAAATTGGGTGACGTTTCGGGTAGAGACCCCACTTTAGACTCCCTCCTCCTTAGACTTTTACTTTAATTTCAAGATACAGCGTGGAAACAGGCCCTTCGGCCCACCGAGTCCACGCCGTCCACCGATCATGCGTACACTAATTCTATCCCACACATTAGCAGAGTAAGTCAACAGTGTTTTATTCTCTCACGTCCCAGTTAGAACAATGAAATCCTCACTTGCAGCAGCACAACAGAATATGTAAACATAGTACTCTGTAAACAATGTTATAAACGAGAAAACAAAATGGGGTATATTTATATATGAATATATAACTATATAAATATGTGTGTGTGTGTGTGTGTGTGTGTGTGTGTGTGTGTGTGTGTGTGTGTGTGTGATATATATACACACAATTTCCCTCCTGGGATTAATAAAGTTCTATCGTATAGTATCGTGTGTGTAGGAAGGAACTGCAGATGCTGGTTAAACTGAAGTAGACACAAAAAGCTGGAGTAACTCAACAGGTCAGACAGAATCTCTGGACAAAAGGAAAATATTACGTTTTGGGTTACCACATTAAGGGCACTCAAGGTCATCTAAAGCCACACTCACAGTTTAGTAGACATGTGTGCAGTGTTATTCATAGCTGAGAGTGAGAAACATGACCGTCATGCTCCCCCATCTTGCAGAGACTTACTGAGGCACTCAACACTTCCGGGTTTATCATTCCTCCGGAAGGGGCGTGGCCTTCAGGGGAGAGAATCTTGACATTTTTTAAACAGTAATAACTCTTTTATTTTTCATCGATAGGAAAAATCCTCTTGTCCTGCACAGCGGAGGGGGACTCTGAGTAAGATGGCCAAAAATCACAGCCGTAAGTGGCAACGCTTTTTCTAAAATCAATATAGAGATCAACAGGAAGTGGTCAAGATTCAGAGAAATTGTCAGTAGTACATTAGAATAGCTGAGTTCAAAAGTTACAAGGGCATTGTTGATAGTTTCACAGCTTAAAAGGTGAAGGAGCAGCCTATTAGGCAATATGACTGAAGTAAGATTAGATATTGGTTTCTTATCGTCATGTCCTGAGATACAGAGTAAACCATTGTCTGTGTCCTATAGAGTCAAATCAGACTCTAAATGAATGCATTCAAGCCATTGCACAGGTCATAGATAATCAGAGTGCAGAATATCTTGCCATAGCATTATTGCTGTACAGTTCCAGAGAAAATGCAGATTTTAAAAAAGTGCAAGGGCTGGAGTGATGTAGGTTGGGAGATGAGGACTACACCCTAAGCTTATGAGAGAACAATTCAATGGGCTAATAACAACATTGAATAAGCGGATCTTGAATCTGGTGGTATGTACTTTCAGACAAAGGGAGAAAGGGAATGTCTGGGGTTAAATGGTCATTGATTATGTTGGTTGCTTTCCCAGGACAGCGGGAAGTGTAGATGGAGTCATTGAGTAATTGGCTTTGTCTAAAGGATTGTGCTACATCCACAATTGTATTCAATTTCTTGCTGTCATGTCAGAGTTATTGCCAAACAAAACTGTGATATATCCCAATAGGACGATTTCTACAATGCATCTGTAGAATTTGGTTGGGGTCATTGGAGACGTGCCAAACCTCCTTAGTATGCTGATGAAATCGAGGTGCTGATGTGCTTGCTTGGTTATGATTCAATGTGATTAGTCCAGGACAGATTGTTGGTGATATTTATGCCTAGGAACTTAAAGCTCTTGACCATCTCGACCTCAGCACCATTGATGCTAATTTTTCTGGTCTCCAAATCTGAGGAAGGACATTATTGCCATAGAGGGAGTGCAGAGAAGGTTCACCAGACTGATTCCTGGGATGTCAGGACTGTCTTATGGATAGACTCAGTTTATACTCTCTAGAATTTAGGAGATTGAGAGGGGATCTTATAGAAACTTACACCATTCTTAAGGGGTTGGACAGACTAGATGCAGGAAGATTGTTCCAGATGTTGGGGAGGTCCAGGACAAGGGGTCACAGCTTAAGGATAGGGGGGAAATCTTTTAGGACCGAGATGAGAAGGCCTTTTGTCACACAGAGAGTGGTGGGTCTCTGGAACTCTCTGCCGCAGAGGGTAGTTGAGGCCAGCTCATTGGCTATATTTACGAGGGAGTTAGATGATCCCCTGTACAGGGCAGTTCCCACCAGCATGCGCCAAGCGCGACCAAACCGGCAGCGAGGGCCGCGTGGAGGTCGGGTGAGTGGCGCAACGCGGCGCAAAGTGAGGCGAACTTGGAGCGAAGTCTTAAGGTAAGTCCGCCAGGACAGCGAGGGGCACACAGAGAGGGGCACAGAGGCACACACACACACACAGAGGGCCACGGAACCACACACATAGAGGGTCACAGAGGCACCAACGCATTACACAACGTCGAGACGGTGTGTAATGCGTCGAGGCGACTGCGAGCCGACAAGCCGTTGGCGCGCAGAATTTTTGAACATGGTCAGTTTTTCAGAGCCCCGCGCGATGTCGGAACGAACTCCGCGCAATTCCGCACGGCTCCGGCGATCGAAGTGGGACCGGCCCCGCGACGCCGGACGGCTCAAGCAACCACGCGCTCATCGCCTAGAGTTGCATGCTGGTGGGACAGGCCCTTAACACCTCTGTTCATTCGGCACTGACACCAGTTGTCTGATAATTTAGAGACAGTGAACAGGCGGTGAGGTAGAAGCCATTATACACTGAGCGGCAGACAAAAATGCCGGAGAAACTCAGCGGGTGAGGCAGCATCTATGGAGCGAAGGAAATAGGCAACGTTTCGGGTCAAAACCCTTCTTCAGAGGGTGGGTAGAGCAACCACAGTTCTGGATAAAATGTGTTGTGGGCAAATGAGACAAAGATTAACTTATATCTGTCAAGAGCCAAGTATGGAGGAGAGAAGGAACTGCCCAAAATCCAATGCACGCTGCCTCATCTGTGAAACACGGTGGTGGGGGTGTTATGGCCTGGGCATGTATGGCTGCTGAAGGTACTGACTCACTTATCTTCAGTGATGATACAACTGCTGATGGTAGTAGCATAATAAATTCTGAAGTGTATTGACACATCCTATCTGCTCAAGTTCAAACAAATGCCTCAAAACTCAATGACGAGCGGTTCATTCTACAGCAAGACAATGATCCCAAACATACTGCAAAAACAACTAATGAGTTTTTCAAAGGTTGTCAGTTCTTGAGTGGCCAAGTCAATCACTTGATCTGAACCCAATTGAGCATGTCTTTTATATGCTGAAGAAAAAACTGAAGTGGACTAGCCCCCAAAACAAGCGTAAGCTAAAGATGGCTGCAATACAGGCCTGGCAGAGCATCACCAGAGAATGGGCCTCATAGCAGAAGCGTCCACATCGCGGGGCTGGAAACTGGAAGTATCCCGAGCTAATTCTGCTACCAACATTGTCTACTGCGACAAGTGATGGCTCCCACTGATTGTCGCCGGAAGCTTGCGTCCTTTTCAGGACCGATGATGACAGCAAGGTCAACATTTATAGCAACAAGGACACGAAAGAAGAAGACCAGAGAAGACACCCAGCAACTGGTGATGTCCATGAATCGCAGACTTCAAGCAGTCGTTGCATGCAAAGGATATGCAACAAAATACAAAACATGACTGCTTTCATTTACATGACATTGCTGTGTCCCAAACATTATGGTGCCCTGAAATGGGGACTATGTATAAACACTGCTGTAATTTCTACATAGCGAAACCAAAATGTATAAAAATGGCCTTTACTAAAATCTGTCAATGTGCATTTTAACCACATGTGATTTTTTTAATTACAAATCTCAAATTGTGGATTACAGAGGGAAATAAATAAATGATGGGTCTTTGTCCCAAACATCATGGAGGGCTGTGTGTGTGTGTGTGTGTGGTAATTCATTAATGGGCTACTGTGCATTGTCGCTGGGGTGTGGATTAATGGGAGATATTTGGGGTGGTGGGTTGGGGAGTTGATGGAAATGCAGGGCGAATCAATGAGATTTTTTAAACAATTAGTGCCAATGGTGGTGAATCTTCTTCTTCTGCCATGTGGCGTGCACAGCCTAAAGTTGTTGGACAACTTGTTCTATTTGTTCTTCCGTTTGTGCACGTCGAGTTGATTGCATTAGTCGAAACAGGGCGGACCACGTGAAGGTTGCAATCTTCCATCCCATGGCGGTGAATGGTGGGTGGCGACTCAGTGGGCCGAACGGCCTCTCTCGGTGCCGCATGGTGCTATGATTCCATGAAATCTCCAGCCTCTGGTGTGCAGAACAAAATATCTGTGAGTGGAAATGATTAACTTTCCTGTGGTTATCCACACTGGCCACATTTCAAGCACATCACCATGAATTAGTTATTTTACATGCTTTTAACTTAAAAAAAATCGCACTCTAAACCTGTCTCATTGATTTAAGATTGAACAGAACATTTAAAGCTGCAACCAGCATCTTTAATCAATTACATTTATGGTTCCTTCATACCCACCAAAACCTTTCTAAACAAAAATAGCAGAGTAGATAAGAACATAAAAACATTTTTTAAAAAACCAGAGCAGGAATAGGCCACTCAGCCCCTCAAGCCTGCCTGTCCATTCACTATGATCATGGCTGATATGCCCCAGGCCTCATCTCTTCTTCTGTGCTAGTTCCTCATTAATTCCTCGATATTTCAAAAATGTTCCTGCCTCCTCTTTAAATACTTCCAGAGATCCAACCTCCACAACCCACTGGGATCATGAAATCCAGAGATTCACCAGCCACTCACTGTGAGATGATACTAATACATCGCTGATCTTTTTGCATGATTGCTCCCTAAGTCTAGTAACTATGTCTTCACATTCAAGATACTCCCACATGTGGAAATATCTCAACATCTCCCCTGATACATAGAATTACAAGATCACCGTTTAATCTTTCTCTCATCACCTCACATCCCCCAAATCACTTTTTTCCTCCGTCATGCACCCATCTCCCGTCCACAAATCCCTTTTATCTCCCTCCCTTTCCCCTACCTCTGAATCCGTCCACCAACACCCCTCCCTCTAGCTCTCCATTTCACTCCTTCTCTTCTCTCTTTACCTGAAACCCTATTGTTTATTTTACAGATAGTGAACAGAGGGATATGTGTCACATCAGGAAAAGATTAGGTTAACTTGGCATCATGTTTGACACGGATATTGTAGGATAAAAGGCCTGTTCTTGTGCTGTACCGTTCTATGTTAGTGTTCTATGAGGGTGAAGCAGGAAGTTGATTATCCATTGCCTGCTTACTCACCCCTCAGCCAGGCCCTGAACAACATGTTCATCCATTCCAAGGAACCAAATCATTGATGTCCATCTCAGTTTCTCTGGTTGACTTAACATTTTTATTGAACAGGAAATTGGGCAACAGTATAGAGCCGATACCGAGCACCACTCCCAAGGAATATTGATTACGGACTCTAGACCCAAAGGAGGAACTTTCCATTCATAACAGTCATGACCAGATAATACCTCAGACGCACACCAGACTAATCTGTGGTTTCGGGAAGCTGTTTATTTAGTGAGCAACTAAGTTCAGAATCAGCCCAATGGTCCTGAACTTTGGGACATCAGAGTAGGGCAGCTGGTGGAGTTGTTCGCTCACAGCTCCAGAGACTTGGGCCAATCCTGACCTCTGGCACAGTTGGCATGGATTTTGCATGCGTTCCCTAAGACCAGGATTCATCAGGGTGATCCGGTGTCCTCCTGCGTCCCAAAGCCGTATGGATCGATGCGTCAATTTAGACACTGTAAATTGACCCTTGCGTATAGATAAGTGGCAAAATCTGGGGCAGTTGATGGAAATGTGGAGAGAATAAAGTGGGATTAGTGTTGAACTGGTGTAAGTGGAGCTTGATATACAGCACGGTGGGATTAAAGGCATACTTCTCTGCTGTGTGACGAGAAGCAGCAAGAAGAACTGCAGAAGTGGTGGTGGAAACTGGTGTTAAGTGGGCTAAGGATCTGGGGAATGGGAGATCACAGCAAGGTCATGAAATTTTTTAATTTCAGAGGAGTGGCTGTAGCCAGAAGCTGGCATGTAGGTAGAGTTGCAAACCATTGGTCGGCATGGACGAGTTGGGGCAAAGAACCATGCTGAATGATTCAATAAGACCAATTCTGGAGTATGGTGTACAATTTTGGTCGCCTAATTATAGGATGGATGTCAACAAAATAGAGAGAGTACAGAGGAGATTTACTAGAATGTTGCCTGGGTTCCAGCAACTAAGTTACAGAGAAAGGTTGAACAAGTTAGGTCTTTATTCTTTGGAGCGCAGAAGGTTAAGGGGGGTTACACAAAAAGCTGGAGAAACTCAGCGGGTGCAGCAGCATCTAAGGAGCGAAGGAGATAGGCGACGTTTCGGGTCAAGACCCTTCTTCAGACTGGAGTCTTGATTGAGGTCTTTAAAATGATGAAAGGGATAGACAGAGTTGACGTGGATAAGCTTTTCCCATTGAGAGTAGGGAAGATTCAAACAAGAGGGCATGACATGAGAATGAAGGGACAGAGGTTTAGGGGTAACATGAGGGGGAACTTCTTTACTCAGAGAGTGGTGGCTGTGTGGAATGATCTTCCTGCAGAAGTGGTGGAGGCAGGATCGATTTTAACATTTAAAAGTAAAGTGGATAGGTATATGGACGGGAAGGGAATGGAGGGGTATGGTCTGAGTGCAGGTAGATGGGACTAGGGGAAAATAAATGGTCGGCACGGACTGGAAGGGCCGAGAAGGCCTGTTTCCGTGCTGTAATTGTTATATGGTTAATAACAATTACAGAAAATTGCCATTAACCTGCTCAAGGCAACAAAGTAATTGATTTTTGTGCTGCTTAGTCATAGAAATATCATTGTAGGAACATTTCAAGGGTCCGTTCCCACCCAGTTGCAACGAACTCTCCAGATAATAGATAAATGTTATTACGTACAACTTGCTGCTTACTTCTTGCCGTATCTCTAGATGCTCCTCAGCCAATGAAGTGATGATCATTAAGAGAGGGTGTCCAGTTATGGAAAGCAAGGTCAGAGTAAATGATACAAACTGCAGATGCTGGTTTACAAAAAGTGCTACATTGGCACTCCAGTACTTTGCGCCTCTTTCTGGTAAAAGATCTGCTTTAATGCCATTGATTTATATTTAGTATTGGCCAAGTCAATGGAAGGAAAACACTGCTCTTAGAACACTGCTGGGGGATCCACTGCCCCTGGTATAGGTATTGATTAAATACTGAGATACAGACGCTATCCAGTCAAATCATATTATACATGAGGACAATCAGGCCATATACAAGTATAACAAGTAGCAGCAGCGATGCATCTGATGATGATGTGTGAGAGGTTGAAGAGACGTAAAAATGATTTGGGTATAATTATTATCGTTGTGGTAAACTTCCAAAAATAAACAGCATTAAAAGCAACAATACCCCACACAGAATAAATTTGTTCCAGAATGGACATTGTTGGGCTTGGCCTAATTGGAACTTTGCTTAATGCTTTGTGATGGCCTTTTGTGGGAATGAGGGTTTCAGTTGGATTTAGCATTGATCTACTTCATCACTGCTGATCAGAGGATACAATGTGAAAAAGGTTATTGATCATGGGATAATTCACAGATCTAATAAACCGAATTGAAGTTAAAAAAAAAAAACTATAACAAGTAATGAAGGTGCAACTATTCGGGTGCATCATAATGGATGTGCCTCCTCGATCGACACGCAAAGACTTGTCACGTTCCTGCGGTGTACTGGAAAGGGTGATACCAGAGCACCACCACATAATGTGGCACTTACTCACCTTGTAGTTCTGACCTAGATCATTAAAACTAAATTCCAGACCAATATATGAAAGTACAGACTTCTACATCAGAAAGCAAGGAGTTACTAACTGAGTCACACTGACTCGGTAAATTGAAAGGGAGTATCTTGATCATTTGCATAAGTACATGTTTTGTAGATGCAATGCATGATTTGGCAAATCTAATCACAGGTCAGGCAGAAATCCACATGGATGTGTTTAAATTACACCTGAAGACACGCAGTCGCCCATAAAATGCAAATCAAAAATACATTTCCTCCAACTTAGATCCTTGCAGTTTTCACACAAAATGAACATAAACCCAGTTCTGTTTCAGAACTTGTTGCTTCCACACCTGATTAGCGCATTATGCAGCACCTACTGTTGGAATCATAGTCATAGATGTAGGGTAGATGTAGGCCCTTCAGCCCAACAAGCTCACACTGACCAACATGTCCCATCTATACTAGTCCCAGCTGCCTGCATTTGGCCCATATCCCTCTAAATCTATGCTATCCATGTACCTGTCTAAATGTTTTCTGAATGTTGCAATACGACCTGCCTCAACCACCTCCTCTGGCAGCTCATTGCATACATCCATCACCATTTGTGTGAAAAAGTTATTGCTCAAGTTTATATCATATCGTTCCCCCCTCACTTTAAACCTATGACCTCTGGTTCTCCATTCCCCTATTCTGGGCAAGGGGATCTGTGCGTTCACCCAATCTATTGCTCTCACGATTTTGTGCAGCTATAAGATCACCCATCATCCTCCTGTACTACAAGGAATAGAATCTCAGCCTGCTCAACCTCTCTATATAGCTCAAGCCCCCAAGTCCTGACAATATCCTCATAAATCTTCCCTGCACCCTATCCAGCATGACAGCATCTTTCCTACGACATGGTGCCCAGACAGAATACAATACTCTAAATGTGACCTCACCAACATGTATATACTACAACATGAACTCCCAACTTCTATACTCATTGACAGGTATTATTACGGGAATTGACAGGTAATGTTGTATTTTTAGTGCATCAGAATGTCCCCTAAGCACTGCGTAGGGCATTGTCAGATGGAGCCTGACATATACCCCATGTGGAGTAATTTCAGTAACTAGGCATTTTCAATGACTGTTATGGGTTTCGACCGATGCACCATGGAAAGTATCCGATGTAGATGCATTGCAAGTTGGTATGGCAACTGCTCTGTCCAAGACCACATGAAATTACAGAGTTATGGATGTAGCCCAGATATTCACACAGACTAGCCTTCACCCATTTCCACTCTCATCCCCCTTCCTCTACACATCCACACATGATGCTGCCTCGGGAAAGCAGCTAACATAATCAAGGACCACTCGCAACACCGGTCAATCCCTCTTCTACCCTCTGCATCGGGCAGAGAATGCAGAAGCCTGAAAGTACATACAACCAGATTCATTCCCCACAGTATAGCAATGTTACAACATTTTGAGATTTAAAAAATCAAGTCTGCAATTTATCCCATCAGATAAAGCATAAAAAGAAGTTTAATTTGACACCTAATTCACTTTCATATCTTCAGTATTAAAAAAGTTAGGGCCATTTTCATACTCGGAAATTAGCAACTTGCTTCCTATTGCTTTTCCATTGACTGAACACAAAAGTTGTGATCGAGGACAGTCAAAAGCCCATAACTTCCTTAAAATTTAAGAGAACTGAAAGAAAAGTTCAGTTATTATAGATTGAAGTATTCTGAAACAAATATGAAACAATCTTACTTGGATGACCTGAAATGAAAGCATATAATTAGTTAGTTACCCAATTGTAGCCAATTACAAAATTCAATTACTAGATCTAAACATTTATCAATTTCTTAAGAAAAAATTAAAAAAAAAATTTAAAGCCTAAGTGTCCAATTAACAGTCACACAATAATTCACAATAAAACATGATTTTTAAATCTAATTGTCATTAATTTATAGGCCAAATTGAAGGAATTCAGTGTTTAATGCCTGTAAATTAATGGGCATTTTAAACAGCTTGCGAGTGGGATTTTAAGGAACGCGCTGTATTGGAACGTTGCGGTTGCGGTGAATTTAAACCCCATATCAGCAGGAAATTTTCTGCCAGTTCATATGGGGGCTAAATCACCGTTTCGCAACATGAAATATTGATTAAAGTCCCCTAAAAAAGCAAGTTTATATGTAAAAATAAACAGCTTTCACTTACCTGTCCCCTACGTAAAATCCGTCCCCGTTGTCGGCGTTCACGGCATTGGGAGCTAATTTTTATTTTACTGCAGCAATTAAATAGTCGGACGATTTATTTAAAAAAACGGACTTACCAGCAGTCGGAACGAATCTCCAAAAATAGCTCGCACTCTGAGAAAATAAAGCTCCGGATTGCAAGGGGAAAACCGCATTTCAACCCCGCCCCCCCCCTTAAAGGTGCCAAAGTCGCGCACACGGCCAGCGGCAGAACTCCAGCACTGCTAAAGGTAAGATTTGTAACATACCTACACAGTAGTGAAACTGTTGAACAGACCTCTCTTATGCTAAAGGTGTATCGTTGATCTTCCAATGCACCTCTTAGAGGCCCTTGCACATTTTTAATCTGCGCTTTCACTGTAGCAGTAGCACTATATTCAGCTCTGTTTATACTGTTTATTTTTTATTTTATTTTCCGCTGGGCAAAAGACTCTGTGCATTTACCTGATCTATCCCTCTCATGATTTTGTACACATCTACAAGATCACCCATCATCCTTTTGCACTCCAAGGAATGGAATCCCAGCCTGTTCAACCTCTCCCCGTTGCTCGGGCCCTCGAGTCCTGGCAACATCCCCGTAAATCTCTGCATCCTTTCCAGCTTGACAACATCTTTGCTATAACATGCTGACCAAAACTGAACACATGTAACCTCACCAATGTCTGATAACTGCAAAATGACTTCCCAACGTCTATGCCAATGCTCCAGTTTTCTCCGGGTGCTCCAGTTTCCACCCATCCTCCAAAGACGTACAGGTTTGAAGGCTAATTGGCTTGGTAAAATTGTAAATTGTCCCTAGTGTGTGTAGGATAGTGTTTGTATATGGGAATCGGTGGGCCAAAGGGTCAGTTTCTGTGCTGTATCTCCAAACTAAACTAAACAAGGACTGAAGAAGGGTCTCAAACTGAAAAGTCACCCATTCCTTCTCCCCGGAGATGCTGCCTGTCCCGCTGAGTTACTCCAGCTTTTTGTGTCTATCTTCAGTTTAAACCAGCATCTGCAGTTCCTTCTTGCATGTTTCGTCTGCTCACTATCTGTGCAGAGCGCCTGTAACTCAGCCAGAGCAAAGGTTGAGGTCCGTGAAGGACCAGAGGGTAGATGCAGTAAGCCCATTCTTCCTGCATAACCAGTCGTCCCTGAATGCAAATATGTGCAAATTTAACAAATTAGAGGATGACGTTCTTGACATATTTCACATTTTAAAGTCAAAGATGTCGTTTTACAGAAATCCTGTGTAATAGAGGGCTATGGAGCACATCAAGAGACCCTTCCGGCCACCTGGTCCATGCTGATCATCTCATACTCATTATCGATAATCCTATTTTACTTTCTCCGCAACCCTATCAACTCCCCCCTCCAGACTCTACTCCTCGCCTACACACACGGTGCAATCTATAGCAGCCAATTAATTTACCAGAGCGGTAGATATATGTAAGGGGAAAGGGGAAATATCTAAAAGGAACTAGAGAGACAAGTATTTTGTGGAAGCTGCAGTGTGGCAAAGGTGAAGAGAGCTGTTCAGCACAATGTGGAAACTGCAGTATGACAAAGATTAGAATAGCTGTTCAGCACAACAACCTTTAGGCATTCATTGACGCTCATCAATGTTCCTGATTGGGATGGTCATTCCATCACGCACACTACAAAGTTCTTGATATTGAAAATTAAATACCGTGTAGGTTTACTTGCATCAATGTTATTGTAATTGTATATTAATGTTTTGAGAACGTACGTTACTGATGATAAGAAATTAGAAAATGCGCACAATTTCAAGGGTTAAAATCTGCATAAAAAGTTGACCGTTCTGATTGGAATTTCAGAGTAGCTCAGTCACTGGGAATGTGCTGCTCTGCTGGAGCACAAGTAAATAAAGTGTGTCTGGAAAATGAATGGATGTTGCAGAGTCCACCAACGATCACCTGTGGACCAGCATTATCCAACACACCAAGTATGATTTTAAATGTTTTTTTACCAAAGCAAATTAACCTACAAACTTGTATGTCTTTGGAGTGTGGGAGGAATCTGGAGCACCCAGAGAGAAACACACGGTCACAAGAACATGCAAACTCCTTCGAGAAAGCATCCATAGTCAGGATCGAACCCGGGTGTCTGACGTTGTAAGGTGAGTCAATGGAACAAAGTCAGAAGAAGTGGGTGGAAGAAGTGAAAGACATTTTGACTGGTACATGGATTAAAAAAAGGCTCAGAGGGATATGCGCTAAATACAGGCAAATGGGAAGACACCTCCGGTCAGAATGGACAAGTTGGGTAAAGGTTTCTGTCCTGTGCAACTCTATGACTCTATGTCTACTAGACAACCTGATAATTCTAGGCATTAATGGTGCAAACCACCAGAGGTGCCGGGGAGATGGCCGCCCTGCCGACAGTCTGTCCGTTTTTACATTCTTTTTGGTATTTTTTAGTGTGTTAAAAGTTTGTTTGAATGTCCCTCAGTTTGTTTTATGAGGGGGGAGGGGGGAGGGGGAATCGGGGGAAAACTTTTTTTCCAGTTCCTACCTTCCTGGAGATGTGAATAATTTTCGGATCACATTCTCCGGGCTCTGCGGCCTTCCATCGCTGGAGCTGGAAGCCTCCTCAGACTGTCGTGAGCCCCACCGCGGGGCGTAGACTTAACATCGGAGCGGATCCCTTGCCTGGGATCACTCCCACCGTGACCACCGTGGACATTAACATCAAGGGCTCGCAGTCTCGGGTGAGGCTAGTCGGGCGCTCCAACACCGCAGAAGGTTCGACCAGCCCCGACGCGAAGTTCGATCGCCCGGCCCGGGGGAGCTGACACCCCCCATGCAGGAGCAGGTAGCCACGATGCAGAGGGCCCAAAATGCCGCCGACTACAGGAGTCAAGACCGTTCAGCGGGGCTCGAGGCCCACGACCGAGGAAGTAAGGGAAGGGACTTTAACTTTATTTCACCTTCCATCACAGTGAGGAATGTGTCGGAGTCACTGTGGTGGATGTTCATGTAAAAAATGTGTTTTTGAGAGATTTGTTGCTTTTAATTGTGTGACTGACCTGGGCAATGAAATTACTCGTATGTTGCAAAACATACTTGGCGAATAAAGTGTGATTCTGATTCTGAAACCTGTTCTGAATGGCTTCCAAATGCTTTGAAACATCAATCCTTAAATAAAGAGACAATACTGTACATTATAGCCCAAATGTGGGTTTACCATTGCCCCAGATTCCTGGTGTGATGTCCTTACCTTCCTAATCAGTTACCTGGCAATACACAATTATGTTTTTAGCTTGCCGAATGGCTTGCAGTATTTGCAACTAGGCTTTTGAGAACTAAAAACATGAACTTTACATCTCAGAGCTTGGCAAGCTTTCACTACTGAGATCAAAACATCTTTTTATTATCCTTTTAAAATGGAAATCCCATATTTTCCCACATCTTCTTGTGTATGGCGTGCACAGCCTAATGTTGTAGGAAAACTTGTTCTATTTGATCTTATTTGATTGTGCATGTCAGGTTGATTGCATTCGTCGAAACAGGGAGGACCACGTGAAGGTTGCAATCTCCCACATTACACTCCACTCTCATCTATCTATATACCTATAAAAGGCTCATCTCGTGTGTGTGCATGTATGTTTTGTATCTTCCTCAAAATGCTGTGCTCTAGAGCTTAAATCTTTACATATTCTAACTCACATTTTTCCCGTCCACACGTACACAGGTTCACTTAAGATTTCATCCTATATTTCACAAGTTATTCATGATTAAAGTTTTTTTTTAAAGCCAAAAAACGCTTTTCACAGAGAGCCTTTTTCCAGCAGTGACGTCACAATGCCACTCACAGTGCACCAATCACAATGGGTTCTCAAGCTGCTGAGTGCCACAATGACATCACAATGGGACGTTGCCAACGGTAACCGCAGCTTGTCACAGAGAGCCTTTTTCCAGCAGCTTCCGGTGATAATGTCACAAAGCCCACTCACAGTGCACCAATCATAATGGGCTCTCAAGTTGGCGAGTGCCACAATTACATCACAATGGAACGTTGCCAATGGTAACATCTCAGAGAACGTTTTTCCAGCAGTTTCCAGTGATTATGCTATATTTCGAAAGTTATTGATGTTTAAAATTTTAAAAATGCCAACTTTTATCAAGATTTTTGCTGTTAAAATCCTCCCTGCTAGCTTCCAACACACTTTGATACAAAGTTGCAAGAATAGAATAGAATGAATAGAATGCCTGTTATTGTCACTCAAGCAGCTTGGTTTGAACGAAATTGCATTTCCAGTCTTAACATTACAAAAAAAACCAAGACCCACACTTAACACAGTTTACACAAACATCCATCACAGTGATTCTCCAACCCCTCCTCACTGTGATGGAAGGCTAGTCTTATCTCTTCCCTTTGTTCTTCTCCCACGGTCCAGCAGTCCAACTGCAGCGTCGAGGTGACTGGGGCTCCCAATGTTAAAGTCCCCGGTGGGCGATGATAAGTCCCGCAACCATTTAAGCTGCGCCGGACGATGTTAGGCCCCGCTTAGTCAACTATATACCTATAAAAGCCTCATCGTGTGTGCGTGTGTGTGTGTGTGGCCACGTATGTGCGCGTGAGCGTGCATGTTTTCTATCTTCCTCAAAACGATATGCACTAGCGCTTAAATCTTAACCTATTCTAACTCACATTTCTCCCCTCCACATCGTACTCAGGTTCGCTTAAGATTTCATCCTATATTTCAAGTTATTCGTGATTAGTTTTTAAAAAAGCCAAAAAAAAGCAATTACAATGGATCTAATTTACGAATCACATCACAATGAGACGTTGCCAATGGTTACCGCAGCTTCTCACAGAGAGCCTTTTTCCAGCAGCTTCCAGTGATTATGTCACAAAGCCACTCACAATGCACCAATCACAATGGGCTCTCAAGCTGGCGAGTGCCACCATGACATCACAATGGGACATTGCCAATGGTAACCGCAGTTTCTCAGAGAGCTTTTTTCCAGAAGCTTCCAGTGATGTTGTCACAATGCCACTCACCGCACGTGGGGATGGGGCATGTTGGCCGGTGTAGGCAATTGGCCTGTTTCCACGCTGTATCTATCAATGACTCTGTGACTCTAACTGCACCCCTGCAGTTAAGATGGAGATGAGAAGGAATAGTAAGATTGAACGAGAACTTACCAGTTCGAAGGTTGATCTTTATTTCATGAGGAGTCGAAGTGAGGGATTTCGTGAAGAGCCCGCCGGCGCGCATGCTCGACATACTTCAAAGTAGCGGCGTGGAATCACAGAACCAACAATAGAAATGACTTCGCATAGTATGATTGAATTGACTAAGATTACCAGATGAAGGTGATTGAGGGTTGGGCGAGGAGGGCACGAAATCCCTCACTTCGACTCCTCATGAAATAAAGATCAACCTTCGAACTGGTAAGTTCTCGTTCAATCTTACTATTTCATTTCGGAGTCACGTGAGTGACTTCGTGAAGACTTCAAAGCTTCTGTGATTACACGCCCTGGACCACGTCCATGCTGACACACCACTACCAGGGATGGATGGGAGGAACAAACTTGCTCAATAGTTCATACTGCAAAACAAGAGCAGAGTTATTAACAACAAAACAAAACCCCTCATGCGGGGACATCTCCACGTTCGTGACCTGCATTCAGCACGGCTTCTGCGAACCGTAGAGGAGCAGCAACAGGCTTGTTATAAAAACGCTGGAACACAGCTTCATTAGCCCATCCTGCTGTGGCGAGAATTTGGTCCATGGGCACCTCCATGACCCTCGCCCTTGACGTTGATGCAGCCCTGGTGGAAAGAGACTTGAACACATTAGTGTCGATACCTGACTTACCCAAGACGACTGGAAGCCACATGGATATCGTCTGGACTGTCACTCGATGATGAGGTCTCTTGTGAGTGACAAGCAGGTATCTCTCCATTCCTCTGATGCGTGCCGTCACTTTGACATAGTGGCGGATATGTGAGACTAAACATAGCCTAGCATCTGCGGGGTATGCCGGGAACTTCAGCTGCAGCCCTGTGCACCCAGGTCTATGCTGCTTTAGTAGCTCGTCAACGAAAAAGACTACTTCTGTAGGGGTAGCTGTCATTTTGTCGACACGCAGTTTGTGTAGTGTCTGTACCCTCTGAGCTGAAGTCAGCGCTAGTAACATCACCAGCTTCATGGTGAGTTGGTCCAGTTGGAGCCCTTCCATGGGAGACCACGTCCTGAGCAGGGTTAATACGTCCCTGACATCCCAGGTGATATTATAGCGTGGTATAGGCGGATTCATATTGAATATACCCCGCATGAGTCTGGACACTAGCCTGTTGGATCCTACCTCCAACTGAGGTAGAACGATAGCACACTTCTGGCGCTGTTGATGGCACTGTAACTTAAGTGTTCATCATGGTGCAACCCCGCGAGGAATTCCAGGACGTCGGTTGTTGTCACGTCATCGTACGTAATGCGAGAGCGGCTGCAGTAGGCTTCCCACTTATTAATATGCAAGCGGTATCTTCGCCTTGTAGACTCTCGACACGACGCCCTGGTGGTATCCATGGTCCGAGCCGAGAGGCCGTATTGGACTAACGGCCTGTTCAGAACCTGCAAGCCAACAAATTTAAATAGCCATGGCAGGGATGCGGCTCCCCTGAGACAGGGTGAGTAACCAATTATGGGCAACCCTTCAAAAGGACCCAAGGTTCGTTGAGCATGTCAAAGACCACCGGATACCAAGGCTGTGTGGGCCAGTCGGGTATAATAAGGATGCCCTTGGCAGCATCTGCCTGAATCTTTCCCAATACCCGACTGATGAGGCAAAACGGAGGGAAGGCATAGAAAACCCAATTCCCCCAGTCCAGCGAGAATGCATCTAGCGCTATTGCCCCAGGATCTGGTTCCCATGAAACGTAGGCTGGTACCTGATGGTTTAACCGTGACGCAAAAAGGTCAATGTCCGGTTTACCAAATTTGGCTGTGACTTTAGAAAAATCTCAGGATGCAACATCCATTCAATGTTGTCATTAAATTTGCGTGACCTGGTGTCCGCCACAGTATTAAGCTCACACGAAACTGACCTGGTACCACCCATATGGTTTAAATATGCCACAGCTGTGGTGTTGTCTATTTGGAGACGGACGTGTGCTCCAACAAGCTTGGAACAATATGCACGAAGTCCGTGGAATGCTGCCAGCAACTCCAAATAGTTAATCCCTTGAGTCAACAACATCGATGCCTCAAGGGTGTCCCATCTGCCCCCACAACTAGAGCAATTATCAGTAGCTCCCCAGCCATTGGAGCTTGCATCAGTCTGTAAATATACCACCGGATTAGCCTCCCTAACAGGCTTAAATGAGTTGCTAATGTGACACACCCACCATTGCAACTCAGTTATCGCTTCGGACGGCAGCTGCATTGATCGATCGTAATGACCAGCGTTCCGTTTTAACGCAATAATTTTAGCTCTTTGCAAATTCTGATAATGCAAAGGCCCATATCGTGCTGCCGGAAACAAAGCCACTAGCTTGCCAATTACTGTGGCTGTATGCCGAATCGATGGTATATTGGTGCCAATTAAATCTCTGCACACCTGAGTGACTTCCTCAACTTTGTTAATTGGTATAGTTATTCTCATACTCATTGAGTTCACCGTGAACCCTAGGTAATTAATTACCTGGGCAGGGCAGAACTTCGATTTCTCTGGATGGACAATGAATCCTAATTGTTGAAATATATTGACAGCAGCTGCAACACCCTGTTCAGCCAAATGCAGGGTGTGGCCCACAATAAAGACATCATCTAAATAGGCCATAACTATATGATGTCTTTGTCTCAAATAAGCCATGATTGGCTTCACCAATTTAGTGAACAATCTAGGGGCTGTAGTGAGCCCATTAGGCAAAGCCTTATACTGCCAAAGTTGCCCCATCCAGATAAATTTCAAAAACCTTCTATCATATTTCTGGATGGATACTGAATAATATGCATCCCTTAAATCAATGCATGCCATAAAGCAGCCATGAGAAATCAATGATTTGGCTGTTTCAAACGTATCCATTTTAAAATGAGTATATGTTACAAACGTATTCAAACGGGTTAGATCAATGATGACACGACAGCCTCCATCCTTCTTAGGTCTAGTAAATATGTTCGAAACAAATTCAATTGGCTCATGCACCGTTTTCTCAATCACACCCTTCTGTACCAGACTTAAAATTTCCTTATAACCTGCTGCCTGTTCTGCAGCAGACAATTTGAACGTACGACCAGGCATGTGCTGGGATGGAGGAACGTCGCCATTAATAAACTCAATTTTATGCCCCTGAATATTCCGCAACACATACTCATCACCAGTAAAATTACCCCATGCATCCAAAAACAACCGTAAACGACCACCAACATGGGAAGTGAAACAGAGAGAAAAGAGAGAACCAGACCCCCTCACCTCCGTGGTTACCGGCGGTCCTTGACACGTGTGGGTGGCCGTGGAGGTGCTGGGTTGGCTTGAGGGCGCGGCGTCTTCGATTTCCAAAAAGGTCTCTGCCGACCCTGTCCTAAAAAAGACCCTTGGTGCTGGTTCTGGTGTTGTTGTCGTTGTGGAGCTAGAGGGTGAGTCCTCGTCGAGGCCCTGGCCGACCCTCGTGAGCGAATGTATGGAGCTTTTGAGCCGGACGGTGTGGGGGCACTCTTAGAGCGCATGATCCCCACCGTTTTGGCTTGTTCGTCAAGCTCTTTGACTCTCTTCGAGAGGTCCTCACCAAAGAGCTGACGGGGCGGCGGCGGCGGCGGTGGTTTGCACAATCCTGCAAACTTCGGGTTGAGTGCTGGGTGGATGCTGTTTTTGCGAAACCCGTTGATTTCGTGCTGGGTCGCGCACAATAAGGCCAGAGCATCTTCCTGGTCCAAATTCAGCTCGTCCTCGTCCACCGACCGCGCAAAGGCGGTAATACCGGCCGTGAGGAGTTTCAGGATCCGCTGCAATTGTAGCTCTTGTTGACGGATAGCCGCACTGATGTTGCCCCATATTGGCGTATTGACCACAGGCACGTTGAGGGAGTTGCAGTTTGATGGAGCCTTGTGACGGCTCATAGCCTGGATAAGGACTTCTTCCTGCAGCACCTGATTATTAAGAAAGTCCACTGTGGCTGCCAGCTTTGAATTGAGAGGAAGACCAGCCGTATGTGGGGCCGCGAATTTGGTCGCCACATCCAAAAGTTCCTCCGCTGGCACCTCCACCGGAGGTGGTACGGGATCCACCAGAACCTCCTCCTCGTGCTGCTCCAGGCTGATAGTAGATGTTGGTGAAGACGCCCTGTGCCTGTTGCTGCCCTGCTGTTGTTGACGCTTTAGTAGCTCGTCATTGAAGCAGGAGCTCCAGCAGCCGCTCCATACGGTCAATACGCCCTTCACCCTGAACACTCAGGTGGTCGGAGTCCTCCGGCTCTGAAAAGAAAACCGGGCTCCTGTCATCGGCCCGCACCTCGTCGAGGCCCTGCCGGTGCCGGTAGTTGTCGCTAACAGCCGCCGAGGCGAAACTGCGCGATTCCTGCGCGGGCGTGTTCAATCGCCTCCGTTTAGCGAGAGCTGAAGCCGCTGCCACTAAGGGCACATGCGGCGAGGTGTCGGCACCAGCCGAAGCATGGCTGCCTGGGGCCCGCGCAGTCTTGCCGGCTGCCCACATCGTGGACGTTGCCGACGCATGGTGCCGCCCACCCATCCATGGGGGGCTCGGCGACCGCGACGAGACCCGACTCAACCGACCCGTCCCGGCGTCGAGAGTCGGGGTGTGCCGGCTGGACCTCACAGCCGCCCCGGGTCTCGCCCTGGAACCTGACCGCTCCTCCGCGACAGGCAATGCCTTAGCCCTAACAGGGTTAGGCTTCTGGGCTCCTCCCCTCCCCCTTCTCGGAGGGCTGAGTGGAACAGGCCATGCAACGGCACATGCCCTGCTCGAGGTCGCCAGCGAGCCCGCTGACAACCTGACTGCCATGGCAGGGTCCCCCTGCTCTGGCGGCACACCACACTCCTCCTCACCGAACTCCTCCGAGCTGTGGTGTGCTGGCGGATCTGGACCTGTGAACACAGGGCTTACCCACATCTCCGCCTGAGTCCCGGCCTGCGCTGCAGGTACTGCCGATGGAAAAGGCCCCGGAACTGTTGACCGGCGAACTCGTCCTGACGTCCTCCGGCCCTTCGAACTCCCATCCATGTCCTTGCTGCAAGACATAATCAGGCAACAAGGACCACCAACTAAAGGTGGAATACTCACCTCCGTGGCCCCTTCTGAAGGGCTGGCGAGGAGCGCGCTCCACCGCCAGCCGTCGCAGCAACGCGTTACGACGATATGTCGAGCATGCGCGCCGGCGGGCTCTTCACGAAGTCACTCACGTGACTCCGAAATGAAATTTATGTTTTTGGGGTCGTAAATCTTAGGAATTTGGCGAGTCTCAAGTGACCACCCATTTTACTTCGGAGTCACGTGAGTGACTATGTGAAGAACCCCTTACAGCCGTTCGTGCGTCATTACGTCAGACGCTTTCGTGCAGACGACTGTGGAGCAGCGCAGCTCCTCCAACGGTAAGTCTAAAACTTCAGGTAAGTGCTATTCCTTACCTGTTGTAGGTCTCCTGCAGGAACATCCGGGGTTTTTGCGGGATGATCGCGATGGTCGACGAGGGAACCAGTTAGGCCTTTGGGGGAAAACCCTGGTCCGACCACGGAAGCAGAGAGCTGGGAATGTCGGGTTCGCGAGCGGAGTCACTGATAACGCAGTCAGTGACTCCACACGTTAGGTTCCCTGGGAGGGGATACCCAAGAATAGTGCGGTTCCAGACCGCAGTAGTCCCTAGGGCATGGGGCTTAACGGACCTGAACGGTCAGCCTGGGTTCCCAGTGGAGGGGAAACCCAAGTATATATGGTTCTAGACCGCAGTAGTCCCCAGGAGATGGGGTTAAAACAAACCTAAATGGTTAGCCCGGGTGCCGGGAGGGTACCGCAGGTATATATATATATATATTTATATTGATTCCCGGGGAGGGGAAATTCACCTATGGGGGTTCCCAAACCACAGTAATCCCCAGGATATGGGGCCAACTGACAAAAATAGTCAGTACAATTAAGAAAGATGTTGGGAGGTTTCCCCTCTGGGAATGAATTTAGAGACACTCCTTCAGCAGGAGTTGGGTAAGCGCGGCTTAATGTTAGAGCCGTGTCAGCAGTAAAGGTTATGACAGTGTCAGCCTATTGGAGAGGCTGTGCCAGCAGCACCTTTAGGTACGGCTGCTCCATGGGGATGCCAAGTTATGGCAGTGCCAGCCTATGAGAAAGGTTGTGCCAGCAGTATCTTTGTTTAGGACTGCTCATGGGGATGCCAAGCTATGGCAGGCTAGCCTATTGGAGAGGCTGTGCCAGCAGCACCTTTGCTCAGGGCTGCTTCATGAGAACGCCAAATCTATGGCAAATACTGGCCTATGAGAAAGGCCACGCCAGCAGCACCTTTGTTCAGGGCTGCTTCATGGGCGCCAGCAGTACCTTGTTCAAGGCTGCTTCTTGGGAATAGCTGTTTAGTAGGGTATTCCCATTTACAGTGATTATGGGGGATGAGGAGGCATTGCTAGGATAAGGCAATATAACAGAATGCATTCAAAGAAAACTATGACAAAAAAGCATTCAAAGAAAACTATTCACAGTTCAAAAACACTGGTTATGTATGTGCTAAAATCCACTGTTAAGTCTCAAACTATATTTGTGAAAGTGGGCTCCTCTATCCAGTTAGATTAAGTTCCTATCAAATAGACTGGGAGGATGTTGGGATTCACTTTTAGGTATTCAATTGGCCGTGACACCAGCCTCGCAACAGATTCCAGTCAATAGACTCTGGTAACAGTTTTGTTGTTATAAAACAGTTTCTAGTCAGATTCAGATTCAATTTTAATTGTCATTGTCAGTGTACAGTACAGAGACAACGAAATGCATTTCGTTAGTCGTTAGATTCATTGTTAATAGTATAGATGTGATTCAGCTGTGCCAGTAGTCAACTGTTATCTTGTTAAATGGTTAACTATTAAGTGCCATCTAGGTCACTGTTAACACACCTTATTATCACCAGCTGAAATTAATAAAGTCACAATGATGGACAAACAGTATTCATTACTGCTCCAGTAGTTATTAGGTAAATCTTTCATTATATTGCAAATTGGTGCTAATGACCCTAAATGGGAAATTGTGTCAGCAGGGCTTTGTAGCAGGCCTGCTCAATGGCTCCCTCACGTAAGAGGAGAGCTTGTGGGATTGGTATAGTCTAATGCCGAGTCTGAGGTTATAGCCATAGAGGACAAAGCACAAGCTATTGGAACGAGCAAGGTTTCATAGTTTTGGCGACAACACAACCCATGTCTTCTTTGGCAGTGGTTCACTGAAGTTGGTGGCAGCATGAAAGCTGGCCAGAGATTCCACGCACTGTACCTGTGCCACTCTGCAATTAAGGGACCACTTACAGCTTGGTAAGGTGTACACTTAGTTATACATTACAAATGATTGAGACATTATCAGCTACTTTGAGGGGTCTAACCATGTAAAATGGACAATACTAGCTTTCCAAGCAGGTTAGAATTGGGCAGGTTCAGTAGAAGGACCAAGATTGTCTTGCAAGACTGGCTCGGAAATCGGGCCACAGTTGCTGTTTACGGTAGATACCAAGTTGCAAATATCATCTCGAGTTTGGAGGTGGAGCAGACTTGTATGACTTGCCACATTTTCTGTTATTGGTATCAACTATCTATGGACCCATTGGGCATTGTATGGGTTAAAGAGTGATTGGACAAATATGCATGTTGTCATGCTCAGGTTCAGGTTGATACATTATGATGATGGCATGTGTTAGTCACGAGGGTGCAATCAGTTAAAGACCCCCTGGAATGGTTACATAATCTTGTTCCCACAGGAGAATCATCACGTATAGGTTAATGGCAACACAGAATTGGTGTTGAATCGCACTGTATTATGAAATTCTGGTTAAATGGAACATCTAATATACATATATGTTGGTTTCGTGTTTATTTCACTGGTTGCAAAATATGTGGCACAATAGTGGCAAAAGATACATTATCACTAAAAGGAGAAGGAAGGTCTTTTATGGCTTCCACCATTTTGTTTCATCAATTGAGGCTTCAAATAAAGTCATTAAGAGGCCGCTTAAGGTTCCTATTGTGTGATTATGCAAATTGATTCCCGATAATAATATAACCTTATTTGGTTATTTTAAACATAATATACTGGTTCAGCCTGAGGCTTGGGAAATCAGTTGTTGCATGATAAACTCAAATTATGTTCTGCAGGTTTAATAAACTGCCCTAAGGTTTGGGTTGTTACATCTATCCTTCTATGTGTTCAAAGTGCTTGGATAGCACCAAACCACAGACTCTTTCATCTCCAGGAGATGAAAGAGTTTGTTTATGCTCATGTTCCATTGAAAATTATATAAATTGCTAATGTTTGGAGTTCATGTTAAATGATCGTTTGTTAATTATTGAGTTATACGGCCATTTATTGGGTCAATGAGATTTCTCATTGAGTTGGCTGTAGCAAACAAGACTCACTCTTTCGGGTCCACACCGGATATCAAGTGGTAGGATATCTTCAACATAGGTCTCCCAGGACCAGTACAATGCCATATGCGATGTTGACATTTGTGAACACTGTTTCACCAGGAGGCTCCAGCTATATCCTTCAATTTGGCTAGAGTTTATTGGGTAGTGATCCTTCTGGCACTGGTTTGGTGCAGCTGGTTCAGTCGCTACATAATTGTGATGGTACAGGATGATTCTGTCTGTAAATTATAATATATAATATGTTATAAATACTTGAGCAGACCAGACGGGGGTCAGGTCTCAAAATAGTCACAGGCAAGCCAGGGGAACTTTGATGGGGTAAGCAACAGTATGTCAAGGTCATCAAGAGCCTTGGAGTTCTGGACTAGCTATGTTGTTAGTCACAAAAAATTTGAGAGAACGTATTTGTTCGGGCCATTCCAGATGATAAAAGCGGAGTTGTGTTGTGTAGGAGTGGATTCTGATTCCAGATCTCATTCCACCAGGGCTGCTATAACATCAGCAGCAAGGGTATTTATGTTCCGCTGGGTCGCATTGTTGTGGCTGCAGCATGGTCCAACGAAAGAATCTCCAAATATCTATAATAACCCATTGCTGAACCAGGGGTATTTGTTAACTCTATTTATGTTCTGGTTATATTTTCCATCTGGGTGAGAGATGGAAATATTATTGTTTCATTTAAACAGCATCAACACGTTTTACATCTATGTCATGATTGTATGTGTTATGAATGTTTTTCCTTCATTTGTCGATGAAGCAGCTGTGGTTGTGTATACTCGTTTCACACGGCATGAAATCACAGAGCTTTGAAGTCTTCACGTAGTCACTCACGCGACTCCGAAGTAAAATAGTAAGATTAAATGAGAACTTACCAGTTTGAAGTTTGATCTTTATTTTATGAGGAGTTAAGATGAGTGACTACGTGCCCTCCACTCCCAATCCTCATAAATGTAATCTGGTAATTCTAGTCTTTTGTTCTTACTATTATACTTCAGTCATTATTACCTGTGATTTCACATCGTTGCTTTGAAGATTGACGCATGAACGGCTGTACGGGGTTCTTCACGTAGTCCCTCATCTTAACTCAACATAAAATAAAGATCAAAACTTCAAACTGGTAAATTTTCATTTAATCTTACTATTTTTAGTGCATCAGAATGTCCCCTAAGCACTGCGTAGGGCATTGTCAGATGGAGCTTGACATTTACCCCATGTGGAGTCATTTCAGTAACTAGGCATTTTCAATGACTGTAATGGGTTTCGACCGATGCACCATGTAAAGTATCCGATGTAGATGCATTGCAAGTTGGTATGGCAACTGCTCTGTCCAAGACCACATGAAATTACAGAGTTATGGATGTAGCCCAGATAATCACACAGACTAGCCTTCACCCATTTCCACTCTCATCCCCCTTCCTCCACACATCCACACATGATGCCGCCTCGGGGAAAGCAGCTAACATAATCAAGGACCACTCGCAACACCGGTCAATCCCTCTTCTACCCTCTGCATCGGGCAGAGAATGCAGAAGCCTGAAAGTACAAGGAATAGAATCCCAGCCTGTTCAACCCCCTCCCCGCTGCTCAGGCCCTCGAGTCCTGGCAACATCCCGTACATCTCTGCATCCTTTCCAGCTTGACAACATCTTTGCTATAACATGCTGACCAAAACTGAACACAATACTCTCACCAATGTCTTATAACTGCAAAATGACTTCCCAATGCTCCAGTTTTCTCCGGGTGCTCCAGTTTCCACCCATCCTCCAAAGACGTACAGGTGTGTAGGCTAATTGGCTTGGTTAAATTGTAAAGTGTCCCTAGTGTGTGTAGGATAGTGTTTGTGTATGGGAATCGGTGGGCCAAAGGGTCCGTTTCTGTGCTGTATCTCTAAACTAAACTAAACAAGGACTGAAGAAGGGTCTCAAACTGAAAAGTCACCCATTCCTTCTCCCCGGAGATGCTGCCTGTCCCGCTGAGTTACTCCAGCTTTTTGTGTCTATCTTCAGTTTAAACCAGCATCTGCAGTTCCTTCTTGCATGTTTCGTCTGCTCACTATCTGTGCAGAGCGCCTGTAACTCAGCCAGAGCAAAGGTTGAGGTCCGTGAAGGACCAGAGTGTAGATGATGCAAGCCCATTCTTCCTGCATAACCAGTCGTCCCTGAATGCAAATTTAACAAATTAGAGGATGACGTTCTTGACATATTTCACATTTTAAAGTCAAAGATGTTGTTTTACAGAAATGCTGTGTAATAGAGGGCTATGGAGCACAGCAAGAGGCCCTTCTGCCCACCTGGTCCATGCTGATCATCTCATACTCATTATCAATAATCTATTTTACTTTCTCCGCAATCCTATCAAATTCCCCCTCCAGAGTCTACTCCTCGCCTACACACACGGTGCAATCTATAGCAGCCAATTAATTTACCAGAGCGGTAGATATATGTAAGGGGAAAGGGTAAATATCTAAAAGGAACTAGAGAGACAAGTATTTTGTGGAAGCTGCAGTATGGCAAAGGTGAAGAGAGCTGTTCAGCACAATGTGGAAACTGCAGTATGACAAAGATGAGAATAGCTGTTCAGCACAACAACCTTTAGGCATTCATTGACGCTCATCAATGTTCCTGATTGGGATGGTCATTCCATGACGCACACTACAAAGTTCATGATATTGAAAATTAAATACCGTGTAGATTTACTTGCATCAGTGTTATTGTAATTGTATATTAATTTTTTGAGGATGTATGTTATTGAGAATGTTTTGGGAATGTATGATAAGAAATTAGAAAGTCCACGATTTTAACCCTTGCAATTGTGCGCACATTAACATCAAGGGCGCGCAGTCTCGGGTGAGGCTAGTCGGCAGCTCCAACGCCGCAATAAGGTTCGACCAGCCCCGAGGCGATTTTCGAGCTGACATCCCCCACCCTGTGCAGGAGCAGATCGCCTCGACGTGGAGGGCCCAAACGCCGCCGGCTGCGGGAGTCAAGATCATCCCGTCAACGGGGGCTCGAGGACCACGACCGAGGAAGAACAAAAGGAAGAGACTTGAACTTTATTTCCCCTTTCATCACAGTGAGGAATGTGTTGCAGTCACTGTGGTGGATGTTCATGTTACAATGTGTTTTTTTGAGTGAACTGGTGCTTTTAATTGTACGACTGACCTGGCCAATGAAATTCCTCGTATGTTGCAAAACATACTTGGCAAATAAAGTGCGATTCTGATTCTGAAAACTTTTCTGAATGGCTTCCAAATGCTTTGAAAGATCAATCCTTAAATAAAGACAATACTGTACAATATAGCCCAAATGTGGGTTTCCCATTGCCCCAGATACCTGGTGTGATGTCCTTACCTTCCTAATCAGTTACCTGGCAATACACAATTATGTTTTTATCTTGCCGAATGGCTTGCAGTATTTGCAACTAGGCTTTTGAGAACTAAAAACATGAACTTTACATCTCAGAGCTTGGCAAGCTTTCACTACTGAGATCAAAACATCGTTTTATTATCCTTTTAAAATGGAAATCCCATATTTTCCCACATCTTCTTGTGTATGGCGTGCACAGCCTAATGTTGTAGGACAACTAGTTATATTTGATTGTGCACATCAGGTTGATTGCATTTGTCGAAACAGGGCGGACCACGTGGCAGTTGCAATCTTCCACATTATGATCCACATTACGCTCCACTCTCATCTATCTATCTACCTATAAAAGTCCCATCTTGTGTGTGTGCATGTATATTTTGTCTCTTCCTCAAAATGCTATGCACTAGCGCTAAAATCTTTACATATTCTAACTAACATTTTTTCCGTCCACACGTACTCGGGTTCACTTGAGATTTCATCCTATATTTCACAAGTTCTTCATGATTAAAGTTTTTAAAACAGCCAAAAAACGCTTTTTACAGAGAGCCTTTTTCCAGCAGCTTCCAGTGATTATGTCACAATGCCACTCACAGTGCACCAATCACAATGGGCTCTCAAGCTGCCGAGTGCCACAATGACATCACAATGGGACGTTGTCAACAGTAACCACAGCTTCTCACAGAGAGCCTTTTTCCAGCAGCTTCCAGTGATTATGTCACAATGCCACTCACAGTGCACCAATCACAATGGGCTCTCAAGCTGGCGAGTGCCCCAATGACATCACAATGGGACGTTGCCAACAGTAACTGCAGCTTCTCAGAGAGCCTTTTTCCAGCAGCTTCCAGTGATGTTGTCACAATGCCACTCGCAGCTCTTGGTCCCGCTCGCTCGACTCAATTGCGCTTAAGAAACAATTGGACACGAACATGGATAGGACAGGTTTGGAGTGATATGGACCAAATACGGGCAGGTGGGACACGTGTAGCTGGGGCATGTTGGCCGGTGTAGGCAAATGGCCTGTTTCCATGCTGTATCTCCATGACTCTGTGACTCTAACTGCACCCCTGCAGTTAAGGTGGAGATGAGAAAGAATTTATGTTTTTGGGGTCGTAAATCTTAGGAACTTGGCCAGTCTCAAGTGACCACCCATTTTATACAGCTGCACCATGAAAGCATTCCCTCAAAATGATACACAGCTTGGTATGGAAACTGCTTAGCCAAAGACAGCAGTGAACTGCAGAGAGATGCGAGTACAAATAAGTTCATCGTGCAAATCATCTACCCCCACAGCGACACACAGCCTATACTTCACACAGCCTTTGGAAAGCAGCTTGGACCACTCACACCATGTTCTTCCCTCTTCTCGCCTCTCCCACAAGGCAGAAGGTGCAAAAGCTTGAAAGCATGCACCATTCGATTCAAGAACAACTTCTTTCCCACTGTTCCTAGACTTTTGTAAGATTCTCTTAAATGCTAAGATGTATTCCTGATCTTCCAGTCTACCACGTTGCGGTCCTCGCAACTTTTTTACCTGTACTTTGTCTGCAGTTGTAACGGAATATTCTGTGCTCCGTTACCTTTTCTCTTTTGCTCTACCTGATGTGCTCATGTATGGTATGTCCCGCCTGGATCGTACATAATGCAATGTTTTTCACAATATCTCAATACATGTGACAACAATTGAACAATACCAATGACACTAACTTATCAGGCTGAGAAATAATTGGGGTCTGTAGAACAGTCAAGGGTTAGTTATAGAATCATAGAGAGATAGATCATGGAAATAGGCCCTTCAGCCCACCAAGTCAGTGCTGATTATCAACCTCACATTTACACATTACTCTCAATTTCCATTCTCTCCACATTTTCATCAGCTCCTCAGATTCTGTCACTCACTTAAGGGCCTGTCCCACCAGCATGCAACTCCATGCGATGAGCGCGACCTAACGTGGTCGCTTGAGCCGTCCGGCGTCGCGGGGCGTGCGGAATTGTGCGGAATTCGTCCCGACATTGCGCGGGGCTCCAAAAAACTGACCGTGTTCAAAAATTCCGCGCGGCAACGGCTTGTCGGCTCGCTGTCGCCTCGACACATTACACACCGTCTCGACGTCGTGCTTCAGTGACCCTCTCTGTAGGTGCCTCCGTGACCCTCTATGTGTGTGGCTCCGTGGACCTCTGTGTGTGTGTGCCTCTGTGCCCCTCTCTGTGTGCCTCTCTCTGTCTTGGTGAACTTACCTTTAAAACTTCGCTCCAAGTTCGCCTCACTTTGCGCCGCGTTGCGCCACTCACCCGACCTCCGCGCGGCTCCCGCTGCCGGTTTGGTCGCGCTCACCGCATGGAATCGCATGCTGGTGGGACAGGCCCTTTACACACTGGGAACAATTTACAGTGGCCAATGAACCTGGCAGTTCCCACATTTGTGGGATATCGGAGGAAACCAGAGCTCCTGGGGAAAGCCCATGCAGTCACAGGGAAAATGTGCAAACTCCACGTACAGACAGCACCCGGGGTTAGGATTGAAGCCAGGTCTCTACCGTTATGAGACGGCGGTTCCACCCACCGCTGCACTGCACTCCCCATAAATTGGGTTACTTGAAACAGGTAGGAAAAAGGTGTTGAGGCCAAGAGCAGATCTCCCTGAATATTATTGAATGGTTGGATGATACGCAAAAGGTCGCAGACCTCTGTTGCGCCTGATTTGTTATGCTCTTATGACAGGCAAATAAATATGCACAGATTAATAATACCTGTACAAGGATTAACAACCGGATAGACAATGTCTTGCCAAGTATTGCCAAATATCACTAGATGGATTCACATGGAATTTTGCTCAGGGCCAGAGAATGCATGAATGTGTAAAGCAATCTCGCATTAATTAGCAGGATATGGGTTGCAGTCAACATTCATTTATTCATGCAGAAAGACTGAGCCTCAACTCTCATGTAGCGCAGAGAGAGTCTTCCAGAATAAATGTTCAACAAAAAAGCTCCCTGTCATTTTCATCAGAGGGGCTTAAAAAGTATTTCTTATTTTTTTACTGCTTCAAAGAAGAGCAGAGGAATTCTCCCAAGTAACTAGGCACCGAACTATCACCACCAAAGCACCTTATACTAATCATCGTCATTTTTTGGGTCGTGGGGAACTTGCTAAGCACACATTTGTTACATGACAACAATATGCAGAAAGGCACTAGACAAATGCAAGGCGTCCTTGGCACTGTTGGCATTTGGGCCAAATGTTAACAGGGACGGGACAGTTTAGCTTGGTAAATGGAAATGGCACTTGATAAGACAAACCAGGACGATACTTATACAGCAAACGATAGGGTCCTGGGGAGTTATAGAGAATGAAAGGACCTAGGACTGCCGGTACATAATTTCATTAAAGTGGAAACAGATAGGCAGGGTGGTGAAGAAGGGTTTGTCTTGATTGCCTTCATCTGTCGGGGTATGGAGTACAAGAAAATAAGACAAAAATGCTGGAATAACTCAGCAGGTCAGGCAGCATCTCTATACAAAAAGGATGGGCGACGTTTTGGGTTGGAACACTTCTTCAGATTGACTACAATAGTTGGGAAGTCAAGAGTTGGATGTACAGCAGCTGTACAAGATGTTGGTAAGGCTATATTTGGAGAAATGTGTACAGTTGTGGCCACCATGCTATAGGAAGGATGTCATTAAACTGAAAAGGGTGCATAAAAGATTTATGAAAATGTTTCCATGTCTGGAGGGTTCGAGCTATATGAAGAAGCTGGATAGGCTGTGGGTCATTTCCCTGGGGTGTAGGAGTCTAAGAGGTGATCTTTTGAGGTTTATGAAATGATGAGGGCCATAGATAAAGTGAATAGCCACAGTTATCTCCCCAAGGTTAGGGAGTCAAGAATCAGACGGCATGGGGTTAAGGTGAGAGGGGAAGGATTTAAAAGGGACCTAAGGGCCAACCTTTTCACAGTGAGTTACATGTACATGGAACAAGCTGACAGAGTATTAAAGAAGGAACTGCAGATGCTGGAGAATCGAGGGTTACACAAAAAGCCGGAGAAACTCAGCGGATGCAGCAGCATCTAAGGAGCGAAGGAGATAGGCGACATTTCGGGTCGAGACCCTTCTTCAGACTGGTCAGGGATCAGGGAAACGAGAGATATAGACGGTGATGTGGAGAGATAAAGAACAATGAATGAAAGATATGCAAAAAAGTATCGATGATAAAGGAAACAGGCCTTTGTAAGCTGTTTGTAGTGTGAAAATGAGAAGCTAGTGCGACTTGGGTGGGGGGGAGATGGAGAGAGAGAAGGAATGCCAGGGCCCGAGGGCTGAGGGAGAGGTGGGAAGGGGAGGAGGCAGCCTGGGTTAACAGAATTGAGAAAATTCAATGTTTAAGCCCAGAGGATGCAGACTCCCCAAGCGGAATATGAGGTGCTGTTCCTCCAACTTGCGGTGTTGCTCACTCTGGCCGTGGAGGAGGCCCAGGACCGAGAGGTCGGATACGGAATGGGAGGGGGAGTTGAAGTGCTGAGCCACCGGGAGGTCGGGTTGGTTATCGCGGACCGAGCGGAGGTGTTCGGCGAAACGATCGCCCAGCCTCCGCTTGGTCTCACCGATGTAGATCAGCTGGCATCTGGAGCAGCGGATGCAGTAGATGAGGTTGGAGGAGGTGCAGGTGAACCTCTGTCGGACTTGGAAGGACTGCTTGGGTCCCTAAAAGGAGTGGATGGGGGAGGTGAAGGGACAGAGTAAGTGGTAGAGACAGGGACAATTATTATTTTTAAAATACATTTGGACAGGACAATGATTAGGTCAGCATGGACGTGTTGTGCTGAAGGGCCTGTTTCTGCGTTCTAGAACTCTATGACTGAGACTATATTTCTATGATAGAGCCATCAAAGTTTTTTGGTGGTGGGACCATAAGAATAGGTGGAAGCCATTCTGCACCTCAAGTCTGTTTTGAAAATTGGCAAGGGATTATTTAAATAGTGTTAAAAGGCACAGATTGTTCTGTGATAAAAAGGTCTTACTTGTGGAGTGCAGTGGAAAATACATCTAACCAGGAGCATTGGCGGCTCAGAAGTGGGTGGTAATGCCACGAGGAATTTCTTTAACATAATCTCATGGGAAGTGGACATAGAAATATAGAAACATAGAAAAATAGGTGCAGGAGTAGGCCATTCGGCCCTTCGAGCTGCACCGCCATTCAATATGATCATGGCTGATCATCCAACTCAGTATCCCATACCTGCCTTCTCTTCATACCCCCTGATCCCTTTAGCCACAAGTGCCACATCTAACGCCCTCTTAAATATAGCCAATGAACTGGCCTCAACTACCTTCTGTGGCAGAGAATTCCAGAGACTCACCACTCTCTGTGTAAAGAATGTTTTCCTCATCTCGGTCCTAAAGGAATTCCCCCTTATCCTTAGACTGTGACCCCTTGTTCTGGACTCCCCCAACATCGGGAACAATCTTCCAGCATCTAGCTTGTCCAACCCCTTAAGAATTTTGTAAGTTTCTATAAGATCCCCCCTCAATCTTCTAAATTCCAGCGAGTACAAGCCGAGTCTATCCAATCTTTCCTCATATGAAAGTCCTGACATCCCAGGAATCGGTCTGATGAATCTTCTCTGTACCCCCTCTATGGCAAGAATGGCTTTCCTCAGATTTGGGACATTACTGTCAAAGCCACCATTTAAACGCCGTTTAAAAACATTTGCGATATGTGGGTTAAAGAACATTTGGCACAACTGAACGGTTGGTGGGTCAGATTTGTCATGGAGTGTCATAGAGTTACATGGCGTGGAAAAAAGGTCCATCAGCCTGACTTGCATGCCGACAAAATTATCTATATAAGCTGATTCCATTTGCCTGCCATATAATGAATTACATGTCAGTCCAATGAATCAGAAGAAGGACCTTTCAGGCCATCTTATCCACGCCAGCTTCCAGGGGAGTGACATCATTAATCCCTTTCACCCTCTCGTTATTTCCCTGCAGCCTACAATTTATAGAGCTGTAAGGTTGCACAGCGTTGAAACAACCCCTTCAGCCCACCAAGCAAACATCCAAAACTCGTTCCATTTCTTCCTCTCGCATCTCAATCAACGCTCCCCGCCTCATGGACTCTATTGTCTCTCTGCTGCACTGGCAGTAATTTACAGCAGTCATTTGATCCACCAATTCCCTCATCTCTGGGACATGGAAGGAAAACGGAGCGCCCTGGGGAAACCAACGATGTGGCAGGAAGATCGTGCAAAACTCCACATACACAGCTTTGCAGGTCCTGGTTGGACCTGGGCCACAAGAATTGTGAGGCAGCAGCATAACTACAGACCTATGAGAAGACTTTCCTGGAGATAGAAACAAAAAACGGGACAGGCAGCATCTCTGACGTCACCCATTCCTTCTCTCCAGAGATGCTACCTGTCCCGCTGAGTTACTCCAGCATTTTATGTCTATCTTCGGTTTAAACCAGCATCTGCAGTTCCTTTCTACATAGAAGTCTTTCCTAGTTTGGGTTTGGCCAGATCAGCTTGATCTGGAACATTAACTCTGCATTTCTCTATCCATTGATGTAGTTTGACCTGCTGAGCACTTTCAGTGTTTCATGTTTTACTAGACTAGGTGGGACCTGTTGGGTCCCAGCTTCACACGGGAGGGCTGGTCCCCCAACGGAATATTCCACCTCTCTACCAATTCCAATACACAGACACACAGACACACGGACTCACACACCATATATGTGACAGTAAACCTTCTTGAATCTACTCACACGGCTAAGCGCGGCCTCTCCACTGTAGGGCTTCCGCAGTCAGCGGCACTTCCGCAATCAGCGTGAACTCTGCACTCACCGGAAATTACGCAATCAGCGCGACACTAAGCAAAAGTCACAAAATGAGCACGACTTTTGGACAAAACACAGTCGGACCCAATAAAGCATTTATTCCTTCCAAGCACAGTCGGACCTAATAAAGCATTGCAGTTTCAAGAACAGGCAGGGCAGCAGGCCAAACAACTCATGGCATTGTCATTAAGGGCTAACTAATCATTTATTGCAAGTACATTGCAGACTCACAGTTCAGTTGATTCACAGCTTAGAATGTCAGTTGTGGCCTCTCCCTCGCGATCTACCAGAGTGACTGACTCGCATCCAGGCATCTTGGGCGCTATAGACCTGCCCCCCCCCCCCCCCCCAGAAGGGGCGTTACCTTCATCGCAGTGATTGACATGCAAGAGGACCAATCAGCTTATCTCAATGGTTTTTAAACACTCATAACTTTTTTATTTTTCATCGATGGGAAAATCCTCGGGGCTGGCTCAGCAGAGGAGGACTGTGAGTAAGATGGCCAATAATCACAGCGATACAGGGTAACGTTTTTTCTAAAATCGATATACAATGCAGACAGGAAGTGGTCAAGATGAGACTTAATTATATAGATTTCTTTATTCTCATTTTAAAATCAGAGCATGATCAATAAAACGATATATGGTACAATTATTTACATTCGACTCAAAATGATGAGTCATATTTCCCTATGCCATTCGGCCTATCCAGTCGATGCTAGCTCACAGGGCAAACCGACTCCACAATCATTTTTCATATAACCTATCCTCCCCCATATTCATATCATTTTAACCCTTGTCCCAACCCTCCATCCTATGAATTTACCATCCACCTGCACACAGGAGCAATTTACATTGACAAATTTACCTACAAACCTGCACATCTGTAAAAGGTGGGAAGAAATCAGGGCAGTTGGGATGAATCCCATGTGGTCACAGGAAGAACGTGCAAATTCCACACAGACAGCAGCCAAGGTCGGGATTAATTGGCAAAATCTCACAAGGAATAGAAAATAGGGAACTGTTATGAGTGGCACAGTGGCACGGTGCTAGAGCTGCTGCCTTACAGCGCCAGAGACCCGGGTTCAATTTTGATCACGAGTGTATCAGTGCGGAGTTTGCACGTTCCCCCTGTGAGCCTGTGAGGATTTTGTCCACGTGTTCTGATTTCCTCCCTCATTTCAAAGACGTGTAGGTTATTTGGCTACAGTAAATTGTCCCAAGTGTGTCAGATAGAACTAGTGTACGGTTGATCATTAGTTGGCACGGTCTTGGTGGGGTGGAAGGGGCTGTTTCCACACTGTATATATATATATACACAACTAAAAATCCGATCTTGTGCTCTTCCGGTTTGCATGTTTTTTCTATTTGTGCAAAAATGGTACGCGATAGCGCTACGATTTTCCGCCAACTCACTCACCGTTCTCTTGTATGCAAGTGCAAAACGTTCTGTTCCAATCGGTGGCATATTGTAAAAGTTAGCGAGGTTTATAAAACTTAAAAACCGCGCGTGCGCAGATCGATCTCCTCTCCTGCCAGTCAGCGCCGCGTGGATTGGTCTCTTCTCCTGTCACTCCCCAGGACAGACCGCCCCTTCCTGCGCCATTGCGTCTTTACTGGAGCTGAGGATGGCCGGTGGAGGTCTACAACCGGACACAATGTTTGGAGGAACCGGAAGGGGCGCAGCGCAGAGTCGGAGATGTTGCCGTTGTCGCCAAAGGGAAAGCGGAGACTCTGATCCCGGCGGAGGAGGACGACCAGCAACCAGCGACCAGTGCCCACTGTGAGTCCCCATCGCACCACCAGCTCCAGCCCCTTCCCCTCTGGTCCCCCTCGCTGGCTCCTGCCCTCCTGTCCTGTGATACCCCCCTCTCCCCCGTGTCTCTTCCCCCTTCTTTTCTCCGATCTCTCTCCCCTCTCCCTCCAGCCACCCCTCTCCCCCCCAGCCCCCACAACCCTCCCCCCAACCACCCTCTGCCCACACGCCCATCCCCCCCACCAACACACCCACCTCCCCCCACAACCCCCCTGCCCACACACCCCTCCAGCACCCCACAACCCTCTATGCCCACACACCCCCTCCCCCCCACAACCCCATCGCCCACACACCCCCTCCCCCCCCACAACCCCCACTGTCCACACCCCCACCGTTGCGTTGGGAAATGGGTTGTGTTGGGGGACCAGGCCTCCCGTGTGACTGGGACCCAACGGGTCCCACTCAGTCTAGTCTGAACTAAATTAAACCTGGGTCACTGGAACTATGAGGCAGGAATACTACCACCTGTACAACTGTGTTGCATATAGATTATATGGTTAGTTACATGGCATATTCTGACACATGTTGAATTAACGTTCATGTTGAATTCTATAATGTGTGGTGTCATTTTTATTTTTATTAATTTTTCTATGGATGTACGGTAACATAATTATTTCTTCTATGTAAAGCACTTTTGTTTCAACACGAGTCGATTTAAACGTGCTATATAAATAAAATGTACTTACTTACTCACTTCCTACATAAATTGCAGATGCCTTGTTATATGTGGCCCTTGTGGAGTTAGATGTGGCCCTTGTGGCTAAGGGGATCAGAGGGTATGGAGAGAAGGCAGGTACGGGATACTGAGTTGGATGATCAGCCATGATCATATTGAATGGCGGTGCAGGCTCGAAGGGCCGAATGGCCTACTCCTGCACCTAATTTCTATATTTCTATGTTTCTATATTATGGAAGATAGTTCACAAGGGATTTCATTTGCTAATTTAAATAAGCTGTTTAGATTCATCAGCTATATTTGATGGCCTCAGAGGTGGATTACAGGGTCAGTCAAGAGTTCAGTTGTTCAAGGTAAAAAAACACTTTAATATACAGCATCTTCAATTACCTCAGTATCAATAGTTTTTTACAGCTAATACAGTAGCGTTGAATTGTCGTCAGCATTCTAATGTAGAAGAGGTAACAGTTAATTTGTACACAGGGAGATCCCGCAAGAAATCATTGCAAATATTCACAAAACACTGGAGTAACTCAGCGAGTCTCTGGAGAAAAGGAATAGGTGACGTTTCTGGACGGGGACCTTCATTGCAGTTTGATTTGGCAACACTCTGCTCAAAACTGCAAGAATTGCAGTCATGGGTGAAGCCCTATCAATCATTGAACCAGACTTCCCCCCCCCCACCCCCCCCCCCCCCCCATTGACCATTTACACTCACGCTGCCTTGACAAAGCAGCCAACATAATCTAGAAACACACACACGTTGGTCATTCTCTCTTCTATCCCCGTTGGGAGAAGCTTGGAAGCACATACCACCAGATTCAAGAAGAGCTTTCTCTTGCTGTGATCAGATTCTTGAATGTATCTCTCAAATGGTAACAACATATTCCTGATCTCACAAACTACCTCATTGTGGCCCTTGCATTTGTTTCATCTGCATTTTCTCTGTAATTCTAACACTATATTCTGCGCTCTGTGTATTTTTTCTTCTGGACTACCTAGTATGATTTGTCTGGATATATTTGACAATCTCAAACCAATAACAATAGTCAATGGGCCAAGACACTTTGGGTTGAAAATTTATGGGAATAATGATAAAGTTCTTGTGGTCAATTTACTGGAGATTCAGGAATGCAGTGTGATCTCCAAGTTATATAGTGCCACACTGGACAGTTGCACGAGAGTTGAGATGCAAGTCACTTGTAAACTGACTGAATGGTGGAGCAGGGTTGGACACTAATCTCTTCTGCCTGCACATGATCCATATCCCTCCATTCCCTGCATCTTCATGTGTCTCCCCAAAAACATCTTAAATTGCCGTTTTCACATCTGCTTCACCCACCACTCTTTTGTGGGGAGAAAACTTACACCCTCGTGGAGTCAAGGGATATGGGGAGAAGGCAGGAATGGGGTACTGATTGTGGATGATCAGCCATGATCACATTGAATGGTGGTGCTGGCTCGAGGGGCCGAATGGCCTACTCCTGCGCCTATGGTCAATCTCCTTTAAACTTTACCATTCTTATCTTAAAGCGATACCCGCAAGTATTTGGCATTTCTACTCTGGGAAAAAGATTTTGTCACCTGTATCTATGCCTCCATATACCATATAACCATATAACAATTACAGCACGGAAACAGGCCATCTCGGCCCTTCAAGTCCGTGCCGAACAACTTTTTTCCCTTAGTCCCACCTGCCTGCACTCATACCATAACCCTCCATACCCTTCTCATCCATATGCCTATCCAATTTATTTTTAAATACCAACGAACCTGCCGCCACCACTTCCACTGGAAGCTCATTCCACACCGCTACCACTCTCTGAGTAAAGAAGTTCCCCCTCATGTTACCCCTAAACATCTGTCCCTTAATTCTAAAGTCATGTCCTCTTGTTTGAATCTTCCCTATTCTCAAAGGGGAAAGCTTGTCCACTTCAATTTGAGAAACCTTTAGAGAATATTAGAAACCGATCAAGCCTCCCTTCAGCCTACGGCGCTCCAGAGTAAACAATGCAAGTTTGTTCGACCTCTCTTTCTAGCTAATACTATAATCCAGGCAGCATCTGAGTAGCTCCCACCGCAACCTCCACAAAACCTACACCTCCTTCCTGTTATGGGACGGTCCGAACTGCACAAAATAACCCAAATGCTGATTAACCAATGTTTTGCAACATGACCTCCTGACTCATACGCTCAATGTAACAAATTGGCCTTTGGCACATTTCTGTGAGGTGAGTAGAAAATGGAATGCCATGGGAAAACCAAGAGGGTCACACAGGGAACATGCAAACTCCACGTGCTGAGCACCCAGCACAGGGCTGAGGGAACGATCGGCCGGAGTTGTGGAAAAGCAACAGCAACCACTCTGCCGCACATGCAAACTCAACGATCCTTTCTTGCATTGATGATGTTGCGTACACACACACTTTGTGGCAAGTGTTATATGGATAAGATGGACACCAAATGCTGGAGTAACTCAGCGGGACAGGCAGCACCTCTGGAGAGAAGGAATGGTTGACATTTCGGGCCGAAACTCTCAGATTAGCACTAATGGAACGCAAATTGACTATCATTACAGTTCAACAGCAGCAGAAGAGAACTGAAACCACAGTAACTGGAGGTCACTGTCCATGTATTTGTGATGTTAGCGGGCAGGTCACAGTAGTTTGCAGGTTTGGCAAGACGGGGATAGTCTAAATGGAGATTTCTGGGCCTGACGGAAGTGTGGCTCATCCTTGGGAACCGTGGCTCACTCAAATCACACGTAAATGTACGAAGGTAGAATGTTTCACACTTCTCTGACTGACAGAGACAGTACACATTGAGCACAGAAACTACAGAAAAAAAAACCTGTAAGATAATTTCCGTGAATCTATCAGTTACCATTCGGAGGCAACTAAATTCTCAGATTGAGCAAAGCCTTATTGGAATTGCAAGCAGCCGCATTATGAAGGTGGTTGCATCAGAATTGAGATATGACCAGGCCTACTGCAATCTGCACTATCTTTTGGGATTCTTTCTCAAGTGACCAGCAATTAGAGGATGTCTGTGTCACCAAGACCATCACTGTACGGGCCAACCAGAAACCCTGGATGACCACAGAGGTACATGGAATGCTGAGAGCACGTAATGCCGCGTTTAAATCCGGCGACGTGGTGGCACTCAGATCCGCAAGAGCCAACCTGAACCGAGTCATCAGGCTGGCCAAGCGTGCCCATGGTCAGAAAATCCAGAGCTTCTTCCATGACCCCAAGAACACCAGGCGCATGTGGCAGGGAATCAAATTTATCACGGACTATAAGACTGCTTCACCACCCTGTGATGACAACATTGAGTTCCTCAATTAACTCAACAACTATTTTGGTCGGTTCGAGGCATTAAATAACACACCTGCAAGTAAAGGTATTCCTCATTGTGATGAAAAGGCACTCAGTCTTGACATAGTGGATGGACAGAGGACCCTAAAAGGAGTGAACGCCCAAAAGGCGGCAGGCCCTGATAACATACCAGGGCGGGTGCTCAGGGAGTGTGCTGATCAGCTGGCACATGTCCTTACGGACATATTTAACACCTCGCTGAACCAGGCTGTCGTCCCATTATGTTTCAAGACTGCCACCATCATACCAGTGCCAAAAAAATCCAACATACAATGTCTCAATGACTACCGCCCTGTAGCACTCACCCCCATAATGATGAAGTGCTTCGAGAGGCTGGTCAGGGACCACATTACCTCCAGACTCCCCTCCACACTTGACCCATACCAGTTTGCTTACAGGCCAAACCGCTCCACAGAGGACGCTATATCCTCCGTACTCCATCTGAGCCTGGAACATTTAGAGGAGAAAAACACCTATGTACGAATGCTGTTCGTGGATTTCAGTTCAGCATTCAACACAATTATCCCCCAGCACCTGATAAGCAAACTGGTTCCATTGGGCCTCGGCACCCCCATGTGTAACTGGCTGCTGGACTTCCTCACTGACAGACCCCAGTCTGTGAGAGTTGGAAATAACACCTACAATACCATCTCTCTGAGCACCGGCTCCCCTCAGGGCTGTGTCCCGAGTCCACTGCTGTTCACCCTGATGACCCACGACTGTTGTGCCAAGTTTAGTACAAACCACATCATAAAGTACGCAGATGACACAACAGTGGTGGGCCTCATCAGGGACGACAATGAGCTGGCTTACAGGGAGGAGGAGAACCAACTGGTTGACTGGTGCAATACGAACAACCTGATCCTGAATGTCGAAAAAACAAAGGAGGTCATCGTCGACTTCAGGAAAAACCGGCACAGTCCCATACCACTTCACATCATTGACAGCGATGTGGAGGTGGTCAGTAGCACAAAGTTCCTGGGGGTGCAGATCACTAACAGTCTGACCTGGTCGAATAACATCTCATCAACAGTTAAGAGAGCGCAGCAGCGGTTGCACTTTCTGCGCCGGATGAGAAGAGCTCACCTCCCCCATCCCATCCTCACCACTTTCTACAGGGGCACCATAGAGAGTATTTTGACCACCTGTATCTCTGTCTGGTTTGGGGACTGTAGAGCCTCTGACTGGAAGTCCGTGCAGAGAGTGGTGAGGACAGCGGAAAAAATCATCGGGACCTCTCTCCCCTCAATCGGGGATATTGCGACCAAACGTTGCGTGTCTAAGGCCAGCAGTATTATAAAAGACCCCACACATCTCCATCACGGACTGTTCACTCTGCTGCCCTCGGGCAAAAGATATCGTAGCATAAGGAGCAGAACATCAAGGTTCTGCAACAGCTTCTTCCCACGAGCCGTCAGACTCCTGAATGCCATGTAATGGGCTGCCACCATTGTCTATTTATCCTTTTATCCTTTTTATCCATTTTATCCATGTCTATCCTTCGGTTAATTTATTGTGTTGCACAGGGAGCCAAATGCAACAAAATTTAGTTTGGAACTGCATATATCAATGTATTTCTAAATGACAATAAAGTTTGTTTGTTTGACTTGATTATGCCAGTCCATTGAGTGGCCTAGAATTCCAGCATCATCCGGATTCACCTCAGGATACCCATGTTGGATGTGACCAACAATCTGCACCATCCTCTCTAATAGGTTACATCGCCCAGGTGTCCATTTTTCTTCATGTATATAATCCAAACTCTTCTTTTATAGCAATTCACATCTAATGGACTGCATTGGTCACAGGCAGGCAGTATGACAGCCTATTTAGTCATAGGGATAAAGCATGTTACCAGGCCATTAAGCCCAACGCGTCCGTGCTGACTAGCGAAGATGAATACCTTCGCTAGTTCCACGTGCTTGCATTTGACCTATAATCCTCTCTTATCCATTCACCTGTCCAATTATCTTTTAAACACAAGATAATTGTACCCACCTCAACAGCTTCTTCTGGAACCTCTTTCACCATACGCACCCTCAATGTAATCATTTTGCTCACCAGATCCCCTTTAAATCTTTTCCCTCTCACCTTAAAACAATGCCCTTTTAGTTTTCGACTCCTTTAGTTTGAGAAAAACAGAGAAACATAGAAACATAGAAATATAGGTGCAGGTGTAGGCCATTCGGCCCTTCGAGCCTGCACCGCCATTCAATGTGATCATGGCTGATCATCCAACTTAGTATCCCGTACCTGCCTTCTCTCCATACCCCCTGATCCCTTTAGCCACAAGTGCCACATCTAACGCCCTCTTAAATATAGCCAATGAACTGGCCTCAACTACCTTCTGCGGCAGAGAATTCCAGAGACTCACCACTCTCTGTGTAAAGAATGTTTTCCTCATCTCGGTCCTAAAGGAATTCCCCCTTATCCTTAGACTGTGACCCCTTGTTCTGGACTCCCCCAACATCGGGAACAATCTTCCAGCATCTAGCTTGTCCAACCCCTTAAGAATTTTGTAAGTTTCTATAAGATCCCCCCTCAATCTTCTAAATTCCAGTGAGTACAAGCCGAGTCTATCCAGTCTTTCCTCATATGAAAGTCCTGACATCCCAGGAATCAGTCTGGTGAATCTTCTCTGAACCCCCTCTATGGCAAGAATGTTTTTCCTCAGATTTGGAGACCAAAAAGACTGACCATTCGCTTTATTTATACCAACCATGATTTTATAAAATGTTCTCTGTTTGCCGCTGGGGTGGGAGATTGCAACCTTCACGTGGTCCGCCCTGTATCAACTAATGCAATCAACTCGACGTGCACAAACAGAAGATCAAATAGAACAAGTTGTCCAACAACTTTAGGCTGTGCACGCCACACAGAAGAAGAAGAAGAAGAAGAAGAAGTTTGCCGCTCAAGCCTCCTACTTTCCAAGTTAAAAAGTCCCAGCTTAACCAACCTCTCTAACATCTCTGGTCTCAGAGCAGGACGGATGGCATTCTTCCGGAGGCAATTGATTTCAAAATGTGCATTGCACATTAATGCCATCGCGTCCTGCTGAGTATCAGAGAGCGGTACCCCATCCACTGACCTGGCAAAGGCCGTGATACCTAAGGCAAGTAATCGTAAAACTTTGTGAAGTTTTATTTCCTGGGCTCTGTCGCCCCCTCCAATGTATCCCCAGATGGAATGGTTCACTTAGTGACATTTAGTGGGGCACAGTTTAGTGGGGCAATGTATTTAGCAGTAGTTTCCTCCATGGCCTGGTCTTGGAGTTGGTGGGAGGCCAGGTAATTGATGCTCATGGTCAATTCTTCTCCCAATGGCTCCCCTGTTAGGGAAGGGATTGCAATTTGGATGCCATCGGAGGTACTCCCGGGGTATGGCCCTCATGCCTCGAAGCATGCTGCCCAGCAGTGCCTCCGTACACTGAGTCAGTATAGTACTGGCCTCATACGCTTCCCTCATCAGAGGGGGGAACATGCAGCCCTGACACAGGTTCCCCGAAATTTGCAGGGCTGTGCAAGCCGGGGAATGTCCAACCTCCAATCCTACTATTCGGGGAAGACCTGCCGAAGCAGGTAAAGGAAATTGATGAGGAGGCAAAAACCGTTGGCCTTATCAAGGCACCTCCTAAGATTTCATCTTTCCGGCGACAGTACCCATACCCCCCCTTTCCACACCAAACGGTCCGCCGGGTATGGTGGACGTCACGAGCAGCAGGCACAGTGGCCTTTTTTAGGGCAGGGCCCAAGCTGGGCCATGTTCAAGATGCACGTATGGCGCCCTGCAACAGCCCTACCCCACAGACCTCGGGGGCAGAAGCAACCACTATACCGCTGATAAGCACTGAGGTAAGTGAGTCCGGTTGTTTGCGTAACACATCCTCGACGGATCAGTTACAAGTTGGGGGTAGATTACAGTTTTTCTTACATGAATGGCATTGGATTACATCTGACCCGTTTATACAGCACAGTATACAAGGTTTTCAAATTGAGTTCCTTTGACTCGTCTCCGCCCACTCAGCATACACCGAGCCGCACTTTTGTTCTTTCGCAACAGAAGTGTGCGGGTGCACAAGGGGAAATTGAGTCTTTACTCAAGAAAGAGGTAATTGCCATCCCAGCTGCTCAGTTCGGGCCTTTGCACTACCAAACTTTACAGTGTGCAAACGAGCAGGCGCTCAAGCTTCATAGAGGTTGCTTCTATAGACCCATGGAGTTGCCAGCTGAAGCCATTGCTGAGTTACAATGGTGTGTTACCAATATTCAGTATTGTTCTACTACTAGGTTACACAAAAGGCTGGAGAAACTCAGCGGGTGCAGCAGCATCTAAGGAGCGAAGGAGATAGGTGACGTTTTGGGTCGAGACCCTTCTTCAGACTACTATGTTAGTTGATACACCATCAGTTATCCTGCAAACTGATGCCAGTGCGCTAGGTTGGGGTGCTACCAACACCATCTCTAGCTGTGGGGGCAGATGGAATCTGAAGGAATCATCGATGCTTCAGTCACACGGTATTAACTACTTGGAATTGATGGGAGCACTCTATGGGTTAAAGGCTTATTGTACCAATATGCATCATGTGCATGTTCAACTTCAGATTGGCAACACTACAGCAGTAGTGTACATTAATCACATGGATGGAAGTAAGTCTGTATCCTGTGATAAGTTGTCTAATCTCATTTGACACTGGTGTATTACGAGAAACATCTGGGTTTCAGCTATCTACTTACTGTGTATATATATCATGGTGACAGACACCAGGTCACGACAATTCAATGACAACAAGGAATGGATGTTGAATCACGAAGTGTTTAATGACATTGTCCTTCGTTATGGTGTACCGGACATTGATCGGTTTGCATACAGGCTTAATCATCAGTTACCAAATTACGTGTCATGGGAACCAGACCCAGGGGAAGTTGCAGTAGATGCATTCTCGCTACACTGGGGTGGACATTTTTTGTATGTATTTCCCCCATTCTGCCTCACCAGTCGATGCTTGGCCGAGATCAAGCAAGACTCCGCTTCTGGAATATTGGTAGTACCAGACTGGCCGACTCAGCATTCGTTCCCACTCGTCCTATCTGTAATTACACAGCCTTTAATGGCTGTCCCCAAGAGCAGAAATCTGCTGGTACAGATTCTGAGACTGTTCCAGGGGCTCGGGCTTTCAGAGCGTACGATAGATGTGAGCACTGCGGCCTGGAGGAAGAGCACCCAAAACCAGTACCTCACTCACATAAAGAAATGGGAGACGTACTGTTGTCTCTCAAAAAATTCATATCTTCCATCACCGCTTCAATCACGGATATTTTGAAGTTTCTTTCATCACTTTTCTATGATCAGAAGCTCAGTTACAGTGCCATAAATAGTGCTAGGAGCGCTTTGTCATCTTATTTACAGTATGGCTGGGGTCAGGGAATCACACTGTAGGATCTCATCGCTTAATAACTAAATTCATGAAGGGCATTTTTAACTCTAAGGACCAAGGAACTAATTGTGGACTTCGGAAGGGGTAGGATGGGGACCCACAGTCCCGTTTATATCAACGGGACGATGGTGGAAAGGGTCAAGACCTTCAAATTCCTGGGTGTGCATATTTCCGAAGATCTTTCCTGGTCCCAGCACAATGATGCAATCATAAAGAAAGCACATCAGCGCCCCTACTTCCTGAGAAGATTACGGAGAGTCGGTTTGTCAAGGAGGACTCACCGTAATCAGTAGAGAGCTTGCTGACCGGTTGCACCGTGGCTTGGTACGGCAACCTGAGCATCCAGGAGCAGATAAGGCTGCAAAAAGTTGTAACCACTGCCCAGTCCATCATCGGCTCTGACCTTCTACCATCGAGGGGATCTATTGCAGGCGCTGCCTCAAAAAGGCTGGCAGCATCATCAAGGACCCACACCATCCTGACCACACACTCATCTCCCCGCTAGGTACAGGAGCCTGAAATCTGCAACAGTTCAGGAACAGTTTCTTCCAGGTTCAGGAACAGTTTCTTCCCCACAGCCATCAGACTATTAAACACAACTTCAAACAAACTCTGAACTATAACAGTCTATTCAGATTCAGATTCAGATTCAGAAAACTTTATTGTCTGTCGTAACAGAAAATCTTCTTTGACGTGGCTCAACATACAACAAGACAATATACAACAGTCATCATACAACACAGCCTTCTGCGGGCACACTCAGTGTGTATAGGTCTTAAAAACAAGTATAAAGATTAGAAACTGTAAAAATAGACAAGATAAAAGTTGAAAGTTGTGGATACGTGTAAAGTGACAGTGCGTCAGGGTTAATTTGTCCATTGATCATGTATTATTTAAACTATTTATGGCAATGGGTATGAATGAGTTTTTGTGGATGTTTTTCTTGGATTTGCACTTTATCTGTTTATTTATGTGTGTGTGTGTATATATTCTATGGTATATGGATATCTGATCTGTATTTATGTCTACAATATTCTGTTGTGCTTCAGCAAGCAAGAATTTCATTGTCCAATCTGGGACGCATGACAATAAACTCACTTGACTTGACTTGACATTTTTATTTAATTATGGAAAATTCTGACAAAATGTGTTAAAATGATTGACACGTAGTCATGCAGCAATTATGCAGGTTGCAGCACGCAAGGGGCAAGTGGGTAGGCCAGTTGGAGCAGATACTGTCGTTTTCAGACAATTCTTGTAAATATCTTGCCCTTTTAATGACTTCAAAGAGGAGTTCTTGCACTTTGAATTGAAGGAAAAACAAAAAGTTAGTGGCCAAACAAGAGCACATTCTATCTTCGGTGTCATAAGGTTCTCTCAAAAGTTCTCCAAGGGCGGTACGGTGGTGCAGAGAGAGTTGCTGCCTTACAGAGCCAGAGTCCCGGGTTCGATTCTGACTACGGATGCTGTGTGTACAGAGCTTGTACGTTCTCCCCGTGCCGTGAGTGGGTTTTCTCCGGGAAGCTCCAGTTTCCCCCCACACTCAAAAGACGTACACGTTTGTAGGCTAATTGGCTTGGTGTACATGTTAATTGTGTGTAGGATACTGTGCGGGAATGACCGGTCGGGACGGACACGGAGAGCCGAAGGACATATTTCTGCGCTGTATCACTAAACTAAATGAAGCTTTGAATGCGTCAAAACTTCATCAACGTCTGTAAACTAATCAGACTCAATTGAAGAACAAGCGAATCCTGGCAAAATAAGTTGAAGCACGGGTGGAAGAGGAGGAGGAGGACTGTCTGAACTGTATTTCCTTCCACCACAGTGAAGAGGAAATTATTGTCTGTGGATGTCTGTGTTGAATTATGTTGTCTATTGTGTCCTTTTTTAAATTGTAATGCCCCTGTCCCACTTAGGAAACCTGAACTGAAACCTCTGGAGACTTTGCGCCCCACCCAAGGTTTCCGTGCGGTTCCCGGAGGACAAAAACCTCCGGGAACTTTCACTAGCATCGCAACCCGCTTCGACTAAAAAATTCCCGATTTTTAAAACAGAAACCACTTTCGACCATTAGGGAGACTGACAAAAACCTCCAGGAACCTCACGGAAACCTTGGGTGGGGCGCAAAGTCTCCAGAGGTTTCCATTCAGGTTTCCTAAGTGGGACAGGGGCATAACGCTGCATGGTAAATTAAATTTCACTGCATCTTATGGTGCATGTGACAAATACATTTGAACTTGAACTTGAGTGGCCTAAATTGCACGAGGTTGATGTACCAGGGACACTGCTGTTGTTTCCCTGAAAAAGACAACAGAGACAGCCTTTAAAGTTGCCTGGAAAATTGCACCAAGTCAGTCAATGATTGTGTTTTAATTTGATTTCTATTCAAGGTTTCATTTGATTTATTTAGTATTGGATGCTTCAATTCAGTTTAATCTGGTTTTTATTTGTTGCATTTAATTTGGTGTTCAATAATTTAATTTGAATTTTGTTTCATGCCTTAATTTTCTTTACAATTATTTCATTTAATTTTTACTTAATGCTTTAATTAAATAAAATGCTTGTATGATTAATAAGCTGCAACTTAAAATCTTGAAAACTCAAATCATTTTGACAGAATTTTCAATTCAGTTATTATGCAATCTTAAAATATTAGATCGATCGACTAAATGTTTGATCAATTTTCAGCCACGGATGAAAAAGTTTGGGACCCACTGCTCTATGGTATAAAAGTTTAAGTTTACTCATCTGATCTTCAGTTTACTCTATTAAATAATGAGTACATTGTTTTAAGGTTCTCAAAAGTACTAGGACCAGAATAAGGCCATTCAGCCCATCAAGTCTACTCTAACATTCAATCACGGCTGATCTATCTTTCCCTCTCAACCCCATTCTCCTGCCTTTGCTCCATAATCCCTATCACCCTTACTAATCAAGAATCTGTCAATCTCTGCCTTAAAAATGTCCATTGACGTGGCCTCCACAGACGTCTGTGATAATGAATTCTACAGGTTCACCACCCTCTGACTAAAGAAATTCCTTCTCATCCACTTTCTAAAGGTACATTATTTTATTCTGAGACTATGACCTCATGGAGGCTATGACCAGTGGAGTAGACGAGTAGTCTAGGGGGTGCCGTCCAGTTGGTATGGCTGCCCAGCCTGCAGCTGTCTGTTTTTTAACTTCTTTCTTTTATTTTTAGTGAGTTTCAATGTTTTGTTTTTGGAGCCCTAGCCTTTTTTATGTGGGGGGGGAAGGGGGAAACTGCTTTTCCTGGTCCCTACCTGGTCGGAGAGGCAGCTTTTCTCCGGGCTGCACCGTCGACCCGTCCTCGCGGCCTACCAGCGGGCCTGGAGCGGCGTTTCCTCACGGGACCGCTCAGAACCTCGGCTTCGGCAGCGGCTCAGCGTTGGAGCAGCATCGGGGAGCGGAGCGGGCGATACCTTGCCTGGGTCGCCGCGCTGGAGCTCCGGAATGCTGAGACCGCAGGTGAACATCGCGGAGCTGCGGGACTGCGGAGCGGGCGGCAGCGCTGAACTTTAACATCGGGAGCCTGGGATCTCTCGGCGAGATCGCCAGTTGTGGATCTCCATCCAGCGCGGCCTTGTCAGCTTCAGAAGCCACGGACTCCGGTAGGGAAGCGGCCGTTCCAGGTGTCCCAAGCCGCTGTGAGGACTCTCCCGACGCCGGAACACCACTACCCGGCGAGAAGGCCTAAAACATCGGGCCGCCGTAGCGCCGACTGCAGAGGCCTCAATAGGCCCGACTATGGGTGGACATGGGGATGGGACTGGACTTTGTGCCTTCCCCCACAGTGGGAACCATTGTGGGGGGATGTTTTTATGTTCATTGTTAATTCTTTAGTGTTGGGTCTTATCTTTATCTGTGTGCTGCATGGCAAGTCAAATTTCACTACACCAATTGGTGTATGTGACAATAAATGTCCTTTGTTTGTCCTTTTGACCTCTGGCCCTAGACTCTCCCACTAGTGGAAACATCCTCCCCACATTCACTCTATCCAGGCTTATTAATCTGGAATGTGCAGTTTACTAATACTTGATTTGATATTTCTTATGTTGAAAATAAAATTCTTGAGGAGGACTGGAAATGTACACCAAGCTATCCTCATGGATAATGATGGCCTATCCTCTGCGTGTGCTGCAACTCCGCTGACTAGTAAAACACTGATAATCTCCGATCCGATTGTTTGGAATTGCTGATGGTTCAGAATCCAGCACACGGGTGCTTATCCCCGCGCTCAAGTTTCAAGTCGAGGTTAGTGTTGTATGCAGGTCCATGGAGGCACAGGTATAATGAAAACCTTGCTTGCAACAGCAGCACAGGTATGTAGACTCAGACAACAGACAAGAATAGAAATTATCGTATAAATTATGTAAACTTGCAAAAAACAAACCATTACTGCAACCCAATTAGAAAATACAAGTCGATAGTAGTGCAAGACGTGATCCGATGAGCTCTGATGCTGAGATAGGATTAGATTTACACAGGTTGCTTCAAGAACCTGATAGTTGTAGGAAAGTCCTGCTCCTGGTGGTGTGGGACTTCAGACTTCTGTACCTCCCGCCTGATGGTCCTCCCTAATGGGACTGTATTCCTGATCTTGCCATCTACCTCTTTGCGGCCCTTGCACTTTTTACCTGCACTTTATTTTTAGTTACAACACTATATTCTGCTCTGTGTTCCCTTTTGCACTACACGTTGTACTCTTGTGTGGCACGATTTGCGTGGAAATGTGACAATATCCAACCAATAGGCCTATACACTGTGGGATGAGAATTTTTTGGGAATAATTAAGTTTTTGTGGTCAATTTACTGGAGATGCAGTAATGTAATTAGGATCATACTTTGCTGCATTCTGTTTAGAGCTCTGGAGTGGAAATACTAACACTTGCAACCCAATGGGATGGTAGAGCAGGAAAATAGACTAACCTCCTGCGCATATCCCTCCATTCCCTGCATATTCATGTGCCTACCCAAAAGCATCTTAAACGTCATTTTCATATCTGCTTCCACCACCACATCAGACAGCACATTCCAGACACCTACAGACCTGTTTAAAAAAACTTCCTCTCATCTTCTTTAAATTTTACATTAAAGCTATGCCTTCCAGCATTTGGCATTTCCACCTTGGGAAAATGGTTTTGTCTGCCATATCTATGCCTCTCAGAATTTTATACATGTGTATCAGGTCTCTCCTCAACCTCCGACGTTCCAGAACAAAAAATGTAAAGCTGCCGTACCTCTCTTTCTAGCTGATGCCCCAGAATCCAGGCAGCATCCGGGTTGCCCCTTCCCCAAAACTTTCACATCTGTCCTGTAAGGAGTCAATCAGAAATGAACAACATAATCCAAATCCAAATCCAAAACATAATCCAAATGTTGCGGAACCGATGTATCACAAATATGCAACATGACTTCTTGACTCTTACATTCAATATAACACATGGAGGGGGAAAACCCAAGGGGTCACAGAGGGAACATGCGAACTCCACATACTGAGCACCCAGCACAGGACTGAGGGATCAATCTACCGGAGATGTGTAAAAGGAAGACCAACCACTCTGCCACACTGCTGCCCTTTCTTGCATTGATTATGCTGCACCACCACACACCTTTGTGGCAAGTGTTAAATGGTATAAAGGGCCTGTCCCACCAGCATCCGACTCCATGCGATGAGCGCGACTAAACTAGAAGCGGGGGCCGCGCGGAGGTCGGGTGATCCCCTGTACAGGGCCGTTCCCACCAGCATCAGACTCCATGCGATGAGCGCGACCAAACCGGCAGTGGGGGCCGCGCGGAGGTCGGGTGAGTGGCGCAACATGGCGCAAAGTGAGGCCAACTTGGAGCGAAGTCTTAAAGGTAAGTTCGCCAGGACAGAGAGGGGCACACAGAGAGGGGCACAGAGGCACACACACAGAGGGCCATGGAGCCACAACATAGAGGGTCACGGAGGCACCTACAGATAGGTTCACGGAGGCACGATGTCGGGGCGGTGTGTAATGCGTCGAGGCGACTGCGAGCCGACAAGCCGTTGCCACGCAGAATTTTTGAACATGGTCAGTTTTTCGGAGCCCCGCGCGATGACGGGACGAACTCCGCACAATTCCGCACGGCTCTGGCGATCGAAGTGGGACCGGCCCCGCGACGCCGGACGGCTCAAGCGACCACGTTAGGTCACGCTCATCGCATGGAGTTGCATGCTGGTGGGACAGGCCCTTAACACCAACAGAACTCAAATTGACATCAATTGACTCAAATCATTGCAGTTCAACAGCAACGGATGGGAACTGAAACCACAGTGTCTTCACTGCCCACGTACTTGTGATGTTAGCAGGCAGGTCACAGTAGTTTGCCAGTTTGACAAGACTTGCATAAGGGAAATTCCTGGGCGTGACAGAAGTGTGGTTTGTCCTCGGGCACCGTGGCTCGAAATGCACGCATGTTTAAGTTTAGTTTATTGTTACATGTACTGCGGTACAGTTAAAAGCTTTTGAGTGCAAACCAGTCAGTGGAAAGACAATACATGATTACAATCGAGCCATCCACAGTGTACAAATACACGATAAAGTGAATAACGCAAATAATGTTTAGTGCACGATAAAGTCCAGTACGTTCTGATCTAAGATAGTCCGAAGGTCTCCAATGAAGGTAGAAGGTAGCTCAGGACCACTCTCTAGTTGTTGATAGGATAGTTCAGTAGCCTGGTAACAGATGGGAAGAAACTGTTCCTGAATCTGGAGGTGTGTGTTTTCACACCTTTATACATCTTGCCTGATGGGAGAGGGGAGAAGAGGGAGTGGCCGGGGTGCGACTTGTCCTTGATTATGCTGGTGGCCTTGCCAAGGCAGCGTGAGGTGTAAATTGAGCCAATGGGGAAAAATAGCCTATAAGATAGTTTCTGTCAATGTTTCTGTCATGCACAAATACATGTGCTGGACTTAACCAAAAATCTTCACTGTCCTCTCAAATGGTTAGATTTATCTGGTCTGTCATAAGCGGCAATGTTTGTCTGTTTGTTATTCTTCTTATTTTATTGTTTTTTTTTAATTAATTGATCACGTTGTGATGCGTTTAAGTTGTTTATTTAACATCAACCGGCCGAAGGGCCTAAAGATGGAAATTAGCTACTGGCTATAATCTTGCATATTTACATGTACATGTTTATTAATATGCCCTGTCCCCGTTTAAAAAATATAAATAAATCTATAAATAAATAAATCTTACTCTCAGACAACAAAGAAAAATGGATGAATGATATAAGACTGTGAAAAAAAACAAGTCATGACTGCAAAACATAATTAGGACAAAAAGTTTGAATTGTCGGGGGAAGAGGTGGTCCGTAGTGTTCTGATGCCAAGGTAGGATTAGGTTTCAACAGGTCAATTTAAGAATCCGATAGTTGCAAGTAAGTAGCCGTTCCTGAAACTAGTGGTGTGGGACTTTAAGCGGCTGTACCTCCTGCCTGGCAGTGGCAACATAAAGAGGCTATGGCCCAGATGGTGGACAATCTTGATGATAGATGCTGCTTTCTTGAGGCAGCACCGCATGTTGGTGCTATTCAATGGAGAAGAGTGCTTTTGATGGGCTGGACTGAGTCCGCCATTCTCTGCAGAGTCTTACGTTCCCGTGCATGGAAATTGCCGTATCAGCCAAAGATCTAACCAGTCAGGACACTTTCTACTGTGTACCTGTAGAGGTTTGTTAAAGTAGTTGTTGACATCGCCAAATTTCTTTAAACTTCTATTAAACTAGAGGCGTTTGCATGCCTTCTTCATGATAACCTTTTTGCGCGAGGCTCACCGGAGATGTTAATGCCCAAGAATTTGAAGAGAGCGAGGCCACTATTCTGGCGCCCCGATTAGCACACCGAAGCTGTTTCCCGTTAATACATGGGATTTATAGCCTCCGTGAGTCTGTGCCCCCTGGCTCTAGAGCCCAGAGTTTTCCTCTCCAGGTTTAATCTGTCCTGACACTGGACCCTTAGTTCTAGGCTCTCCAGAAACTGTGTCCCGAGTTCTACATTCTCCTGACATTGTGCCGTCTGATTCCACACTCTCCAGATACTTCCTTCTGGTTCTAGGTCCACCTGAGACTGTTCCCAGATCACATCCCCTAGTTCTAAGCTCTTCAGATCCCTATTTTCAGTTCTAGATTCTCCTGGGTGTGCCCTCTTGGTTCTTTCCCAGAGCCTTTCCTGTTCTAGATTCCCTTGAGACTATGTCTAGGTATGTTACAATACCTACCTTTAGCGGCGCTGCAGTTCTGCCGCTCCCCGTGTGCCGACTTTGGCACCTTTCAGAGGGGGGCGGGTTTAAAATGCCGATTTTCTTTCGGCAGTCCAAGTCGATCCATGTCGGGCGATTTCGTCGCTAAAGAGAAATCGCTCCAACATTTCATTCATAAAGGTTTTTTTAAACTACGCTAGATTATTTATTAACTAGAGTAGTTTAAAAATCATCTTCTAAAGCTCTGAACGGTGACAGCGGAACGGACCTAAGGTAGGCGATAAAAGAAGCTACACAGTTTATTTTTACATAAAAACTTCGTTTTTAGGAAGGATTTAATCACATTTTCATGTTGCGAAAAGGGGACAAAATAAAAAGTATGAACCGGCTGTACTTTTCATACTGACTTCACCGCAAACTGCAACGTTCCAATCCACCGCATTCCACTAAAACCCACTCGCTAGTTGATTTAAATGGCCATTCATTTACAGGCATTAAACACTAAATTCCTTCCATTTGGCCTATAAATTCATGAAAATGAGATTTTAAAATTATGTTATATTGTGGATTATTGTGTGAATGTTATTTGGACACTTAGGCAATTTAAAAAGTTTATCTTTTCTTAAGAAATGGATAGATGTTTAGATCCACTCATTGAATTTTGTAATTAGCTACAATTAGATAACTAACTAATATGCTTTAATTTCAGGTCATCCAAGTAAGATTGTTTCATATTTGTTTCAGAATGCTTCAATCTATAATAACTGAAAATTTCATTGTTCTCTTAATTTTTAAGAAAGTTATGGGCTTTTAACTGTTCTAGATCACAGCTTTTGAATTAAGTCAATTGAAAGGCAATGGGGAACAAGATGCTAAGTTCCGAGTATGAAAATGGTCACAACTTTCTTAATACTGAAGATATGAAAGTGAATTAGGTGTCAAATTAAACTTCTTTTTATGCTTTATCTGATGGGTTAAATTGCAGACTTGATTTTTAAAATTCCAAAATTTTGTAACATTGCTACTATGTCCCTGCCTCTAGACTCTCCAAAGTGTGCTCCAGAGTTCAACGCTCTCCTGATATGGTCTCCCCAGTTCTAGACACTCCAGCCTGAGCAGCAGTCTCAGGGCCTGCCAAATTGCCTTGCCAAACCCCTCACCAGTATTTCATGGCACTGTGGTGATGGCAGTGGGTTTAAGATAGATAATGTTGTTTTTCTGGTGAGGCTGATGCCATACCAACATTATGAGTCAGTGCAAAACAAATTCGGAGACCAAATGTTATTGCCTCACTCTCTGAACTCCAGCTATATATTCTCTATAAACGACATCCCCATCTTCTCCTCCCTCCACCCCAACCTTCCTGCAGCTGTCTCTGTGTGGACCTGGCATATAGAGTCTGAAATCACCTAGAGGAGTTAAGCAGCTGGGTACTCTATTAAAGGGCTTTGTTGAGGATGCGACAGAGATTGACTAGAATGGTCCTGGGCATGTGGCATCACAGATACCTGGCTCTCCCAGAGTTGGCCCCAGAGCTGATGAATTTGTTAACAATCTCAGAGGTTCTCCAAATATATGATGCAAGCACCCGATGATATCTCCATCGGTTGAACTGCAGAAACTGCACTAGTTTAAGGAGTTAGTTTAGTTAGGAGCATATTGGAAGGGTGTGGGTGGAAGATGAAAGATAATAATTCCATCTATTGTTTGTGAAATAATCACAGCCCAAAACATGAAGAAAATACAGCAACTGATCCTCCACAGAGATTGGCAACTTTCTAAAAGGACATTGTATACATTGACACATCAGCCGTGTCCATATCAAGGCTCACTTTACACGAAGCACAACTCTTCATACTGGGAATACAGGCAATAACAAAAGGAAAGGGCAACATTGTTCTGTTTTGTAAGCACTGGCATACAAATTAACGACAGTGAGTTTTAGCACAATTGACCGTACGATTACAATGTAGTCACAAAAATAAAACAATTAGCTTTAATCGAGCTTTAAAACATTTGGAATTGACATGGATACCACAATAGTTACACTTACGTTCCTTGATCTGTGTTTATTTGTGGCAGTCTCCTTTTCTGTGCGCACTAGAACACAGACCTGTATGTGGCTTAGAGTTGACTGGAATAAATTTGATATCATGCCTTCTCTTGGGTCAGATTTCAAGTAAAGTGATCTCCAGAAAGAAGTGTTTGTGTACATGTACCTAGTAAACTGTACAAGATGATGAGACTCGCTGTGACCCAGAAATTTTGTTGGAATGCTTCAAATTGGCAGAGAAACAGAAAACACTGGAAATGTTCAGCTTAGTGAGGGAGGAGGGAATGTTGTTTGCTTCTAATAGGCTGGATTATCCCCAATCTGCAGTAATCTACTCCAAATGCATTAGGCCAGTCAAAACTTTAGGCTGTGCACGCCACACAAAAGAAGACCAAGGCCAGTCAAACTGACCTTCCACACCCAAGAATTGGTCTCCTAATCTGAGGAAAGATATTCTTGTCATAGAGGGAGTACAGAGAACGTTCACCAGACTGGTTCCTGAGATGGCAGGACTTCCATATGAAGAAAGACTGGATAGACTCGGCTTGTACTCGCTAGAATTTAGGAGATTGAGGGGGGATCTCATAGAGACTTACAAAATTCTTAAGGGGTTGGACAGGCTAGATGCAGGAAGATTGTTCCTGATGTTGGGGAAGTCCAGGACAAGGGGTCACAGCTTAAGGATAAGGGGGAAGTCTTTTAGGACCGAGATGAGAAAATCATTTTTCACACAGAGAGTGGCAAATCTGTGGAATTCTCTGCCACAGAAGGTAGTTGAGGCCAGTTCATTGGCTATATTTAAGAGGTAGGTAGATGTGGTCCTTGTGGCTAAAGGGATCAGGGGGTATGGAGAGAAGGCAGGTACAGGATACTGAGTTGGATGATCAGCCATGCTCATATTGAATGGCGGTGCAGGCTCGAAGGGCCGAATGGCCTACTCTTGCACCTATTTTCTATTTTTCTATAGACATAAAATGCTGGAGTAACTCAGCGGGTCAGGCAGCACCTCCGGAGCAAAGGAATAGGTGACGTTTTGGGTCAAAACCCTTGTTCAGACTTCCACAACTGTCAGCGATATTCCTTGAAGTGGTTCCTGGGAATTTTATCCAAATACTATGCATTTGTGTGGCTTAATCGCACAGCTAGTTGAGATGCTACTGCTCCAGCGATCCATGTACAATTTTGACCTCCATTGCTGCCTGCCAGGAGATTGCATGTTCTCCCAGTGACTGCATGGTTTTCCTCCAATTTCCTACCATCCTGCAAATGTGTTGCTTGGGTTGGAAACTAGCCACTGTGAATGGCCTATTGTCTATTGCCCCTAGTGTGTGGGTGGGGGATAATCAATAGGAGCTTGATCGCCCCGATGCGGGGGGCTTGACCGCTGGTTGCGGGAGCCAAGATCGCCCCGACAACGAAAGGTTCGAGTGCCCTGACTGCAAGAGAACAAAGAAGGGAAGATGATTTTCAAAGTCTAGAGAGAGATTTGGGCCATTTGGAAGAGTGGGCTGAAAGATGGCAGATGGAGTTTAATGCTGATAAGTGTGAGGTGCTACATCTTGGCAGGACAAATCAAAATAGGACGTACATGGTAAATAGTAGGGAATTGAGGAATGCTGTGGAACAGAGGGATCTAGGAATAACTGTGCATAGTTCCCTGAAGGTGGAATCGCATGTAGATAGGGTGGTAAAGAAAGCTTTTGTGTGCTGGCCTTTATAAATCAGAGCATTGAATATAGGAGTAGGGAAGTAATGTTAAGTACAAGGTATAGGTGAGACCAATTCTGGAGTATGGTGTACAATTTTGGTCGCCTAATTATAGGAAGGATGTCAACAAAATAGAGAGAGTACAGAGGAGATTTACTAGAATGTTGCCTGGGTTCCAGCAACTAAGTTACAGAGAAAGGTTGAACAAGTTAGGTCTTTATTCTTTGGAGCGCAGAAGGTTAAGGGGGGACTTGATTGAGGTCTTTAAAATGATGAAAGGGATAGACAGAGTTGACGTGGATAAGCTTTTCCCGTTGAAGGTAGGGAAGATTCAAACAAGAGGGCATGACATGAGAATTAAGGGACAGATGTTTAGGGGTAACACGAGGGGGAACTTCTTTACTCAGAGAGTGGTGGCTGTGTGGAATGATCTTCCTGCAGAAGTGGTGGAGGCAGGATCGATTTTAACATTTAAAAGTAAAGTGGATAGGTATATGGACGGGAAGGGAATGGAGGGGTATGGTCTGAGTGCAGGTAGATGGGACTAGGGGAAAATAAATGGTCGGCACGGACTGGAAGGGCCGAGAAGGCCTGTTTCCGTGCTGTAATTGTTATATGGTTATATGATTGAACTTTTTTTTACCTTCCATCGCTGTGAGGAATGTGGGGGAAGTGGCTGTGGTGGATGTTCATGTTCAACATTTATTTGGGTGCCTTGGTGCTAGTTATTGGTATAACTGTATGGCAATCTGAATTTTGCCATACCTTAATTGGTACATGTGACAGTAAACTCACCTTGAAACCTTGAATGTGGGGAGAGTGCTTTATAGGAAAAATAAATGGGAAATGGATGATTTTGGGATGTGACACTATAGGTGTAATGGGCTGAATGACCTCCGTCTATGTCGTAAGGAAATGTGGAAAATTCCTATCAGTGTACTGCTCATGGAAAAGGAAATTATATTTGGGAAGACTTCGGGTCTCTGGTGGAACATTTTGATTTTCCTTGCTTTGAAATGTATCAGTATTAATGAAAGGAAAATTTGGCACTGACTGAGAGAATTCCATGACCATAGAACATCTGAAAGTACTCACAACTAATTAATCAGCGCTAGAATGAGGAAAAATGTGATTTGTGCAAGTCAACATCCATAACCAGCAATGGGTTAATTCACCAATGTATTATTTTCCGTTCTGATGAGATTGATGGACAGATATTGATTGGAATATCAGTGAGTAATTCCCAAATGTACCTTTCATATTCTTTACCATTGAAAAGGCCATTGAATCCAAACTGGTACACAGACCAATCTTATTCCCCCACCAATTCCCCAATAACGATTTGCTCCACAGCAACTCCCCAAGATTACAAAAACGTGCAGGGTTGGAAGGTCAATTGGCTGTTGTAGATTGCCTCACGTGTCCATGTTTAGTTCAGTTTCGAGATACAGCGCAGAAACAGGCCCTTCGGCCCACTGAGTCCGCACCGACCAGCGACCTCCACACATTAACACTACCCTACATACACTGGGGACAATTTACATTTATACCAAGCCAATTTACCTAGGAACCTGTACATCTTTGGAGTGTGGGAGGAAACCGAAGGTCTCGGAGAAAATCCACGTGGTCACGGGGAGAACGTACGAACTCCGTACAGACAGCGCCCATAGTCAGGATCAAACCCGGGTCAAACTCTACCGCTGCGCCACCGTGCGCAAAATCTGAACAGGGGATAAAATCTGCACGGGGTGGGTCGGGGGGGGGAATAATGGGAATGTGGGAGAGGAGCTCAGCAGTATGAACATTGATTTTTTCCAACTGCAAGTAACTCTTGTTTACTTTTTCCCACTCTCTCCATCCCTCCCCACCCGAGTTCTCCAAGTAGTTTCACCGACCTCCTGATTAATTTTTCTGATTGTATACCTCATTGTACTCTTCTCCAGCTAACAATGTATAATTCTACATTTGCTCGTTATCGCCTGCTTTGATCGGACGTTTTCACACCTTACCCTTCCATATCTCTAGTCTCCCTCTCCCCTGAATCTGTCTGATGAACAGTCTCAACTCGAAGCATCACCCATTTCTTCTCTCCAGAGGTGCTGCCTGTCCCGCTGAGTTCCATCACGGGCACAGCCCTCCCACCATCTAAAGCACCTGCACAAAACTCTGCCGCAAGAAGGCAGCATTTATCTTCACGAATCCACACCATCCAGGCCATGCCCTCTTCTTGCTCTACCATTGGCCAGGAGTTACAGCCTAAAGTCCCATACCACCAGATTCAGCAACAGCTCTTTTCCTGCAATCATCAGGGTCTTGAACTGATTTGCACCACCCTAAGATAGACACAAATTGCTGGAGCTGCTCATCGGGTCAGACAGCATCTCTGGAGAAAAGGAATAGGTGACGTTTCTGGTCGGAACCCTTCTTCAGACAGTTGAAGAAGCATTCCCATCCAAAATGTCACCTATTCCTTTTCTCCAGGGATGCTGCCTGACCTGATGAGTTACTCCAACATTTTGGGTCTATCTGCGGTATGAACCAGCATCTGCAGTTCCTTCCTGCACAACACTAATGCAACCTTGGCAACTGAGCACGATGGACCACCTCTTGCACTACCATGGTTACGCATTTCTAATTGTGTTTTGCACTAATGTGAAATCACAGCCTAGGTTACACTTACAACACCAGCCATGTTTAATAAAAGGATTCATGATATTGGGATTTTTCGATGTAATGGAAAGAATTGGATTTAATAGTTTTTGTTTCCATAGTGAGAATTCTGAAGTTATTACGTGACAATAGTTAAGAAGGGTTTCATTTATTCAGAATTATTAGTGTGAGCGGAGGCAAGATGTTGGAAACATTTACAAAGGGTCCTGCTTTTGTTCGATAATATAATGGAAAAATTGATAAATATAAGATGGATTGAGATTCCCATGGTAGGAGAGGATAGATTATGACCATAGTCTGACAATATCAAGTAGTGTTGATTAAAGAAGACATTTTCTTGCACGCAATGTAGTGAATTTGTAGTACATGACGACGGCAAGTTCACAAATGTAAGTCAGCATAAACAAGAACAAAGCATACAGACACACTTTATTTCACATCGTTTGATCAGTACAAGTAACCCAATGTGCCATGTGGGAGTACTTTGTGTCAATTGCAAATCAGGCCTTGGAGATCTTATTGACCACAGGGGAAAAAGATAGATTCACTAATGATGCAATTCATTTCTCTTGCCATTCTTCAAAACAATAAACAATGTCTTATCAGTACTGTTCTGTTATTTTGGCAAGGCCAAATTAAGAACATGTTAATGTTGTAATGTGTTGACATAGTGTTTCAGTGGTTTATTTAAACGTAAATAATTAACAAAAGTAATATTAGATTCTTATTTCAGCCACACATGCGCACACATCTAGTGCAATATGCCTCACCTCATCCCAGGGAAGAAACAGACAAACACAGTATTTATCACAAGACATAATGTTAACAAGACTCCTCCATGCATACCAACCATCTCTTCTGGCAACTGGTTATACCATTTTAGCTAGATTATTCCTCTAAATGGATATTTTAGATTGGGCATTCCTTGATGCTTAGGGAGACATTGGTAGTATCAGCCTTGCGGCTCCAGGTAGCTTGGTTACGAGTGAATGCAATGCCTGAGGTATGTCTCTACAGCCATTGCATATCATTTATGCTCCCTTACAAATCGACAATTGGATCAACTCGATCACATTGGCACTTTGCACAGCTTGTGGGGGAGGGTGCCCGGTGCACTTGCAATAAAACCGACAGAAGTCATCTGCAGCCAGAGTTGGCTGGCCTCAACAGTCAAACACTCCCGCACGAATTATGGCTGAGAATCTGACTAAGCACAGTTGTCAAAGGGTGTATGGGTTTGGTTTACAAGCTGCTGTACAAAGATACGGAGAATGTCGCACAATTGACCACCTGGGTATTACATAGTGGAATCCAATCGTTGAAATATCCATTTACAGGGCAGTTACCTCACTGAAAAAGCAGCAGAATTGAAGAACTCAATGCATGTTTCTTTAGCATTTTTAGTACAGGTGCCCTTTCCTTTCTGAAAAGAACATTAAAACCAAGCTATTTAATAGTCACATCTGGTGCCCTAAGCCCACTCCTTCCTTCCGAATTGGAAAATGCGAACACAGTCTTTAGAATTAAGTGAGTTGGGGACATTAAGTTCACATCAGGCCCCTTTAGTTACAAACATAGATTGAAGTTGGAGACACGTAAGCTGGCCAGGCCAGTGGAGAGGACACGTTTCAGGTGGGAGCTATGAACAAGAGGTCTCATTCTCTCCCCGTGGTGAGCAGCTTGAGGGCCTTCTGAAGATTCTGCACGGCCGTCCCCACATCTTCATATTGCAGGGCACTGCCTGCATATTTGCAGTACTTCTGAGCTCTGGCGTAATCTTCTGGGGTCAGGCGCATTTCCCCTGTGGGCAAAACAGGAATTCCAATGTCAAGGAAGTTCGAATTAGAATCATTATTAGTTTTGTCGACGTAAACGTATTAACATGCCTGATCACTTCAGTCGAGAAATAAAAAACAAATTGCTGGAAATGTTGAACAACCCAAAATCTGTGCACAGTGGTGCAGTTGCTGCCTCACAGTGCCAGAGACCAGAGTTCGATCCCGACTAGACTAAACTAAAAATGCTAAGAATATTTATTTGTCATATGAACTGGAACAATGAAAGTCTTGCTGCACCTTTGCACGCACATTAGATGCAATGACAACAAGTAAATATGCAATACATTGTCAGTGAGGTCCACTATTGTGTAAAAACCAAAGTATGTTGAGCCACAGTCGTAGCGCAAAGGAAATACAGATTGATGATTAGGATTCTGTTATTACTTAAAATTTCTAACATTTCGCCATAGTTTTGTTTTTCAATTTCAATTTCGTGAACTGCTTTGTAAAGTCAAGTTGTGGAGCCATAGAATCATAGTCATACAGTGTGGATACAGAGCATTCAGCCCAACATGCCCACACCGCCCAACATGTCCCATCTACACCAGTCCCACCTGCCTGTGTTTGGCCCATATCCCTCGAAATCTGTCCTATCCATGCATCCGTCTAATGTTTCTTAAATGTTGCAATGGTCCCTGCCTCAACTACTTCCTCTGGCAGCTCGTTCCATACACCTACCACTCTTTGTGTGAAAATGGTACCCCTCAGATTTCTATTACATTTTTCCACCTTCACCTTAAACCTATGTCCTCTGGTTCTTGATTCCCCTCCTCTGGGCAAGAGACCCTGTGCGTCTACTCGATCTATTCCACTCATGATCTTATACACCTCTATAAGACCACCCCTCATCCTCCTGCTCAACATTTCCCTATTGCTCAGACCCTCGAGACCTGGCAACATCCTTGTAAAGATCCTCGAGCTATTTCACCAGAGTTTAAGGCATCACTGAAGTAGATTCATTCAAAAAATTGATCCACCTTCAGACTGTTTATAACAGTCATGCAGAACTACAGCATGCTGTTCATCCAGCCTGCACCAACTTCAAAAGCATATTTTCACACTCTTTCCATTCTAACTCATCCTATTTGCACTACATTTACATGGGTCCTCAATGAAGTGGTCCTCAAACTCTCCACCATTCATCCAAAATCTAGGGATAATTTACTGCGCCCAATTACCAAAATGATCGATACATTTTTGGGATGTTTGAGGAGGAAACAGGCATGGTCCCATGGATAATTTTAGTTTAGTTTAAAGACACACGGCGGAAACAGGCCCTTCGGCCCACCGTGTCTGTGCCGACCAGCGATCCCTGCACACTTACACTATCCCACACACACTGGGGACAATTTACAATTATATCAAGCTAATTAACCTACAAACCTGTACGTCCTTTGGAGTGTGGGAGGAAACCGGAGATCCCGGAGAAAACCCATGCAGGTCACGGGAAGAACGTACAAACAGCGCGGTGAGGATCGAACCCGGGTGTCTGGCGTTATGAAGGCAGTAACTATCACACCGTCACCATGCCGCCCTAAAAATGTGAAAACTCCACACAGATAGCACCGAAGGTCAGGATTGAACTCAAGTCGCTGGCGTGGTGAAGCAGTGGTTCCACCAACTGCCACAGTGCCACCCAGAAACATTAGGGTAACAGAATCCAAGGTGTAGCAAATCCCTTTGCTCCTCTTTCCGGGTCACTTGACTAAGATCTACCACCAGAGGGCGCTGACGATGGTAGCCTCACCTACAGTCTGTCTGTCTTTTTGTCTTTTTTCAGAATCAGAATCAGAATCACACTTTATTCGCCAAGTATGTTTTGCAACATTTGAGGAATTTCACTGGCCACGTCAGTCATACAATTAAAAGCAACAGATCACTCAAAAAAGCACATTTTAACATGAACATCCACCACAGTGACTCCTACACATTCCTCACTGTGATGAAAGGCGAAGTTAAGTTCAAGTCTCTTCCTTTTGTTCTTCCTCGGTCATGGGCCTCGAGCCCCCGTTGACGGGATGATGATGACTCCCGTAGCCGGTGGCGTTTGGGCCCTCAGTGTCGAGGCGATCAAGCTCCCGCATCGGGGGATGTCAGCTCCCCCTCGCCGGGCGATCGAACTTCGCGTCGGGGCTGGTCGAACCTTCCCCGACGTCGGAGCACCCGACTCGCCTCACCCACGAGCACTTGATGGTGATTCTGCGGTGGTCGCGGTGGGAGCGAACCCCGGCAAGGGATCAGCTCCGATGTTAAGTCCGCGCCCCGCAGTGGGGCTCACGACAGTCCGAGGAGGCCTCCAGCTCCATCGATGGTAGGCCGCAGAGCCCAGAGAATGTGCTCTGAAAATTGATCACATCTCCAGGAAGGTAAGAGCTTGATAAAAGGTTTCCCCCGACCCCCCCCCCCCCACCCCTCACATAAAACTTATTTTTGGTGTGTTTTAAAAGTTTGTTTTAATGTTCTCTGGTTTGTTTTACGCGGTGGGGGGTGGGGTGGGGAAGGGGGTGGAGATAACTTTTTTTCAATCTCTTACCTTGCCGGAGATGCGATTGTTTTCCGGATCATATCTCCGGTCGCTCTGCGGCCCAACATCATGGAGCTGGAGGCCTTGCCCAGGACTGACTTTGAACGCCCCCTCGGGCACGTGGACTTACCATCAGAGCCAATTCCTTGCCTGGGATCGACGCTCCAACCGCGGCCTGCGGATTTCACTATCGAGAACCTTGCAGTCTCGGGTAGAGACCGTAGATATCGGGAGCTCCAATGATGCAGAAGGTTCAAACAGCCCCGACCCGGGGTCAGATCGCCCGGTGCGGGGGAGCTGAAATCCCCCCCCCGGTGCAGGAACTCGATTGCCCCAACGCAGAGGGCCCAAACGCCGCCGGCTACAGGAGCCAAGATCGTCCCGTCAACGGAAGGCTCGAGGCCCCTGACCGTGGAGGACAAAGAAGGGAAGAGATTGAACTTTTTTTCGCCTTCCATCACAGTGAGGAATGTGGAGGAGTCACTGTGGTGGATGTTTATGTTAAAATGTATTTTGTGTGTTCAGTTGCTTTTTATTGGTATGAAATGAAATTCCTGGTATGTTGCAAAACATACCTGGCTAATAAAGTATTATTATGATTATGACATTATGATTATCTCTCATTTCTAGCCACGTCTTAAATGCCTCTTAAATGAAACACGTCTTAAATTAAATGACCTTTGAGTCACTTTGTTCCTGCATCAAGTGTCAAGTTTAGAGATTTGAGCACCAAATATGTATTGTCAGTCTCAGCCATTATCAAGGGGCCCTGTTTTGTTCTGGATGCCGAAATGAAAAGTTCAACCACTGATTTGTCTGCTCTCAGGTGAATACAATAAGATCACTACGCACAGGTATGAAGTAGTAGTCAGTTAATGCGTGACACAAAAGATGCTAGAATGTTGATGAAAAAAAAACAAAGTGCCAGAGGAACGCAGTGGGTCAGGTTGTACCTGTGGAGAAAAATAAATCGACAGATGATATTTCTGGTCTGAAGAAGGGTCCCAACCTGAAATGTGTGTATTTATTTCCTTCCACATGTGCTGCCGACCTGCTGACTTCCTCCAGCAGGTTGTTTTTTTCATTCAAATCCAGGTTCAATATTTACCCTTAAATCATTTTTTTGCTACAAAATTGATTACCTGGTTATTACCACATTGTTATTTATGGAAGCTTACGAACAGGCTTTAAAACACTTCGAAACTTCTTGAAAGGGGGTGTGCAAGTCTTTTAATCTGGATAAATGTTAACCCAGTGGAGAGTTTTGATATGGGTACGAAGCCGGGTTGGATCCTGACTACAGTGCTGTCTGTACAGAGTTTCTACATTCACCCCGTTACCGCAAAGGCTTTTTCTGGGTGCTCCGGTTTCCTTCCATAGTCCAAAAACATAGAGATTTGTAGGTTAATTCACTTGGGTAAAATTGTAAATTGTCCCTAGTGTGTAGGTATAGTGTTAGTGTACAGGGTGATCGCTGGTCAGCGCGGAGTCTGTGGGCTGAAGGATCCGTTTCCACGCTGTATCTCCAAACTAAACAATGGTACATGCCTGGAACGTGCTCCAAGGGCTGGTAGTTGGAAACAAGTATAAGACACACATATAGACACACTTAATGCATTTAAAAGTACTTTAACACAGGCACGTGGATAAGCAGGGACTGGAGGGATAAGGAGCATGTGTCTGCACAGGGGAATAGGCATCACAGTTGGCATAGCCATTGTGGGCTGAAGAAAATGTTCCTGTGCTGTATTGTTCTAAGCCTTAACTTGCAATTACCAGAATTTCAAAAAATCTCTCAACCTTAAATATATTCTGCGCTTCACTTTCCAAAGCTCTCCTCCAGAGATAATTCCAAAGATTCATAGAAACATAGAAACATAGAAAATAGGTGCAGGAGTAGGCCATTCGGCCCTTCGAGCCTGCACCGCCATTCAATGTGATCATGGCTGATCATCCAACTCAGTATCCCGTACCTGCCTTCTCTCCATACCCCCTGATCCCTTTAGCCACAAGTGCCACATCTAACGCCCTCTTAAATATAGCCAATGAACTGGCCTCAACTACCTTCTGTGGCAGAGAATTCCAGAGACTCACCACTCTCTGTGTAAAGAATGTTTTCCTCATTTCGGTCCTAAAGGAATTCCCCCTTATCCTTAGACTGTGACCCCTTGTTCTGGACTCCCCCAATATCGGGAACAATCTTCCAGCATCTAGCTTGTCCAACCCCTTAAGAATTTTGTAGGTTTCTATAAGATCCCCCCTCAATCTTCTAAATTCCAGCGAGTACAAACCGAGTCTATCCAATCTTTCCTCATATGAAAGTCCTGACATCCCAGGAATCAGTCTGGTGAATCTTCTCTGTACCCCCTCTATGGCAAGGATGTCTTTCCTCAGATTTGGAGACCAAAACTGTACGCAGTACTCCAGGTGTGGCCTCACCAAAACCCTGTGCAACTGCAGTAGAACCTCCCCGCTCCTATACTCAAATCCTTTCGCTATGAATGCTAACATACCATTTGCTTTCTTCTCTGCCTGCTGCACCTGCATGCCTACTTTCAATGACTGGTGTACCATGACACCCAGGTCTCGTTGCATCTCCCCCTTACCTAATCTGCCACCATTCAGATAATAGTCTACCCTCATGTTTTTGCCACCAAAGTGGATAACCTCACATTTATCCACATTGTACTGCATCTGCCATGCATCTGCCCATTCACTCAGCCTATCCAAATCACCCTGCAGCCTCCAAGCATCCTCCTCACACCTAACTATACCCCCCAGCTTGGTATCATCTGCAAATTTGGAGATGTTGCATTGAATTCCCTCGTCCAAATCATTAATATATATTGTAAATAGCTGGGGTCCCAGCACTGAGCCTTGCGGCGCCCCACTAGTCACTGCCTGCCATTGTGAAAAGGACCCGTTTACTCCTACCCTTTGCCTCCTGTCTGCTAGCCAGTTCTCTATCCACATCAATACTGAACCCCCAATACCGTGTGCTTAAAGTTTGTATGCTAATCTCTTATGCGGGACCTTGTCGAAAGCCTTCTGAAAGTCTAGATATAACACATCCACTGGTTCTCCCTTATCCACTCTACTAGTTACATCCTCGAAAAATTCTATCAGATTTGTCAGACATGATTTACCTTTCGTAAATCCATGCTGACTTTGTCCAATGATTTCACCACTTTCCAAATGCGCTGCTATCCCATCTTTAATAACTGACTCTAGCAGTTTCCCCACTACCGATGTTAGACTAACTGGTCTGTAATTCCCCGCTTTCTCTCTCCCTCCTTTTTTAAAAAGTGGGGTTACATTAGCTACCCTCCAATCCTCAGGAACTACTCCAGAATCTAAGGAATTTTGAAAAATTATCACTAATGCATCCACTATTTCTGTGGCTACCTCCTTGAGTACTCTGGGATGCAGACTATCTGGCCCTGGGGATTTATCGGCCTTCAATCCGTTCAATTTACCCAACACCACCTCCCGGCTAACCTGGATTTCACTCAGTTCCTCCATCTTATTTGACCCCCGTTCCACTGCTATTTCCGGCAGATTATTTATGTCTTCCTTAGTGAAGACAGAACCAAAGTAGTTATTCAATTGGTCTGCCATGTCCTTGTTCCCCATGATCAATTCACCTGTTTCTGACTGCAAGGGACCAACATTTGTTTTAACTAGTCTCTTTCTCTTTACATATCTATAAAAACTTTTGCAGTCCGTTTTTATGTTCCCTGCCAGTTTCCTTTCATAATCTATTTTCCCTTTCCTAATTAAGCCCTTTGTCCTCCTCTGCTGGATTCTGAATTTCTCCCAGTCCTCCGGTAGGCTGCTTTTTCTGGCAAATTTGTATGCCTCATCTTTTGTTTTTATACTATCCCTGATTTCCCTTGTTATCCATGGATGCACCACCTTCCCCGATTTATTCTTTTGCCAAACTGGTATGAACAACTTTTGTACTTCATCCATGCAGTCTTTAAATACCTTCCATTGCACATCCACTGTCAACCCTTTAAGAATCACCTGCCAGTCTATCTTGGCCAATTCACATCTCATACCTTCAAAGTTACCTTTGTTCAAGTTCAGAACCCTTGTTTCTGACTTAATTTTGTCACTCTCCATCCTAATGAAGAACTCAACCATATTATGGTCACTCTTGCCCAAGGGGCCACGCACAACAAGACTGCTAACTAACCCTTCCTCATTACTCAATACCCAGTCTAGAATAGCCTGCTCTCTCGTTGGTTCCTCCACATGTTGGTTGAGAAAACTATCCCGCATACATTCCAGGAAATCCTCTTCCTCAGCACCCCTGCCAATTTGATTCACCCAATCTACATGCAGATTGAAGTCACCCATTATAACCGTGTTACCCTTGTTGCACGCATTTCTAATTTCCTGTTTGATGCCATCCCCAACTCCAATACTACTGTTAGGTGGCCTGTACACAGTTCCCACTAGCGTTTTCTGCCCCTTAGAGTTTCGCAGCTCTACCCATATCGATTCCACATCCTCCACGCTAATGTCCTTCCTTTCTATTGCATTAATCTCCTCTCTCACCAGCAACGCTACCCCACCTCCTTTTCCTTTTCGTCTATCCCTCCTGAATATTGAATATCCCTGGATGTTCAGCTCCCAGCCTTGGTCATCCTGGAGCCAAGTCTCCGTGATTCCAACTATAGCATAGTCATTAATCGCTATCTGCACCTTCAACTCATCCACCTTATTACGAATGCTCCTCGCATTGAGACACAAAGCCTTCAGGCTTGTTTTTACAACACTCTTACTCCTTATACAATTATGTTGACAAGTGGCCCCTTTCACATCGATCCCTATTACACTTGGCCATACTCTCCTATCCCTTTGTGAGCTTTCTTCCCCGTTAATTCTGGGGTCATTAACCATCGCTTTACTCTCTTTCCCTCTAACTCCGTCCTCGACTATCCCATTTGATACCCCACCCCCCTTATTCAGTTTAAAACCATCCGTGTAGCAGTGGCAAACCTGCCGGCCAGAATGCTGGTCCCCCACCTGTTAAGATGCAATTCACTGCTCTCTGACAAATAAATTCATCATCTGCACCTTAAATGGACAACCCCATATTCTGAAATTATGCCTACCAGTTTTAATTCCTCCCACTCCCTCAATATCTAACCAGCCAAGCTCCCTCTGATCTGTTTGAATAAGATCACCCGTAGCCAAGTCCTATCTCGGACCCACCATAAATAAGTCTATACTATAACAACATTTAAAAGACATTTGGATGGGTACATGAATAGGAAAGGCTTACAGAGATATGGGCAAATACAGGCAGGTGGGACTAGTGAAGATGGGGCATCTTGGTCACCATGGCAAGTTGGGCTGTTGGGCTCATTACATGTGGCATGACTGAACGACGATGACTCACACAACTAACTCACAGAAATGTATTATGCTTCCTTTGTTGAGCAACTGACATTCTTCAAACACCCTGTATTTATTTCCACAGATTTTCCATTCTGTACCAGTTGTTTTTACCTTCTCCGCAATCTACCTCGCAAGACTGCACGTCCACTGGCTGACAAATGCAAACATGCAACTTGAATTAACCTTCAATTTTCTATTTTTGTTTTTCCCAGTCATGCTATAAAGAAGAATCCTTCTCTGAACTGCGTTTAAAATTTCCAGTATTTTTTGATACTAAGCCCTTTCAATTCTGGCAGGTATACAGCACAAAACCTGGATTAGGCCTTGGAAATATAGTGAGTTGTCAATTCCAGTAAGCAATCAAACAGCCTCCCTGTATCTTGCCGGAAAGACAGCTTAGGGCTTTGATTCACCTAATATTTGAACGCAAGTAAGTTTTCCTTACAAAATACATTTTTTCTTAGACATTGAAGAAGTTTGAAACGGTGAATCATGGACCTCCTGAATGGCCACTTCCCAGTCCTTACCAAGAGCGATTAGGTATATTCCAAAAGTAAACCAGCAAGACAATCTCACCTGCCTTCATGTTTTGAAACACACTGTCCTCCATAGAACGTTAGTCAAACAACACTGAAATATACCCTTCAAACCATCTTTTTGGTCCAACATCCATGCCCATCTTTTTGCCCATCTATCTGTGTTAGGTCAATATTGCCTTTGATGCATTATGCCAGAATCAGACTCTTTGAATAACTCAGCGGGTCAGGCAAATTTCGTGGAGGGAAATGGAAAGACGTTTCGGGTCCAGACTCTAAATTCTATCCATCCGTTTGAGAAGATACGTTTAAAGAAGATACTTTTGCACAATGGCTGTTTTGTGCAGCTACTTGGTGACTTTCCAAAGTATCCATAATTGAGTCCATTGTAGTAAATAAGTAATATGAAACATTTAGGTGACTCAAACTTTTTTTTACAAATTACTGCATTTCTGCTATGCTCCACAGAACAAAAACAGCAAACCACTTGAACAGTTAGCTTCCTTTGCAGAAAGGAAATACATTCATTGAGTCAGAATTATACAGCATGGAACAAAGGGCCTTAGGTCAAACTCGGCCACCCCAACAAAGATCTACACTAGTTTTCTATGCCCATGTTTGGTCCAAATCCCTCCAAACTTTTCATATTTACTTACCTGCCAAATCTCTTTAGGCCCATTCTTAGTCACGCATGTGACGAAAAATATGAAAAATTGTAGAGCACATCCCTCCTAATTCTGAAAGCATTACAGGTACATTGTTTTGTACTGTATATATGATTCATATTGTTTTTGAAATTTATCAAGTGACATTTTTGTTATGCTGACAATGTTTGTTTAGGGTCAGAGGTCAAATATGACTGGATATGCGTGTGACCTCACACGGAAGCATTTTTTTCATAACTCAGTTTTATCTTACAAACTGTGAAATTAAAAAATCTAGAATGTTCATATATTTTGGAGACATGCATTATAGTTATGTAGGTAGGAAAATAACATTGAATAAGATTAATCTCTTACAAGAACTTTTTAATGCATTACTTTATGCAATGCCATCTGGTCATGTGTGTGACATTTTGGTTCACTTTCCAAAGAATGGCCCTTTTACATGTGGTAATTCTACCTGCCTCAACCACTTTCTCTGGCTCCTTGTCCACATGCTCACCATCTGTGTGAAAACGTTGCTCTTCGGGTACCTTTAAAATCTTTTCCCTCTCACATTAAATCTCAACTCCTCAACTCTGGGGGGTGGGGGAGGGGGGAGGCTATGTACATTCACTTTTTCTACGCCCCTCATGATTTTATACACCTCTATAAGATCACCCCTCAGACTCACATACTTCAAGGAATAAAGTTCCAGCCTGGCTAACCTTTCATTATAACTCAGGCCCTCGAGTCCTGTCAGCATCCAGGCAAATCCTTTCTGCACTCTTTCCAGCTTAATGGCATCTTTCCTATAGCTGGGTGACCAAAACCAAATTCAATACTATAACACTTGGAGACAGAGTATGTAGGTTTGCAGGGCTGCCAACTCTCATGCATTGAGTGTGAGATCCACGCATTTGACAAAATCCTCACGCTCTCACGCTGATGACAGAAGTTCTCACGCTCAAAAAAATGTTAAATATATATATATAAATAAAGTCACACTCCTCCACACTCACCAATGAGAATAGTTTTCTTTCGGTAGACAAAAATGCTGGAGAAACTCAGCGGGTGAGGCAGCATCTATGTCTGAGTTTGACCCTTCTTCAGACTCAAGCATTTCTCCAGCATTTTTGTCTACCGCTCTATAGATGCTGCCTCATCTGCATTCACATTCCTGTGCAGATGGTGTGATAGGTGAGACACGGCGGTGGCCCCAGCACCGCCCCCCCCCCCCCCCCATGAGGCACCGCTCACACCACCCACCCTCACCTCCAGCAGCTCTGTGTCCGGCGGCCACTCTGTCCACACCGCATAGAATTTTAACTCCGGCCCGGAACCAAGAGCGGAGCGGGTGAGTGGGGGCGTCGGTGCCGCCTCCAAAGCCGCTGGGATGAATCTCGGGCTATAGCTCTGCTCTGATGCCCGACCCCCGGGTCATAGTCCCTCACCTCCCCCAGACCCCCGGGTCACTGACCCTCACCTCCCCCAGACCCCCGGGTCACTGACCCTCACCTCCCCCGGACCCCAGCTGGACACAGAGCACCTGGGCCGGCCCGCATTCCAGGGGGGGGGGGGGGGGGGAGAGAGGGAAATGCTCCCCGGACATCGCCAAGTCTCCGCTCACTCCGGGTGTTGTCGCCACTTCACTGACACACACTCTCACACACATCAGAACACACTTACACACACAAGGTTTAAAGGGATATGGGACAAATGCAGATAAATGGGATTAGTTTAGATAGGGCATCTTGATCTGCATGGGCAAGTTAGGATGAAGGGCCTGTTTCCATGCTGTAAAACTATGACACACTGTAGAAAGTGTGCAATTGCTCTGGAGAGGATCCAGGGGCGATTTATGAACATATTGGCAGGGCTGGAAATTTTTTTTTCACTTTCAAGAAAGATTTCATAACTGGGATTGTATTCTCTGCAGCAACGGAGGTGAAGAAAAGACTTAGTTGAGGTGAATAATATTATGAGAATATAACCTGTTTCGCTTAACAAAGAGTGTAGTAAAGAACTGCAGATGGTGGTTTAAACTGAAGATAGACACTAAAAGCTGGAATAACTCAGCAGGACATGCGGCATCTCTGGAGAGAAAGAATAGGTGTGTTTTGAGTCGACACCTTCAGACTGAAGAGGTTGAAAACCAGCCATAAAACACAATGACTGGAGATGTGTGTTATCCAACCAAGGGCAGAAATCAGAATCATGTGTTCATCTTTATTGACGTGACACCATAATAAATATATTACAGAAAATAATAATTTAATGGGGTGGCATGGTGGCGCAGCGGTAGAGTTGATGTCTTGCAGCACCACAGACCCAGATTGGATCCTGACTACGGGTGCTGTCTGTACAGTATTTGTACATTCTCCTTATGACCACATGGTTTTCTCTGGATATTCCGGTTTCTCCCACATCCGAAAGAAGTGCAGGTTTGGAGGTTAATTGGCTTCTGAAAATTGTCCTTGGCGTGTAGGATGCAACAGGTGTAAGGTGGGTTGCTGGTCGGTGTGGACTTGGTGGGCCGAAGGGCCTGTTGCTACATATATGTTTTACATATATATCTTAATTTCATTGAACCAACGGTTGAATATGTGGCATTATTTTTGTCTTGTTTCTATAGTCAAAGGGGTAGGTTGATTGATTTATTTGCAGAACAGTAATGGAAGTCGGACTCCTCTTACCGTGTTTCTATGTTTTTGTTTCTCTATATATATATGCATAGCAGCATGAATTATAATCTGATTTCCATACATGAATATAATAGGTCATTCATGTGCTGCACCTGTTGATCAGAGCCTGGCTCTACTGTGGAATGTAATTGGGAATGTAATTTAGCCTAGCCCTATTCATACCTAATCCAATTTGATGCATAAATGTTGCATTCAAGTGTAAGTTAAAAGACTCACTACAGTATGCACCAGATTGCACAATTTCAAGCTGAAAAATGGAAAGGCTCCCTGCCAAGGGAGGAGGGACACCCCCTTCCCACACCCTCCCCTCGGTCGTTACGCTCCCTCGCAATTTCTCACTCTCAACTCTCACCCAATGTTGGCGGCCCTGGGTTTGGGAGTAACCCGGGTGAGAAACGACAGTGCATTTTGTTATTGATATTCATTGCAGCCAGTATGTTTCAATGGTGAATCGAATGAGTGTTTAGGCCGGTGGTCAATTGCTTGGGCTACTTTGTCTTGAATGGTGTCATGCTTCCTATACATTTTGGGACGGTACTTATCCATACAAGTGGAGAGCTTTCCCAATGTACTCCTGGCAGGAACAACTCTGCCTTTAGCTGCTGAAGCCCAAGCCCAGAAGTTTTCTCCTTAAATCCTCTACATATGAAGCTCTTTAAATGCACCTCATAGAGTACATAGATAGACACAAAAATGCTCAGCAGGACAGGCAGCACCTCTGGAGAGAAGCAATGGGTGACAATTCACACTAGTCTGCAGAAGGGCCTCGAACCAAAACTACACCCATTGTATCTCAGGTAATGCTATTAAAACAACACCAATGACTGCTCAAACTTGAGGAAGAACATTCAGATGGTACTGAGAAACCTGGGGCTGTACTTCAAAAGCATCCCAGGGTAAGTGGCAGGAATATATCACTCCTAAACTACCCACTCAATCAAGTAGACCACCACCTGCTTCATCTTTGGTTCCCACCACAGAACTGACAAAAAAAGAGTGGATGTTAGCTATCAACAATCCAGAAGGCTCAAATGAGGGATTAGTCACATCAATACAGTTATGTGTTTAGCTTTAGAGACCAGGAACCCTGAAGCCTCACATTTTATTTTGCATTTGATTTTTCTCTCTTGTCGCTGTGCACCAAAAAAATGTAGCACATATAAACATACAAAAGTACAGCTTGCGGCCCAGAATGTCTGTGCGGTATCCGATGCCAAGTTAACTAATCTTTTATATATCCCTAATTTTCCTGTGCCTATTTAAAAGCCTCTTCAAAGCCACTATCGTATTTGCCTTCACTATCAGTCTTCTGTCTGAAAAGAAAACTTGCCCCTCATGTTCACTTTAAACTTTGCCCCCCTCACCTTAAAGCTATGCCCTTTAGTATTTGACATTTCTACCCTCGGAAAAAGGTTCTGATTTCCTAGCTAATCTCTGTCTCTCTTAATTTTGCATACTTCTATCGGGTCTCCTCTATTGAGGTCTCTCCTCAACTTCTGGTTTTCCAGAGAAAACAATCCATGTTTCTCCTTGCGGTTGAGGAAACATTCTGGCAAACCTCTCCTGCATTCTCTTTAAAGCCTCCACATCTTTCTTGTAATAGGGTGGCCAGAACTGCACACAACGCTCCAAATGCGGCCTAACCAAAGTCCTAGAGAGTTGCTTTATGACTTCCTGACTCTTCTACTTAATGCCCTGACTAAAGACGACGAACATACCATATACCTTCTTTACCACTCTAATTGTGCTGCCAATTGCATTCAACCTCCCAAAGAGCAACACCTCACATGCTCAGATTAAAATACATCTGTCATTTTACCTCCCATTTCTGTAGTTGGCCTATATCTTGCTGTAAACTTTGCTCACTTCACTGTCCGTAAAGGGGCTGTCCCACTTGGGCGACCTAATTGGCGAGTTTAGAAGAGTTTAGGAGAGTTTGAAAAAATGTCATGTTGAAGACCTCCTTCGACTATGTGGAAGACCTCCTTCCACCTCCTTCGACCATGTTGAAGACCAGCTTCCACTAGCTACGACTAACTTCGGGAAAATTGGACACCAAATAGTGGAGAGTAAAGACGACATCCTTTGACCTCCCTTCGACTATGATGAAGGCTATCTACGACTACCTTCGACTACCATCGATTACCTACGACTAACATGCCAACCTACTACGACTAAACCTACGAGTAAAAAAAGTATAGATTTTTTCCATGGCGACCTTTTTTTACTCGCGGGCATTTTTCAACATGTTGAAAAATACGCCGTGATCTAGCTGAGACCTCGAGTACACGGGGACTACTCTCGCGCATGGAGGAGGGTTACGAAGACCTCCTCGGACCTCGTGTCGACCATGCTGCGAGTATGAGTCGAGGGCAAATTCGCCAAAACTCGCAGATTAGGTCGCCCAAGTGGAAGAGCCCCTTCACTCCAAACAACCGTGGTGCCGTCTGCAAACTTACTAACTAACGAATTACCCACCTATGTTTACATCCAAGACATTTATGTACATCACAAACAAGGTCCCAGCATAGATCCCTATGGATCTCCACTGATCACTTGAGATTTGAGAAATAGCCTTTCCCGAATTGCTGGCAGGATTCTGCAAAATCCCTGACTTACTCTGATCATTATTGTTTGAAATAGTCAGCTGAAATTAAAGAACAGAAAGCAGAATCTTCCTGATTTGTTGTGGTCCACGAATGGTTGCCGTTGCCAAAACAAATCAATGAGTGTTCTTCAACAGAGGGTGGTGGTTGATCGGAAAAGGGAAGGAACTCAACAAATGTTTTACTCAACAGTAAGTTTATTGCAACTGGCAAAAACTTTTTTTTGTAAACTTCTATTTCTGGAATCTATTGAGAGACGTTAAGAACCACTGAATAATCCTTTGTTTTCTTTCTACTTTCTACTTTCCCCATTACTTAGTAGCTGGTGGGAAGAACAACTGTGTCCTCGAGTTTACAGAAACACGTGACAGTGGACTTTACAACTCACCGCTTTCTCTTGCTCTGCCTCCTCATGAATGAAGGTCAGGGGCAACGTTTGGCAATTTTACAGCTCTTAAAATTAGAACCCAAGTCTTCCTGAATGGATTGCTTTTTCTTGTGTGGAAAGCAAGTTTACTGAAATTGATCTTGACTCCTGAATGGACTGGATGCAGACCAGCTGATTCCAAAAATCAAAACTGTAACATGGGAAATTGAACAATAAGGGAAATATCTCTCACGTGAAATGGTCCTAGTAATATCTGGTATTACAGTGCACCAACAATTCCCATTCCTGGGCTAAATAGAATCAAGATCGCTGGTAAAAGTCCACAACTCCTGCAATTTTCCTGACAAGCTGAATGTTTGTGAGGAGTTAATGAAATAATCTTCCCAATTTGCCTCCTCTATCCAATATATCTCATCTTGTTTCTATATTTGCCCAGTTTTTGTTTGTGCCTTTGTACCTATATTTGGACAAAAACGGTACACCATAGTGCTACAATTTTTGCACCACCTTACTCACCATTGTCCTGTGATTTGCATAAAATAAGTTTTGTTCGGATTGGTTCCATATTTTACAAGTTATTCACGTTTAAACTTAAACAAATTACCAGAGCACCCCCACTTGATGTCCTTGACTGGTCCTTGACCAGTCACAAAGGACAACCAAACGGGTCTTCAGCGCGGCCTTTGTACAATTTCAGACTGCCATCTTTTTTTCCTTGGGCCACAACAGCTGCACGGGTGAGTTTCCTTCCATTTTACTGCTGCTCCGGGCAGGCGGGGAGGGGAGCGCAGGGTGGGAGAGGAGCGAGACCCAGGGCAGGTAGTTGGAGCCGGTGCAGAGTGCGGGGTCCGGGGTCGGTCAGAGGCCGCGTCCGCGACCTGCCCACGGGGAGGGAGAGCCGCGGCACCCGAGGCAAGGACATTTTCATTGTGGGAGGGTGGGATAGGGGGGAGGTGAGGAGTGGGGGAGCAGAGAGGTAATGGAGTTATGGAGGGTGGGAAGGAGTGACTGAGGGTAGGGGGAAGGAGAGGGAGGGAGAGGTGAGGGAGAGGAGGAGAGAGGAAAGAAGATTGAGGGCGAAGAGGAGGGGAGGGAGTGCTGGGGGATGAGGGGGAATGGAGAAGGGTAAGAAGAGGGATGACAACGTAACGGAGGAGAGGAGGAGGAAGAGAGAGGAGGGGGTCAGGGGAGGAAGCAGAGGAGGGTTGTTGGAGTGTGGGGAGAGGGAGGATAATGAAGGACGGAAGAGGGAGAGTGAGATGCGTTCACGTGTACTTTTTTTTTTACAAATTATTGCCAAGTCGGCACAGTTCGGGGCGATGGGTGAATGGTGGAATATTGCGTTGGGGGACCAAATACTAAGACCAAACGGGTCCCACTTGGTCTAGTATATATTACCAAAATTCTCATCTTGTTTGTTTCTATGTCTGTCTGTCTGTGTGTATATGCGTCTGTGTGTCTGTGACGGTCTGAATTACGCCAAAACGGTACACGATAGCGCTACAATTTTTGCCCCACCTTACTCACCATTGTCCTGTGGTGTGTTGTATCAAGTTTCGTTCAGATTAATGGTATATTTTGCAAGTTATTGACATTTTTAACTTTACAAAACTCCACTTTGAAAAAATGGGGAGGAGGAGAGGGGAAAGAAGGGGGAAGGAAGTGCTGGGGATGAGGGTAAATGGAGGAGGATAGGGCTAGGAAGAGGGATGGCGAGATGCACTTGGGGAGGGTTGCTGAAAGGGGATCTCTGGCTTCACAACGGGAACCAGTCAGCCGCATGGGGAGCAGGAAAATAGAGGGAGAGGAGGGGCGTTGGGAGGGGAGTGGGGTTATGGAGCGAAGGAGGGAGGGAGTGATTGAGGGTACGGGAAAGGAGAGGAAGGGAGAGGTGAGGGAGGGAGTGGGGGACAGGAGGAGAGGGGAAAGAAGAGGGAGGTTCAAGAGGAGGGGGAGGAAGTGCTGGGGGATGAAGGGGGATGGAGAAGGATAGGGGTTGGAAGAGGGATGGCAAGGCGCATTTGGGGAGGGTTGCCATGATATGCGTCACAACGGGGAACCCATCAGTCACGCCTGCGCTGTTGGGGGCTATGGGTGAGTGGTGGAATATTGCGTTTTGGGACCACCCCTCCTGTGTGACAAGAACCTAACGGGTCCCACTTGGTCTAGTTTCTAACAAAAGTTTGCTTAAGCTCAACGAAGGTCACCTCATCTTCCACCTAAGACTCTGAATTCAAAATTAAGTTTGAGAACATCAAATATCTCCCAATCAAACAATTTTATTTCAGATTTCCAGCATACTTTCGGTAAATTTGTATTATTGTTCTTCTTTTGTTAGTTTACATGTATTGGTCATTGTTTATTAGAATCGCAAAAACATTCTGACACTGGAAGAGATTTGGTGCAACTACCCACTTCAACCCTTCCTGCCTTTGCTGTATCACACACTTTTCCTTCAGTTCTCATCTCCCCCTTTTTTCCTGCACTTTAAAAACTGTTTTTCTCTAACTTTTTCCAGCTCCTATACAATACCTTGGACTTTAATTGTTAAATCTGCTCTGGACTCCCCACAGATACTGTTTGACTTGCTGAGTATTTCTTGAGTTTCAAAAGAAATTATAAAACTTGGTGTATAGATTGAAACACTGTATTTGACACATAAATGATCTGGATGAGGGAATTGAAGGCAATATCTCCAAGTTTGCGGATGACACTAAGCTGGGGGGCACTGTTAGCTGTGAGGAGGATGCTAGGAGAATGCAAGGTGACTTGGATAGGTTGGGTGAGTGGGCAAATGTTTGGCAGATGCAGTATAATGTGGATAAATGTGAGGTTATCCACTTTGGTGGCAAAAATAGGAAAACCGACTACTATCTAAATGGTGGCCGATTAGGAAAAGGGGAGATGCAGGGCGACCTGGGTGTCATGGTACACCAGTCATTGAAAGTAGGCATGCAGGTACAGCAAGCAGTGAAGAAAGCCAATGGTATGTTAGCTTTCATAGCAAAAGGATTTGAGTATAGGAGCAGGGAGGTTCTACTTCAGTTGTATAGGGTCTTGGTGAGGCCACACCTGGAGTATTGCGTACAGTTCTGGTCTCCAAATCTGAGGAAGGACATTATTGCCATAGAGGGAGTGCAGCGAAGGTTCACCAGACTGATTCCTGGGATGTCAGGACTGTCTTATGAACAAAGACTGCATAGACTCGGTTTATACTCTCTAGAATTTAGGAGATTGAGGGGGGATCTTATAGAAACTTACAAGATTCTTGAGGGGTTGGACAGGCTAGATGCAGGAAGATTGTTCCCGATGTTGGGGAGGTCCAGGACAAGGGGTCACAGCTTAAGGATAAGGGGGAAATCCTTTAGGACCGAGATGAGAAGGAGTTTTTTCACACAGAGAGTGGTGGGTCTCTGGAACTCTCTGCCACCGAGGGTAGTTGAGGCCAGTTCATTGGCTATATTTAAGAGGGAGTTAGATGTGGCCCTTGTGGCTAAGGGGATCAGAGGGTATGGGGAGAAGGCAGGTACGGGATACTGAGTTGGATGATCAGCCATGATCATATTGAATGGCGGTGCAGGCTCGAAGGGCTGAATGGCCTACTCCTGCACCTAATTTCTATGTTTCTATTTGCCTTGACTGTAACACTTTTTGTTTCTCCAAGCAATAACCTTATCAGGGTTCATTTGCTCCACACTTAGGTGCATCTGTTTTCTATCGGACTGGTTTTCAGTAAATGCAACGGTTGGCATAGTGTTTCATTGAGGTGTTGATATTTCCATTTATTGTTAATAATGTCTCTGGGGCACTGGTGGTCTGACTGATCTCCATCCAGATTGAGGTGACTGAAAAAGTACAGCCCCTAAAGGGAATAGAGAAAGAAAGTGTGCAGGGAGCAGAGTTAATTAGGTATATTAAAAGTATGGAGCAGGCACAGAGTCTGATGCCATGGACCAAGACAGAACTGAATGGATTATAAGCAGATGTATATGGAACAGAACAAAAGACCAACTAATGTTTTGGTTGGGATCTTGCTTATGCCATAGATTTACTTAGCACGGAAATTGGCGCCTTTGGCCCCTCCTGACCAAGATGCCCCAAGTTAGTCCCATTTTCTCTCAGGCCAGGCCCAGATCCTTCCAAATCCTCCCTGTCCATGTACCTTACCTATCTAATGCATCTTAAAGGTAGACAAAAATGCTGGAGGAACTCAGCGGGTGAGGCAGCATCTATGGAGAGAAGGAAATAGGCAAACGTTTCGGGTCGAGACCCTTCTTCAGACAGATGCTGTCATAGATGCTGCCTCACCCGGTGAGATCTCCAGCATTTTTGTCTACCTTCAATTTTCCAGCATCTGAAGTTTCTTCAGATGCTGGAAACATAATGCTTCTTAAATATTTTTATTGTACCTGCCTCAATATTTCCTCTGGTAGCTCGTTGTGAAAATGTTGACCCTCTGGTTCCTATTAAATTCTTCCTGTCTCACTTTAAACCTATGCCCTCCAGTTATTGATTCCCCAACCCTGGGAAAAAGAATCTTTGCATTCAACCTATCTTTTCTCTCGTAATTCTATACACCTCTATAAGATCACCCCTCAGTTTCTTATGCTCCATTGAAAAGAGTGCTAGCCTGCTCACCCTTTCCCTATAACTCAGTTCTTCAAGGTCTGGCAACACCCCCATAAATCTCCTCTGCACTCTTTTTTCAGCATCATGGCTTCTTTCCTATTACAAATCTATCTCACATCTCTCCTTTTGAAATATTTTGAAATAACCTTTTAATCTCAACAGAGTTCAATGACAACTTCAACAGTCTCCATCGGCTTCAAAAAAACCTTTATCTTTCCATTTCTAAAGAAACACAAAGTGACCTATCTCATTGACCATTGCCCAGTCACTCTAAGATCAAGGAAAAGAAGTGCTTTGAAAGACTGGAAGTAGCCTACATTTGCACCAGTCTTCCACCTAGACTGGTGCAAATGTAGGTTACTTCCAGTCTTTCAATTCTAGATGTCCTGCAATCTGCATACATAGAAAACATAGAAAAATAAGTGCAGGAGTAAGCCATTCGGCCTTTTGAGCCAGCACCATTCAATATGATCATGGCTGATCATCTAAAATCAGTACCCCTTGATTCCTTTACCACCAAGAACTAAACCAAACTCTCTCTTGAAAACATCCAGTGAATTGGCCTCCACTGCCTTCTGTGGCAGATAATTCCACAGATTCACAACTCTCTGGGTGAAAAAGTTTTTCCTCATCTCAGTCCTAAATGGCCCCTTATTCCTAACCTGTGACCCCTGGATCTGTACTCCAACATCGGGGAAATATTTCCTGCATCTAGCCTGTCCAATCCTTTAAGATCTCATCTCATCCTTCTAAATTCCTGTGAATACAAGCCCAGTCGACCCATTCTTTCATCATATGTCAGTCCCGCCATCCCAGGAATTAACCTGGTGATCCTGTGCTGCACTCCTTCAATAGCAATAATGTCCTTCCTCAAATTAAGAGACCAAAACTGGACATAATACTCCAGGCGTGGTCTCACCAGGGCCCTGTACAACTGCAGTAGGACCTCCTTGCTCCTAAACTCAAATCCTCTCGCAATGAGGGCCAACATGCCATTAGCTTTCTTCACTGCCCGCTGTACTTGCATGGTTACTTTCAGTGACAGATGTACAAACACACCCAGGTCTCATTGCACCTCCCCTTTTTCTAATCTGACACCATTCAGATAATAATCTGCCTTCCTGTTCTTGCCACCAAAGTGGATGACCTCACATTTATCCACATTATAGTGCATCTGCCTACTCACCCAACCTATCCAAGTCACCCTGCAGTCTCATAGCATCCTCCTCGCAGCACACACTGCCACCCAACTTTGTCTCACCCACAAACATGGAGATGTCACATTTAATTCCCAGCCTCAAAAAAATTCCAGAAGATTAGTCAAGCAAGATTTCCTCTTCATAAATCCATGCTGACTGAATGATCCTGTCACTGCTTTCCAAATGCACTGCTATAACATCTTTAATAATCGACTCTAGCATCTTCCCCACTACCGATGTAAGGCTAACTGGTCTATAATTCCACAATTTATCTTTCCCTCCTTTCGTAAAAAGTGGAGTTACATTGGCTACCCTCCAGTCCACAGGAACTGATCCAGAGTCGAGAGAACATTGGAAAATGATCATCAATGCATCCATGATCTCTCAGGCCACCTCCTTGCATACTCTGGGATGCAGACCACCAAGCCCTGGGGATTTATATGCCTTCAGTCCCAACAGTTTACCTAACAGCATTACTAATGTGGATTCCCTTCAGTTCCTCCCTCCCTGTAGATCTTCCTTAGTGAAGACGGAACCAAAGTACTCGTTTAACTGTTCTGCCATTTCCTTGTTTCCCATTATGCATTCACCCGTCTCTGACTGTGAGGGACCTACATTTGGCTTCACTAATCTTTTCCTATTTACATATCGAAAGAAGCTTTTACAGTCAGTTTTTATATTCCGCGCAAGCTTTCTTTCATGCTCTTTTCCCCCTCTTAATTAACCCCCTTGTCCTCCTCTGTTTAGTTCTAAATTTCTCCCAGTCCTTTGGTTTGCTGCTTCCTCTGGCCAATTTATATGCTGTTTCCTTGGATTTAACACTAGAGCACTGGAGGAAAGCCATGCAATTATAGACATAACACAAACTCCACTTGGGCAGCAATCCCACAGCCTTTACCACAAATGGTAAGGGCAGCGGGCACATGAAAACTATATCCTGTGGGTTTTCTCTTAAACATGCTGCCATACTGACTGAGAAATATATAGCACTGGTCCTTTATCGCCGTTAGGCCTAAATCCTATCCAATAGCACAATGTGAGTATGTTCATCAGAAGGTCTGTGGCGATTCAGGAAGATGCCTCACTACCTCAAAGGAATTAGGGATGGGCACGAAATGCTGACCTTGTCAGCGATGCCCAGATCCCAAAAATGAATACAAAAGGCAAGTTCAAATTTTGGTTATTTGGATGTATTGGCTTTTACTCTCACTAACTTCAAATGCACTATATTACCTCATCTCTGTATAGGGTAAGTGACCCCTTAAGCTATATTCATACTGTTGTCTACCCTCTTTGGATTTTCATAGCTTTGGCATGCTGTATCCACAACTGACTTCAGAGAAGATTACGCTTTTGGCTTCCAGAACATTGACTTTTGCTGTCCGACTGACATGAAATCACCATTAACTGTTCTGAATGATTAGTTTACGTTACTGTGTGTTCAGTGCCAACACTTGATCCTCATTATAATCTGGCACAGAATCAGAAGATTGCATCTTGTTGTGCACAGTACCAATTATCTAACAACTGAAAAAGTTGGAAGAGTTTAAAATCTTACCCTGAGACGCGATGCTGTACAATGATGGGTCAATTATCGGTATGTTCTGAGGTCCTGGCTGTATTGTCGGGGTAGTGGGCAACACTGCAAAACAAATAAACGGAAAGCATGACTCAAGTGATAGCAAACCAATGTAGCAGCTTGAACGATGAGGGTTCATACAGACATTTCTGGCCTCTCTCATAAAAGTCAATGATTTAAGGGGCTCTCGAGTGTTCCGTAAAGGAGATCCGAGTTTCCAATCTAATTAAGTTATACCACCTATTCTTCACAACACAATTTGGCTATATCATATTACTAATGTTGCTTAAAATCACTCTAATTTTAACGATTATGAAACCTTGCAAAAACATTCACAGTTACACAAAAATACATTTTTCCAGTTATAGATTTCTCTTAAGTGAGCAGGGAACCTTTCATTAAAAAAAAGATATGTGATTCAGCCCTCCACATTCTTTAGTTTTTACAAGAAAACATTCCATACTGCGAGTTTAGCATGGCTCAGAAATATTTTGGACTTTCCTTATTAAGCAGCATGAGGCAATGCAAAAGGATACACAGACTTTATCCACACTGTTGAAAAACAAGTAACAGCAGTCCTGAAGGTATTAATTAATCCCTGATTCTGTCAATGAAAACACCAAGAATAACATTCACACCATGAGATGCATGTACATAAGCAGCATAATAGTGCATCTCCCAAAACAGTTTCTATTGTGAGTAAGCAGGAGATAAATCAATATAAATACATTTCTTTATTTTAAAGAAAATTTATTAAGAAGATAATTTGCTTTATTCCTCCATTTGATCTCTATTTGATCGTATTTTTTCCTTCATTTGTTCTCTATTTCCCATTATTACTAAAAGAAAAAGAGGGAACTGAGATATGAGGGGAAATGGCTTGGTCGCTCCATGAAGTCACAACTCAGTGATCAGGGACTCGGCATAGATAACTGAAACTCTTTTTACTTCAGAAGTCACTTGGTGAGGCTTGCAGCAACTTATCCGGTTCCATTAGAAGACCAAAGCTTCAGTCCTTGATTTACAGATGAGTTTGCTTGGATAGATATGAAAAAGCTGCAAAGCTGCAAGATATGGAAGGGCAAAATTGGCTTTGTGGAGAAACAAGCAACAGTTAAGTGCTGGAATCAGGAGGAAAACAAAATAAACTGCTGAAAATTTCCCCATCATTTCTATATTTTGGCCAGCTCCACACCATTTTCCCGATGAAGACTCCCCACCTTAAACGATGGCACATCCCTTTTGCCTCCACAGATGCTGCTTGCATCGTTGAGTTCTTCCAGCGATTTTTGTAACATTTGGCTGTGTTTTTATTACAATCTACTGGAAATTATACGTGTTGATAGGATCAAAATTTAACAGGCAACAATTTCACTCTCCACCACTGATGAATGCATGGAAAATGCCCAAAATTGTATTAAAAATTGCATAAGAAAAGAAACACATTAAGCCATGTACGAAATAAAGTACCGGTGAGATCACTGTACATGATTTTAAAGAGAATTTGATGATCTTCTCTTTTATAGGATGAGAAGAGAAAGAGACAGGGGTACAGAGAGGTAATTCCAGAGCCAATAGTCCACGGAGCTGCGATGTTGCTTCAGGTATTGTGATGACGACTGGGATGCACAGAAGGGCATAAATGGTGGTATACATAGTTATCTAAAAAGTTCAAAGAGTGGAACTATTAAGGAAATAATGGTAAGACCATTAGGAGTTAGATCATGAAAGATTTTCAAAACAAGTTTTTGAATTCACACACATACAGAGAATGGGTACCAGGACATATAAATTCAGAAATGGCCTCACATTCAGCAAAATCAAGGCACTAGATGCAATATTTACTAATGCTACCCTAGGATGCAGTGGGTTAATGGTATGTCTGGAGAAAGCAAATCATTTTCATCCAAATCTAAATGTCGCTGCTCCAGAATAAGGTTTTTTTTTTCTTGCCCATTGGTGGAACTTATCTGTTTTTAGTTTCTCCTATTCCTTTAACTTTTTTAAAATATATGAATAACATGACAGGAAATTACAGCAAAGGGAGTCCCTGTACAAAATGAATACAAAAGAACCACTGGGAGTACTGAAACATTCTGGAAAGACTTATTGTGATGATAAAAGATTACTTTCCATTGCCTAACCAAGCTGGAGCAATAGAACTTCAAGTCACTAACTGCATCTCAACCTGTTAATGAGGTGCTCACTGGCCTTGTTCACAAAGAGTTCCATCTAAGTAGTTCAAAAATATATTCATGCTTTAATGATGCCAGTGTGCTGCATCTTACGTTAAAATGTGGACATCAAACAATCCCAAGGTAACCATGTCAAAGAATGCAAGGATAACTAGAGATGAGAGCCAGTGCCAATGTTTAGCTGTTCTACTGGGATGTTCCACATTGCTCAATGCACTGCGACACGATGGAATCAAATGCATTTCAATATCTGGACTGAAAGGAATGCCAGTCCAAAGCAGCATTTTTTTCCCCTAAAATTGTTCCATTTGGCTTGCAAAGGACATTCAACAAGCTGTGTTTGGGTTTATTTTCAAAGCCCCAAAAGGAAGACCGTCTCAAGCCAGAACAGGAGATGGTCAAATCTGCCAAACACTAAATTCGCTGGTCTTCTTTCAAATGACGAGGACTCTGCATCACGGCTCGTTCTCAGGAGACATCATCTCCAATTGCAAATGGAGAATCGTGTACAGGCATGATGATCACAATGCAAGCCTACATGCCAATATTCCTCGTCAAAATTTAAACCCTGATGGGAAGAATAATTCTTCTGAGAAACATACCATAGAATTTTCTTCACAGATGGATAAAATATTGAAAGCAGAATTTGCAACAGATGTAAAGAATTTTCCATCAGGTCATTTGCCTGAGGCGTTAACCCTCTTTCTTACTGCACAGATGCTGCTTCTGTTATATTTCACTCAAATAATTTTCCACTCTTCCGAGAATATGTTTATCTGGATTTTCAATCAGTGTAGAACTCAGCCATAATTAGATCAGCCGTAAACATTGATCATTAGATCATTTATCAATGATTTGGGCATCGTTGGCAAGGCCAGCATTTAATGCCCATCACAAATTGCCTGAGCAAGTCGAGGTGAGCAGACTCCTTGCGACGCTACAGCTCTTCTATTGAAAGTGCTGCCAACAAGAGCTGTTGGGTAAACAGTTTCAGGATATTGACCAAGCAATGATAAAGGACTCATGATGTAAAACATAAAGTGCTGGTGAAACTCAGTGGGTGAGGTAGCATTTGTGGAGGGAATGAACAGATGACATTTCACGTCGGGACTCTTCTTCAGACGGATGGACGAGGGAGGAGAAAGTTGGAAAAGAGAGACAGGGCAGGGCAACGCCTGGCAAATGATGTGGATTCAGGAGGGGTTGATTGATAGATGGGTGGAAATTGTAAAAGGCTAAATGGTGAAAAGGAGACAAAAGGATGTCAGATGGGGAAAGAAGAGGGGTGAAGCACAAAGCCAGAGAATTCAATGCTCATACTGTTGGGTTGTACGCTACCACGTGGGACATGAGGTGCCGTCTTTCCAATTTGTGCATGGCCTCCTTCCGGCAATGGAGGAGGCCAAGAACAGAAAGGTTCATATGGGAATAGGAATGGGAGCTAAAATGTTTTGTAACCAAGTGTTCTAACAGGTAAGGGGACAGGCTGGGTGGGAGGGGATGAGCGAACCAAGGAATTGCACATTGTGTTGTCTCTACGGAAAGCGGAAAGAGGTGTGATTGGGAAGATGTAACTGGTAATGGAATCATGTTGAAGGTGGCAGAAACGTTGGGAAAATGATATGTTGTATACAGAGGCTGGTACTGCAAAAGGCGAGGACCAGAAAAATTATATTCTTGTCCCATCAGAGGGAAGAGGGAGTGAGAGTAAAAATGCGGAAACAGAGTAGATGGGACACAGTTGAGGGCTCCAACCACAACAGCTATGGAAACCATACTTAGGATATCTCGAATGTCCCGGAGTAAAAAGCCTTTCCTTGGTAGCAGATGCTGCAGAAAAGATGACAAAATTCAGACTAAAGGATGGCCTTCTTGCAAAGAGGCCAGATGGGAAGAGGTATAGTCAAGCTTGCTCAAGCGAGTCAATAGGTTTGTTATATAGGCTGTCCCTTGTGTTGGAGACAGAATAATTGAGGAGTGCAATATTATGGGAACTTCTTGCATGGGATTCCCATGTACCTGCCTGCCTTAATGATAGAAGTCAAAGGTTAGCTGGTGCCGAGGGAATAGCATGGATGAGTAATTGCAGTTGATTGTGTAGCTAGTACACACTGCAGCCACTGTACATGTTTGGTTGAGGGAAACACCATTGATGGGATGCCAATAAAGTGGGCTGCTATGCATTGGATGACGTTAAGCTTAAGAGTTGATACTGCATTTATCTAGGTAAGTGGAAAATATTCCATCATAGTACTGCTTTATGCTTGCAAATAGTGCAAATGTCTTCAGGGTGTCAATGCAGGATATCTGGCCTCTGACTCTTCTTGTATCCATGGAGTTCATTTTGTTTCGTCCAGTTGAGTTTCTGTGAATGGTGACATTCCTCTCTGCCCCCCCCCCCCCCCCCCCACCTCCCTCTCTGCAACTAATTAATTCCAAATGTAGGTAAATAGATGTTTAGACGGTCATTGCCTGGTGCATGTATGACACAATATTACTTGCAATATGGGGTGGAAGACTGCAACCTTCACGCGGTCCCCCCTGTTTCGACGAATGCAATCAATCCGGCATGCTAAATCAAATAAGATCAAATAGAACAAGTTGTCCTGCAAGCCATACGCAGGAAGAAGAAGATACTTGCAATACCGTGTCAATTATCACCGATAAATGGTGAATTGAAGAGACAACGTTTTTGATGTTCCGCCTTTTACCATAGGCCAAAGATTTGCCCGATCACATTAATGAGGGAATATTACAGATCACAATAATGTGCTGGAGCAGATCATTTCCTTTCCCTTTACTCTCAGTCTGAAGAAAGGTCTCGACCTGAAACATCACCTATTCCTTTCCTCCAGAGATGTTGCCTGACCCGCTGAGTTACCCAAGCTTTTTGTGCGCAGTTCCTTCCTACACAATTAAACAGTAATGCTTGTTGAATTGGAAAATTCACCTAGAGAGTTCTGCCAATTAATTCTTACTATTTTGCTGTGAGACCTTGCTATTATTGTAGCTAATTTGACAGAATCTACCAGGGAAACCAATTTATTGTAATTATGACAGGAAATAACTCCCCCATGAGTTTTGAAATATTTTGTTCTGATGGAAAACATTAAAGTATCTAACAAAAAAGTTTGCTGTTGGAACAAACAAAGAGCTGATTAACACAAGAGATAAGTTCAATTAGCTGTATTCATATAGCTTTGGGAGGCGCATTATGGCAGTACTCTGGTCCCCGATTACAGAGACCCAAGCTCATAATCTCACTGAGGCATTAATACAAACAAAATTAAGGTTCTGGCTGACTAATTTGATTAAAAGGATACCACAGCCCAGTTTTGGCTACCACATATTTGTCAGCACAGGCTTACTCCTGCCAACACATGGATTGGATCAGGCTCTTACCCATTATCTCCGTCTCTTCCCCAATCAACCCAGCCACTTTCTCAACCTCTATCACCTTTGCTATTCCTCATTCATAAATCTCTTCTTGAGATCACTGGCTCCTTAGCCCACGAGCATTCCTCTCTTTTTCTTTTCTTCCCTGCACTGGACATCCCTCTTCAACCTCCTAACTCTGGCCTCTGCTCCTTCTCTCTCTATCTTCGTTCCCCCTCAACAAACATCTCTCACCCCACTGAGTCACGTTGAGTCGAGTGCCATATGCCCAAGGTGAGAATAGATACGGTACAATGAAAATCTTGCTTGAAGCAGCATCCCAGGCACATAGACTCAGGCAAACATAAAAAATACAGAAACTATACGTAATATTCTGCTTGTCAGTAAAAATAAAAACAATTGTGAAATAAAATGACATTAGTCAAAATATAATTAGGACAAAAACAAGTTTACGTTGGACTGTAGTGCCCAGTTGCTGAGGTAGAATTAGGATTGTAGAGGTTAGTTTAAGAACCATTGTTGTAGGAAAGTAGCCGTTTCTGAACCTGGTGGTGTGTGATTTGGGGATTCTGTACCTCCTGCCCGATGCTCATACTAGGTCTGGTGCATTTGTAAATACAAAAGGACACAAAAAGCTGGAGTAACTCAGCAGGTCAGGCAGCATACAGTGCCCTCCATAATGTTTGGAACAAAGACCCATCATTTATTTATTTTCCTCTGTATTCCACAAACTGAGAAAAACTCATTTGTGGTTAAAGTGCAGAGTCAGATTTTATTAAAGGGTATTTTTATACATTTTGGTTTTGAGTTGGGATGCTTCTTCAAACAGTCTGAAGAAAACTTAAATCTGCTGGTGACAATAATTTATATTAAAAAAAACATAACTGAATGATATTGGAAATGTCCAGGTGATGAAAAGCTGCTATATCACTGCTTGTCTTTTTAATGACCCCCAATAGGGCAGAATCATAGAGCTGTGATCTTATACACCTCAATAAGGTCCTCAGGTCCTCAGCCTCCTAAGCTTCAAAGAAAAATGTCCCAGCCTATCTAACCTCACCCTATAATTCATTTTCACAAGCCAAGGTGATGTCCTGGAGAATCTCTTTTGTATCCTTTCCAACTTAATGACATCCTTCTTACAGTTGGGCGACTGTAACCCACTAAGTAGTGTGATCTCACCAATGACCCGTACAGCTGTATCATGATGTCGCAACTTTTATACTCAATACCCATCCGAATGAAGGCAAGTGTGTAAAAAGCCTTCTTCACCACATTGTCCACCGGATAGCAAGACAGACAAAGGAGCGTCAGTGGATGTTGTTTACTTAAGGGCCTGTCCCACTTGGGCGTCATTTGCGCGTTACGCAGGTTTTGTGAATCCCAAAATCTTGGGGCGCCGCGCGTCACTGCCTTCGTTACCACACACCATGCACGCGTAATGCACGCCACAACACATGCGTCGTGATGCGTAAATGATGTGGCGTAAATGACGCGCAAATGACGCCCAAGTGTGACAGGCCCTTTAGATTTTCAGAGAGCCTTTGATAAGGTGCCACACGTTAGGCTGCATAGGAAGATGAGAGCCCTCGGTATCAAAGGGCAGATACTACCATGGATAGCAGGTTGGCTGGATGGCAGGAGACAAAGAGTGGCAATAAAGGGGGCTTTTACTGGTTGTCTGTGCCTGTGACTAATGGAGCTACTCTTTATGTTGTTTATTAATTGATTTGGACGAGGGGATTGAAGGCTTTGTGGCAGAGGTTACGGATGATACGAAAATAAGCAGTGAGGCAGGTAGTGTAGAAAAAACAGGGACTTGGACAGGTTGGGAGAATGGGCAGAAATGGCAGATAGAATGTTGTGTACCAAAGTGTGGAGTCATGCATTTTGGTAGAAGGAATAAAGGCGTAGATTATTTTCTAAATGGGGTGAGAATCCGGAAATCGGAGGCGCAAAGGGACTTGGGAGAGCTGGTGCAGGATTCCCAAAATGTTAATCTGCAAGTCAAATCGGTAAAAGAAAGCAAACTCAATGCTAGTATTTATTTCAAAAGGGCTTGTACGCAAAAACAGTGATGTAATGTTGAGGCTCAATAACGTGCTGGTAAGGCTGTATTTGGAATATTATGAGCAATTTTGGGCACCATGTCTGAGGAAGGATGTGCTGGCTCTGGACAGGGTCCAGAGGAGGTTTACACAAATGATCCCAGGAATTAGTACATTAACATTAATGAGTACATTAATGATAAGAACTTGACGACACTGTGCCTGTACTTGCTGGTGTTTAGAAGAATGGGTGGGGTGGGGACCTCATTAAAATGTACAGAATAGTGAAAGGCTTGGATAGAGTGGATGTGGAGAGGATGCTTCCATTAGTGGGAGAGTCTAGCACTAGAGGTCAGCCTCAGACTTAAAGGATGTTCTTTCAGAAAGGAGATGAGAAGTCAGCGAATATTTTAAGGCAGAGACAGACAGATTCTAGATTAGTGCTGGTGTCAGAGGTTATGGGGAGAAGGCAGGAGAATGGGGTTAGGAGGGAGAGATAGATCAGTCATGATTGAATGTAAAGGGCCTGTCCTACCAGCATCCGACTCCATGCGATGAGCGCGGTCAAACTAGAAGCGGGACCCGCACGGAGGTCGGGTGATCCCCTGTACAGGGCCGTTCCCACCAGCATGCAGCAAGCGCGACCAAACCGGTAGCGAGGGCCGCGCGGAGGTTGGGTGAGTGGTGCAACGCGGCGCAAAGTGAGGCGAACTTGGAGCGAAGTCGTAAGGTAAATTCGCCAGGACAGAGAGGGACACACAGAGAGGGGCACAGAGGCACACACACAGAGGGCCACGGAGCCACACACATAGAGGGTCACAGAGGCACCTACAGAGAGGGTCACGGAGGCACGACATCGAGACGGTGTATAATGCGTCGAGGCGACTGCGAGCCGACAAGCCATTGCCGCGCTGAATTTTTGAACAGTCAGTTTTTCGGAGCCCCGCGCGATGTCGGGACACACTCCGCACAATTCCGCACGGCTCCGGCGATCGAAGTGGGACCGGCCCCGCGACGCCGGACGGCTCAAGCAACCACGTTAGGTCGCGCTCATCGCATAGATTTGCATGCTGGTGGGACAGGCCCTTTATGACACTACAAATTTAGAGAACCATGCACCTGTAGTCCCAGATTTCTGTGTTTTGCTACATTTTCCAGGCCTCTAACATTTACTGTGCAAAGTCTGGTTTGATATACCAAAGTGCAACACAACGCCTGACACTTGTCAGGGTTAAATTCCATTTATTATTCCTTGGCATGCCTTCCCACTTGATTTAGAACTTGTTGTAAACTTACCTATCTTTCCTCTTTGATTACTGTACCATCAATTTTGGTGTCATCTGCTAATTTAATAATAATGTTATCACATTGTCATCCAAACCGCTAATGTAGATAACAAACAGCAGCGGACGCACTGTACTGGACGGATGGCTCGTTTAAGAACGCTTGCTGCATTTTCTCAAATACAAATTTCTCAGAATGCATAATGTACCAAGAAGCTTTATGCCCACTCAGCAGAAACGTTGCAATGTTGTATTACTCTCAGCTGAACACCATATTGCAAAGTGCAGACACAAGACGCATTGTCTGAATGGATGACCTACTCCAAGAAATATGACTATTTTATAACAGCAGTCAACTTTGTACAGCAAACTGCGAGCTTTCTTCACATGGTTAACACGACATATGGCAGCTTATGTGAGAGGAGAGGGTAAAACAATACAGTCCATTCCTCTACTCTGAGTCAGCCTATTGCACATTATTGATGATTAAGCATGTTATGTAGTGCTCAATTTTAAATTTGCTGTGTGTGTACACATGCTCACTAACTAACCAGGGCAAAGCAAAATGTTGCATTCTCAGGAGATTATATCAGGCATATAACCAATTTAAACAAGGGCAGAATTAAGTAAAAGCTAGAACAAACCCTCAGTCCCATTTCTGATAACACAGTTGATTGTTGGCAGATGGCAAGAATTACATCATAGATTTTCAAACTGGGATCCCCTGATGTCAGCGGGGATTAAAGAATTTTGCTGACTTGAAACTAAGTTGCCCACATGGTGCACCTTTAACCCTCACAGAAGGCTACACCCACTCAACGTTGCCTGCAACTGATAGTTTTGTATGTGTATCCATTATTAACTTTGTCTGAATGCATCTTGTGTGGACCTCGCTACTTCTGTTTCCCTTAGTTTAACAATGCATATTCCTACAACTTTTTTTCCCCTTGTTAGCTGGTCATGTTTCCTTTGAAACTAGGATAGATGGGTCAGAGTTGTCTTTAATTCGAAGGGAAGGCGTGTTAAGGCCTTGTCCCACTTGGGCTATTTTTAGGCGACTGCCGCCATAGTCGTAGCAGGTCGCCGAAAAACCTGTGACTGGACCCCCCCTTCGACATCAAATTTGAAATAGAATCATTACTTTAACAACAACAAAAAAAAACAAAGTCAGCACCGGCGACAACCTACGTTAACCTGGTGACAACTACGACAGCACCTACGTCAGGAGAAGTCAAGCTACGCTCGTTGGCGTCAAACCCACTGTCGCCAAATGTCGCCTAAACTTTTTCAACATGTTGAATATCCAGTGGCGACCAGAAAGACACTACAGCTCTTTGGGCGACTGAGGAGACGACTCACGACCATACAGGCGGTGCCCATGTGGCGACAGCCTAGTCGCCTGTAGCAGCCTAAAAAATAGGCTAAGTGGGACAGGCCCTTAAATTTTGTAACTAACGTAGCGATGATTCTTTATAGCACTTTTGGTTTTCCATTCTGATGATCCTAGGTACATATCCCTGCTGTACTTTAATTTATACAAACGTACCTGTTGTACTTATGTGTGGCATGATTGTACTTGGGTATAGTGTGGTTTGACTGGATAGCACGCAAACAAAGCTTTTCATTGTATCGCTGCACACATGTCGATAATAAACCAATACCAATACACTGGCAAAGATTGGGCTGCATACTGCTGTACCAGGAACCTGGTAGGAATGCTCATCCTGTGCCAGCAGTGAATTCCCCTTCGCTCAACATGAAGAGGCTCAATGAAGTGACATGGCTGCTCAGCTCAGCAGTGGAGCTCAGAGCTGCAGTCTGGTCAAAATGGAGAGTGCAGGTAAAAATGTGGATTTCAAATATGTCCGAAATGTCACACCTCGAAGACATGAGATTTGTCCTAGCAGGCAAATCAGACCATTTCCAAAAGATTTGGTCCCGTTTTTTCAATTTATTACAAGCATAGCGTGCAACACAACTTTGAAAATAAACGGTTTCAGGACCTGGTGAGGGGTGTGTAAAGATACGAAGTAGGTACATCCCTTTTATCTTATTTTACTTTCTTAGATTTTCTTTTTTCTATTTTTCTCTTTCCTATTTTATTGTTTTTTCATTCTTTCTCGTGTTCTACGTTTCTACGGGTTCTTCCTTATCACTTTTTCCACGCACTTAGTATCTTATCTAACTTTCTCTATTTTTCTTCTTCTTACAGTTTAAAACAAGAAGTGGTACACGAAATGTATTATGTTATTTTTGGCTTATACTACTGTAATGTACATTACCGCTAATAAATAAATAAAAATGGAGAGTGCAGGCCATCGCCGGAGACATTGCTGGCTGCTCAAAGGATCCCTTGTTCTCAGTCATTACCCGCTATTAGATGAGATGAAGCTGCCATCTCCTCCTCTACCTGCTTGGCTGCATAAAATCACACCTACGATCATCTCTAAGCTTGTTACCATGGAAAAAACATTTGGGGCTGGGAAGAGCTGGACAGCAACTTCCATCACATACAACAACTGGTCATGACAGAGACCACAGGATCCAGCTGGTCCTTCAACATTCAGAACAACTATACTGAATACAACCTTGAGACCCACATCTCAATGACGTGCAAGTCCTTGTGCAGAGTCCCTGTTTGCCTCAGCCCACACAACTTCAGTCCTCTCACAGGCAGACTCTGCACATGGAGCCACAGGAGTTGCATTGCTACCGTCAGCCCAGCTTCCTGCCGGCCACAACAGCAAGGAGGGCAGCATAGACCATTACACAAACCAACCTCCCTTCCATTGACTCCATTTACACCTCATGCTGCCTCCGCCAGATTCAGGGACAGTTTTTTTTCCCAGCTGTTATCTGGCAATTGAACCATCCTACCAACAACTAGAGAGTGTCCTGAGCTACTATCTTCCTCATTGGAGACGCTTGGTCTATCTTTGATCTCACTCTTCTGGACTTTATCTTCCACTGAAGATTATTCATGTTATTCCCTTCATCATGTATTTGTACACTCTGGTAAACTCGATTGTAATTATGTATCGTCTTTCCGTTGACTGGCTAGCACGCAACAAAAACTTTACACTGTATCTCGGTACATGTAACAATAAACTAACCTCAATCAGGAGGAGTTCTCAGCAGGGGAAAGTGCAGGGGTGGCACCAGATTATCAATACAGCACTGGGCAGGACAAGATTTGCTCCATATTTCTTACTGTAATCCTTCTAGTACCGATTTGATCAGCACTCACACACTTGTGAATACATTTTTTGTAGCAATAAGGTACCAGAGTAATAAAATCATAATAGGTAGATAAAAATGCTGGAGAAACTCAGCGGGTGCGGCAGCATCTATGGAGCGAAGGAGATAGGCAACGTTTCGGGCCGAAAACCCTTCTTCAGACTGATGTAGGGTGGGGGGTGGGAAGGAGAGTAATAAAATCATATTATTCTGTAATGCAGAAGAATGGCATTTGATCAGGTCTAAGTATACTGAGAAGCCATCCATGTAATTCCATACTATTGCCCACTTCTCAAATATACATATTCACATGTACAATGTTCAAAGCAGGGAACCAACCATTCAGCCCGTTGAGACAATGTTAGTAAACCACAAACCAACTAGTCCCACTCTCCTACCTTCACTCCAAAGTCTGATTAATCTTTTCCTTTCAGATATATTTTCAGGTTCTTTGTGAAAGTCACAATTGTATCTGCCTCCTCACTGCCACTGGCAGTGCATTCCAGATCCGACCCACTCGTATAACAAACATTTTTGGCACATCACTTTGGTTCTTTTGCCAGTCACCTTCAATTTATATTCCCTAGATCTTGACCACTCTGCCAATGGAAACTTTTATCTCTATTTAGTGAGTACACTTCGTGATTTTAAATACCTCTTTCAAATCTCTGCTTAGTCTCCTGCATTCCAAGAAAACAACCCCACCTTATATCCAGATAACTAATGTTCATCATACCATTTGTGACACCAATTCTATTAGTTTTAAACTAGTTGTGGATCACTCCAAATTTTTTTTCCACGTTAAAGTCCTAAGTTGGGGCAAAGCTAATTTTAATGCTGTTAGATAGGAACTTGCAAAAGCTGAGCAAAAAACAAAGTGCTGGAGGAATTCAGCAGGTCAGGCTGCATCTGTGGAGAGAATGAACAGATGACGTTACAGGTTTGGTCCCTTCTCCGGACTGATGGAGTTGGGGGGAGAAAGCTGGAAAAGTGAGGTTCGGACAAAACCTGGCAAGTAATCGGTGCAAGAGAGTGGAGGGGGGAGGGGGTGCGAAAGAGAGTTGCGGGTGCACGAGAGAGAGTGGCAGGGGGGGGGGCGGCGATCGAGAGCAGGTGGGGAGGGCAGAAAGAGTGGGGTGAGTGGCAGAGAGAGAGTGGGGGGAGAAAAGAGGGGGGGGGGAGAGTCATGGTGAAAGAGAGAGTCAGAGGGAGAGAAGGTTGGAGAACAAGTGAGAGGGAGAGGATCATGGCTGTATTGTAACAGCTGTTCGCAGAGACACTGATGGAGGTCATTCCTCTCAGCTGCAGATGGCACAGAACTCAGGAAATCCAAGAAGATTGGGAAGTCAGCATATATTTTGTTTTCATTTCAAAGTATTCGACCAGAAAGATAAATTCCAAACGCAACTGAAAATTTGTTTTCTGTCCCGGGGGAATTTGAAGTCAGCATTGTAAGGAATTAAAATCCTTCCCTTCTTAGTGGTTCCCACCCTGCTAAAGCTGGCTTTTCTTTCTTGGGAATGGAATGTTTCTCATATTATGAACATCAGCACCAGACATTTCCAAACTATGTCATCCTCGGCAGCTTGTGAATGCAAGATACAGAATAAACCACCCCATGCACCGCCCACCAATAGATCCAACCTCAGTGGACATCAGCTCCCATTGTTGCCTCCCCATAGTTCACATTGATGAGCGCAGAAGCAAATGTGATGCATCCAAGTGGAGCCTAGCACTGGGAAAGAGCTAGTATTAACTATGTTCAAATAAGAAAAGGCAGTTACTCTTTTTGCCTCAACCACAGATCTTATCTCAAAACACAGCAAAAATATCAAAAAAGGAGCTCGGACGTAGGTTGGGAGTGATTGAACCAGGGGGGGATAGGGTGGTCGAGGTAAGTGGATAATATTTAAGTGGGACAGGAGCAGGCAGAAACAATGGGTCTGCCATCTTGTCATTAAGCAGTTACATCTTGACTATACCTTGATGCAAATGTTTTTCCATGTGTCCCGATTCTTTCCACTAATACCTGGCTCTATTCTGAGGACCACCGTCTTCCCTGTCCCCACCCTCACCCAGTCAATTTGGCAGCACCATGGTCAACTGGCTCATTTTCCCAGCGACAACAAATCCCTCCACACCAATGCTATAGGCAGATGATCTGAAGTCTCCTTGCTTCTTCGTGTAAGAGATATGCTGTCAGACTCCCATTCAGCATGATGAACTGGAACTTTATTTTCATAAATTCTGCCTGACTTGCTGAGTACAATCAGCATCCTATAGCTTTGATCTCACATTTCCAGCATCTGCACAATGTTTGTTTCTCCAGTCTGCATCACACAGTGAGAAGATAGAACAAATAAGTACAGCACAGGAGCAGGCTCTTTGGCTCACAATGTTTTGTGCTGAACAGGATGACAAGATAAAGTAATCTCACATGATCCATATCCCTCCATTCCCTGCATATCCATGTGCCTATCTAAAGGGCCTGTCCCACTTGGGCGACCTAATCTGAGAGTTTAGAAGAGTGTATTTGACCTTCAAACTCGCAACATGGCCGACACGTGGTCGTAGGAGGCTGGAACTCTCCTTCATGCTCGAGGGAAGTTCCCGAATACTCGTAGCCTCAGCTAAGTAGCGGAAAATTCTTCAGCAAGTTGAAACATTTTCCACTTGTAAAATTTGGTCGGCATGGGTCTTTTGAACTCGTAGTGCAGTGGAGTGAGGTCGCTATTTAGTTACAGGCAGTCGAGGGCAGCCGTATGCAATCTCCTTCGCTGACCGACATTTTGATTGGCTCATTGGAGTTTCAGGACCTAGGAAGACCTACAGGTCGGTAAAATGCCTGTTAAACTATATTAAACTTCTTAAAAGTGTCTCCACTCCTTCTCTCCCCCCCCCCCCACCCTTCTCCTCCCCCTTCTCTCCCCCCCTCTCCAAAGGACTTACCGTTACTGTGCAGCCATTCAGACAGCGCTCCTCCGCTTTCCCTGGACCCCGCCGTATTAGGTCGCCCAAGTGGGACAGGCCCTTAAAAGCTGCTTAAACACCACTATTGTATATGTCTCCATCACGACCCTTGGCAGCATGTTCCAGACGCCCACACACAAAGATTTGCCACACACAACTTCTTTAAACTTTGCCCCTTTCACATGAAAACTATGGCTTCGGGTCTTAGCCATTTCCTCCCTGTTCGCTTTCCCATTTTCATCCATGTGGTTCTATTATTTTCAGAACATCTTTAATCGCTACCCTCTTTCTGCCTGCACCTAAACATAATATTGTTTCTCAGAGTTCCCAACAAACGGACACATTTCCTTTGATCTCTCCACCCTCCCATCCAACTGAAATCATGCTAGATTTCTGTCACAGTTATGAAGAATGGTCATCACTTTCCATGATGGCGCAGTTGGGTCCATTGTAGAGCATTAAGGTGGGTAAGTCCCGGGGCTGCCTGAATCTATCGCCTGTTGCCGTGAGAGACAAGAGAAGAGATTGCTGGGGCTTTGACTAAGGTACTCTCCGTAGTCACAAGCAAGATGGCCGCCGATTGGGGAGTACCCCTCCCCCCCCCCCCCGCCCACATATATACACAGCTAAAAGTTAATAAAAATTAAAACCAAAAACATATAGCTAACGAGACAAAAATTAAAAAAAGACAGACAGACTGTAGTCGAGCCGCTGGCGTTAGGCGCCGCCACACCACTCCAGGTCCTTTGAAAAGGTGGCAAAGGTGATTGATGAAGGAAGGGCAGTAGATGTGGTCTACATGGACTTTAGTAAGGTATTTGACACAATTCCTCATGGTAGGCTGATCCAGAAGATAATGATGCATGGAACCCACCGTAACTAGCAAGATAATTATCAAGAAAACATTCATATAAAAATAGTGTAGTGATGGAAGGGTGTTATTTTGTCTGGAGGTCTGTGCCAGTGACGTTCCACAGGGATCTGCCCTGGCAACTCTGTTGTTTGTTATATAAACAAATGATCTGGATTAAAACATAGACGGGCTGGTAAGTAAATTTGCTGATGACACAAACATTGATGGTATTGTGGACAGTGACACAGGCTGTCGCAAGATATAGTAGGACACAGATTATTTGCAGATATCGGCAGAGAAATGGCGGATGGAGTTTAATCATTGTAAATGTAAGGTATTGTACTTTCGGAGATCAAATGCATACAGTCTTGGCAGGCTCCCTTTACAGCATTGATGTACAAAAGGATCTTGGGGTCCAAAGCCATAGCTCCTTGACAGTATAAACCCAAGTGGTAAAGTCATATGGTATGCAGCAATCATCAGTCAGGTCCCTGAGGGTAAAAGTCAGAAAGTCATGATGCAACTTTATTAATGTTTGCCCAGGGGTTCTGGTTGCTCCATTACAGGAAGGATGCGCAGGCTTTGCAAATAATGCAGAAGTTTACCAGGATGCTGTTTAGATTAGAGGCATAAACTATAAGAAAAGATTAGAGAAATCTTAACTTTCTCTGAAGTGTCGGAGGCTGTGGGGAACCCCAACAGAGGTCTATAATTTTGAGAGGCATAGATAGGGTACATGGTCAGAATTTTTTGCCCAGGATTGAAATGTTAAATATTAGGTGACATTGCTTTAAAGTGAGATGGAGAAAGTTTAACGGACATTTGCAAGACAAATTTTGTTTTTACACAGAGTGGTAGGTGGCTGGAAGGAGCTGCCAGTTGTTAAAGTGGAAGCAAATACAATACAATGCAATGCAGCATACGTAGGTTTGAGAATCACGTGGAGGCAAAAGGAAGAGTTTAATTTGGCATCAAGATCTGCACAGATCTACAACAATATATTCTTAGCCGTCTGGCATCCATGGGGATTGAGGGGTGCCAGTTGCATGAATATGATGGTTGAGGGAGCGATTTTCTTAAAAATATGACAGTACATCATATAGGTATGCTACAAAACTTACCTTGAGCAGCGCTGCAGTTCTGCCGCTCCCCGTGTGCACGACTTTGGCGCCTTTCAGAGGGGGGCGGGCTTAAAGTGCCGTTTTTCCACAGGCAGGAAAAATCGATCAATGTCGGGCGATTTTGTTGTGGAAGAAAAATCGCTCTGACATTTCATGAATGAAGGTATTTTTAAATTACTCTAGATTATTTATTATCTAGAGTAATTTAAAAATCACCTTCAAAAGCCGTGAGCGCCGACAACCGGAAGGATTTTGCGTAGGGGAGAAAAAAAGGTAAATAGTTTATTTTTATATTAAAAGTTGGTTTTTCGGGAAGCTTTAATAACATTTTCATGTTGCGAAAAGGGGTCCAAAAAAATGTATGAACCAACAGTATTTTTCCCCCCGACTTCACCGCTAACCGCAACGTTCCAATCCACCGCATTCCACTAAAACCCACTCGCTAGTTGATTTAAATGGCCATTAATTTACAGGAATCAAACACTAAATTCCTTCCATTTGGCCCAGAAATTCATGAAAATGAGATTTAAAAATTATGTTATATTGTGGATTATTGTGTGAATGTTATTTGGACACTTAGGCAATTTTAAAAAAGTTTATCTTTTCTTAAGAAATGGATAGATGCTTAGATCTACTCATTGAATTTTGTAATTAGCTACAATTAGATAACTAATTTTATGCTTTAATTTCAGGTCATCCAAGTAAGATTGTTTCATATTTATTTCAGAATGCTTCAATCTATAATAACTGAAAATTTCACTGAGTTCTCTTAATTTTTAAGAAAGTTATGGGCTTTTAACTGTTCCCGATCACAGCTTTTGAGTTAAGCCAATTGAAAGGCAATGGGGAACAAGATGCTAATTTCCGAGTATGAAAATGGCCATAACTTTCTTAATACTGAAGATATGAGAGTGAATTAGGTGTCAAATTAAACTTATATTTATGCTTTATCTGATGGGATAAATTCAGACTTGATTTTTTAAATCTCAAAATTTTGTAACATTGCTACATCATATACCAGCATTCTGTGTATAAATCTTTGAATGAACTGCCAGACTATACATCATCTCCATACCCTTTTAAATTACTTTTGCACTGTAATTCTATATTAAAACTAACCAGTATTAATGGAAAAATAAATCAAGTGAATAACTATCCACTTGATTTATCCAAATCTTCCAAGAAGATTTTGCTGCAAATCATCCTACCACTGCAGTTTCCTTATTTATAAACTTAAATAACTTTGTCTTTTCACATTTACTTTGCATATTTGAAATAAAATTTGCTTTTAGAGAATTTTACTACATTTCTCAATATTCTTAGAAATGTTTGTCAGTTTCGTGAGAATTCCAGTTGCATAAATACAGAAGTGGAGTAAAGAGAAAAAACAAGTGTGTAGAATATAGTGTTAAAACATTGATGATAGGAAGCTTTATATAAACACTTGATAGCACCAGGTTTCACAGCTCGTGGGTGAGGTTTTGCATTACTGGACCCCACCACATCCCGTTCAAGAAAATCATAGCTAGCCACTGTTTCCAGTTGCATAAATACAGGCCTGTCGAGAGTGAGCAGCCTTGTATCTGCACCAGATGCTACCCGCTCCTTTTCGGGCTTCATTCTCTGCATCACATTGCACCGTACCTGAGCTGCTGGGCACTTCGGCTGGAGTATTGGCTGGAGCGTGGGCACCAGGGGGAATATGAATGGTAGAGAAGTTTGACGGAGGTTGATCAGCAGTTGGAGTATGAATGGTGGAGAGGTCAGACGTCGGCATGTCCGCAACAGGATTATTGGAGGCAGAAGACTGTGGAAGAGAATCATCGGCCTCGTTCTCTGCAAACAAATAATGCATTTGGTTAACAATCATTTCAATACAAGAGAGTTCTTAAATTATTTTAAACTATTATGCTAGCTAGATCTAGTTGGTCTAATATGTATTAAGAATAGCAACTAGTCACAGGCCCTCCTCCCATGGAGGGGAGATATAGCAAAGTACCATTCAGACATTGGAACTTGATCCACTATTAATTTTCACAGCAGTCTAAGGTGTTTCCATGTATGTGCTCCAATGCAAGATCAATAACTTGAAAAGTTAACACTGTTTCACACTCCATGGATGCTGGATGACAAGCTGAATATTTCCAGCATTTTTTCATTTCAGATTTCCAGTATACGCAGAAATGAATGGTCAACTCCTGTTCCATAATTTATCTCCCCTGTGACTGTGTAATTCTTCCTGTTTAATAAAACATTTTGTTTAATTCCACCCAAAATGGTCTGTTTTTAAATTGACTGAGATAACAGAAGGGAGGTGTAAGGTGTAGCATGGTCACAACTAGACACTGTACCATTGTGGCACTATCAACAACTTCCAGCCTGGTTTATTATTCTACCCCACAGTTATCGGAAGTCAAGGAACCAGAGCCAATATTGGCTTCAAAGATATATTCTCTGAGAACTTAAAAAACAAACTAAAATAAATCCAAAACACAGGAAATTGACAGAAGGCAAATAATCAATTTTACATGTTGGTCACAATGGCAGTACTTATGGAATTTATTCTTCAAAATACCAACTCTAATACTCCAATACTAATCTCTAATGAAGATTTGCATTTGTCCTTAGATATAAAAAAAACATAAAAAGCTACATATAAAGTTTAAACCAATTATCTCATTTATCTGCAAATATTCTTAAATGCAGGTATCTATAATTTTTAAAATGGTGTTCAAGAAGGTAAGTCTTTCTAGTAATAAATTAAATTCCTTATGCTTCTCTAAGCTTTGTTTTTTTAATACCCTTTAAATCTAATAATGCACTGGTATTGAAATTTGTTTATTTCCGTCACGTGTACCAAGGCGCAGTTGGAGAAATGAGCAGATACTGGTTTATACCAAAGACAGACACAAATGCTGGAGTAACTCAGCGGTTCAGGCAGCATCTCAGGAGAAAAAGGATGGGTGATGTTTCCGGTCGGAATCCTTCTACAGACTGGAAGTGGGGGGGGGGGGGGAATCTTAGTTCTGCTAGGAGGAGAAGAGTGTTTGCAGAGGGTTGGGTTTTTGTTCGAAGAAGAAGCGACAGGCTTAAGGCCCTCCTGGTGGGGGACAGAGGTGTTGAGGGACTGAATGGTCATGGTAAAGATGAGTGAACGGGGGCCTGGAACCCAAAGGTTGTTAAAGAGTTAAAAGGAGGGCTTGCGAGGTGTCCTGGACGAAGATGGGAAAGGGTTGGGCAAATGGGGATAACATAGAATTGATGTAGATTTGGTGGTACATGCCTTCTTCTCCCCAATAGGAGAGGGGAGAGAGAATGTTGCCTTCGTAGCTGTAATGGGAAGAAGCAAAAAAAAGGGATTTCTACATAAGATTTTGTTTACTCTCAACAGAGTAACATTTTGTTTTTACTTGTTTTCCCAATTCCAATCTCAGTATGGTGCACTCCAGAAACTCCTCCTGTGGGGCTGCAGATGGTTGCCATATGCAATTCCCTCGGGGTTCAAACCCACCATGCCTTATCATCCTTCAAAGCAAACATGATGACTCCAGAGAGCCAATTTGCCATAAGCAGTCAAAATAAAACGAATCTAGTAAATAAGCATCATGCCGACTCTCAAAACAGAGAAGTCAAAGAGAAAAAAGTATTAGACCTGTCACAAATGAGAGGTTAAGATTGTGTGGACAAGGTGAAACTATTTCCACTGGTTTTAGGAATGTTGATCAGAATACACGGGTGTAATTGCAGAACAGTGAAAGTAAGGATGAGAGGAAATTTAATGAAAATATAGCAAATAGGGTTGTTGTTGTTATTATCTAAATGGTGGCCAATTAGGAAAAGGGGAGATGCAGCGCGACCTGGGTGTAATGGTACACCAGTCATTGAAAGTAGGCTTGCAGGTGCAGCAGGCAGTGAAGAAAGCGAATGGTATGTTAGCTTTCATAGGATTTGAGTATAGGAGCAGGGAGGTTCTACTTCAGTTGTACAGGGTCTTGGTGAGGCCACACCTGGAGTATTGCGTACAGTTCTGGTCTCCAAATCTGAGGAAGGACATTATTGCCATAAAGGGAGTGCAGAGAAGGTTCACCAGACTGATTCCTGGGATGTCAGGACTGTCTTATGAACAAAGACTGCATAGACTCGGTTTATACTCTCTAGAATTTAGGAGATTGAGAGGGGATCTTATAGAAACTTATAAAATTCTTAAGGGGTTGGACAGGCTAGATGCAGGAAGAGTGTTCCTGATGTTGGGGAGGTCCAGGACAAGGGGTCACAGCTTAAGGATAAGGGGGAAATCCTTTAGGACCGAGATGAGAAGGACTTTTTTCACACAGAGAGTGGTGGGTCTCTGGAACTCTCTGCCACAGAGGGTAGTTGAGGCCAGTTCATTGGCTATATTTAAGAGGGAGTTAGATGTGGCCCTTGTGGCTAAGGGGATCAGAGGGTATGGAGAGAAGGCAGGTACGGGATACTGAGTCGGATGATCAGCCATGATCATATTGACTGGCGGTGCAGGCTCGAAGGGCCGAATGGCCCACTCCTGCACCTAATTTATATGTTTCTAAGTAGTTGCCTAAAAGAGTGGGCATTTAAGTGCAACGTTAATATGGGGTTTGGAAAGTTATTTTAAAAATGACACTTAAGGATGTCTAAAGAATGGTCATTAAATGGTTCTGCCAGAAATGCCCACGTTGCACGGACAGCTTGGAAAATAGAAGGGGCACAGGAATAATTGGCTGCTGTGCTGCATACGGTTCATCTGCCACAGACGTACACCAGCAAATCCACTTGAGGTATTCAGGGATCTGGGACCTCATGTCAAAGCTATCTGCACATTCTTGGGAAAATACAGCTCAAATGTCAGTAACAGCTGCTCAAAAGGATGTCCCGCAGAAAGTTCCCAACGTGTAAACAAGAGGACTCCGAATATATATTAATGAGGGAGGTTGCATAGCTTCAATGCAGACTTTCTCCCATTCCATTTTACTTATTCATTAATTTCCTCTACTTGCTAATGGAAAAGGCAACATGACTTTCAGGCAATGCCTTCAAACAACGGAGTTCTTGTAGTGGCTATAAAGTCAAAGAGAGTTTGAAAGTCTTTTGCAAATACTTTGTGAGCAGACATCATTAGCATTTGGTATTTGGCTATGCTCTTCTCATGTTGTAACGGACTGTTTCTCTGCAGTTGACACAATTTATAACAATATGCCAATATCAGTAGCTCGTTATGAGACAACGTATCAGAGAAGGATTCAAATAATGTCTTAATCAGCTCCAGCAGCCATCATTATATTGAAACAAAAACAGAAAATGGTGGGGGGCATGCAACAGGTCAGGAAGCAGCGATGACAGAGAAAAAAAGTCATTTCAGTTCTATGATGGAGGAGGTTAATTGAATCACCAGTATGACATTGGATCCATCCTTGTTATCATATATCAGTAATTGGGAGCTCGCCGTGCAGATGTTGCCTGCCATTTTTTCTACAATGCCACAATGACAACATTTCAAAAAGTACTTAATTGGCAGTTAACTGCTGTGAGGTAGCCTGATGTTCTGTAATGTATTTCATTGTGTTATGTAATTTGGCATATTCCCAAAATTTACCAAAGGTTGTGAAGCAGGGAATTCCATTTGCATGGTTTCCAATGCGGCTCTATGAAGGGACTGTTTTGGTTTGAGATGTTCCAATAACATTGAAGTATATTTGAGTTTCAGCACAAGATTTATTGCACTTCACTTTTCCAACCATCCCAAAGTTTCCCCCTGAAGCTGGCAGAATGCTTCTTGTACCAGATATTTTTACAGATGTGCAGATTCACTTGAAGTGAAACCGTGGCCCAGCAAATATAAGCTTTGCACAACCTGATGACAGAAATGAAATGAAAAATGTTGCAGTTGCCGGAACCCTGAAACATAAATCAAAATTATTGCTAACAATACGGAGATCCACCACCGTTTGTGGAGGGATACACAGTGATGAGTTCTGATCAAAAGGTCAGTGGCCTAAAACATTAACTCTTTCTCATTCCAAAATGCTGTCTGGCACAAGCTGGGATGTCAGGACTGTCTTATGAACAAAGACTGCATAGACTCGGTTTATACTCTCTAGAATTTAGGAGATTGAGGGGGGATCTTATAGAAACTTACAAAATTCTTAAGGGGTTGGACAGGCTAGATGCAGGAAGATTGTTCCCGATGTTGGGGAGGTCCAGGACAAGGGGTCACAGCTTAAGGATAAGGGGGGAATCCTTTAGGACCGAGATGAGAAGGACTTTTTTCACACAGAGAGTGGTGGGTCTCTGGAACTCTCTGCCACAGAAGGTAGTTGAGGCCAGTTCATTGGCTATATTTAAGAGGGAGTTAGATGTGGCCCTTGTGGCTAAGGGGATCAGAGGGTATGGAGAGAAGGCAGGTACAGGATACTGAGTTGGATGATCAGCCATGATCATATTGAATGGCTGTGCAGGCTCGAAGGGCCGAATGGCCTACTCCTGCACTTAATTTCTATGTTTCTAAGCTCTTTCTGACGTTTGTTGCATTTACATGCAAACTGCAGATTCTTTTAATGAACAATCTCACAAATTAACATAAATCTTGGCTGAAAATGGAGGCCATATATTTTTGTTTAAGAAAGCCAAAATGTTGCCATTAATAAAACCTCAAACCAGCATCAAGGTAACCCATTAATTGCCTGTCTCTATTGCCACAAGATATGTAATACAGTCATGCACAGCCTAATTTCTTGTTTATAGTTTCTATTTAATTTAGCCATTTGCTCCATCTTATAATTTTGCATGCATTCAATGACTGCCTCAGCAAGAAGCCACACAGGGTGTGCTATCCAGCAGCCTTTCCTGTCATGATGTGCAGCAAAATAAATAGTTAGTAAATGTGGTTTCTCCTCTGCTTTCATCGATGGATCCCTCACATGCATCTCCTCGGTGTCCCGTTGTTCTGGTCTTGCTCCCCCCTCCACCCAGACAGAACAAGGATAAAGCTTCCTTGGTCCTCACCTTTCACCCCACCAGTCTCTGTGGCCCAACACATCACCTCCAACGTGATCTCATCACCAGGCACATGTTGCCATCTTCATCCCTTTCCGCCTTCTACAGAGACCGTGCCCCCTGCAACTCCTTGCTTCACTCATCCCTTCCCACCCAAACCATCCTCTGTCTGGGTCCTTCCCCTGCAACTGCAGGAGATGTCCCTACACTGGAACTGAACCCTAATCCCTGGCATCTCCCCTAACCTCTCTGCCGCCTCTGGTGTTCACAATGTGGCCTCCTATGTATCGGTGAGACCCAGCATAGACTCAGTGACCGTTTCGACAACCACTTGCGCTCAGTCTGTCAAGGCCTTCTGGGCTCCCAGTTGCAAACCATTTTAACTCCCCCTTCACTCCCATATTGTTCTTTCTGTCCTGGGTCTACTCTACTTCCAGGGTGAGGCCACACGCAAACTTGAGGAGTAACACCTTGTATTTTGCTTGGGTAAATTACAAACCAAAGGTATGAACATTGAATTCCTCAATTTTAGTTGATCTGTAACAAACCCCCTCCTTCCTCTTTCACCCCACACTCCTCCCTAGCTTCTTCCCCTTGTCCCTCCTGGACTCGCACCTATTTCTCTGCTCCCCCTCTCCCTACATACCTTACTTTGGCTTCACAATTCACAACTCCTCAATCTTTCTGTTTTTCATCTCTGGCCTTTGTCCAACTGTCTGCCAATCATCCCCCACCTTGGTCTCTTCCAGCTTTCTTTCCACAACCCCCTACAATCAGTCTGAAGAAGGGTCCCGACTCCTATCCATGTCCGCCAGGAATACCGCCTGACCCGCTGAGTTACTTCAGCGCTGTCTTTTTTTAATTAGTCATCCTCATATTGCCTCTCTCTCGGAGATACCAATCCATGCAAACTCTCTGTGCAGGAAATGCCCATGGATTTGCTATACCCGTAATGCAGAATCTATGGGGGGGGGGTTAAGCAGTTGCAATGACGAGAACTCTGTGTGGCTGATAATCATGAAGAGCCCAATTTACTTCAGTATTTTGTGGCATGAATAAAATAAATATTTCATCTTTTTGCATACGTGCATCTCAAGTGGTACCAGTTAAATGCTGCCTTGTTTTATCGTCTACTTGTACTGAAGTACCAAAAAACTGATTCTTACCAAATTCTTCCATCCCCATTGGTCCTGAATTGGGAGTTTCACCATTTTTCAAGCAGTTGTGGATATAGGCTGCTTTCCACTTCGCATATTTCCTGTGTTGAATGTTCTAATATAGAGGGGGGAAAAAAATAATTAAATCATTCATATGTTGGTAATCAAAAAAATGTTACAGCAAAATTAAAGGATCAAGACCTCAACACCTTATTCATACAACATGGGTGGCGCAGTGGTAGAGTTGCAGCCTTACAGCCCTTGTAGCGCCAGAGACCCGAGTTCGATCCCGACTACGGGTGTTGTCTGTACGGAGTTTGTACGTTCTCCCCATGACCACACGGGTTTTCTCCGAGATCTTCGATTTCCCACCAAAGACATGCAGGTATGTAGGTAAATTGGCTTGGTATAAGTATAAATTGTCCCTAGTGTGTGTAGGATAGTGTAAATATGCAGGGGTTACTGGTCGGTGTGGACTCAGTGGACCGAAGATTCCACACTGCATCTCTAAACTAAACTTCCAATGCCATTCAAAGCAATTTTTATAATCTTGCTTATTTTTTCAAACGTCTTTACACTGAACATGTACAACTGCCAGATCCAAACTCTGAACACAATATTACTCATACATTAATAGACCAGGATTAAATCTGCGGCTGGGAATTACTTAATGCATTAGTCACTATATAACTTTCTTGCCAGCCCTTCAGAACAAAACCAACATAACAAGCATAATACCTGCAACGTATCCACTTAGAACTGTTTATTTTATATGTTAGCATTGGGTAATAAGGCTCAGGGGCATTGAAATAAACCTAAAGCTGGATTCGGGCAGGGAATACAAAATCAGAATCTAAATGCCCTGGAAACAAAATAATTAACACCAGAACAAGAGTGAAGTGATTTCATAACATCAGTGTGATAACACCCAGTGGTCTGTTCATAATTCTCACAACGTCCTCCTGTAGCGTTTCAGATTCAGTGTGCAGTCAAGATTACGTGGGTACTTTACTTCAGTTTTAGCATGTTCCTTTCAGTATTTTAGTCATCCTACAAGGCAAATGAGGCTGTAGAAAGAGTTTGTCATCACAGGTTCTGACCTCTCAACAAATGAAGGGATCAACAGAAAATGCTGCAACAAAAATTCAGCTAATATCATTAGTGACCCACACCATCTTGGTTGCGTTGTTATCTCACTACTACCATTGGGAAGCTGGTGCAGGAGCCTGAGAATCATAACTTTCAAGTTGAAGAGTAGCCCCTTCTCAGACTCTTAAACCCCCCTTCACAATCCTAACCCTACCTCCGCACTGAACTGTGTACTTCATGTTTTACCATTATTGTCTGCTTACCTAGTACAACTGTTAATTTGTAGACACAAGAAATTGCAGATGCTGGCTTCCAAAAAAAAGAGGCAAAGTTCTAGTGTAACTCGGGTCCTCTGGAGAACATGGATAGGTGGATTTTCGGATCAGGACCCTTCCTCAGCACTTTGTATCTCTATAACTATTATTTTTTTGTATCGTTGTTTATTACACATTTATTTGCTGTATTATTGGATTCAATTTGCTCATAAAGCTGCAGCATGTAAGCATTTCATTGTTTCAAACCCAATCCATATGACAATTAAAACACTTCTAAATTAATGCAGTAAAACGTCCGCATGTTGTGGGCAACTATAGGGAATTGGTGCATTCGACAGCCAAGAAGTATAACGTTACTGGATCTGCAAATTGCACTGATATGAAAAGTCCAAAAGCGTCACGGTTAAACTAAATTAAAGAACAAGATATTAGAAGAGATGATGATAAGCTTTGCCAAAGAAATGCGCATTCATTTTAAAATTTGGATAGAAAAGTGTTGGAAGAGGGATTTAGGGAAAGAGCTATGCAGAAGGCTGATGGCACAATCATGTGATTAAGTAAAAAGGGGAATCATAAAAACCAGTAACAGATGGAGGATTAAAAAAAGGTACAGAGATCAGTTGAGTAAAGCTACATGGGGAGTTGAGCATGAGGTTTTGTATTCTGAATTTGAAGAATTCAAGGTGGAAGAGCAGCTTAAGTAGTAGAGAGCATATTGCTGATTGACACAATATGCTGGGGTAACTCAGCGGATCTTCCTTGGTCATCTGTTGCCGACCCTGCTTTGTTCTGGCCTTTTCTTACCTCCAGTTCCCTCCCCTCCACTTTCAGCCTGAATAGGGTCTAGACCTGAAATGTCAACTCATCCTTTTATACCCCCAGACATGCAGCCTGACCAGCTGAGTTACTCCACACGCTGTCATCTTTGGTATAAACCAGCATCTGCGTTTCATTTCTACACATTGCCGATTGTTACCTGATGCACGATATTTTCATGCAGAAATTTGGATGAGCTGAAGCTTATTCATGGTAGAGGATCGGAGGCCAGTCAGGAGGTCACAACGGTCTTTTAGATGTGGCACAGAAATGACATCTTTCCGATATGCTTGGCAACTAGAATTGCACATAGTACAAGTGTGGTCTCACCAACGACTTGTACAGCTGCATCACATGGCTGCAACTTTATCCTCAATACCTTTCCCAATGAAAAGGTATTGAGGATAATTTGAGGACAATCCTCAAATGCCTTCTTCACCACTCTGCCCGCCTGACTTGCCACTTTCAACGAACCATTCATCTGTACTTGCAGAATTCTGCAACACTCTCCAGGGCTCTACCAAAGTGCACACCTCAAATTTCATTTCTTATACTTGGCCTATCATCCCAACTGATCTAGATCCTTCCTCACTATCCACCAAATCACCAATTTTAGTGTAATTTGTAAATTTACTAACAAACAATAACTACATTGCTATTCAAACCATTAATGTATGTAAGAATCACAGTGGACCAGCAACCAGCAACGACCCCTGTGGCACTCCACTGGTCACAGATCTCCAGTCAAAAGAACTACCCTCGACAACTACTTATTTACTCCTTCCCTCAAGCCATTTTGACTACTATTGGCTGGCTCACCTTTGAGTCCATATGCACTAGCCTTCCAAACAAACCCCATTGTGTGAACTAGGATGCCCTCACGTTGTATAGCACAGTTGGTGAGGCCGATCTGAGCCATGTCGCTGCAAAACAGAGCGTACAGCACATGGAATCAGTGAAGTGATTAAATTCAGTGATAATCAGAAGGCCAGAATTGGATGGTTTCCAAGGCGATTACAGAGAGAGGGGCAAGACATTGAAGATTTGGAAAAAAAATTGACTTGAGCAAACATGGGGGTAACAAATGAATGAGATAGAGCAAGTTTACACAAGATCGGGAGGGTGGGGGGGGGGGGGGGTGAATGGGACTGCATATTTAGACATGGACATCAGTGCTTTGTCTGAATACAAGTTAACTGCAAGCAGAACAAGAGAGGCTGCCTAGAGTGGGCTGGAATAATCATGTCTGGAGGCTGCAAAGGTATGATGAATATTTCAGCGGTAGATGTGTGCCACAAGGGAGATCTCACGGCAATTGACGGCAATGATCCTAGAGATGTGGCTCAGATGAACATAGAAATTCACAAGTATTTCTTCAGAAATCTAGAAAACCGTGTTCCTTATCAATTTGCTGCTGCTGCCCCACCAAAGGCAGGGCAACATCGCTCGTTCATCTGCACCCATCGCATGTTCTTTTCCATGCACCATCTGTTGTGAAAATCCAAAATGGTCTGGTTATGATTTTCTTTGAGCTGTACAACTGGAAAATGTTACAATGAAAGGTTTTGATTCTAGGATTAAATACAATATAGTCTTTTTGTTTGCATTTAACACAAAGCAGTTCTTTGTTGATCATGCTTTCACCAATCATGCTGCTTGAGGCTTTATTGCAAGAGGACATTTACTTGGAAATAGCCCAGAAAACAACAGTCCAATGCCAACTTTGTCTTTGAGAAAAAGTGTCATCAGCTGAACCTGCAACATCTATCTACAAGTTTTGAATCAGAGAACCTCTGACAATTGAAATGCCCCTGAGATGAAAGAAGGCTTATCTAAAAGATAGTAACTGTTCAAACTCACGTACCATGCAACCATATCATTACTGTTTTTTTCAGGTTTGCATCAGTTATTTGGATGTAAGTGGGTATTAAGTTGGTACATTGTCCTTCCGTGGATTTTCCATGAGCACCAGTTTCCTTTGATACGTCAAACACATTTTGCGTGGTAGGTTAACTGGTATCCAGTGCTTCCAGTGTACGGGTGTGGCAAGAATATTGTGAGGGGGTTGGGTTTTGATGGTAAGGCAAGAGGACAAGTAGAATTATTGTAGATGGGTATGAAGGCCAGCGCAAAACCTATGCCCATACTATAGGGCCTGTCTCACTGTACCAGGTAATTCAAGTTCTCCCTAGTTTCCCCTGATTCGAACTCGGAGAATTACGGTAATAGCCGCTTGTAGGTACCCAGGGCTCTCGTGAACATTTTTCAACATGTTGAAAAAGCTTCACGAGCTTACGAGCTTCACGAGCTTCACGAGTACGTTTCCCGAGTACCTGCCGTTAGCATTACGAGCCGCTAAGAGACATCCCGGACTCTGATGTACCCGCTACGTACATTCTACATACTTACCACGAGTTTGTTTTTTTTAAAACTCGGGTGAGCTCTTGGGTAAACTCGTATAGTGCTACAGGCCCTTAAACCTTTCAATGACTCTGCGTTATAATTCATAGTTTGTTCAAAAACGCAGAGAGATAAGTAACCTTAAACAGGAGTAATACTGCTATTGGCAACCATTTCAGTTGGTGGCCAGGGTGTCCTGAGTTACCCGCTGGGAAAGCGTTACTTGAAATATTTTATATTTACTTCGCATTAGTTTGGCCAAGTTCATGGAATTCTTGGGACCAGGGCAAATAACTTGCGCCCACACTCCAAAGCATTTATTTTGAAAATTAAAGAGCCTATGCCACTAGATGAAGGGAAGCAAAGGAGAGTGTGCCTTGAGTCTCCGTCAACATTTATCACAGAACCTACTACACTAGATAAATACACACATGTACAAAATCTTTCCAGAAACTCTGACCTACTAATTTTGACCAGAAAACAAAATGCTGAAGGAACTCAGTGGGTCATGTAGCATCTATGGCGAGAAATGGATAGATGATGTTTTGGGTTGGGATCCTTCTACAGATAGAATGATTTGAAGAAGTTCTCTGCTTCACTGCGAAATGCTCTCAAAATATGACAATATTGGAGTAGTTTTCATAGATTCCTGTTACTGCAGTCTCTTGTATCTTACAAATTTTGACATTATTCCCTTTTGGTTTGAATATCAAATCAGACAAAGTAATTCATCTTTATCTACTTCTCTGATTTTGCAATGTTAAATACTTGGATTATATTTTCCCTCAGCCTTCTGGATTGAATAATAATAGTTAATCATAATTTAATCAATGACACGCTGTTATTATTCTAGTTTTAATTATTCGGTATTAATTCGAAGGAAAATAAATGTATTTTAGAATCCACAACAGAAAAGGGGATGTCCATGGCTATGTAAAACATGATGATCACTTCCTCGCTTCCGAGTTAAAACCTTCCAGTTGATTTGCTTTTATGATTAATGTTTATCAATTTACATGATTTGTGCACAGAACATAGAAAGTAGGTGCAGGAGTAGGTCATTCGGCCCTTTGAGCCTGCACCGCCATTCAATATGATCATGGCTGATCATCCAACTCAGTATCCCGTTCCTGCCTTCTCTCCATACCCCCTGACCCCTTTAGCCACAAGGGCCACATCTAACCCTCTTAAATATAGCCAATGAACTGGCCTCAACTACCTTATGTGGCAGATCCAAAATCCCTTAGCTACCACATTACTTCTAGTCTCAGACTTTAATTCTGAATTGGATTATTTATATTCAAAATGGGCAAATTCACACCTAACCCTGTTTATTTTGTTTTCAATGTAGTGTTATGCCCACCCTCTTTGCCTGTCCATAACAGTATGCAATCCTCTCTCAAATTCACAAGTTTAATTACGTCTTAGCGTTATACAAAAACTATTCTATTCATCCAGTCTTCAGATTCCTGGGGAACACAATGTCACGTTTGATTAATCGGAGTCTTAAGTGCTTTAACCTCATCTCCATCTTCTCTCTTCCAGTAATTACATCTGTGGAATTCTCTGGCTCAGAAGGCGGCGGAGGCAGGTTCTCTGGATGCTTTCAAGAGAGAGCTAGATAGGGCTAGTCAGGGGATATGGGGAGAAGGCAGGAACGGGGTACTGATTGGGGATGATCAGCCATGATCACATTGATGGCAGTTCTGGCTCGAAGGGCCAAATGGCCTACTCCTGCACCTAATGCGTACAGTTTTGGTCTCCTAATATGAGGAAAGACATTCTTGCCATAGAGGGAGTACAGAGAAGGTTTATCAGACTGATTCCTGGGATGGCAGGACTTCCATATGAAGAAAGACTGGATAGACTCAGCTTGTACTCACTGGAATTTAGAAGATTGAGGGGGGATCTCATAGAGACTTACAAAATTCTTAAGGGGTTGGACAGGCTAGATGCAGGAAGATTGTTCCTCATGTTGGGGAAGTCCAGGACAAGGGGGTCACTCTTTAAGGATAAGGGGGAAGTCTTTTAGGACCGAGATGAGAAAATCATTTTTCACACAGAGAGTGGTGAATCTGTGGAATTCTCTGCCACAGAAGGTAGTTGAGGTCAGTTCGTTGGCTATATTTAAGAGGGAGTTAGATGTGGCCCTTGTGGCTAATGAGATCAAGGGGTATGGAGTGAAGGCAGGTACAAGATACTGAGTTGATCAGCCATGATGACGTTGAATGGCAGTGCAGACACGAAGGGCCGAATGGCCTACTCCTGCACCTATATTCTATGTTTCTATGTTTCTATTGTCTAATTATCTATTTTTTGTCACAAATTTATCTCTGATTCCACAGATTATAATTTTTGCTAACCTCATTTCGAAACTAATCTAAACTTCAAATTCAAAGAGGAACCTGCAAGTTGATCTATTTACCATGTCTGTAATCCAAACAAATTTAAACCAGTTTAGTCAGATATGTAGGAAGGAACTGCAGATGCTGGTTTACACCAAAGATAGACAAAGAAAAGGTGGAGTAAGTCAGCGGATCAGACAGCACCTCTGGAGAAAAGGAACAGGTGATGTTTTGGTTGAGACTCTTTGTCAGATTCTTCAGAATCCTTGTCTTCAAATATGTTGCCTGACCCCAAGCTTGTTGTCTCTATCTTCAGTTTGGTCAGATGTTACTGATTCCACATAAGCTCTCTTTGATCAAAAGGTATGCAAGTGTTCAGCCACTGCCTCTTTGATGGTATTTTCTGGTAGCTTCACAATAGCTGTTAAATTACCTGAGCACCTCGGTACTGTACGCACAAGGCCACGAGCAAATGATTAGTGCTATTCAATTTAGTTTAGCCTTGAGCCTGTACAGTTAGCAGGCACAAGAGAGCTTCTGATTGTGTTAGCACCACGGAATTAAAATAAAGAATGAAAGTAAAATAATTTCAAGCGCTGAGAGTTAACAAAAGTAGGTTCACAACGGAATGCAGAAAGTTGTGACCACTGCCCAGTCCATCATCGGCTCCGACCTCCCCGCCATCGAAGGAATCTATCACAATCGCTGCCCGAAAAAGGCTGCCAACATCATCAAGGACCCATACCATCCTGGCCAAACACTCATCTCTCCGCTGCCATCAGGTAGAAGGTACAGGAGCCTGAATCTAGTACATCCAAGTTCAGGAACAGCTTCTTCCCCACAGCCATCAGGCTATTAAACAAACTCTGAACTATAACAACCTACTGCACTTTATCTGTTTATTTATGTGTATATATATGGTCTATGCTATGTAGACACACTGAACTGTTCTGTATTTATGCTTACAATATTCTGTTGTGCTGCAGCAAGCAAGGATGTCATTGTCCTATCGGGGACACATGACAATAAACTCTCCTGCCTTGACTTGAATCTTGAATTGGGCTTGAAGAGATCACCATGCAAATAGAAGATATTCCACCTCACCCAAAACACAAAAAAAAGTAGAACATCAATGATTTCCCCAACCTGCTTCAAATCACAGTGCCCTCCATAATGTTTGGGACAAAGACCCATCATTTATTTGTTAAAGAAGGAACTGCAGATGCTGGAGAATCGAGGGTACACAAAAGGCTGGAGAAACTCATCGGGTGCAGCAGCATCTAAGGAGCGAAGGAGATAGGCTGTCGTAGAGTTGGAGGTGGAGGGGGTATCACAGAGGGGGGCAGTTAGAGAGGAGGTTGTGAAACTGTCTCCGTAGGGAGGAGGAGAACTTCTTCAAAGTAGGCATACCTTGAGGAGATATCGCAGTGGAGCAGACAAAGTGTAAAAGAAGGAACTGCAGATGCTGGAGAATCGAGGGTACACAAATTCTAGGAGATATCTCCTTCGCTCCTTAGATGCTGCTGCACCCGCTGAGTTTCTCCAGCCTTTTGTGTAGCCCCATCATATATTTATTAGCCTCTGTACTCCACAATTTGAGATATTTCTTTTTTTTAAAGATCACATGTGGTTAAAGTGCACATTGTCAGATTTTATTAAAGGATATTTTTATACATTTTGGTTTCAGCATGTAGAAATTACAACTGCGTTTATACATAGTCCCCCCCATTTCAATGCACCACAATGTTTGGGACACATGGCTTCACAGGCATTTGTAATTGCTCAGGTGTGTTTAATTGCCTCCTTAATGCAGGTATAAGAGAGCTCTCAGCACCTAGTCTTTCCTTCACCTTTGGAAACATTTATCACTGTTTATCAACATGAGGACCTGACATGAGTTGTGCCAATGAAAGTCAAAGATGCCGTTAACAGACTGAGAAACAAGAATAAAACTGTTAGAGACATCAGCCAAACCTTAGGCTTACCAAAATCAACTGTTTGGAACATCATTAAGAAGAAAGAGAGCACTGATGAACTTACGAATCGCAAAGGGACTGGCAGGCCAAGGAAGACCTTCACAGCTGTTGGCAGAAGAATTCTCTCTATAATTAAAAAAAAAACCAAACACCTGTCCAACAGATCAGAAACACTCTTCAGGAGTCAGGTGTGGATTTGTCAATGACCACGGCACGCAGAAGACTTCATGAACAGTAATACAGAGGCTACATTGCAAGATGCAAACCACTAGTTAGCCACATAAATAGGATGATCGGGTTACACTTTGCGAAGAAGTACTTAAAAGAGCAACCACGGTTCTGGAAAAAAAGGTCTTGTGGACAGATGAGACGAAGATTAACACATCAGTGATGGCAAGAGCAAAGTATGGAAAAGAGAAAGAACTGCCCAAGATCCAAAGCATACCACCTCATCTGTGAAACACAGTGGTGGGGGTGTTATGGCCTGGGCATGTATGGCTGCTGAAGGTACTGGCTCACTTATCTTCATTGATGATACAACTGCTGATGGTCGTAGCATAATGAATCCTATCTGCTCAAGTTCAAACGAATGCCTCACAACTCATTGGCTGGCGGTTCATTCTACAGCAAGACAATGATCCCAACATACCGCTAAAGCAACAAAGGAGTTTTTCAAAGCTAAAAAATTGTCAATTCTTGAGTGGCCAAGTCAATCACCCGATCTGAACTCAATTAAGCATGTCTTTTATATGCTGAAGGGAAAACTGAATGGGACTAGCCCCCAAAACAAGCATAAGCTAAAGATGGCTGCAATACAGGCCTAGCAGAGCATCACCGGAGAAGACACCCAGAAGACACTGGTGATGTCCATGAATCACAGACTTCAAGCAGTCATTGCATGCAAAGGATATGCAACAAAATACTAAACATGACTACTTTCATTTACATGACATCGCTGTGTCCCAAACATTATGGTGCCCAGAAATGGGGGGACTAAGTATAAACGCCGCTGTAATTTCTAAATGTATAAAAATGGCCTTTATTAAAATCTGACAATGTGCACTTTAACTACAAGTGATTTTTTCTATTACAAATCTCAAATTGTGGAATACAGAGGCAAATAAATAAATGATGGGTCTTTGTCCCAAACATTATGGATGGCACTGTATAAAAGGTGAGATAAGATGGTAATACAGTTTGATTGAATGATATGGATTAAATAAATCTTACCCATACTATGACCGACCTCAGGTCTGGGTGTCTAGTTTCAGCATTATAACTTGGTTGTTCTATAATACTAAACAATGTGTTAGAAACATAGAAACATAGAAAAATAGGTGCAGGAGTAGGCCATTCGGCCCTTCGAGCCTGCACCGCCATTCAATGTGATCATGGCTGATCATCCAACTCAGTATCCCGTACCTGCCTTCTCTCCGTACCCCCTGATCCCTTTAGCCACAAGTGCCACATCTAACGCCCTCTTAAATATAGACAATGAACTGGCCTCAACTACCTTCTGTGGCAGAGAATTCCAGAGACTCACCACTCTCTGTGTAAAGAATGTTTTCCTCATTTCGGTCCTAAAGGAATTCCCCCTTATCCTTACACTGTGACCCCTTGTTCTGGACTCCCCCAACATCGGGAACAATCTTCCAGCATCTAGCTTGTCCAACCCCTTAAGAATTTTGTACGTTTCTATAAGATCCCCCCTCAATCTTCTAAATTCCAGCGAGTACAAGCCGAGTCTATCCAATCTTTCCTCATATGAAAGTCCTGACATCCCAGGAATCAGTCTGGTGAATCTTCTCTGTACCCCCTCTATGGCAAGGATGTCTTTCCTCAGTGTTGATAGTAAACAACTTGGGATGAAAAATATCCTCATTGTCTAACTAAAGAAGGACAGATAACTATTCAGAATCTCCAATAACAGCCAACTTTAGAATGCTGTCGGATTTTTGGTAACTAGGGTTCCCAGAAATCTGTCCACCCACACACTAGTTCTCAAGCCCCCCTCCTCTCTGAATCCCCACCCATGACATCCCCCAACCCATATAGTAGGCCTCGTCCCCCCTTCCTCTCTGAACCCCTACCACCCCCCTTCTCCCCCCCCCCCCCCATACCCCTCCCGCAAGAAAATGCTTTTCCCAGAAAGGCCTCAGTGTCTCGCATATCTACCAAACTAACCTGCAAATGATTATATTCTCCTTAGTATCTTGCAGAGGATGTAAAAAATAAACTTGAATGTGCAGCTGACATGCATGGAAAAAGGAGCCAAGAGTGAAGAATGAAACTCATGTTGTGTTTCACATGGTGGCGGTTTGAAAAAATGTTGAGAAAGATAAGAGAACCCGCAACTGTTCTTGATTTATAGGACTGACTTTACCAGAAAAAAACCCACAAAGTGCTGGAGTGACTCAGTGGATCAGACATATCTGGAGAGCATAGATAGGCGATGTTTTGTGTCGGGGTCCTACTTCAGGGTCTGAAGAAGAGTCCTTACCAAAAATGTCACCTATACGTATTCTCCAGGGGTGCTGCCTGACCCACTGAGTTACTCCAGCATTTTGTACCCCAGCATCTGCATTTCCTTCCGTCTATGTCTGACTTTACCAGAGTTGGCCATAAATCACCCAAATAAAACAGCATTCCTTCAGCAATGTAAACTGTCCTCCCACTTTATGTCCTCAATTCCCTGTCACCACACAACGCATCTAGCAAAATAGCCCGAAGAAGGATCCTAACCAGAAATGTTACCTGATGATTCCCTCCTCAGATACTGCCAGTCCGTTGAGTTCCTCCAGCACTCTTATCAAACCAGTGGTTCCGCTATAATGTGAGTTTCCATCACGTAAATTGGTTATAACGTGAAAGATTATACGCAGGCTGCATTGGATACAGGATGATTGCAAAAACCTATTTAAATCTCTGCTTTGAAGGTAACTACAACCTGTTCTGCTATAACATTACTTTCTGTAAAGAATTTGCTACATCAACTGTAGCGATGAGTATACTTATTCCAATCTCTAGATACCATTTTGACCATTAAATCCAAATGTATACTAAGTTCTAGTACTTCCTACACTTGCATGGCTCTCAAATTCCTTCTGCAATAAAATACCTTCAAAACTATAAGATGGGCACATTACTCAATCTCACAGAAGCACAGCAGGCCATTACTTATCAATAAAGACATATGTTATGGTTCTCTCTGCCTAAGAGAACCTTTATTGCTGTTGTCTCAGCATAACAATATTAGGCAGGAAAGAAACTGAATAGATGTAAAACATTTTGAGAATAAATGCAAACAAACTTGGTGCAGATTGCCTGGCCCTCTGAAACTGTTACTGACTCAAGAATAAAGTATTTTACAAAGAAATATTCAAAGTCAAAAAAAGTCAAAAGAGTTTATTGTCATGTGTCCCTGACAGGACAATGAAAATCTTTCTTTGCATAGCACAACAGAACATAGAAGGCATTGACTACAATTCTATACATAAATACACACATGACTTAATAAATTAATAAAGTGCAAATAACAGATGGAGGGATATTAATGTTCAGAGTTCCGAGCCAGGTTTAATAGCCTGATGGCTGTGGGGAAGTAGCTATTCCTAAACCGGGTTGTTGCAGTCTTCAGGCTCCTGTACCTTCTACCCGAAGGTAGCAGGGAGATGAGTGTGTGGCTAGGGTGGTGTGGGTCCTTGATGATGCTGCCAGCCTTTTTGAGGCAGCGACTGTGATAAATCCCCTCGATGGAAGGAAGGTCAGAGCCGATGATGGACTGGGCAGTGTTTACTACTTTTTGGAGTCTATTCCTCTCCAGGGCGCTCAAGTTGCCGAACCAAGCCACGATACAACCAGTCAGCAAGCTCTCTACTGTACACCTGTAGAAGTTAGAGAGAGTCCTCCTTGACAGACCAACTCTCTGTAATCTTAATATTAAATATTAAATCCTTTCCTTTGAAATGTTCACTATCCTCCCCTCATCTTCAATTATTTGAGCCTGCGGATCACAAAATACTTAATGTGGGTCAATGTCGCAGCTCAGGATGAAAACGGCATCTGTCCAAAAATCTCAATTGGCGTAAAGAGGTTCTTCTGCAGTTGTATAGGGCTCTGGTGAGACCACGTCTGGGGCATTGTGTACAGTTTTGGTCTCCTAATTTGAGGAAGGACATCCTTGTGATTGAGGCAGCGCAGTGTTGGTTCACGAGATTGATCCCTGGGATGGTGGGACTGTCATATGAGGAAAGATTGAAAAGACTAGGCTTGTATTCACTGGAGTTTAGAAGGATGAGGGGGGATCTTTGTAGAAACATATAAAATTATAAAAGGACTGGACAAGCTAGATGCAGGAAAAATGTTCCCAATGTTGGGTGAGTCCAGAACCTGATGCTACAGTCTTAGAATAAAGGGGAGGTCATTTAAGACTGAGCTGAGAAAAAACTTTTTAACCCAGAGAGTTGTGAATTTATGGAATTCCCTGCCACAGAGAGTAGTGGAGGCCAAATCACTGGATGGATTTAAGAGAGAGTTGGATAGAGCTCTAGGGGCTAGTGGAGTCAAGGGATACGGGGAGAAGGCAGGCACGGGTTATTGATAGCGGACGATCAGCCATGATCATATTGAATGGCGGTGCTGGCTCGAAGGGCCGAATGGCCTCCTCCTGCACCTATTTTCTATGTTTCTATGTTTCTAAGAATCTTAATCCACCCTGGAAGCCACTGCTGGAATAGGCAAAGCGCCTGGAAACCAAGACGATAAATTTAGTTGACAGAAGCCAAATCCTAGTAATTTAACATCCTTTCAAAGATTTCTAATTTCCTTCCCTTTACCTGTTTACAAGTGAAGAGATTTAAGTCACTAACAATGTTGTTATGGATTTTTGGAAAGTATTTCCAAATGTTCTTTTTTGGCACCATTTACATCCTTCAATCCTCAATTTAAGTTTGTAGACTACCTAATTACAACTCAGGCTCCTTTTGTAATCAGTTGATCAGGAAAACAGAAAGAAACTCCAAGCACACGTCGAAAATGACGGAGATTCGATCTCATTGGTCCCACGCCAGTTCCCTCTCACTCTAACTATCTCTAACCCCCTTATCCTTTCGCTATGCTCCCTAAATCTCAACTTCACCTTAAATTCATTTCAACCACTATGGACATTTCACCAATCTTTGTGGAATAAAGTCTTTATATGATTTCTAAATGGACACACTATATTTCTTTGCGCTAGCCTTGCATAGAAGTCAAAACGATTTTGCCAGTCCACCCCTCAAAATTAAAAATAAACGGTATAAAACTAGCTTTTTGCTTATTCTTTCCAAGAGAAAATCATCTTAGTTTGCACAGTCTATTCTGATTTGCCTAATCCTATTTCATGAACAAACATAGCAAGCCACTCTAAAAAGCAGAAAATGGCTATAAAGCACTTAAATCTAATCTTGCATTCAACAAGATCATAGGTAATCCTGTCTCTGAACACTTTCCAGTATGATATTTTAATCACCAAAAATAAACAGATCTGAAAGACTGATCTCAACTTGTGCATAGCTTCTAATTGAAGATACTTCTTGTTCCCATGCGTATTATTGAACAATTAGCTGCATTAAATTGCACTGGCCACTGTTACCAGTTTACCAAATAAAAAGCTGTAAATACTTTGGTCAGACAGCACCCATGGAGGAAGAAACTTTAAATTACCTCAGATTACTAAACTGAAATGCAGAAGATGTTGCCGGTAAATGCTGCAAGTTTCTGTATTAGATCAACTGAGTATTTCCAGAAGTTACTCTCTCAGTATCCACAGTGACTTGATTTTACTTACAGTATATTCTTTCATGAATTGCTTGGAATCTTGCATAAATTTGATGTCTTGCTTTTTCTGGATCTAATTTTCTGGTCTAATCAGAGCAATTTACAATGTTTAGGGTTTTGTACAGCTGAAGGAATTCTTCTGTCACAACAATATGAAATTCCTATTTTTTTCACTGAATGCGACTGCAAATGAATGTTTCCGTTGCGTCTTGCTCCAAACCACGAGAAAGGATCCCAAGTGGAATTCCAATACTTCCATGGAAGTACAAAGCTGTCGAAATGCTATGGTTGGATGAGACTCTATACAGTAAAACTCTCTGACTTCTCTAAAGAAGTTAGATGGCATTAATAATGCAAGAACTGCCCAAAACGGAAGAATTATAGGTTACCTCATTTTAACTGTAGGATCACATGGTGTGCAAATGACAATCTATCATTGCAAAAGTAGCAATGATTGTCATTCATGTAGCAATGGAAGTCCTCTTGACTCTTAGTCATAAATTTGCCATCACACTTTAAGATCTTTAAAATATGATGGTGCTGCCTTCCCTCGGGAATTATATTAAAAAACTGTTGGAGATCCTATGCAGAAACACCTTTAATCTTGAGTTTTGTCCCTCAACAGGAAAATTCTACCATGTCTCGCGTAAACCCACATTAGAAATGCTGAACGCAGCAGTTACTTTAGCTCTGAATATTCTTTATGTATTTTATGTATGGAACATAAAATATTGTGATCCTTCACCATAGACTCCAGACTACTGTATTTCATTAAAATAACCTATCCAAATGTTCACATATTTTGTGAAAATCAATTATCAAAGAATAATATTTGTTCTTAAAAAAAACATTTATATGTCAGCAATAATGCATCATCATATAATGAAGTGAGCTGAAAGACATCCAGCTGGGTTTCCACTGAAGTGGTAGCTGATGATATATTTGTAATTAGTGTGTGGCCCAATGATCATACAAAATGCTAAAAAAAAAATCAAACCACAACCAAGCATGGAACAGGATAAAATTTGCCTAGTCAGAAATGTTGTGCTTCTGGCTTTTTCTTCTTGTGAGCAAATCAATGGGCAGTGCATGCTTCAATAATCCAAACATGACAATAATGCTGCTGTTGAAATTGAAGTGCCTCAACTAGATATCAAAATTGAATGTGTATTCGTGAGTGAGCAGTGGGCTATTTAATAGTCTTGCTCTGAAATGTTTCATCATTCACCCCATAAACAATTGGCTATCGATTCCACCAGACTGTTGCCTCTAAATTCGTCTAAGGCTAAACACCCAATGTTTCACTTCGTTTTTTTGTTATTTCCCTTGCTGTTTATCCTTGTGTCCACAAAGATAATTCACGTGACAGCTGTTCACAGATAGCTGGCAATACGGCTATAGTCCGGTGGCAGAAGCACCAGAATTGTGTAATCTACCACAAGGATACAGCTGCGACGTTCTCTGCCCAAATAATTTCACAGTGCTTCCTGTAATTGACAGCTCTTCAGTCCTTTGCCCATTCCTTCCTTCTGTACACCAATCTAGTTAATGCTATTCCACTTATCCACTTCTCTGCAAGTTAATTTTCCTGGAATCACCAACAAATTTCTTTTATTAAGCAGCACCCACACAACATTAACCCAACAATAAATGATTCACTATGCCCAGTTTGGATTTTGGTGTAACTACGCAAATCCTGACGCCTTTAATAGACTTGGTCCAAACTTGGACCAGAGAAAGATTCTGGAGATAAAATGAGACCGACTGCTTTTGAGAAAGCGTGGGGTCCAAGAGTCGTAGTAAAAGTGAATTCAATAGACATCTAATGTGAATTCCGCTCGTCACTTTAATTTCATGTATCTTGTGTTTTCTGACTGTTGGCAGGCCAATTTCACTCCTGGATTAAATAAAGTTCTATTGTATCGTATCAATGTGACAACATTTCAAAGTTGGCGGTTATTCTTTGCACAAAAGAAGATGGCTGTAATTTTGGGGTCCAATCATCCTAACTCTGGGATGGCATTGCAGGAGGTCCTCATGGTAGTGTCAAAGGCCCATCTGTCTTTAGCTGTTTCATTAATAAGCTTTCAATCAACTGAACCATCCACATGAATTAGTACCCTAAAATACCTCTATCATCTGTAAAGCAGATCAGAGGTGTAACGCAATATCCTCCATTTGCTTGGATGAGCTCAGCTTTGGCAACTCTCAAGAAGATCCACAACATCCCATCAACCACCCGGAACATTCAGTCCCTCCACCAGTGAGGTATTGAAACTGCATTGTGTACCATCACAAGAATGCACTGCTGTTATTCACCAAGGCCAGTCTAACAGCACCTCCCAAATGTGAACCTGTGTCACAAAAAAACTATTAAGGCAAGCCAGTATACGAGTGGGCACTATGCTGATTCGCCAGTCCTTCAGAGTGCCTGGGTTCAAATTCTGGAATTCCCTGCCCAACAGTATTTGGGAGTACCTTCATCAAAGAACTGTAGTGCTTCAATGCACTGACTCACCACCATCTTCTTAAGAATAATTATGATGGGAAATAAATACTGACCTTGCCAGCAACACATTGGTTCCCAGAAATTAATAAATATTGCTTAACTCTCTCATCCTTTAAATGATTCCGGTAAATCGCTGGACCCTCGGCAGAATCTTAATATCCTGATGCACGTTGAATAGAACTGGATGCAATAATCTACTTATGGCCTGACCAGACGTTTATGAAGGCCAGCAAACCTCCACTGTTTTAATACCAATACCTCTCATTATGAAGTCCAAGATCATTTATGTCTTGCTAAGCATTTCACCATTGCTATCGTCAAGGCCTTGAAAACAGCAAGTTTCTCCACAGTGGCTTCTATGATTTGTTACTAATTCTAAGTAATTGTATACTTACGACAAATAAATGGAGCCCTTTGATTTTTTTCCATAAGTTCAATGCTATTTTATTTGAAAACTGTGAATGGTTATGATTGTGTAACTGACGACTTAAAATGCAGCCATTGCTATCTCGCTGCAGAGACCCACAAATCGAGTGGCCCTCTCAGAACATTTCACTGGAACATAACTGGCAGTTGCACCAAATACGGATCTTATGGGAACAAATCCATACTCTGGTATTCTACTGCACATAAAATGTTACTCAGGGCTTAGCTTGCCTCCGAATTAGTTGGTTGCGGGCTTATTGCCAGACTGATTCCTGGGATGTCAGGACTGTCTTATGAAGAAAGACTGGATAGACTCGCTTTATACTCTCTAGAATTTAGGAGATTGAGAGGGGATCTTATAGAAACTTACAAAATTCTTAAGGGGTTGGACAGTCTAGATGCAGGAAGATTGTTCCCGATGTTGGGGAGGTCCAGGACAAGGGGTCACAGCTTAAGGATAAGGGGGAAATCCTTTAGGACTGAGATGAGAAGGACTTTTTTCACACAGAGAGTGGTGGGTCTCTGGAACTCTCTGCCACAGAGGGTAGTTGAGGCCAGTTCATTGGCTATATTTAAGAGGGAGTTAGATGTGGCCCTTGTGGCTAAGGGGATCAGAGGATATGGAGAGAAGGCAGATACGGGATACTGAGTTGGATGATCAGCCATGATCATATTGAATGGCGGTGCAGGCTCGAAGGGCCGAATGGCCTACTCCTACACCTAATTTCTATGTTTCTATGTTTATGGAGATTCAATATTTTAATTCAGCATCGGGAGGGTGGCCGGATGAGGTCCTGCATTAACGTGGATGCCACCTGCCATGGGAAGTTTAACTGTGGAGCCTAGGGAACGTTCATAGGGCACTTACCAATTTCATTGACTGCATTGTGGGTTAAAGTTCTGCTATAAAAATTCAAATTCTTCAAGATTTAGAAGCTCCTTAGCTCCATTCTACCTCCAATCCCATACATCAAAAAAAAATCCAACGTATTAGCTTAAATTTGTAAAACGGAGTAAATAATTAAACAAGATATGAGAATTCAATTAACATGTTGAATGTTTCTGTCAATTGAAATTAATTTGTAGGCCTGCGTCTCAAAAGCGCAAAATGTCAAGTTATCTAATCTAGCTGCACTCTCTTTACCAAAAGTCCTAGTTACAAAGTTAATCTAATTTGCAAATTTCTGTCAGGTACATGCTTAAAGGTTAAAGCAGTCATATAATGAAGTGAGGGGAGACAACTGTTATAGGCTAATGTTCCACAGTGAGCTTCACACACAGGATCTATTGCAGATGCTATGCCAAATTAAAAGATTTATGCTGCAAGAAAACACAAGATAGGCTCCCTGCAAAGACTTATCTACATTTATTTGTAGTACTTTTACTCATATGAGACATACTATGTTACTGAATAATGAAATATAGGATTGATTGAAAGGTACAGCATAGAAACATGCCCTTCGGCCCATCGATTCCACACAACCATTCATTCCCCTTTACAATGAGTCTGTATTCCCACTTTCTCATCCATTCCCTCCATACTAGGGACAATTTTACAGATGCCAGTTAACCTACATACCCGCACATGTTCAGGATGTGAGAGGAAACCAGAGCACCTGATGGAAGCATATATGTAACAAAGTTACATATCCAGTGCTTTTTCTGTCAGTGCCTGTGAAAAACCACTGGATATGTAACTTGGCTCATGAATTTCTAATTTGATGACCCTTGATTACTGATTGTTCATACAAGGGGGACAATCTTTCCAATTCACCATAACAGAGTCCCCCATTAAGTACATTCTCAACCTCTCCTTGTGGAAATAATTAACATCTTGGACTATAGAAACAATATTTGATATATTCCGTCTCATATGTATGTCCTGCCATTTTAGATTTGGCTGACGTATCGTAACTTCATCCACCATTCACAAGGGGTGGAAGATTGGAACCTTCACGTCGTCCGCCCTGTTTCGACTAATGCAATCAACTCGACATGCACAAACAGAAGTTCAAATAGAACAAGTTGTCCTACAACTTTAGGCTGTGCACGCCACACGACAGAAGAAGAAGATCCACCATTCACCACCTTCAGATTGCAGAGTGAAGAAGGGTTCTGACCCGAAACTTCATCTACTCCTTTTCTCCAGTTACTGCCTAACCAACTAAGTGACTCCAGCATTTTGTTTCTATCTTTAGCATAAACCAGCATCTGCAGTTGCTTCCCACACAAAGTAGATCACAAACTCTGGCAAGTTAGTTCACAACCTCACAACATTGCTTGCTCTCAACTCTTCACAATCTATAAGATATTCCCTTGATGTTAGTTCTTCCAATTCCTGGAATAAATCTGTTTCTATTTATAGACAGGAACCACGACGCCACAGACAAACACTAGGCCATTACCCCCCAAGACTGTTTCTGATCTCATCTGGCGATCTGCCCTACACAGCCTCCAAAGTAATCATTCCCTAGCCCCGCATTTCTACCCCCCACTCGAAATTCCACAAACAGAATTGCCCAGGAAGAATTTGGACGGTCTCCCTGTGACCACATGCACTTTCTCCGGATGCTCAGGTTTCACAGAAACATAGAAAATAGGTGCACAAATAGGCCATTCAGCCCTTCACGCCAGCACCGCCATTCACTATGACCATGGCTGACCATCCAGAATCAGTACCCTGTTCCTGCTTTCTCCCCATAACCCTCCATTCCGTTAGCCCTAAGAGCTACAGTGGCCTCCATAATGTTTGGGACAAAGACCCATCATTTATTTATTTGCCTATGTACTTCACAATTTGAGATTTGTAATAGAAGAAAAATCGCATGTGTTTAAAGTGCACATTGTCAGATTTTAATAAAGGCCATTTTTATACATTTAGGTTTCACCATGTAGAAATAGCAGTGTTTTTCCATAGTCCCCCCATTTCAGGGCTCCATAATGTTTGGGACACAGCAATATCATTTAAATTAAAGTAGTCATGTTTAGTATTTTGTTGCATATCCTTTGCATGCAATGACTGTTTGAAGTCTGTGATTCATGGACATCATTTGCTGTGTGTCTTCTCAGGTGATGCTCTGCCACATCTGTATTGCAGCCATCTTTAGCTTATGCTTGTTTTGGGGGCTAGTCCCCTTCAGTTTTCTCTTCAGCATATAAAACTTAGCTCAATTGGGTTCAGATCGGGTGATCGACTTGGCCACTCTTGACCAATTTTTAGCTTTGATAAACTCCTTTGTTGCTTTAGCAGTATGTTTGGGATCATTGTCTTGCTGTAGAATGAACTTCCAGCCAATGAGTTTTGAGGCATTTGTTTGAACTTGAGCAGATAGGATGTGTCAATATATTTCAGAATTAATTATGCTGCTACCATCAGCAGTTGTGTCATCAATGCCGATAAGTGAGGCAGTACCTTCAGTAGTCATACATGCCCAGGCCATAACACCCCCACCACCGTGTTTCACAGATGAGGTGGTATGCTTTGGATCTTGGGCAGTTCCCTCTCTCCTCCATATTTTGCTGTTGCCATCACTCTGATATGTTAATCTTTGTCTCAGCTGTCCACGAGACCTTTTTTCCAGAACTGTGGTTGCTCTTTTAAGTACTTCTTGGCAAACTGTAACCTGGCCATCCTATGTTTGCTGCTAACCAGTGGTTTGCATCTTGCAGTGTAGCCAAGAGTCAAGAGAGTTTTATTGTCATATGTCCCAGATAGGACAATGAAATTCCTACTTGCTGCAGCTCAACCATAATACAGAATGGGAGATAAAGGTTCAGTATGTCAATAGACCATACACCATATATACACAATAAATAAACAGATAGAGTGCAATAGTAATAATAGACTGGTATTGTTCAGAGCTTATTTGATGTCATGTTTAATAGCCTAATACTGTGGGTAAGAAGCTGTTCCTGAACCTGGATGTAACCCGACCATCCTATTTATCCGGCTAACCAGTGGTTTGCATCTTGCAGTGTAGCCTCTGTATTTCTGTTCATGAAGTCTTCTGCAGACAGTGGTCATCGACAAATCCACACCTGACTCCTGAAGAGTGTTACTGATCTGTCGGACAGGTGTTTTTCCAAATTATACATTTTTCTATATTTTAGAGAGAATTCTTCTGTCGTCAGCTGTGGAAGTCTACCTTGGCCTGCCAGTCCTTTTGTGATCAGTAAGCTCACCAGTGCTCTCTTTCTTCTCAATGATGTTCCAAACAGTTGTTGTGGGTAAGCCTAAGGTTTGGCTGATGTCTCTAACTGTTTTATTCTTGTTTCTCAGTCTCATAATGGCTTATTTGACTTTCATTGGCACAACTTTGGTCCTCATGTTGATAAACAGCAATAAAGGTTTTTAAAAGGTGACGGAAAGACTGGATGAAAGACTAGGTGCCGAGAGCTCTCTTATACCTGCATTAAGGAGGCAGTTATAGACAATAGACAATAGGTGCAGGAGTAGGCCATTCGACCCTTCGAGCCAGCACCGCCATTCAATGTGATCATGGCTGATCATCCCCAATCCGTACCCCGTTCCTGCCTTGTCCCCATATCCCCTGATTCCGCTATCTTTAAGAGCCCTATCTAGCTCTCGCTTGAAAGTATCCAGAGAACCGGCCTCCACCGCCCTCTGAGGCAGATAATTCCATAATCACAACTCTCTATGAGGAAAAAGTGTTTCCGTTCCGTTCGGCTCCGTTCTAAATGGCTTACCCCTTATTCTTAAACTGTGGCCCCTGATTCTGGACTCACCCAAAATTGGGAACATGTTTCCTGCCTCCTGTCCAAACCCTTAATAATCTTATATGTTTCAATAAGATCCCCTCTCAGCCTTCTAAACTCCAGAGTATACAAGCATAGGAGTATACAAGTTATTACGCACCTGAGCAATTACAATCAACTGTGAAGCCATGTGTTCCAAACATTATGGTGCGCTGAAATGGGGGGACTATGTATAAATACTGCTGTAATTTCTACATAGTGAAACCAAAATGCATAAAAATTGCCTTTATTAAAATCTGACAATGTGCACTTTAACCACATGTGATTTTTTTTCTATTACAAATCTCAAATTGTGGCGTACAGAGTCAAATAAATAAATGATGGATCTTTGTCCCAAACATTATGGAAGGCACTGTTTATCCAACTCTCTCTTGAATACATCAAGTGAATTGGCCTCCACTGCCTTCTGTGGCAGAGAATTCCACAGATTCACATCTTTCGGGCTGAAAAAGTTTTTCCTCCCACATTCCAAAGAGGTTCACGTTTCTAGATGAATTGGCATGTCAAATTGTCCCTAGTGTGTAGTATAGAACTAGTGTATGGGCGATCGTTGACTGCCGCAGACTCAGTGGTCCAAAGGGCCTGTTTCCATGCTGTACCTCCAAACTAAACTCAACCCATTGTTTCTCCCTGCTCTTGCTTCACGAAACTCATCTCCACAGACATGGTTCTAACTTATCCCCCCCCCATGTAGGTTTTGAGGTGCCTAATGAGGCCATTGTGGAACTACAAACAAATGGTGAGGAGTTGCCTGATGGGGCAGACAGTTAGGTGGCTCCATATCCTGAGAGCTTGGCCTCAACTTAGAGCAGTCATTGGCCAGAGATTCCAAGGATTGCCTGCTTGAGAAGTCCTAGTCGCAGAAATAAATAGGAGAAACAAATGTATCCTACTTGATAGATCATGAAACTGGGTCTTAAATTCCTAAATTAAAAGGAAAGATTACATACACTACAGTTGTATTAACATAGTAAAGAAAACTGATAAGTCAGAGAGAGATGGAATATTGTTGCTGGTTGAAGGATCTAGGATTAGGGGACATATGAACCAAATCGTTCAGGGATGAAGTTAGGTGATATTTTAGCATTAAAAAGTTGGTAGAAGTTTGGAGCACCTTGACACAAATGACAATTGATGCCAGGTCAATTGTTACATTAAAATATGAGATTGATAAGTTTGTGTTAGTCAAGGATATTAAGGCTTCCAGGGAGAAGGTGGAGTTAGGTCACACCCAAAGGTGAAAAAGACACAATGTGCTAAGTCGTTTACTCTAGTTAAGCTCTTATGACAATGGCAATAATTTTACAGCACTATATAAAAAGCTCCTCGGTTTAGGACTATTCTTGGAGATCTTTACAGATCTGGTGGCAAGGCATCAGGGGTATTCAACACGATTATGCTTCCACTTCATACTTCCCTTGAGAAATTTCCAAAAGCAGTCTTGACCCATTTTTTTTACAAAAATAAAATACAAGATCAATGAACAACATTGTAATTAATCATTCAGTTATTTCCACAATTCTCTGGGGCTGTGCTGTGCATAAATTGGCTGAGGCAATATGCTAGTTAACTACAGTGACTGCAATTTAAATATAATTCATTGGCTATGAAATGCTTTGGTATGGCCAGAGTATGTTAGTTCTGTTGTATTACATGCATCAATACATAAATTATTCATTGAATATATATATTCCTTGAATTTAAGAATTAAATTACAGTTTTTCTTGCAAAGCATACAGCACTTATGTTAACAAAAATGTAAGATTTAACCTTTAATCTCGGCACACAATGCAATCCTAGATAAATTATCTGCGTACTTGCCTCGTCAGTGAGCTCCCCAAACACGGTAAGGACGTCGTATAACAGACTGGCGGTGTAGAATGATTTGATCATGTTTCTGTAGAAAACAAAGTACTATTTCAAAGCATGCCAGGAACAGGCAGGATTAAACATCGAGTGACCCTGCATGCAATGGGTATAAGACACCTGTGTACAAACCTTCATTGTTGTTGTTGAGCTGCTGATTACATGGCCATACCCCAATTGAAAGTAGAAGCCTCCATATTAAAGTTTCCTCAATATGCTGTTGGAGTTATGCCAATATCAGTAAGATAATGTCACTATTGAGGCCAACAAGATGACACCACAGAGAAAGGAGTAACATTTAAACATGTTTAGATAAATAATTAACGTAAATAATTAAAGGGTTCCGTTTATTTCCATGTCAGAGTGCAGCCAAACCATAAATTGAAGAAGGGGGGGTTACACAAAAAGCTGGAGAAACTCAGCGGGTGCAGCAGCATCTAAGGAGCGAAGGAGATAGGCGACATTTCGAGTCGAGACCCTTCTTCAGACTGGTCAGAAGAACATGTCTTTATTACAAGATAGTAAATGTCCCTCAAACATTCAACCTGTTCAGTGCACAGCCTATCAAATATCAAACATCTCAACTTGTTGTCAGTTCTTCAGCCATTCACAGCATCCTTTACATAAACACTCTTAAATGTGTAATCACAAAAAGAAGGCCGTTCAGCCCATGCAGTCCAAGCTGGTTCCTATCAGAAAAATCTCTTCAATCCCATTCCACTTCTTTCTCCTTGTAGTCCTGGAACTCATGTATTCTCCCACACACTCGTCAACTCCACTTTACATTCTTCTGCTACTTATCTGCACTAGCAGTTATTTATAATAGCAACAGTTATTGCCAATTAGCCTACCTGCATGTCATTAGATATATGCGGAAAAAAGCATATCCGCGAAAAGCCCACATGGACACGGGGAGAAATGTTCAAACACCACACAGGTAGAACCCATGGACAGAATTGAACCCAAGCCCCATGGAGCTTTGAGGCAGCAGTAGAAACAAAACAAAAAGCATTACATAAGCTTGAAAACTCATTATCAACATCCACTGCACAAAAGCAGAAATTTCAGTAACTACCCAATTTGCTTTCAAAAATAATTTAATTCTCTAAAGAATATGGCATTCCATAAAATACAAAATTCCATGAACATTTACAGATTTTCACTATAATGCCTATGAGTCATTGGGGTGCTGTCCTCAATTTATAAAGATTGAGGTAATTAAAAATGGACTAATCTAACTGTAAGAAATACCTACCTGTTTCGACTCTGAAGACATCAGTGCATTATTAATACCAGGCTGACTCTCATCAATAGCAGTGATAAACCCAAGTTGCTGGTGGACATCTGTTATTCATTAAATCTGCAGTGTTAATCGATTGCACAATCCTTATCAACTTGAATAGAATAACCATCAGTGTCCCGAGAAATGCAGTGGATGTTATGAAGAGCAGGGGTGTTATAATGGAGAGAATGGAAAAAGGTTTGAGTGTCCAGTTTGAAGCTCAGGATCAAAGGCATATGCCCTTAAGTTTGGTGATGATCCAGGAAAAAGTGAGGTGGTTATAGGAGGAAGGTGAAGAATCTTCTGAAAGCACGAATATGTTTAAGAACAGCCTTGGTTGGTTTGAATGTTTCAAGCAACAGATTTCAAACAAAATCTGTATACTGATCTTGAAGGAGGGGGTAGCAAGTGTGGATTCAAAAGTGAAATAACATTTTCCCAAGAAGCTGGAACTGGAGGAAATCATGAGACGGATGGTTACTCTCCTAAACAAGTGTTTCATAAACCCGTAATGGGGATGTTTTGCAAGAGTATTCTTATACTCTCATTCCTCGAGGGATGAGAAAAATACTCAGAGTTTTCAAAATAGTTAAAGATGACCTTAAGGGCCTGTCCCACCAGCATGCAACTCCATGCGATGAGCGCGACCTAATGTGGTCGCTTGCGCCGTCCGGCGTCGCGGGGCCGGTCCCACTTCGATCGCCGGAGCCGTGCGGAATTGTGTGGAGTTCGTCCCGAGTTCGTCCCGACACCGCGCGGGGTTCCGAAAAACTGACTATGTCCAAAAATTCCGCGCGGCAACGGCTTGTCGGCTCGCAGTCGCCTTGACATTCACACACCGCCCCGACATCGTGCCTCCGTGAACCTATTTGTAAGTGTCTCCGTGACCCTCTGTGTGTGGCTCCGTGGCCCTGTGTGTGTGTGTGTGTGTGCCTCGGTGCCCCTCTCTGTCCTGGCGAACTTAATTCCAAGTTCGCCTCACTTTGCGCTGCGTTGCGCCACTCACCCGACCTCCGCGCTGCCCCTACTGCCGGTTTGGTTGCGCTTGCCGCATGCAGGCGCATGCTGGTGGGAACAGCCCCGTACAGGGGATCACCCGACCTTCGCGCGGCCCCCGCTTCTAGTTTGATCGCGTTCATCGCATAGAGTTGCATGCTGGTGGGACAGGCCCTTTACTCATTTCTGTGGCGGAAGTGCCGAGAATGATTGGAAGTTTTAGTCTCTCTTACTCAACCACTCAAGAGAAGCCAATAGTTCTAAAGGATACTTAAAGCTAATCTTCTAGTGGCATGGCACAATTCTTTTAAGATTATATTACATCATATTTCACCCCATTCATTGATGCGGCAAATAACTTGGAAAACAGAACATTGACTCACAACCTTTTCAGATGAAAAGAGTTGTCCAAATTTTCACCAAAAGATATATTTTAACAACCTTCAAATGTCATCTCTGAACAATCATAGGAAGAACCCTCATTATATATCTTACAAACTCCATCAAACTCAATTTCATCAACATCGCTATGAAATAAACCTCTGTGATAACTTTCAACTCTCCTGCTGCCACCCTGATGTGCAAAACCAGCATTGGGGATATGAATTAAAAGTGGGAATGGCCAAGTCAACCTCCTACCTGCTCTAACATTCAACAAGATCATAGGCGTTCTGACTGCAACCTCAACCCACAGTCCCCATACTCAAGAGTGTGCGTCACCCTCTTATTAAGAATCAGTCTGAGAGAATAATCTACTCACATTGGTCTTTGAGGAAGAGAGTTCTGAAGACATTTAGCCCTCAGAAGAAAGAATTCCATCAAGTCTGCTTAAACAGGTGAACCATTATTTTGAAACAGTGACTCTCCCTCAAGGCAATGGTTATTTGGGACCTAATATTTGGATTTGGTGAGTCCCCAGAAAGGTTTATTATGTATGTTTTCATTTTGTTCATTTAAGATTTATTTGTAATGATTATTTCAGATAGTTGATGTATTTTTGGGTTTTGGTTTTATTCTGAGATTCATGAGCCGGGGTGGGAGATTGCAACCTTCACGTGGTCCGCCCTGTTTCGACTAATGCAATCAACTCGACGTGCACAAACGGAAGATCAAATAGAAAAAGTTGTCCAACAACTTTAGGCTGTGCACGCCACACAAAAGAAGAAGATTCTTGAGCTCAAGAACATAACCAACAACTTTTGTTTCAAAACTAATGGAAAATGTTTTCCTGGTTTACAATTTTCTCAATAAAATGTTCTCTAGTATGCAACCCAATCATCAATTGAAAATTTTGTGAGAATGCGACAAAGTTGGATTTGCAGAAAAGACTTTCTAGTCCACAATATGAGAGGCTTGTCATATTTTGTTTTATGTTTCATAGTTGTCCCCTCTTACTATTTATGGCAGCAAAATGCAATTCAGTTAGCAATATGGTTGTGATTTCCCTGTCCAGTCAGCTCAGTCATCTGCTGTAAAAAGCTTGGAAAATGTGTCAGATCAGAAAAGACCATGGTTTCACATTGAGCTTCTGCCACTGTAAACACAGCAGCAGTGTTGGCTGTCAAACTCAAGAGTGTGGCCGTCAAACCCAGAGTGGCACAAAAACATGGCAGGTCTCGGCCTGTCACACTTCCATTCTCTTTAACAGCTTGGCTCAACAGGCCATTTAATCTTTGTAGCAGCATGCTTACACTGATAATTAAGAAGTTTTTTTAATTTAAAATGACAATGATATGTGCTTGTGATTTATTGCACATCCCAGATTGCCATTTCAGATTGCACTTAAATGCAAGTGCTATGGGTGTGGAATTAAACACAGACCAGACAGGACAAGTACAGTGGATTTCTTTCACTGAAGGTTGAAAAGTCTACAAGAGGAACATAGATAGAATAAAAGGTCAGAAGAAGCTGGACTCATTACTCGATGATTCAAGTTTCAGCATCACAGATTCAAAATATGCTAGGAGAATGCTAGAAAAACTATTTTAAGTAGATGGTGGTAATCATTTGCTTTCAAGGAGGATGGAAACACGAGTCGACTGGGAATTGTGAAATGAATTTCAATAGCTACAAAGGAAAATAATGAGGAAGGGAACCAAGGGAATGGAACTCACAGAACAGACCTGATGGGGAAAAACGTAATTCAGTATTGAAGGCCAATAATGAACCAGAACTACAGAAAATTACAACATGGTTTACCAATATTCAACCTAATATTCAGACCCTTTACTCAGTACTTTGTTGAGGCACCTCTGGCAGCGATTACAGCCTCAAGTCTTCTTGGGTATGACGCTACAAGCTTGGCACACCTGTATTAAGATAATTTCTCCCATTCTTCTCTGCAGATCCTCTCAAGCTCTGTCAAGTTGGATGGGAAGCGTTGATGCACATCTATTTTCAGGTCCCTCCAGAGATGTTCGATTGGGTTCAAGTCCGGGCTCTGGCTGGGCCACTCAAGGAAATTCACAGACTTGTCACGGCCACTCCTGCGTTGGGTGTGTCATTGTCCTGTTGGAATTTGAACCTCCGCTCCAGTCTGAGGTCCAAAATGCTCTGGAGCAGGTTTTCATCCAGGATCACTCTGTACTTGGCTCCGTTCATCTTTCCCTCGATCCTGACTAGTCTCCCAGTTCCTGCCGCTGAAAAATGTCCCCACAGCATGATGCTGCCACCACGATGCTTCACCATAAGTATGGTATTGGCCAGGAGATGAGCAGTGTCTGGTTTCCTCCAGACGTTACGCTTGGCATTCAGGCCAAGGAGTTCAATCTTGGTTTCATCAGACCAGATCACCAGCGAAAACCCTTTTGGCAAACTCCAAACGGGCTGTCATGTGCCTTTTACTGAGTAGTGGCTTCCGTCCGGCCACTCTACCATAAAGACCTGATTGGTTGAGTGCCACAGATATAGTTGTCCTTCCAAAGAGTTCTCCCATCTCCACAGAGGAACTGGAGCTCTGTAAGAGTGACCATCGGGTTCTTGGTCACCTCCCTGACCAAGGCCCTTCTCCCCGATTGCTCAGTTTGGCCGGGCGGCCATCTCTATGAAGAGTCGTGGTGGTTCCAATGTTCTGCCATTTAAGAATGACGGAGGCCACTGTGCTCTTCGGGACCTGCAATGCTGCAGAAATTATTTTTTTACCCTTCCCCAGATCTGTGTCTCAACACAATCCTGTCTCGGAGGTCTACGGACAATTCCTTCATCTTCATGGCTTGGTTTTTCCTCTGACATGCACTGTCAACTGTGGAGACCTTATATAGACAGGTGTGTGCCTTTCCAAATCAAGTCCCATCAATTTAGTTTACCACTGGTGGACTCCAATCAAGTTGTAGAAACATCTCAAGGATAATCAATGGAAACAGGATGAAACTAAGCTCAATATTGAGTGTCAGAGCAAAGGGTCTGAATACTTACGTAAATGTGATATTTCAGTTATTTATTTTTAATTACTTTGCAAAAATTTCTAAACACCTGCTTTTGCTTCTTTACTCTGGGGTATTGTGTGTAGATTGATGATTAAAAAAATGAAATTGAACAATTTTAAAATAACGTAACAATGAAAAAAGTGAAGGGGTCTGAATACTTTCTGAATGCACTGTATATTTCTTGAAATGCTCATGGACCAGCTTTGTAGCCAATGAGTGCTAAATCACTTAAATAGTTTGGGAGATAATTCACAATGAAGCAATCCTGACTTTTTGATCAATGTTCACGGAGATTGGCGAAAGGATTGGGAAGAGAATGCTGTGCTCTCTCTTCCACTGAGCAGTGGGGGTGTGGAAGTCGCTGCCTGAAAAGAGGACGAGACTCTCATGACAAAATAAATACCTGGATGAGAATTACTGCACCAGAATTTGCAGCGTAATGGGCTGAGAGCTGGTAAATGCTATTAAGGAAAATAACTATTCTTCAGCGGGCATGCATGCAAGGGTAATGAATGGCCTCCCTTTGCGTCAAAGGTTACTGTGCTTCCAACCTCAAGGATGGAATCAAAGGATCATAGAACAGAGCAGCACAGCAGATAAATATTCCCTCTGGCTCTCCCCGTCTGTGCCAACCATGCTGCCAAATCAAATCAATCCCAACTGCCTGCATATGGTTCATATTCCCTGCTTGCTTCTGTGTCTGTTCCTGCTTTCATATCTACTTCCACCCTGTGCCTTGACAGCATTTTCCAGGCACCTACCACTCTGTTAAAAATTAATTTGTAAATCTCCTTTAAACTTTTTCCTCTCACCTTAAACCAATGCACTTTGGTATTTGATATTTCCACCCTGCGGTAAACTAATCTATGCCTCACATAATTTTATATGCTTCTATTAGGACTCCCCTCAGCCTCCGACGCTACAGGCACTGTGGTATAGCGCCAGAGACCTGGGTTCAATCCTGACTATGGGAGCTGTCTGTATGGAATTTGTACATTCTCCCTGTGACCACGTGGCTTTTCTCTGGGTGCTCCGGCTTCCTCCCGTACTCCAAAGACGTACAGGCTTGTTGGTTAATTAGCTTTGGTCAAATTGTAAAAATGTCCTTAGTATGTAGGATAGTGCTAAAGAATACGGGGTGGACTCAGTGGGACTATGTGCCTGTTTCTCCGTTGTATCTCTAAAGTCGTCACAACAAAATTCAGGTCTTCACAACAAAAAAAATTGGGTCTGAAGAAGGGTTGCGACCCGAAACGTTGCCTATTTCCTTTGCTCCACCCCGCTGAGTTTCTCCAGCATTTTCGTCTACCCAAAATTATCCAAGTTCGTTCAACTTCTCCTTGGAGTTAATCCTCCCCAATCCTTGCAACATCTAGGTGAACCTCTTCTGCAGCATCTCCAAAGGCTTCACATCTTTCCTGTAATGTGATTACCAGAACTGCAGACAAAACTTAAAAGTACACAATACTCAAGTGCTCTAAAGTTGCACAGAGGTTAGCAATAATCTCATTGAACGGTGGAATAGGACAGAAGGACTAAGTAATCTACGCCTGCTTCTAGTAATGATGCTTTTATCTTCGATCAACTGCACCAAAATAAACCAGTTGATCATTTGTCAGTTATCTGCCCTGTTATGTACAAAATGGTTGACCAGTGACTGTGAAAATTAACCGAGGGCCCTCCTGGTGGCAGAATAGGACACCACAGAAAAAGTACTCTCTAGCACGACCCACGTATAATCTGCCAATTGACCCCTGTACTGTAAGATGTTCCAACTTGTTCATGAGCAGACTAATGAGCAAAGAATATATTAATCAGAGAAGTGATATGCATTCTATGGGGGAGATAGGATATTTGTGCAGTAGAAAACATTATCTAATCAATGGTGTTTCAATAGATTAAATTTTCCGGTTCAGAAAGTGTACCCTCTAGTCTGTTACTCTGCCTCATGTTACATGCACACACTCATTTTTGATCAGAGACATTTGCAGTCAATCTGGGCTTTGAAATCGCTGCTTGAACTACATGGAAAGCAGCTTCCTCAGGTGCATCAAGCGAATTTGGAGATGAGCAGCTTCTAATGCCTTTTGCCACGTCATTTCTTGACCTAAAATGAAAACTTGCTAAGCCAGTATAAATGGAGAGAGGTGGGATAATCAGGCCCAATTTGGTACTGTGTTGCATCATCCCATTTAACTCGGTATTAGTTCGAAGGTAGTCTAATCCAATCCAAAGCAGAGCTGTGTCTCTGTACAGATCAAAAGTGCAGAAAATGGGGAACAAATGTTATTGTATTGTATCATATTTGGTGCAGGCAGATGGTGATGGGGTGGGTTAGGGAATGGTGCCATCTTGCATGTAACAATCAGATGAGATGACAGGTAGCAACTTCAGAGCTATGTTTCAGGATGCTAATGCCTCATAATTGTCTGGCACTCTATCCCACTCCAATAAGCAGCTGTCAATCGGAAAGTTACAGAATGTTGAAAAATTGAAGAAATAAAATTGTCAGCTGTGCAAATATTTTTCATAGCAACAAATGATCCAATTCCCTTTTGAACATTGCCACTTTATCTGCTTTCAACAACCGATTACAACCCATGAAAGTTTGCTTTGCCCATTGTCATAAATCTGTGCCCGCTTGTAACTGAATCAACCACCAGTTGAAACAATGCTTTCTTACCAATTTTCAATTTCTATGTTGAACATCACATATTAATATCAATTATGTCCTCATGACCACGACCACCAGCCCACCCGATGATTTCTTCATTCTGCCACATATTCAACAAATTACTGCATAAGATTATCTTCAAAATAAGCACAATGTTAGGTGAGAAGATGCAACATAATGCAACAAATGGAAGAAGAAATCCAGATTGACCAGAGGATGAAGCATGCAATTTGGGTCAAGGGGTTTTAAGGGGAGATGCAGCGCGACCTGGGTGTCATGGTACACCAGTCATTGAAAGTAGGCATGCAGGTGCAGCAGGCAGTGAAGAAAGCGAATAGTATGTTAGCTTTCATAGCAAAAGGATTTGAGTATAGGAGCAGGGAGGTTCTACTTCAGTTGTATAGGGTCTTGGTGAGCCCACACCTGGAGTATTGCGTACAGTTCTGGTCTCCAAATTTGAGGAAGGACATTATTGCCATAGAGGGAGTGCAGAGAAGGTTCACCAGACTGATTCCTGGAATGTCAGGACTGTCTTATGAACAAATACTGCATAGACTCGGTTTATACTCTCTAGAATTTAGGAGATTGAGAGGGGATCTTATAGAAACGTACAAAATTCTTAAGGGGTTGGACAGGCTAGATGCAGGAAGATTGTTCTCGATGTTGGGGAGGTCCAGGACAAGGGGTCACAGCTTAAGGATAAGGGGGAAATCCTTTAGGACCGAGATGAGAAGGGCTTTTTTCACACAGAGAGTGGTGGGTCTCTGGAACTCTCTGCCACAGAGGGTAGTTGAGGCCAGTTCATTGGCTATATTTAAGAGGGAGTTAGATGTGGCCCTTGTGGCTAAGGGGATCAGAGCGTATGGAGAGAAGGCAGGAACGGGATACTGAGTTGGATGATCAGCCATGATCATATTGAATGGCGGTGCAGGCTCGAAGGGCAGAATGGCCTACTCCTGCACCTAATTTCTATGTTTCTATGTTTTAAGTGGTCCTGGTTTTCCAAATGGTCCAGAGACGAGTGTAGGGCCAGAGAAATAGCATCTGCCAATGACCTGTTATGGCGGTTGATGAATTACATGTATGAATGCTGTCTGGGAGGCTGGAGTTTATATGTGCCATGACCAGCCTCTCGAATCTCTTCATGATAGTGAATGTAAGAGGGATGTGATGTTGCCAGCAATACTGCCCAACTTCACTTTGTGGTCTGCTATTGCATGCAAGCCTAGCCACAGTCCATCTCATGCCCATGACAAAGACAGTACGCATGTGCTTATTTCAATTTAATTAGGGAGTGTAACATTCTGTAAGAATGCAAAAGCTGATTGCAGCATCAAATACAAAACCTCTTGAAACTTAACACGCTGCAAAAATCTGGGCCATAGGGAAAGAAAAGCAAACATAGATCCTTCAATTCCTAAGTGACATGCTGCAGTTTTTTTTGATTAATGCAGTCCCCGCTGCATTTTCACCCACTCACTCCCCTCCAACAAAAAAATTATCTCCTTTCTTAAATCAGAAGGGGCCAGAAAAAAAGTGAATTGCAGTATGGCGTAATAGTTTCAGCAGATTGCTGGAGCCAAAACATACAGCTTGTGAACAAAAATAAGCACTGTGCTCATTAACTGGGATACTTTAATGGAAATAAATTGTTCCATCAAAGCGCCCTTTCCCTATTAAGCAAAATCCCTGTCAGCTCTGATACTTTAGGGAAACACCTGCAGCTGTAGAAAATTCATGCTGACCACATCATACTCACATAGTGCTCATGCTGCCCATTTCCAATACCATAGCTGTACAAGGTGGAAGCACCTTCCAAACAGATCTACGATTTTGCCTGCGAGTTACTTGCATCCTTGCTCATGGATGCAGGTCCATTTGGCAAGTCATGGAATTTTGGCAATACTTCTGTCTTCTTTTGATTGACTGCATAAGCATTCACAAGGACACCCATCACTGTCTCGCACACCGCGTTCTGTGACAGCATTGCAAAGGAATTGGAGACTGACCAGGGACAGAAATGGACAGAATCAGAAAAGAGGGGGTTACACAAAAAGCTGGAGAAACTCAGCGGGTGCAGCAGCATCTAAGGAGCGAAGGAGATAGGCAACGTTTTGGGTCGAGACCCTTCTTCAGACTGGTCAGGGATCAGGGAAACGAGAGATATAAACAGTGATGTGGAAAGATAAAGAACAATGAATGAAAGATATGCAAAAAAGTATTGGTGATAAAGGAAACAGGCCATTGTAAGCTGTTTGTGGTGTGAAAATGAGAAGCTAGTGCGACTGGGGTGGGGGGGGGGGGTGGGGGGGAGAGATGGAGAAGGAATGCCAGGGCCCGAGGGCTGAGGGAGAGGTGGGGGGGGGGGGGGAGGGGGCAGTCTGGGTTAACAGAATTGAGAAAATTCAATGTTTAAGCCCAGAGGATGCAGACTCCCCAAGCGGAATATGAGGTGCTGTTCCTCCAACTTGCGGTGTTGCTCACTCTGGCCGTGGAGGAGGTCCAGGACCGAGAGGTCGGATACGGAGTGGGAGGGGGAGTTGAAGTGCTGAGCCACTGGGAGGTCGGGTTGGTTATTGCGGACCGAGCGGAGGTGTTCGGCGAAACGATCGCCCAGCCTCCGCTTGGTCTCACCGATGTAGATCAGCTGGCATCTGGAGCAACGGATGCAGTAGATGAGGTTGGAGGAGGTGCAGGTGAACCTCTGTCGGACTTGGAATGACTGCTTGGGTCCCTGAAAGGAGTGGATGGGGGAGGTGAAGGGACCCAAGCAGTCATTCCAAGTCTTTATCTTTCCACATCACTGTTTATATCTCTCGTTTCCCTGATCCCTGACCAGTCTGACGAAGGGTCTCGACCCGAAACGTCGCCTATCTCCTTCGCTCCTTAGATGCTGCTGCACCCGCTGAGTTTCTCCAGCTTTTTGTGTAACCCTCGATTCTCCAGCATCTGCAGTTCCTTCTTTAACAGAATCAGAAAAGGCCTGGATTATTTAAAAGGAGGAAGGATGAGCCTAGTACTAGTGCACTTGGGCACTAGTATCACTCATTATTGTGTGCGTGTGATGGCACTGAAGAGAATGCATTCACAGGATGTTGCCAGGATTTGACGGACTCAAAGGGAAGAGGTTGGGCATGCTTGGGCTTTATTCCTTGGGGCATAGGAGCCTGAGGAGTGATATTATAGAGGTGTATAAAATCAAGAGGGGGATAGATAGGGTGAATGCACGGTATTTTTCCCAGGGTAAGGGAATCAGTAACAGGGAGGGCATAGGTTTAAGGTGAGAGGTGAAGGATTTAATAGGAACCAGAGGTGCTATTTTTTTCTCACAGAGGATACTAGGTATGTTGAACGAGTTGCCAGAGGAAGCTTCAAGGGAGGTACAATAACAACATTTAAGAGACATTTGGACAGTTAGGATAGGAAAGGTTTGGACGAATGTAGGCCAAATTCTGGCAAATGGCACTAGCTTAGAATGGGCAATTTGGTCGGCATGGATGAGTTGTGATTAATGGCCTGTTTCCGTGCTGTCAGACTCTAAAATGATTAATAGCATCTATTAATAAGGATGTTGCCAAGGGGCACCAAACAAATAGTAGGGTTGGGCAGTGTCAAAATAGATTTATTTAAAGGACATGGTTTTTTACGTTAAAAGAACATGGATTTTTACAAATTTAATTAAGAGGGAGGTTGTAATTAGTAACAAAGTTCAAGCCAAACAAGTTTGCACATGATATTTGGAGTTTAAGATCGTCACTAACATGCCACACAATTATTGAACAAAATTGGAATGGATGGTATTTGGAATAATATATCTTAAGCTTGGTTAAATGATAGAAAATAATAGAAAACAATAGCTCGGCAATCGCTTCGCCCAACACCTCCACTCAGTTTGCAATAACCAACCTGATCTCCCGGTGGCTCAGCACTTCAGCTCCCCCTCCCATTCTGAATCTGATCTTTCTGTCCTGGGCCTCCTCAATTGCCAGAGGCCCAGCGCAAATTAGAGGAACAGCATCTCATATTTCGCTTAGGTAGTTTACACCCCAGCTGTATGAACATTGACTTTTCCAATTTCAGATAGGCCTTGCTTTCTCCATCCTTCCCCTCCCCAGCTCTCCCACAAGCCTACTGTCTCCGCCTCTTCCTTTCTTTTCCCCGCCCCCTCCCGACATCAGAAGAAGGGTCTCGACCCGAAACGGCGCCTATTCCTTCTCTACATAGATGCTGCCTCACCCACTGAGTTCCTCCAGCATTTTTGTCTACCTTCGATTTTTCCAGCATCTGCAGTTCTTTCATAAACATAGACATAAACAGGTCATTTTTGGGCAGGGATACTCTGATTGGTGAGGGTGATGGCATGCACATATCCATGCTGGACCCTAATCTATTTCAATGATGAGGGTGTAGAGATCGTGTAATTATACCCAGTCTGAAGAAGGGTCTCGACCCGAAACGTTACCCATTCCTTCTTTCCAGAGATGCTGCCTGTTCCGCTGAGTTACTCCAGCTTTTTGTGTCTATCTTTTGTGTAATATACTGGTAGTTTTATTATGATGTGGCAGTAGTGTTCCTACAAAACCACACATTATAGGAAATCATGTCATAAAAACAATGTCAATGGGAACGGAAGGTTCGGGGCTAGAGTTTCAGGTTCACATTACATATTTTGAAAGAACTTCATTGCACACATGTCAAAAGCCACAGACAGACTGCATTCTTAAGAAACAATGATGCCAACAATTACAACAAGGAGGTTACATGTCTGACATTTTGACCTTTATTTTCCCACAAGGCACCTTGTTTTCTTTCTGTTAAATTCCAAAATAACTTAAGTTCTTTAGTTCACAATTGAAAGTGCAACAGAACCAATTTGTCCCTTGTAATGTAAATGGCATTCTCTAGTTATCCAATACACATTTTCAAAACATACCTTACAGCAGAGGTTTGGACACAATGTTGGTTGCCAGTGGGAAGTTTCAAAGTATATGGACAGGTTCAGTGAATTGGCAAGGACACTGGAGAATAAAATTAGAGGTCTTCCACTCAGGTATACAAAATAGTTCGGAGATATGGGATGAAAACAGGCCCTTCAGTCCATCGGAGTCCACACAGACCATCGATCACCCATACATTAGTTCTAGTTTATCCGATTCATGCATCTTACACACCAGGGGCATTTTTAATAGAAGCCAATTAACCTGCAAACCTGCACGTCTTTGGAATGTGGGGGGGAAACCGGAGCACCCGGGTGAAAACTCAAGTGGTCACGGGAACTAAGTACAATCTCCATCCACCGCGCCCGTATCCAGGATCGAACCCGGATCTCTGGCGCTGTGAGGCAGCAGCTCTCCCACTGCACCATTATGCCACCCTGTAAATAAAGCATCACTTACTTCAAGCCCTGTAAATAAAGAACAACATCTTTTTAAAAGGCCGACTACTGTTGTTCAAAGCAAGATGGATGTCCTTGTACAGTGCACGAGTATGCAGAAGCAGCTTGCAATTGGGAAGACAAATGATTTGTTTGCCCTATTTTCAAAACCATTTGCGTGAAAGAGTAGTCTCTCTCCAATTCCACAAAGGTATACCTGCTCATTTCAGGAGTTGAGGAAGGTTCATGAAATTATTTTCTTTGAGAGGGCATGTTTGTGTCAGTTAAACAGGTTAGGCAGACTGGGTGTGTACTCCCTAGATTTAGAAGAACGATAATTAATCTCAATAAACATGTAAAATTCTTAGGGAGTTTACAGTTCTCTTGGCTGAGAAGCCTAGAACCAGAGTTCACACTATCACAGTAAGGGATAGATGCAAAAGGCCATTTGCTTTCACCCAGCATGTAGTAAATCTGTGGGACTCTAACCAAGAGAGTTGTGGTCAGTAATTTTTACTGGATATATTCCAAAGCAAAGATAAATATATTTTTAGGCATGAAAGAAATGAAGCAATACTGAATATCTTGATGTAATTGAATATAAGGCGAGTATAATTAGGAGCCAAATGTTCGACAACTACTTTTACTCAATTTAATCAGTTAAATTTCAGAATTTTTGTTTCAGCATTTAACATTTTTTTAAATACCCTGAAAATAACTTCCATTTGCACAAAATCTCAGGAGTTTGAAAGGGTGAGGGGAGTCATAGCAGACAATAGACAAAAGGTGCACGAGTTGGCCATTCGGCCCTTCGAGCCAGCACCATCGTTTAATACGATCATGGCCGATCATCCACAATCAGTACCCCGTTCCTGCCTTCTCCCCATCTCCCCTGACTCCGCTATCTTTAAGAGCCCTATCTAGCTCTCTCTTGAAAGTATCCAGAGAACCGGCCTTTACCGCCCTCTGAGGCAGAGAATTCCACAGACTCACAACTCTCTGTGTGAAAAAGTGTTTCCTCATCCCCATTCTAAATGGCCTACCCCTTATTCTTAAACTGTGTCCCCTGGTTCTGGACTCCCCCAACATCGGGAACATGTTTCCTGCCTTTAATCATCTTATATGTTTCAATATGAACCCCTCTCATCCTTCTAAATTCCAGAGTATACAAGCTCAGCCACTCCATTCTCTCAGCATATGCCAGTCCCGCCATCCCAGGAATTAATCTTGTGAACCTTCGCTGCACTCCCTCAACAGCAAGCATGTCCTTCCTCAAATTTGGAGACCAAAACTGCACACAATACACCAGGTGTGGTCTCACCAGGGCCCTGCACAACTGCAGAATGACCTCCTTGCTCCTATACTCAACTCCTCTTGTTATGAAGGCTAACATGCCATTCGCGTTCTTCACTGCCTGCTGTACCTGCATTACTGTTTAGACAGCACTAATAGGGTTAGAAAACTCATGTGCATTGTAACTCTCTCAAATTATTATAAAATTCCATAAATACTAGGTTTAGGTTTATTATTGTGAAATGCTTTATTTTGCATGCTTTCCAATCACAGCAGATAAGGGGTGGGAGATTGCAACCTTCAATTGGTCCGCCCTGGTTCGACGAATGCAATCAACCCAGCGTGCACAATCAAATAAGATCAAATAGAACAAGTTGTCCTACAACTTTAGGCTGTGCACGCCATACGCAAGAAGAAGAAGAAGAAGAAGATCACATAATACAGTATTATACTTAAATACAATCAACTCAAACTCAAGTACAACAAACTCAAGTGCAAAGAGGAAAATATAGAGTATCTCAGCTCATCAGTCCATAGACAAAATCCAATGATGGCAATGGGGTAGAAGTGAATCAGACAGTACCCTAGTTTATGGAAGGACCATTCCGACGCCCGACAAGAGGTGATGAAGACGTTTTTGAGTCAGGTAGTGCACACTTTCAAGCTGCTGTACCTACTCCTGGACAGAAGCAGGGAGGAGAAGGAATGACTGGGACAGGTTTTTGATTATGTTGGCTGCTTTTCCAAGGCAGCATTAAGTATAGATAGAATCAATGGTGGGAAATCTGGTTTCTGTAATAGACTGGGCTACATCCCCAACTCTTCAATTTCTTGCAGTTTTGGGCAGAGCTGTGTTGCAACCCAACACAAAATGCTGGAGTGTCTCAGTGGGACAGGCAGCATCTCTGGAGAGAAGGAATGGGTGACGTTGCGGGTCGACCGTCGATTTAAGCCAGCATCTGCAGTTCTTTCCTGCACATGCAACCCAACACTATGCTTTCTATGTTAAAGAAAGAACTGCAGATGCTGGAGAATCGAGGGTTACACAAAAAGCTGGAGAAACTCAGCGGGTGCAGCAGCATCTAAGGAGCGAAGGAGATAGGCGACGTTTCCAGTATGCTTTCTATGGTGCATCTGAAAAGGTTTGAGGGAGCCATTGGAGATATGCTAAATTTCCTCAGTCTTCTCAGGAAGTAGAGACATTGGTGTGCCTTCTTGGCTGTCATGTCACTGTGGTTGGTCCACAACAGATTGTTGGTAATGTTAATGATAAGGAATTTGAAGCTCTCAACCATGTCCATTTCAGTACCTTTGCTGCTGATTGGGACATGTACTCTCCCATGCTTCCTGACATTGATAACTAGCTTCCTCGACTTTGGGAGGGAGGGGGTAGGGGGGAATGCTGATTCCTCAGTCCAAGAGTTTGGATTCAATTATAATATAATTATATAATATATATAATAAAAAATATAATAGAATGAGTATATTATCAATAATATTCCTTTAAAATGCACTGCAGATATTTTATCTTTAATCCGCCTTATGCTCTTTCAATAAATTATTCACTGAAAATTATTTTTTATTTCCTGGTTTGTTGTATGGAAAATCTATAACGTGACTTGCTGCTTAAACAGCTTTAAGACATCGTGAGAGATCAGAGCTTGGAACTTCCTCCAAAAGCTCCTGTGCAGTTGAAAGTGATCTTAATGTGAAGCAGACTAATTATGTATGTTTCTAGCTGCCCTCGGGGTAAATTCCATGCCCAATTCTGCAGTGGGTTCTTTTGTTTCCCTGGTGCCTCTTTACCTCAAATCTGTCGTTATGTCAACACTAGTGAAGTCACAGAGGTTGTCACCAACCGCGAGAGATGCAACCTCACTGAACTAAGGAAAGACAATTCTTTGCTAAAAAAAACAACTTAACTCACGCGATTTTTCCTGATATTCTATTTCAAGAATGAACACTCAAATTGCTTTCCAGCTTTTAATCAGATTCATACCTTTGTGGAATCTGAAATCCTACCTCACATGTATGATTAATTACCTGAGCTCGTGGTCAGCTTCAGTCTCAGCTTCTGGATCATTCCAGGCTGCTGCTAATTATTTCTGTTTGCACCTTACAGTTCACTTCTCGCTGAAATCTCACTTGAAAGCCCTCAAAAAGGCAACCAAAATCATCAAAGTCCCGCACCATCCTGGCCACACACTCATTTCACCGTTGCCAACAGGGAGAATATCCAGGAGCCTGAAAACTGTAACTTCCAGGTTCAGTAACAGCTTCTTCCCCACAGCCATCAGACTATTAAACATAACAATGAATAAGCTCTGAGCTCTGAACTGCAAAATACTATATTATTATTGCACTATATTTGTTATTTATTGAACTTTTTTGCTCTTCCCCCATTATGTATTATGCTTACATATTCACATATTCTGTTGTGCTGCAGCAAGTAAGAATGTCATTGTCCCATCTGGGACAAATGGTAATAAAACACTCTTGACTCTTGATGCTGGTCAGCCAAAGTCCTTGCTCCAGGATTAAAGTCTCCACCTGCTTTGCTTTCACTAACAGGTGCAGTGGATAATTTTATTTTTTAAAACTGCAGACGCTGGAAAAAATGCTCAGCAGATCAGGCCTCATTTGCAGAAAGAGAAAAATGAAGGGTTTTTAAATCCAAAATGTTATCTCTGTCTCTTCCCACATATGCAGCTGAAACAGCTGAGTATTTTCAGTGTTGTCTCTTTTTTATTTTAGATGACACCGTAATTTGCCTGTATTCCATACTTCCCCAAAGGGTAGGCATTTATAACAGGACTCAAAAAAAAAACCCCTGGTAACCTTCTGCCATGAGCCACTGGATGCAGTCCCAGAAGATCGCTGTCATCAAAGAACACGCATCTTGGAGCCACTGCTCCTCCTCATCAGACGATACAGGAATATTCTGACCCTGAAGGTACTCTTCCAGTTTCATCCTATCATCACAGCATCCCTTCATTTAACAACAATTCGATACCTGGAAGAGTACCAAATGCTTTGTAATATGTCTCGTTAAGATATCATAAAATGTTAAATATAAATGATGAAAAGGGTCAGTTTCAGCATGCTGCAATGTAGGAATACGGTCATCACTGTTCCGTGAAGCTTGGAATTGAAGAGGTTAATCTTGACCAATTTTAAAATGATTCACAATTCTGCTGATACACTGTTAAAATGGTACTGTACCAATTTAATATTGCAGGCCTCTCCTTGAGCTGACAGCAATCAATATTGAGATGGCTAATACGAGCTACAGTATTTATGACATTTTTGGAGAGTTTCCATGGGTGCCAACAGCAAGCAACATTGATGAACACAAATTCTGCACGCAAGCAGAAAATCCAATCAGTATTGGTTTATTATTGTCACGCCTTTCGATGGAAAACGGATTTGATTGCTATCTGAGTAAACACATGCATACATGATTACCACAAAACCATACACAAGTACAATAGGTAGTAGAGAGAAAGGAACCAGAGGGCAGAATCTGGTGTTGGAGCTACGGAGAAAGTGCATTGCATGGACCACAACAAGATAGATTTGGGATTGGAATGAGATTTAGATCTGGAGACTTGGGAACCTCATTCCTGTGAATGTAACCTTTTACAATGAATATGTTTTAAGACTACTCACAAATATTTATTGAATGGTCTTTGCATTAAGAGCTCTTTGGGGACGAGCACCCTCTTTTGGAGTTAAAGATGTCAACCCTTCAGGGTTGGCATCGAGTTTTAAGGTTAATCTTAATTCTTTTCCTGGACACTGTTAGAAGACATACTGAAGGAATTAAACCTTTGAGCCATCTTCATAAAACTGTCTGTTTATGTCAATTATTTCTAAGTACTTCCTTCCCCAGTTGATGTCATAGATGGAGAAATTTGGTTCGGCTGGATCAGAGATAGGAAGTTGTGTTAAAACCAGGAGAAATATATCCAGCTCTTCTTGGCAAACCTCAGTCAGGTGCGGTGCCTCCTCCATTATGCCCAATAGCTGAGGTTTCATTGTACTGATTAGTGGTAAAAAGAACATAGAAATAAGATTCATTAGGTAGACATAAAATGCTGGAGTTGCTCAGTGGGTGAGGCAGCATCTCTGGAGAAAAGCGATGCGGGCCAGGACCCTTCTTCAGACTGGCAGTCGTCATACTGATCAGTCTGAAGGATCCCAACCTGAAGCATCACCCCATCCATTTTCTTAAGCGATGCTGCTTGACCTGCTGAGTTTACTCCAGCACTTTGCATCTATCATTGGTATAAACCATCATCTGCAGTTTTTTGTTTCTAAGATTCATTAGGTTCTGGGATGGCATATTTGAGGAGATTGAACAGTCTAGGCTTCTTTTCCATGGACTTGTGAAGAATGATCTCAATGAAATGTGGAAAATTCTTGGAAGGTTGACAGAGCAGGATGGAAGACTCGTCCCACCCTCTCCTTCACACAAACAAAAGGAACCTAAATGAGTCACAGTCTCAAAATATAGGGTAAACATTTATCATTGAATGTCTGGATTTTGCTGCCCAGACCTGTTGTGGCTCAGTCATTTACTGCTTTTAGAGGCAAGGTCACTAGATTCCTGGATGTGGAAGGAAGCAAGGGTTATGGAGATACTAAAGGAAAATGGTGTCTGTGGCAAATCACCCATGATCTTGCTGAATGACAGAGCAGGCACATAATTTCTTAGGATAGTCACAAGCGTGAGGTGAAAATATTCATGAAACTACTGGAATCTCCAGAGGGGAGACCTGATGGAAATGTATTAAATTATGAGAGGCTTAGATAAGGTCGAAAGAGCCCTTTCCCCAGGATGGAAATATCAAATACTAGAGGGCATAGCTTCATGGGGCAAAGTTTAACGGATTTTACACAGAGGGTGGTGGGTGCCTGTCTGTAATGTGATGCCAGGGGTGGTAGTGGAGCAGATATGATAGTGGTGTTTAAGAGGCTTTTGCCTAGGAACATGGATATACAGGGAATGCAGGGGTATGGACTATGTGCAGGCAGATAAGAGTTGGTATTGGCATAATGTTCGGCACGGACACTGCGGGCCAAAGGACCCGTTCCTATGCTGTGTTATTCAATGTTCACTGCTCATAAATCATAGGAGCAGAATTAGGCCTTTTGGCCTATCGAGTCTACTCCATCCGTTCCGTTGGCACATTGCAACTTGTGCTTCTCTTTCTATATAATACAGTTTACAAGACTCACTTGTGAAATCTTCCAGCACGATCTTCAGTATCCGCATACAGGAACATCTTGTAGGCGTAATTTTCTATGTGGGCATTTCCCACCACATCTTGGGTAATTGATTCATTATCACCCAACTGTTTCTTCATCTGAAAGGGAAATTAGAAACAAGCAGAGGATTTAATGTCAACGATTCTTTGTGTTTTAATTGTAATTCATTATTTGCAATAGCAACTCCGATGAGAATTCAGGTGGCATGGTGAGTAAGCTTACAAATGACACCAGCATTGATGGTATAGTGAAAGTGAAAAAAGTTATCTCAGAGTACAATAGGATCTTGATCAATTGGGCCAGCAGGCCAAAGAATTGTAGATGGTTAAACTCAGATCAATGCAGTGTTGTCGTTTGGTAAGGCAAGGTAGCGCAAGACTAACACAGTAAATGGCACGCGGCTATAGAGTGTCGTAGAAAACAGAGAGACGTGGATATAGGTTTGTTACCTTTGATAGGTTTAAGGTGAGAAGGGAAAGAATTAAAGGACCTGAATGGCAACAGTAGTGCATATATGGAGCAAAATGTCAGAAGAAGCGGTAGGAGCATGTTATTTAAAAGATACTTGGACAGTATACTATTTAAAAGATACTTGGACAGGTAAATGGATAGGAAATTATTTATGTGTGTGTCTAAGATATATACAAAATTATGAAAGGAATAAATGCAATAAATAGCAAGAAACCTTTTCCCCAGTGAAGAGGTGCCTAGAGAGGGAGGAATAAGAATAAAAGGGAATCCGAGGCAGAATATATTTAATTCAATGCAGGTTAAAGTTTAGAACACACCGCCTGCGGAAGTGATGGAGGCAGTTTACGATGCATCAGGATGAATACTTTGATTACCAAGGCATAAGTAGTTATGGACCAGTTGCTGGTAAATGAAATTGAGATAGATAGGACCTTGATTGTCAGCAGAGACATGGTAGGCTGATGGGCCAATTCCTGTGTTCTGCTTATATGAGTCTTGTAACATTAGTAATTATTTGCAGAGGAAAGCTTGTGTTGGAACTGTGAATTCAATGTCAAATTGCGTACAAACAAAAAATATTGGCCAGAAGAAAATGAGACAAAGAAATAGGTACAGAGTTACAAAAGTTTCAAAATATCAATTAACATTTGCAATTACATGTCTAAGTTACTGGAACATCATTTCTCAAACTTGTGACTTTCCCCATCAAGGCAGTGCATGGGAACACCACCATCTGCAGGTTCTCCTTCAAGTCACACACCATCCTAACTTGGAAACATATTGTCTTTCCTTCATTATTACCGATTTAAATTATGGAAGTTGCAATCTGATGATAATTTGGGAGCATCTTTACCGCATGGGTTGCAACATTTCAAGGTTTGCCGCTCAATTATCGTCTCAACAATAATTAGGCAGGGCAAGAAATGCTGGCTTAGCATGTGATGCCTCCAGCTCCACTAAAAATAGGACTGCACGCGTAATACTTAATATTTAATGAGAGAGTCTGACCATTAATAAATAACACAAACCAAGGCAGGTAAAAGGTACACTGGCGCCAATCTTCTTTAGTTTAGCTTCTATCTATAGTGCACGTACATGAACTTCACATAATTATAGGTGTTACGCGGGTGACCTTCTTTCATCTTGGACAACAATTTTCAAACCTGTTTAATTACAAATTCGTCATTGCCTGAAAATTCCTGTGTTGTTTGCATTTAAAATACGTTTATTCTCACTGAGTTTGGCAGCAACATTTAGCCCATTGAGTATTTATAGGAAGAATGACTACATTTATTTCACTTATCTTCTCATTACCTGGTTATACTTTTTTCCAAATTTACTTTACTGACAAAAACCCTTCTTATGATACTGGATTCAACCACTGACTGATAGTTATTGCTATCAATTTAATTCAAAATGTTAAATATCTAAAAATACCTCTTACTTAATTTAATCATTCACAGGCTGTAAATATCACTGATATTTGGCGACATTTTTACTGTCAAAAATCGCCCTGAACCAAGGAGACACTTCAGAGTCATCCACGGACTGGGCCAGACCGGATAAGAATTATCATTTTGCTCTCTAAAGGATGCGAGAGACCTGGATGGGTTTTTACAACAATTGAGTAATGTGATGGTTATTAAGATAATACTAAGATACGCATTTAGATTCTAGATTTTAATTTAATAAATTTAATTTGATTCAAATTTACTGCTGTTAGTAGGTATGTTACAAAACTTACCTTCAGCGGCGCTGTGGTTCTGCCATTGGCCGTGTGCGCGACTTTGGCGCCTTTGAGGGGGTGGGGGGGCAGAGTTAAAATGCGGTGTTTCTCCTACCTGTCCTAAATATTTTCTAAACCTCGGAGTGCAAGGTTTTGCCGAAGAATTGTTACGACTGCTGTTCTGCAATTTTTTTATTTTTTTTTAAATCGCCCGACAAGTTCAGCGCTGGAGTAATTTAAAAATCAGTTTCTAAAGTCGTCAACGCCGACAATAGGGATGGATTTCACGTATGGGACAGGTAAAGGAAAGCCGTTTATTTTATGTATAAAAGATGCCTTTAATCCACATTTCACGTTGCGAAACGGTGATTTATTCCCCAAACGAACAGGCAGTATTTTTTCTGCCAATATGGGGTTCAAATGCACCGCAACCGCAACGTTCCAATTGATCGCGTTCCACAAAAACCCACTCGCAAGCTGATTTAAATGCCCATTAATTTACGGGAATTAAACATTAAATTCCTTCCATTTGGCCTATAAATGCATGACAATGAGATTTAAAAAACATGTTCTATTGTGAATTCTTCTGCGAATGTTATTTGAACACTTAGGCTATTTAAAAATGTTAATTTTTTCTTAAGAAATAGATAGATCTTTAGATCTAGTAATTGAATTTTGTAATTAGCTACAATTGGGTAATTAACTAATTATATGCTTTAATTTCAGGTCATCCAAGCAAGATCCTTTCATATTTGTTTCAGAATGCTTCAATCTATAATAACTGCACATTTATTTCAGTTCTCTTAATTTTTAAGATAGTTATGGGCTTTTGACTGTCCTTGATCACAGCTTTTGTGTTCAGTCAATGGAAAAGCATTAGGGAACAAGATGCTAATTTCCGAGTATGAAAATGGCCATAACTTTTTTAATACTGAGGATATGAAAGTGAATGTGTCAAATTAAACCACTTTTTATGCTTTATCTGATGGGATAAATTGCAGACTTGATTTTTTAAATCTCAAAATTTTGTAACATTGCTACTGTTAGGTTTCTGCATCGATGTCGCAGGTCTGTGGTCACCAGTCCAGTAACTTAACTACTACTAAAACCTTCACATGGTCTTAATTCAGGTACAATCTACCATCCATGAGGCTGCTGTGATATTAATGTATTGGAATTACTATCTGAACCAAACATCGCACTTGCCTCATTATTTTTGAACTGTGAGATAACTGGCTGCAGGAATAGTTTTTGAAAATTACCAACTCCAGAGGGAACTCATAACATTCTGGCAATAGTCTTCAGCACATAAACATAACATGTACTTATCGTGATTCCAGGCTGAAAATAACTGAGAATATGTTTCAAATATGGAAATCTGACACTTATCAGGTGAGAGGTGGCAGACATTTTCAATATGGTTTCAATTTGCCCATGTTGTATGCATGCGTACTATTTTTTTTGAGGCAAGGTTATGTAGTTCTGTGGGAGAATTTAGAATGGAATCACTATTTAAAAATAAGTGGCTGCTCATTTATGACCGATGAGGCAACGTTTTTTCTAACAGAGGGTTACAAATGACCGTGGATGCAGAGCAGCTTTAAAACAGACGTAGACAGATACATGACAAGCTACCATGTGAAAGGTTATTGGGATGTGTAGGAATATGGAGTTGAGATTAGTATCATATCAACTAAGATCTTACTGAACGGTGGTACAGGGGTTGAGTGCCCTATTTTTGATTATGTTTTCATAACTCTAGTGGTTGATCATACACACATTTCACGATAAGGACAAGTGAAATGCAACTGCTATGCCATTTTAGCCCACTGTACGGCTTGCCCTTTTCCGCATATTAAAAATGCCTCCCATTCTATAAAAATCTCAATTACAAGAATTCATTCAGTAATGGTAATTAAGAAGCATTCTTACAAAGCTCTTCTTTCTAACCATCAAAAGTTTACAGGATGTATTCCAAAAGGGTACAAGTGAACACTTCTTCACCAGATGAACAGATCCTTCAGTGCTGAAAGAATTAACACTGCATACACGGTTTGACATTTTTACAGCAGCTGATCATGGAGTTAAGTGCAATAACTTCATTCAAATTATAATGTGGTAAATCACTGATCAACTGTGCCTCGGAACCAAAATAATACCAGCCGATGGGCCGTTAGAAAATATGTGATAAAAGCATGAAGTCAGTGAGTTACAAAGGACAGGGAAAAGAGGAGAAATAGTAACGGCAAGGACTTTTGTTCTTGCATATGATCCAACCACTTAATGACGGAAAGGGTGTAGAATGTAGCTATCGGGGGGGGGGGGGGGGGGGGGGGGCAATGTTCAATTATAAATTAATTATGAAATTTAAGCAGAGGAATCAGCAACACGGACAGTGGGAAGAGGTCGATGTGGCAAGTAAGAAAAAGTGCTATACAAGCCAATTTCACATGAGTGAGAAGGTAGGGTTATAACCAGTCTAGAAATTCCATTCTCGAGCACAAAGAAAAATAATCAATTGCCGGTCTGTTAAATTAAAAAACAAAATGAAAAGTCATCCTGTTTTGGGCAGGTTCCCAATCACAACCACCAGGAATTTGGGAAAGCTTTCTGTCCATAGAGGATAGATATTTGGAAATAGTATAAATCAAACTTGGCATAGAAATAACAAATCTTTCATCAATATTATATCAGCGTCACTTCAGCACATCAAAGACTGGCAATAAAATACAGGAGGCTTTATTCGCAAAGCGCACCTCAGAGTCTCACAGTAAGTACCTCAGAAATATAATTAAAATTTTCTCTGAAAAACATTGTGAACAATTGTCATTATCCTTTTCTCCTCTTTCACTTTTCACTACTTGGGTAGATCTATACATATTTAACATGCCTAAGTGTATGCACGCATATGTGCCTGTATTTATATACGTCATATATGTGTGCGTTTAATTTGCGGGATGTGGCACGTGTACAGTCGTCATGTGCCTCTACTGAAAGATGAATGTGGTCTGGAATGCAAGCCTCTCTGGATGGCTAACCTTAATCGCACCATACTTTTCAGCCATTGCTCTAGATGATAATGACAATATAGAGACACAAGGAACTGCAGATACGGGAATCCTGAACAAAAACAGTGCTGGAGGAACTCAACTGGTAAGGAGGCATGTGGCGTAAAAGGGCAGACGATGTTTTAGACCAGGCCTTTTCTTCAAACTGAAGGAATAGTAGAGGGGGAGGAAGCTGGAAGAGAGAGTTAAGGTTGGGGCTAAGCCTGGCAAATGATAGATAGATATGGGTGAGGAGAGGGGCATGGTTCATGGGAGATGAGTGGACTAATGAGCCTGTCCCACTTAGGTGATTTTTTAGGCGACTGCCAGCGACTAGGACAATGGAATTCACCGGTCAGCACTGGCGCCAACTTACGTCACCAGGCGACAACCTACGTTAACCTGGCGACAAACTACAACAGCCCAAATTGTCGCCACTGTTGCCGAAAACTTTTCAACATGTTGAAGATTTTCTTGGCAGTCGCCTGTAGTTGCCGAAAAAAAATCGCCTAAGTAGAACAGGCCCACAGATCCAGTCAAATAACAAGCTTATGCAGAGGAGGACTTAGCTTTAAACAATGCAGATATTCTTGTTTTACTCAAATGTCAATGACAGTAATACAGAATAACACAACATTAAAATCTCTAAGAATGCTCAACACCAGCTGAGAAAAGGTTCCCCACTTTATTAAACGCATTGACAGCCCCTATCAGATAACTACATCCAATTATCAGCAGCCTAATAAATTGCTGAATTCAATTTCACTGCAGGTGCGGCCTCATTTCTTGTCAGATAATTGAGATAAAGGATGATTTCATTCCATGGCACAAATTTAGTGGTTTCACAGTTGGTTGCTTTTCCCCTAGCTGCTGAAGAGGTTTACCGGTATAAACTGATCAATCCACTTTGGAAATGCTGGAGTCTGAAGAAGGGTCCCAACCCGAAACGTCATCCATTCATTCTCTCCAGAGGTGCTACCTGTCCTGCTGAGTTACTCCAGCATTTTGTGCCTATCTTCAATTTAAACCAGCATCTGCAGTTCTTTCCTACACTATTTCAATCTCAACTCTGTACTGTGCTTGTAAGGAAAGCACATCAGCGCCTCGACTTCCTGAGAAGATTACGGAGAGTCAGTATGTCAAGTATGACTCTCTCGAACGTCTTCAGGTGCACAGTAGCGAGCATGCCGACCGGTTGCATCGTGGCTTGGTTCAGCAGCTTGAGCACCCAGGAGCGGAAAAGACTGCAAAATGTTGTAAACTCTGACCAGTCCATCATCGGCTCTGACCTCACTACCATCGAGGGGATCTATCGCAGTCGCTGCCTCAAAAAGGCTGCCAGCATCATCAAGGATCCACACCATCCTGACCTGAAATCTGTAACATCCAGGTTCAGGAATAGCGACTTCCCCAAAGCCATCAGGCTATTAAACTCAACTCAAACAAAACTCTGAACATTAATAGCCCATCGCACTTTATCTGCTTATTTGCGTGTGTGTGTGTATATATATATATATTCAATGGTATATGGTCACACTGATCTGTTCTGTATTTATTTATGCCTACTATATTCTGTTGTGCTGAATGCAAAGCAAGAATTGCATTGTCCTATCTGGGACACATGACAATAAACTCTCTTGAATCTTGAAGCCATCTTAATGACCAATGTGATGCAGCACTACAATTGCACTTGCATTACCAGGAAGGGAGAAATGCACTCTTCAATTACACTATTCAGTTGAAAACCTGCAAATGTGAATACCTAATGAGGAGAAATGTTTGCAATTGAGCCAATTCGCATAAAGTTGGTAAAGCAATGAATTTTTCTGCTTGCTTCATTACAGCCACCGGAAGACTGATTTAGCAGAGCTCATTTCCCTTTGCTTAAGTTGCAACGGGTGAACAGACATTATCCTACCCAAATAACTACAGTAGAGTTAAATCCTAATTGCAGAGGGACAGAGGTAATGGCAGATCAAAACCAGAACTATTTTTAAAACCAGATACGTAATTACCTTCATATTTTTGCTACTATATTTTGCACATGGTGTGCCAGATGAGGTGTGGTAGCAGTTTCCACACTACATTCCTTCACATAGATTGAGCTTTTCATCCATAAATACATTTAGCCATCATTTAAACCCGTGTAAGATGAAATGACGACAGCCTGTTATTAAAATCTAAATAGAGGTATTTCTTAAACCGGTTCTGCTGGTGCATTTGAGAAAATGCTATAAGCCTAATGAATTATTAAATCGATTACGCAAAGATTTGATAATTCATGTTATGTTTATTAATGTCATGATTCACATCATCTAATAATTTCCAGCAATTTAGGAAGTAGGAAAGAGACTGACACTGCAGAAAAATAACAACTCATCAAGATGACTTCAACTCAAAGTCAAACAAACTTTATTGTCATTTAGAAATACATTGATATATGCAGTTCCAAACGAAATTTTGTTGCATTTGGCTCCCTGTGCAACACGATAAATTAACAGAAGGATAGACATGGATAAAATGGATAAAAAGGATAAAAGGATAAATAGACAATGGTGGCAGCCCATTACATGGCATTCAGGAGTCTGATGGCTCGTGGGAAGAAGCTGTTGCAGAACCTTGATGTTCTGCTCCTTATGCTGCGATATCTTTTTCCCCGAGGGCAGCAGAGTGAACAGTCCGTGATGGAGATGTGTGGGGTCTTTTATAATACTGCTGGCCTTAGACACGCAACGTTTGGTCACAATATCCCCGATTGAGGGGAGAGAGGTCCCGATGATTTTTTCCGCTGTCCTCACCACTCTCTGCACGGACTTCCAGTCGGAGGCTCTACAGTCCCCAAACCAGACAGAGATACAGCTGGTCAGAATACTCTCTATGGTGCCGCTGTAGAAAGTAGTGAGGATGGGATGGGGGAGGTGAGCTCTTCTCATCCGGCGCAGAAAGTGCAACCGCTGCTGCGCTCTCTTAACTGGTGATGAGATGTTATTCGACCAGGTCAGACTGTTCTATGTTCAACTGCATCTATTATCTGTGTAACTCCGAAAAAGGGCAAGTGCAACAAATCATTGCCCCAAGTCAGAACAATATCCTGATGTGGACAAACGCTACTTCCTTGTTGCTGCAACAGTAGCTTTACTTTCCCAACCTAACAGCACCATGGAAACAGCAAATCAAGATGATGAATCTGCACCTTCCGGAAAAGGGATGGATAATAAAAGTGTCTTCAATAGAAAAAAAAATGTAATGTTTCACAGGAAAAATTAATTGTTGGCCCTGTAATGGAAGAAAGGAAATAAATGGTTAATTTGCTCTGAATTGGAGCAAGCAAATCTGTAATGGAGTAGCAAGCTTATGAATTCAGTCATTTGAACCGCAAGCTGCAATCCTAAACACAAGTTGTGGTGGATGTTTATGTTAACTTTTATGTAGTTGATTGTCTTGTTGCTTTTTTTAAAGTATGGCTGTGTGGTATTTCGAGTTTCAATGTACCTTAATTGGTGCACGTGTCAATAAACTGACCTTTGAACCTTTGAAGCTAATTCACTGAGATGATTGGGATGGAACACAATTCACAAAACAACCCATCATTCCTAAAACAAAGTGATCAATTGAAGGTGGGACTTGCAACAACGCAGAGCTCAGCATGCAGTGAAGGAAAAATCATGAGGCAGGGACACTGTGAAGTAAAGTGCCACATTTAAAATTATCCAGTTCAAAAAGTGAATTTTTCAGTTCATTTAAACCCTTACCTGAAATGAACTAATCTCAGACCAATTCTGAATGATTCAATTCTCTGTGCTGAAACTACTCTTTGTGCAATTTTTATTACTTGTATCAGTCAACTCCCTTGCAAACTATTCTTGTAAATCAATCACCCTTTGAATTAGGGTTTAGACGGTGCCTCTCAGGGTCCTAACAAAATAACATTCTATATAAATAAGCCTTTAGCCAACATTTCTACACCAAAGGTGTGGAATTAACCTTGTTTTTCTTTTTATGCCCAAGTTCCTCTTTGAGAAATGGAGGCTAGGAAAAACAACTATCTTTCTTGTGTAAATGCTGAATGACCCCTTTCACTGGCAACTGCTGTTACACACTACCTGGAACATGATTCTCGCACCTACACTTGGTCGTTTCTGGGGAACAGTGAGCTACACACGTGCATCAAGCTGCAAGAGTGGAAAAAATGTTAACCACAGATGAATATTCCTGCTGATTTTACACCACAAATCTGTGAAATCCTGGTTTCAGGTTAATTTGGAGAAAAGGAGACATTTGTAGAGATGGAAGTTATACAAGGATTTTATTCAATGAAAATGAAAACAAAATATAGAGAAACAAGTAACTCCACTTGCCCTCTTTCTTCATGAATGGAGGTATGTTTTAGTTTGTTTCATTGGTACATTTAGATTACACAAGTTAGAGGGATATCATTTTAATTCTAAAGTAATATCTCAAATGCAAATTCCTCCACCCTCACCTTCATCCAGGCGAGACAGAGTTCACGTGCATCTCCTTCAAACTCATTTATTGCATTTGGTTTAGTTTAGTTTAGAGATAGATAAAGGAAACAGGCCCTTTGGCCCACCGAGTCTACACTGACCAGTGGTCACCCATACACTAGTTCTACCTACACACTAGGGACCATTTACAGAAGCCATTTAATCTACAAACCTACGTCTTTGGAATGTGGAAGAAAACCGGAGCACCAGGCGAAAACTCACAGTTACATGGAGAACGTACAGTGCCCTCCACAATGTTTGGGACATAGACCCATCATTAATTTATTTGCCTCTGTACTACACAATTTGAGATTTGTAATAAAAAATATCACGTGTGGTTAAAGTGTACATTGTCATTTTATTAAAGGGTATTTTTATACATTCTGGTTTCACTATGTAGAAATTACAGCTGTGTTTATGCATAGTCCCCCCCATTTCAGGGCACCATAATGTTTGGGACACATGGCTTCACAGGTGTTTGTAATTGCTCAGGTGTGTTTAATTGCCTTCTTAATGCAGGTATAAGAGAGCTCTCAGCATCTAGTCTTTCCATCACCTTTGGAAACTTTTATTACTGTTTATCAACATGAGGACCAAAGTTATGCCAATGAAAGTCAAAGAAGCCGTTATGAGACTGAGAAACAAGAATAAAACTGTTAGAGACATCAGCCAATCCTTCGGCTTACTGAAATCAACTGTTTGGAACATCATTAAGAAGAAAGAGAGCACTGGTGAGCTTACCAATAGCAAAGGGGCTGGCAGGCCAAGGAAGACCTCAACAACTGGTGACAAAAGAATTCTCTATATAATAAAGAAAAACACCTGTCCACAGATCAGAAATACTCTTCTGGAGTCAGGTGTGGATTTGTCAATGACCACTGTCCGCAGAAGACTCCATGAACAGAAATACAAAGGCTATACTGCAAGAAGCAAACCACTGGTTAGCCGCATAAATAGGATGGCCGGTTTACAGTTTGCCAAGTACTTAAAAGAGCAACCACAGTTCTGGTAAAAGGTCTTGTGGACAGATGAGACGAAGATTAACTTATATCAGAGTGATGGCAAGAGCAAAGTATGGAAGAGAGAAGTAACTGCCCAAGATCCAGAGCATACCACCTGATCATGGGCATGTATGGCTGCTGAAGGTACTGGCTCGCTTATCTTCATTGCTGATACGACTGCTGATGGTAGTAGCATAATGAATTCTGCAGTGTATAGACACATCCTATCTGCTCAAGTTCAATCAAATGCCTCAAAACGCATTGGCCGGAGGTTCATTCTACAGCAAGAGAATGATCCCAAACATACTGTATAGCAACAAAGAAGTGTTTCAAAGCTAAAAAATGGCCAATTCTTGAGTGGCCAAGTCAATCACCCGATCTGAACCCGATTGAGCGTGCCTTTTATACCCTGAAGAGAAAACTGACGGGGACTAGCCCCCAAAACAAGCATAAGCTAAAGATGGCTGCAGAGAAGACACCCAGCAACTGGTCCATGTCCATGAATCGCAGACTTCAAGCAGTCATTGCATGCAAAGGATATGCAACAAAATACTAAACATGGCTACTTTCATTTACATGACTTTGCTGTGTCCCAAACATTATGGTGACCTGGAATGGGGGGGACTATGTATAAACACTACGGAATTTCTACGTGGTGAAACCAAAATGGATAAAAATGGCCTTGATTAAAATCTGACAATGTGATTTTTTCTATTACAAATCTCAAATTGTAGAGTACAGAGGCAAATAAATAAATGATGGGTCTTTGTCCCAAACATTATGGAGGGCACGGTATAAACTCTGTACAGATAGCACCGATGGCAGGATCGAACCCGTGTCTGTGGCGGTCTAAAGCCGCAACACTACAGCTGCACCACTATGCCACCAGGAGGCCACATCAGTGTTCCCGATGTGCCTCCTTTATAACTGCGAGACCAAGTTTAGACTCGGTGAATGCTTTGGCGAGCAGGTGCTCAGTCAGCCACGACCTGCTGGATCTCCTAGCTGCTCACCATTTTAACTATCCTTCCCATTCCCCTGCTGATCTTTCAGTCCTAAGCCTCCTATACTGCCAGATTGAGGCCATACGTAAATTGGAGGTACAACACCTCATATTCCACTTAGGTTGCTTAAAATCCTACGGTATGAACATCGAGTTGTACCCAACCTACAAACATTCGCCCATCACCCCATCACACTCTCTTCCCTGTGACCCACCGAGATTTGCATCCATCTCTCTCCTTCGCCTTCCACCAACACCTCTACTTCCTTAGTAGGCTCAAGAGGTTCAGTGTGGCCCCAACAACCCTCACCAACTTCTGCAGATGTGCCATTGAAAGCATTTTACCGGGATGCATCACATCATGGTTAGGGAACAGCTCCATCCAAGACAGTAAGAAATCACAGAGAGTTGTGGACGGAGCCCAGACCATCACACAAAGTAACTACCCTTCCATTGACTCCATGTACACCTTACACTGCCTCGGCAAGACCGCCAGCATAATCAACAACCAGTCTTAGCCTGACCACTCCCTCTCTCTCCCCTCTCCCATCAGGCAAAAGGTACAGAAGTTTGAAAATGCATATCTCCAGTTTCAGGGACAGTTTCTTCCCAGCTGTTATCAGGCAACTGAACCGTCCTCTCACCATCTGGTTGTGGTCCTGACCTCCTAGCCACCTCATTGGAGATCTTTGAAGTATCTTTACCTGGCTTTATCTTGCACCAAATATTACACAAATGATATATCCTGTATCTGTACACTGTGGACGGCTTAATTGCACTCATATATAGTATTTTCTTTGACCGGGGAGCATGCAACAAAAAGCTTTTCACTGTGCCTTGATATAAGTGACAAAAATAAACAAAACTGAGTTACTCCAGCACTTTGTACCTGTTTTTGTGAATCTACAGTTCCTTGCCTATGTAATTTCAAAGGCAAGGTATTCCAGTCCATGGGTAAACATCACAGATATTCCTAATTACTTTCAATGTTAAGAAATTCATTATAATAATTGCTATATTTTTTAAGCTTCCTCTTGACTTCCAGAAGGGAAAGCCATGATTCCATGAACTTGCCTTGGTCAGCAGAATGACAGTGAAGAGTCAACAGCTTCAAGTTTTAGGGTATGCGCATGTCTGAAGATCTGTCCTGCACCCAACACATTGATCTCCCACGTCTTGCAGAAGGATCAAAGACTGCCCGATCTGCCACTAGCCCATAAATGCCTCTATATCCTTGCAAGATTGAAGAAATTATGCATGTCGCCAAATATACTATCAAACTTCTACAAGTGTAGAAGGAGACCGCGCTGACTGGTTGTATCACAGCTCCGTTCGGTAACGGGATGTCCAGGAACGAAAGTGGCCGCAGAAAGTAGTGATCATTGCCCAGACCATCACAGGTATTGACCCCCCCACCATCCAGGGATTTACAGGAAGAACTGTTTCGAGGCGGCACCTAATATCATCAAAGTCTGACTCTGCCCTGGCCATGCTCTCATATCGTTGTTACTCCCAGAAAAAAATACTTCCTGGTTCAAGAACAGCTTTGTTCCCCATCAACCTCGAGAACAACATTGCACAACAGTAACCATAATCCTACCTCAGCAACAAACTAGAGGTTGCACCATGTACTTCAGTTTACATTATTAGTCTGGTCACCGAGTAATAATTAATAATTTATTGATTTGTTGTGCCTCGGATGTTTATTTGTTGTGTTGTGTCACTGTGCCTGTAAAACTGCGGCAAGTAAGAATTTCATTGGTCCGTTGCTGGTGCATCTGACAATTAAGTATTCTTGACTTTCTTCAAGCGGAGCAGTGAGCAGTCAACATAAACTTTTAACATCCAGAATATCCTAGAACATGAAATATTAAAATCTGCATATCTCTAATGTACCACTTTTTGCCATTTGACCACTCAGTTTTCTAAACTGAATTCAAAGTAAACTGAATATCCAGTTCACCCACTATTTCCTGATACTGATTTAATTAAGCTTTTGCAACTCAATCAAATTAAAGTAGCCAATAGCCTAGGTTTTGATTTTTTCCTGAGTAATTACTTCAATTAATCACTACACTGAAATATTATTCTCGTCTTTTACCATTTTATTCATCTCCAGCATTAACACATCAGATGTATACTGTCTTTTCCATTAAGCAGCTTTCAAAACCGTGGATTGAAAGGCCTGTCACCTTCCTGTGTGACTCTGTAACATCAAACCAGTATTCCAAGTGGACCTAAAAGCAACCTTTTGTCAATCACACTTCGCCATATGTATTCACTTTCAGTTGAATCCAAAACTCAATCGCCCTTTTGTGTTATTTCTATACATTTTCAAGCATCAGCCACTTAATGCCCCTATAAAATATCTGCACTCAACTCTCATTTCTGCAGGACGCCTTGTTATATTGATTCATAGAAAGTGGGCAGCAGGGTAAAAAACAATGTATATTTCTCTGATTGTATTAAAATTCTGCTGATGGAATATAATTGCCTCGCTTAAATGCACATTCATCTGTTTTTTATAACAATGAAGCCCAACCATGCAGACCGACCCACTGAGTTACTCCAGCTCATTGCGTCTTTGTTTGTAAACCAGCATCTGCAGTTCCTTGTAACTCCTCTCAACACTAACTACTCATGTGGCTCCTTTTATCATCTTCTCGCTCCTGTACTTATATTATGTAAAATAAACGATTTAATTCTGCAATCCATTCTGCTGTGAGCTTCATTTATTTAAAATGCAACTTTTTAAATAGTAGATTGTATAAAATGCAACTTGAATTCTACTGCTATCGCCTGGTTTAAAAATCTGCTGTGCTATTGACGAATGTTTAATTAAAGGCTACATTTAGCCTTAAATCGCTTTGTGCAACATCAAGGAGGCTGACTGTTTGAAGAATGAGGTTTCAAATTAATACTTACAATTTCTAGCTGATCCATGAGTTTCACCAAGAACTTGCGACATTCTGGAGTTTTACTATCAATTTTCATTCCAGTCTGCATCGCATATAAACGACCTGTGAAGAGGAGAGTAAATCTCAATAAATACAATGCAGCCACAAACTGGCCACAGGAAAATAATCTTGCGAAACCATGAACAGCAAATGCACAGCAGTAAATACAACCTTGAACCATCAATGTGGATCACCACGAATTTCCATTCACTCTCCTATACTCTTGAGCTGAAACCATCGCAAGAAGACAGTTTTAAAGCTACTAATTATCTTAACACCTATTCAAGAACACTGGGGAAAAATAAAACCTGCACAAAAAAATGAACTGGGAAAAGCTGACCACTCAGCCTGGCAACACTGGTTCACATTAGGTCAGTTTAAAATTGGCTGACTGAAACCCTCAACCCAATACAGCATTATATTTCACACAAATATACCTAATATTTTTTTTCAATTTTTCAATTAAAAAAAACTTTATTAGCATGATTAGTACATCATTATATTCCCAAAGTATAAAACATGACATACATATTTGAAATGCATAAGTATAAATACAAGTATACAGTGCATGGATAGATATGTCCCTGTACATGAACTTGCAATAGGCCTATAGCCCTTTATTGATTGCTACATGTTCTTGCAGCTGTAAGCAGTATAACAGAATAGCAAGTTTAGCAATTCAATATTAATTTATTAGTGTCTTATCGACCCATTTTAAAATCACTGCCTCTTAAACCAGTGTTTTAAAGGCTTACAAACCAAGATAGAAAAAAAATGCCTGCATCTTTATCTTAAAATGGATGACCCGTTTTAAAATAAAAACATGAGGTAACATCTCTCCTCATCCAGTTTGTCGATATCAATCAAGAAATTCAAACCTAGCCTGAATAACCTTTTCCCAAGAAAACACGCCCATTCAAGATATTATTTGAATAAACCCTAGAGTCATTGAGTCACAGAGTGATACAGTGTGGAAACAGGACTTTCTGCCATCTTGCCCACACTGGCCAACATGTCCCAGCTACACTAGTCCCACCTGCCAGCGCTTGGTCCATATCCCACCAAACCCTTCCTATCCATGTACCTGTCTAACAGTTTCTTAAACGTTGGGATAGTCCCAGCCTCAACGACCTCATCTGGCAGCTTGTTCCATACACCCGCCACCCTTTCTGAGAACCTTCTCTGAATTATTTCCAATGCATGAGCATACTTACTTAAATAAAGGAACTAATTTCTTAAATAAGGGAATAACTAATCAGTTGTCCAAATGTGTTCCCACCAACACCCTCTATAAATGAAGAAGAATGTCTGCTTTTATTAAATATAAAAACTGATTATTTGGCTCAAAAGGTTTGTGCCAAGTCAATCACTCACTTTAATCCAATTTTATTCTCCCCACATGCTCATCAATACCTACACATTCTATCTTTTGCCTACAAACGATTTCCAATGGTCAGTCAACTTATCGACCTGCATGTTGGGATATGGGAAGAAATGGGAGCACCAGGGAAAGCCCACATGGTCACAGGAGAACATGCAAACCCTACTTGGCCGTTACAGGGCAGGATTGAACCCAGGTCTCTGGAGCTATGAAACAGTGACTCTACAAGCTGTGCCACTGAGCTCTCCAAAACCCAATGTTTCCGTAATTGACTTCCAGACCCGCTCATTAGCATTTTGTTAATTATGCACTCAGACAACCAAACTCATCTGCAACCTCACACTATTTAGAAAGTCAACAACTTTAAGTTCTTAAGCATTCATGCCACTGGCACTGATATCTGAGAAGATGTTTCATGCCCACGAGGGTTCTCTTGAATTTCTACAGGTGCACTACAGAAAGTATTTTGACGGATGCCCCTTGCCCTGTTGTGGCAACTGTTCTGCTCTCGACTGCCTGAACCGACAGAGTGGTGAACATCACCCAGTCCATCTTCAGTGTGCTGGCATGTGGTAAGTGAAGCTACATGAGAAGGAGTTGATGTCCAGATGGAGGGAAATGGGCAAGGCTTGGCAGAGACTGTGACAGAGGAGAAAAAGAGCTGCATTACACCTGCTATAATCAAAATCTGTTATAAAGGGGTCCGTAATAACAGGGGGGGCATACTGTATTGTATTTTAACGTTCACCGATCACAGCGTCAAAGCAGTTACTGAGGACATTATTCTAAGCAATTACAAGGTCAAAATACTTAATTAATCAGTAAATATCACAATGCATGTCAGGGCATGACAGTGGTGGAACAAATTAGAGGAACAGCACCTCATAATTTTCTTGGGCAGATTACAACCCAGCAGTTATGAATATTTAAGGTAGGCAAAAGTGCTGGAGAAACTCAGCGGGTGCAGCAGTATCAATGGAGCGAAGGAAATAGGCAAAGTTTCGGGCCGAAACCCTTCTTCGGACTGATGGAGGGTGTGGGGGGGGGGGGGGGGGGGGGGGGCGGGTGGGGTGAAGAAAGGAAAAAGGAGGAGCCCGAGGGCTGAGGGAATGCTATAAAGGGGAGGAGACAGCAAGGGCTAACAAAATTGGGAGAATTCAATGTTTAGGCCACCAGGATGCAGACTGCCCAAGCGGAATATGAGGTGCTGTTCCTCCAATTTCCAGTGTTGCTCACACTGGCCATGGAGGACGCTCAGGACAGAGAGGTCAGATACAGAATGGGAGGGGGAGTTGAAGTGCTGAGCCACCGGGAGGTCATGTTGATTAATGCGGACCGAGCGGAGGTGTTCGGCAAAACGATCGTCAAGCCTCCGCTTGGTCTCACTGATATAGATCAGTTGACATCTAGAGCAGCGGATGCAATAGATGAGGTTGGAGAAGATGCAGGTGAACCTCTGTCGCACCTGGAACGACTGCTTGGGTCCTTGGATGGAGTCGAGGGGGGAGGAAAAGCGACAAGTGTAGCATCTCTTGCGGTTGCAAGGGAAAGTGCCCGGGGAGGGGGTGGTGCGGGAGGGAACGGAAGAATTGACAAGGGAGTTACAGAGGGAACAGTCTTTGCGGAAAGCAAAGGGGGGGGGGGGGGGTTGATGGGAAGATGTGGCGAGTGGTGGGGTCACGTTGGAGGTGGCGAACCTGACGGAGGACTGTTTGCTGTATGTGACGGCTAGTGGGGTGAAAGGTGAGGACTGGGGGGACTCTGCCCTTGTTGCGAGTGGGGGGGATGGGGAGAGAGAACAGTGTTACGGGTTATGGAAGAGACCCTGGTGCGAGCCTCGTCTATAGTAGGGGAGGGGAACCCCCGTTCCCTGAAGAATGAGGACATTTCCGATGCAGAATATTTACTTATCTTTTTCCCTCTCTCTCCATCCCTCCCCTATCCTAGTTCTCCGACTAGCTTGAATATCCTCCTGATTAATTTTACCTTATGTGCTTCGTTGTCACCTTCCCCTAGCTAAAAATGATCTCTTCTACATGTTCCTTGATCTTTGTCCCCTCACCCTTCCATACCTCTTGTTTCTCTCTCCCCGACTCTCAGTCTGAAGAAGGGTTTCGACCCAAAACTTCACCCATTCCTTCTCTCCAGAGTTGCTTCCTGTCCCGCCGAGTTACTCCAGCATTTTTGTGTCTATCTTCGGTGTAAACCAGCATCTGCAGTTCCTTCCTACACATCTTCCTAGACCATTTGTGTTCCAAGTCAACTATTTTGCAGCAAATCCACCGTCGCAAATCACAGAGCGGGGAAGGTTAACAGGATTCTTCCCAATGGGCATTAGTGAACCTGTTGTGTCATGAGCTCTATAAAAAATGTTTGCTTTTAAAATATGTATTCAACAATTTGAATTGAATTCCATCCCTCTCATTGTGAGGTTGAAACCGCTGTCTCCAAAGAATAATCCACTAACTTCATTGATTGCCAATTAAAACTCGATGGTCACACAATTCTGCTTCATGAAATTCCTTGTCCTAATGTATCATGCTGCTATTGGTACATTTCATTGAACTTATTGAGAACATTTCCATAATCTTTGGAATGAAGGGACGTGAAGGTTGAAGAGCTGCAAGGTTATTAAGGTCATGTGAACTTCCGTATGTGCAGAATTTCATGACCGCTAATGAGAAGTGCAGGCTGTTTACATTGTCCATTAGCTCCAACATTGTAGAAAATACCCAAACAGCACTGAAGTTCAGATGGGCACGTGCAAGCGGATGATATGCAATGTCCCAATAAGATTGGACTGACTCTTGCTCATAATTCATGAGATTCGTTTTAATACAGATTTGCTGAACAAAATAAACTGCAGATGAGATCTGCTGTAATGTGTTTCCATAACACAAATGTGATATAACTCGATTAATAAACACTATTTGTATTATGCCAGCCGAATTGGTTTATAATGTTCAATCAGGAACAAGAGAACCTTTTGAAAGTCACTTTAAAAATTAAAGATGCTGCCTGTCCTGCTGAGTAACTCCAGCTTTTTGTGTGTTAAAGCCCTGTCCCACGGTACGAGTTCATTCCAAGAGCTCTCCCGAGTTTGCCCTGATTCCAACTCGGATATTTACGGTAATGGCCACTCGTTGGTACTCGGGGCTCTCGTGGACATTTTTCAACATGTTGCAAAATCTTCACAAGTCTTCCCGTGCTTTCCTGCCGTTAGCGAGTCTTCCCGAGTACCTGCCGTTAGCGTTACGAGCCGCTAAGAGATGCCCCTGAGCTCCGACATACCCGCTACGTTCATTCTCCGTGCTTACCACGAGTTTGATTTTTTTTAAACTTGGGAGAGCTCTTGGAATGAACTCGTACCGTGGGGCAGGGCTTTAATTTGAGCTCTAGGTTTCATGTGCATTGGCTCTCTTTGTCTGCTCATCTTCAAACTGAGAGTCAGGAAAATGTTTTCCCTCTCTAGTTTCCCTCTCCCCTGACCCTCAATCTGAAGAAGGGTTTTGACCAGAAACGTCACCTGTTCCTTTTCTCCTGAGATGCTGCCTGACCCTCCAGCATTTTGTGTCTATCTTTGGTATTCTGATATGCAGTTTAAGGAGCCATGAGGTGTGAGCAATAATCAATTGTTTTGCCAATACATTAATAAAAAAAGAGAACTATGGTCTCATGAGCTTTCATGAAAGATTGGAGAATGGTTCTCCCATCCTAACCACCACAAGATTAAAAAGACAGAATAACATCTAATAACTATTAAACCTGATTTGTATCTCGTCAGTTCTACATTCTTGATTTTATTCTGTACATTCCTGCACCACACTGTTGCAATCAAACTTAATGCTGCTTCAACATGTCTATGGTCTAGACTGGCTGATTACGCAATTCCTAACCAGCTGTATTCAACAACTTGCCCAAGGAAAGTCCAAAGGCAGCTTATTCTTTTATTTGATTTGTGATTGCAAGAGGTTTAAAATCCTCATTAAACTGTCTCAACATTGATGTGAAGAAGGGTCTCGACCCAAAATGTCACCCATTCCTTCTCTCCAGAGATGCCGCCTGTCCCGCTAAGTTACTCAGGCATTTTGTGTCTATCTTTACATTGATTAATCTGGTCTTCGATTGTGATAAATTGTATGTTCTGTATTGCAGCCTATATTTTCTTCCAGATAAGTTGGATTTTATGTTTAACTGCCAACTTGATATGATCAGAGTTTAGTTCACCATGTAGGCAGCAGTGCCTCCACTATCGCTGATGAAGGCCAAGCAAAACTTTCAAAACAGATATCAATAATTTAAGTGGAATAGAAATGACACTTTCTTGGTAATGTTGCATTGCACTAAAAGCTTAGAAACACTGAGTATTTTCAATGTAATTCCGTATTATATTTGAATGCATAATTTTCAGCAAAATATTCAGGAAGTTCTAGATGGCTGAAGCACTTTAACAGTACTGTAAATGCCCCCAGGCTCACTGAACAACAGAAATTCCACAAAAGACGTCCAAGCAATTGGACAAAATGGCTATAACACACTTAGAGATGTGAAGCTATTCCTCAAACTTGTACTGGGCTTCATTTGAATAGTGTTAAAAGATAAAAGACGGAGTACGAGTGGGATGAAGAAGTGGACCAAATGAAGGTGCTCATATCCAAGAATCCAAAGATGTTATGAATAATTGGAAAGGTCTCGAACAAACTGGCAAACAACTGATTGACATAATTCTGTCAGAGCCAAGCAGTGAACACAGGAGTTAGAAGATCGCATCATGTTTTGAATATGCGACCCATACCACATGAGTATATTTTATGTTTACATATATTGCTTAAACAATCTTGTCAGTCTTCTTCCCCTGGGAACCTTTATAACAACAATTGTTTTTTGAAAAAGAGAAATGTCAATACAAGCAGCCATCATGTCCCTGAGTAAGCAATTTTAATATTACTTAATGGCTTTATTATCAAATTACTTAAATACTTTCAGATTTAACATGGCAAGCAAGGATTTACTCGGCATTTACTACTTTGCTGTTTGTGGAACATTGTTGTTCCTGAAAGATCTGCAGTGCTTTACCTTTACGTGAGAAATGGCATTATGTTTCAAATAAATCAATGCATGAGTAGAAGTGTAATAAGAATCGAGGAGCTTTGGAGGAATCTGCACATCCCATCTTATGTGCCGGATCTGAATAACCTATATACAACTAGACTTATGCTCTGCCTTTTTCCAAGCACATTGCAGAATTTTCCTTTTTAAATATATGTTTTGTTTCCTTCTGTAAGTTAATGTTGAATCCGTTTCCATTGCCCATGTAGGCAATGCATTGCAAATCACTGCATGAAAAGATTTTTCATCTCCAACTATCCTTTTCCTGCTTGTTCAAAAGAAATCCATAAATCTGTTTCTGGCAACAGAACTTGCTGTCAGTGGAAAAGGTTTCTCTTTGTCGAAAGTTCTGGAGGTTGAGTACAAATGTTGAATTTCCCTTAACCTTTAGCGACAAGAACAATCCCCATCATATCATTGAATCAATATATTATAAGCAAGGTTCCAGCATCTGTAGTGTCCTGTGTCCTAAATGTTGATGAAGTTCTGCGATAATATCCCTAAAGGGGCAAGAAACCAAGTTCCAACTTGATGGCAAATCAGATGGATGCATTGTAGGAAGGGGTGAAGCAATGTTTTGATTGCAAACTGCACTCATGGAACAGACATGCAAGCAGAACTCTGGAATAAGACCACAGGGATTAATGGCTTCCAAGTAAAAAAAAGCTTTCCAATATTTTTATTTGTTTATCATGGTTTGTTTCCTAGTAGATGGGCACCGTGGGGTCTTTAAAAAAATTAACATTTGAGGGTTATATTGAAGATCCCTTTCAAATGGAGTCTGTGGGGGGTGGAGGGGGGGGGGGGTGTTTGAGAAATATGGTTTACGGCCTCCTAATATTCCAAAAGTGAAAATTAAAGCCACAATATGCTATTTAAATGAATAGTTATGAGTTTAAAACTCAGAATGCCGAGATCACTAAAACTCACCAACACCAGCTAGGAGTGGGACACACTCACACACACACACACCAAGATGTTTATTGAGCAGAACAAATCAGCTAGTGACATTAATATGGATGCCGTAGGATAACGTTTTAGCTTTTACTGAAACAAGCGATAGGTGGATCCAGGTGAGCTAGGAAAGACTGGGAGATGGAATCAGGTAGTGGAAGAAAGGGTGGAGATAACGACAGAGGCTGGGAGTTGATAAATGGCAACAGCAAAGGGCTGCAGATTATGAAATTGGATGAGAAAGGAAGAAGAAACGAGGAACCAAGTGAGGGATGGTGGGAAGATGGGAATAGTGGGGGAAGGGACGGGGGACCCAGTGGGAGGAATATGGATGATGAGGACATGAAATACGATGCAGGAAAAGGTTAAAGAAAGAATGGGTGATAGGGGCCAAGTTGGAAAGAAGTGTGCCTGAGAGATTACCTGGGTCGATAAGGAGAGATAAGGATACAGGGCGAGTGGTTTACCTGAAATAGGAGACCTCAATATTCATGCTGTTGGGTTATACACTATGCCATTGGGTCACGGATGGTGGTAGTCGATTGGCTGCATGTTAGCGCTGGCATTTGGTACTTCCAGCAATTCCACTACTGCACTCAACTGCCTTTGCACCTCAGGATACATTGCATTAGAAGCTTCTTGATTGAACTATAATGTCAATCAGTGATGCTGGGATGTCTACATGCCAGGCACGGTTGGCCTATCTCCAGGACCAATCGCAAAGTGGTTTTGGGCCTGTAGTTCAATACGATCTGGAATTACCACAAACTTTACTAGCGAGTACAGTGGTGGCGTGGGAGGCAAGCTCTGAAGACAATGGAACTTCACTGTGTCTTACACGCGGCAGTGCACAGAACCCGATGTCAAAGTCACAGTGGAGTGCAGACATATGATAATCGCCAATGTACCCGCAGACCACCAAGCCCAATCTGGCACACTGTTGCCATGTTTTGATCTATTATTTGACCTGAACTGCCCTCAACTGCCCTCAACCACCTCCCTCCTCCCAAAAGCAAGTTTCGCCTGGGATATTTTTTAATACTCTGTTTATTCATTGCTTGCAGTTACTAAAAAGAAAGCTTGCTTTCTCCAATGTACCTTTGTACAAGATTTATTATCTGGAATGAGTCCCGATCTCTTGGGTTCTAGCTGTAATGATCATATATATGAGTGAATTGTTGATGCATTCTGAACTCTACCTTAAACATCTGCCACGGTTTTTTTTTTACACTGTCAAATCTGGCACAATGCTGTTCCACTTTTGTTCTTGCATTTAAGCCTTTGGGTCCTAATGGTGATCTGAGTGTCAGCTGTGGCTCTGCAAATAGAAAACTTTTGTACAAGTCTGAAAGCTGCAGGCTCAAAGGCATGAGAATAAAGTGATTGGAATGAAGATGTGGACCATGTAACCTTGGGACAGCGCAGTGAGTAACAAACCATCAAGTTCGTATGTGTAGGATGGAACTGCAGATGCTGGTTTAAACCAAAGTTAGACACGATAATCTGAAGTAACTCAACAGGTCAGTCAGCATCTCTGGACAAAAAGAATACGTGACATTTCACGTCAAGACCCTTTTACATCGGAGGAGGTAAACCTTGCAAGTAATTTTCTGGTGCACAAATGTAAAGACCCATTAGATAGGAATTCATTATTCATGTACCTCATTTTAACATGAAGGTACAAGCACCAATCCAATATCGAAGAAAGAGTAAAATATTTGGGAAACCACTTGACCTGGGGCAATGTGCTCTGTAATGTGTTCTGCAATTCTCAAGGTCATATATGCTCAACAAAATAGCAACACCAAAAAATAAGCGTTGTTTCAAAAACCAATGCAGCTCTCCAATATTTATCTTACAACCATCAGCACAAAAGCAGATTACCCAGTTGTGATCACATCATTATTTGTTAGTGTAAGTTGCCAAACCATTTCCCCCCCATTACAATGGCCACAGTTCAAACGAATCAAAGCACATTTGAACATCCTGAAGTCATGATCGCATAAGCCTTTGATTAAATAGGAAATAGTAAATTATTCTGTTAAAAAAACTAGTAATTTATCTTATTGGAAAATTTACTCTGTCTTGCCTGGATACTGAGTTGTTGCTTGCTAGGCATTTTAATTCCCTTCCCCATACCCACACTGACCCACCAGTCCTTTGCCTCCTCCACTGCCACCACGAGACCAAGCGCAAACTAGAGGAACAGCAAACTCGTATACTGCCTAGGTGGTCGACAGCCCAATGGCATGAACACTGAATTCTCCAATTGTAGGTAACCCACACCCATTCTATAACTTTCTCTCCCGGACTTTACCTTGCACTAACTGTTGTACCTTTTATCCTGCGCATTTGAAATTTCTCTCCAGTCAGTCTGCCTGTAATTCCTCCCACCCACCATGTCTCACTTTCCTATCTTAAACTCCAGTTACTAATCTTTCACCAACTCATCTATATCTCGTTGTATCCTCATTGCAGCATGCCCGCCACCTAAACTGGAATACCTTACACCCAAGACATATTATTGCCAAATCATAATATAGATCTGTTTCTATATCTGTTTCTAATATTCTACACCTTACATTTTACTTTTCTCCTCCCTTTGGGTAATAGATCTCATGCTTTATAAATATGCAGTTTATAAATTATACATGAATGACGCAAAATCTCCTGCCAATTAAAGTATAATATTTCAATCAGGCACTCTTACAGTATTCTGAGCTGTAATTGTATCTGAATGTTTATTCACCACCTGTAACCAAACTAATACCCTCTTGTCAGAAACATGATTAAAATAAGTTTACCTACAAGACAACAACTTCTACATCTCAAACTACACAAGGCAGTTTTAACTGGGAATGCCCACCTATTATGTGCCTATTTAGATACAAGGCAATCTAAACCACATATTTTGTCACTTTGTTGAGTTCTGTTAACCATTTCACTGAGAATATTCAGCTGAGGGTTTGGAGATGGCGGTGGTAACGGCATGAAAGGAACGTTACATTAAATGAGTGACTTGTGCACCTCAAGTTGAGCTGCTCGGGTTACCCATTGTATTTACCAAAATGCAACCACAGATTGAACGCATGTTTTGTGGGTAGAAATGGATTCCAACATGGTCACCTAAATGGGAAAACCATAGTTCAGGTCAGGTCAATTTAGATGCTTCATTTAATCATAGATTATAGTTGAACAAAATGTTAGCAGTTAGCCAAAATGAATACATTTGAAGATTATGTTTTATTTAATCCCTTCCATCATGGAAAAGGAAAAGATTATTAGAGGAAAACCGTGCCAGCATAGTGTGGCCTCTAGATGCTGACTGAAGGCATTCCAAAGACCACATATATTGACTTGTACATTATTCATACCATATATTTGTGCGACCTGGCAAATAGCCTGGCCTAAACAACCCTGCTCATTTCCCCGAAGAATTGTGCCACAATATTGTAGGATTGCACAGTATCTTCCAAATAGTCATAGAGAGTCATAGAGTAATATACAGTGTGGAAACAGGCCCTTCAGCCCAACTCGCCCACACCGGCCAACAATGTCCCAGCTACACTAGTCCCACTTGTGTGTGCTTGGTCCATATCGCTCAAAAACATGTCCTATCCATGTACCTGTCTAACTGTTTCTTAAACAATGGGATAGTCCCAGCCTCAACCACCTCCTCTGGCAGCTTGTTCCATACATCCACCTTCATTTGTATGAAAAAGTTACCCCTTGGATTCCTATTAAATCTTTTCCCCTTCACCTTGAACGTATGTCCTCTGGTCCTCAATTCCCCTACTCGGGGCAAGAGACTCTATGCATCTACCCGACCTATTCCACATATGATTTTCTACACCTCTATAAGATTCCCCCTCATCCTCCTGTGCCCCCATGGAATAGAGACCCAGTCTACTTAACCTCTCCCGATAGCTCACACACTCAAGTCCTGGCAACATCTCCGTAAATCTTTTCTGAACCCTTTCAAGCTTGACAATATCTTTCCTATAACATGGTGCCCAGAACTGAACACGATATTCTAAATGCGGTCTTATACAACTGCGACATGACCTCCCAACTTCTATATTCAATACTCTGACTGATGAGGACCAAAGTGCCAAAAGCCTTTTTGACCACCTTATCTACCTGCGACTCGACCTTCAAGGAACCATGCACTAGATCCCTCTGCTCCGCAACACTACCCAGAGACCTACCATTTACTATGTAGCTCCTGCCCTTGTTTGACATCCCAAAATGCAACACCTCACACTTCTCTGGATTAAAGTCAATCACCCATTCTTCCACCCACCTGGCTAATCAATCCAGATCCTGCTGCAATCGTCCACAACCATCTTAACAACCTGCAAAACCACTCACTTTTGTATCATTAGCAAACTTGCTCTGATGTTCTCATCCAAATCATTGATGTAGATGACAAACAGTAACGTGCCCAGCACCGAACCCTGAGGCACACCGCTGGTCACTGGTCTCCAGTCTGAGAAGCAACCTTCCACAATCACCCTCTGCTTCCTTCCATGGATCCAATTTGCTATCTATTCAGCTTTCTCTCCTTGGATCCAGGTGAATTATTTATGTATTAATAAATTAAAAAGGAAAAAATATTTCAAGAATCAGATCATTGGAAAAGTATGTTATGCTGCTTCTCATATGCCACTCTACACAAGATTATGCTGATGCCATTTTTACAGCTCCGGAATTCATTCAGTCTAAACAAGTACGGTGAGGGCAGGTACAAGAACAATCTTGTTTGCAGCAGCATCACAGCACAGAGATTCATACAAACACACAGAATCACAAATTATAAATAAATCACACAAATTTTATAAGGCACTATAAAGAGGAAAAAAAGACATTAGTCAAAACACAATCAGTCCATGGTCGTGCATGGTGGTCCGTCATGTTAGTTGAGGCAAGGTTGGGATTGCAGTCAAAGAGTCCTAGAAGCAGGTCTTTCAGCCCACCTGCTCCATGCTGACATAGTTGGTATACTGGACTAGTTCCATTTGCCCTCAAAGCCCCTCCTTTTCACAAATCTGTCCAATGTCTTAAAATTCGTAATTGTGTCCAATTCCATAGCTTTCTCTGGCAGCTCATTTCAAGTCAAGTCAAGTTTATTCGTCACATACACATACGGGACGTGCAGTGAAATGAAAAGCAGTGCCTGCGCACTTTGTGCAAAAAACAAACAAACAACCAACAAACTACAAACAGAATCACATGTTCTTTTTCATATTAAATATTGTGGGTGGTATTGTGGTACAGTAAGTTAGTAGAGTTAGTCCCTGGTGAGATAGGAGTTTACGGGCCGAATGGCCTCTGGGCCGAAACTCCTTCTCATCCTCTCCGTTCTCACAGCGCGGCAACGGAGGCGTTTGCCTGACCACAGGAGCTGGAACAGTCCATTGCAGGGGTGGAAGGGGTCTCCCATTATCTTATTGGCTCTGGAGTTGCACCTCCTGATGTATAGTTCCTGCAGAGGGGCGAGAGAAGTTCCCATAGTGCGTTCAGCCGAACGCACTACTCTCTGCAGAGCCTTCTTGTCCTGGGCAGAGCAGATCCCAAACCAGATTGTGATGTTTCCGGACAAGATGCTTTCCACAGCCGCAGAGTAGAAGCACTGGAGGATCCTCGGAGACACTCTGAATTTCCTCAATTACCTGAGGTGGTAAAGGCGCTGCCTTGCCTTACTAACGAGTGCTGCAGCGTGCGATGTCCATGTCAGATCCTCAGAAATGTGGACTCCCAGGTATTTAAAACAGCTCACCCTATCCACAGCATCCCCATTTATCCTCAATGGTGTGTACGTCATCGGATGATGTGCCCTCCTAAAGTCCACGATCAGCTCCTTCGTTTTTTTGATGTTCAAGAGGAGGCTGTTGTCCTGACACCAGAGTGCCAGATCAGCTACCTCCTGCCGGTAGGCCTTCTCATTCAGATACTGGTGAAATAGCTGCCCCAGAGATTCACTCTTAAATCTCTCCACTCTCGCCTTAAGCTTATACCATCTATTTTTAGAATCCTCTATGCTGGGAAAAAGGCTGCGAGCATTCACTTTATCCATGCTTCTCATGATCCCGTACACGTGAATAGAGTCATCCTTCAGCTTCCTATCCATCAGAAATAAAGCCCTAATCTGTTCAACCTCTTCCCTATAACTCAGGCCTGAACACCCAGGCAACATCCTGGCGAATCTTTAGAATCAGAATAAGAATAGTACTTTATTTGCCAAGTATGTTTTGCAACATATAAGGAATTTCATTTGCCGAGTCAGTCATACAAATAAAAAGCAACAGATCACCCAAAACACATTTTAACATGAACATCCACCACAGTGAATCCTACACATTCCTCACTGTGATGGAAGGCAAAATAAAGTTCAAGTCCCTTCCCTCTGCTCTCCCGCAGTCGGGGGCCTCGAGCCCTCCGTTGAAGGGATGATCTTGACTCCCATAGCTGGTGGCATTTGGGCCCTCCGTGTTGGGGAGATCAGCTCCTGCATCGGGGGGATGTCAGCTCCCCCACACTGGATGATCGAACCTCGCGTCGGGGCTGGGCAAACCTTCTGCGTCGTCGGAGCTCCTGACTCGGCCTCTCCCGAGACTGCGAGCTCTTGAGGGCAAGTCCGCAGGTTGCGGTTGGAGCGATCCCAGGAAAGGGATCAGCTCCGATGTTAAGTTCGTGCCCCCGCGGTGGGGCTCAAAGTCAGTCCGAGGAGGCCTCCAGCTCCATCGATGGAAGGCCGCAGATGGTTCAGAGAATGCGATGTGAAAATCAATCGCATCTCCGGCAAGGTAAGAACCTGAAAAAAGTTTCCCCCGATTCCCTCCCCCTTCCCCCACATAAGACAAACCGGAGTACATTACTGCTCCCCCTTCCAAATTAATGATATGCATTAATGATTTGGATGACAAACAACAGTGGCATCCAAATCACCGACCAAAGCACAGCACCAACCCCTGCGGCACTCCACTGGACCCAGGCCCGATTCGGAAAACCACTGCTCCAAAAGTAGACGATGAGATTCCCTCTTTTTGGAGACTGGCACCTAATGTGACACTAATATTTCTTCCCATTTATTAGCTCCCAAGTGTAATCAATGCATACAGACATACCCTTCACCCTTTTGAGAGGAGTTGCATAAAGGATTAAATGGCAAATACCCCTAGTTCTGCTCTGATGGAAGAATGGTGTTGAAGATGGCTAGACATAGGACCAAGGCCAATGTCTGAAACTGAGATGATTAGCTTCCAACAGCCACACTTCTTTGTGCACAGTTTGACTCCAACCATGAACCCAATTGCCTTAGCTTTTACCAGGTCTCCCTGATGTCAGACTATCAAATGCTGTAAAAATGCCAGAGAAAAGCTGTTATTAAGATTTGATCTGAAACATTAACTTCTCTTTCCATAAGCGCTATTTGACCGACTAAGTTTTTCCAGCATCTTCTGTTTTTATTTCAGATTTCCAGTGTCTGAATTTTTTTTTCAACCACCGAGACACAAGAGAATGCAGATGCTGGAATCTTGAGCAGAAAAGTACATGAACAAAAATATATGGTGTTATACTTCCAAATCAAGATGGTTTGTGATTTAAAGGGATATCTACAAGTGGTGACATTTCAATGTACCTGCTGCCTCGTCCTCCATGGTGGGAGAGGTTAAAGGTTTAGGAAGTAGGGGCAGAGTAGTCTCGGCTAGTAACAGTAGTGCATTTTGTTAATGATGCATAAAGCAGCCATTATGTACCAGTGGTGGGTGGATTGATTATTCGGTCTGACATGCGGCAGCTGCTGTGTCCTAGATTGTATTGAGCTTCCTTAGAGCGTAGAGATTGTATTGAGCTTCCTGTTGATAGAGCTGAACTCTAGGCAAGTGAAGAGCATTTCATCATGCTCCTGGCTTCAGCCTTCAGGGTGGTAGAAAGGCTCTGTGGTGACCACTGTGGTCAACATGGAAAACATTGGGCAAAGGAATATTCTGACTAGTTGGGTCAGAATAGTAGTTGGGTAGTTTTTGAGGTGCTATATTCATTCTGTCGTTTAGATAAGACTTGTGTGCTCTCATTACAATCCCAATTACTCTTACAATCTATGGTAAGTGGTAAGACATTTTTAAGAATCAGTGGGGGTGTTGCATTTCCAAAGGATGCACAAGCACATTCTTCCCTCTGACCAACCCTTTGCTTGTGTCTGATGTCTGATATGTGAAAGACGTGAACTATCCATAGGAACCAAGTGGAACTAAGGCCATAACAATGTGGATGGAAGACGACACAGACATTCATTTGCATATCCTTGGAAATGAATTTGGAGGATTTTACAGACACACTATAGGTGGCATCTGTCCAGTGTCTTCTTTAGGTAGTCCAGGTCTAAGTACATAGGGCAGCGGAGATTATGTTGCTGAGAATAGCTTGAATGTTGTGCCTACTCCGAGGTTTTGACCACGTTTCTTCAACTGACCATTGAATACGAGTGAATTTCATCTACGCCTGCCTCCATCAAGAGGTAGTTCCTGATACGCGAGTAGTAGTTCACATCTTCCAGGGGCTGACTGCAAACTTCCATTGTCAGAGGGTAGAGCTTTCACTCGCTGAGCCCCGAGGATGTTCTTGAAGCTCCTTTTCCAGTTATGTCTTAAATTCCTCACTGCCATTCAGGGCTTCAATTTGGTCCTTTGGTTGTGAAATTACATAGCTCCATCAATTCTCTGCTAACATTGCGGGTTTATATGCCTTTATTGCACCTTTGCTGTGTTGCTACGTCATTTGTAGCTAGGAGTAGTACTGCTACCTTTCCTGCAATGCTTTTCTGCACGCCTTGTTGATCCAGAATTGATCTGGTCTGCACTTGAATATTAATTAAGAAATTCATTAGTTCATAAGTAATAGGAGCAGAATTAGGCCATTCGACCCATTAAGTCTACTCCACATGGCTGATCTAACCTTCCCTCTCAACCCTATACTCCGGCCTTCTCCCCAAAATACCCGACACCTGTACTAATCAAGAATCTGTCAATCTCCGCCTGATACATTGACTTGGCCTCCATAGCCTTCTGTGGCAATACATTTATCAGATTCACCACCCTCTAACGAACGAAATTCCTCATCGCTGGATGTTGAAATGTATGATGAAAAATCCTGAAAGGCCTGCTGCAGACTGAGATGAAGTCTGCAAATGCAGTGAAGGAACTACCCACAGGATCATATTGAAAGAAGAGCAAGGAATTTTCTTGGTGTCGGGCCAACATTTTAACTTTGAGTGTAAAAGAAACGACTCACTAATTCATGCAATGTTTCTTGGATTTCGCTCTGCATAAACTGGCAGTCAAAATTGCCAACACCAAGTGCACTTTTCAAGTAAGCCAATATTTGTGAAGCGTTTGGGAAGCGCTAAGGGTGTAATAAAATGCGATAAAAATTAAATACAGAAGTATTAACTAAAATAGTAAAACACAAAGTGCTGGAGTATCTCCGCAGGTCAGGTAGTATCTCTAGAGGGAACTGATAGGTGACCCTTCAGGTCAGGACCCTTCTTTTCTTCAGATGATCAGTCTGGTCCTGCCTGACCTGCTGAATAACTCCTTTACTCCGTATCCCAGCTCCTGCAGTTCGTTGTAGGTAACAGAGACTGCTGCAGTCTGCTTTCTGTGTTAATCAATTTTATTTTAAAATTAAAGCAACTATTTTTAGTAACTGTGGAGGTTGATGGTGAGCTGTGATGGTTAGAAGTGGTACCTTGAATAACGTAACAATTGTGACAAAATAGAAACTGAACAAAATTGTCATAAAGTTGAAAGAATGTTCTGCAAAAAAGATATTAGTCCAACAGATATTATTCGAAAGACATGCAGGCCTGTAGGTTAATTGACTTGGTGTATGTGTAAATTGTCCCCAGTGGGTGTAGGACAGTGTTAATGTGCGGGGATCGCTGGTCGGCGTGGACCCGGTGGGCCGAAGGGCCTGTTTCCGCGCTGTATCTCTAAACTAAACAGTAAAGTATATCACGATGATAAAATAATGCATTATAAAGATATTTTTAAAGAATATATTGCATCTTCCAGCTCCAATTTATGATAAACAGATTAAACGCTAGATAGTAGCAGGCATGCACACAATGCCCTCCATAATGTTTAGGACAAAGACACATCATTTATTTATTTGCCTCTGTACTCCACAATTTGAGATTTGTAATACAAAAAATCAATTTGGTTAAAGCGCACATTGTTGGATTTTAATAAAGGCCATTTATATACATTTTGGTTTCACCATGTAGAAATTACAGCAGTGTTTATACATAGTCCCCCCCCATTTCAGGGCATCACAATGTTTGGGACACAGAAATGTCATGTAATTGTCCTTTAAGTTCCTGGGAGCCATCATCTCCAAGGACCTTAAGTGGGGGGCTACCATCGACTCCACAGTCAAAAAGGCACAACAGAGGATGTACTTCCTGCAGCAGCTGAGGAAGCACAATCTGCCACAGGCAATGATGGTCCAATTCTACACGGCCATCGTAGAGTATTTTCTCACCTTCTCCATCATGGTCTGGTTTGGCTCAGCCACCAAGCACGACACCTGGAGGCTGCAGCGAATCGTCCGATCAGCAGGGAAGGTTATTGGCTGGAACCTTCCCTCCATTGATGAACTGTACACTGCAAGGGCCAGGAAGCGAGCGGGCAAGATCATCTCTGACCCCTCTCACCCTGGCCACAAACTCTTTGAATCATTTCCCTCTTGAAGGTGACTTTGGATTGTCAAAGCTGCCACAGCCAGATATAAAAACAGTTTTTATCCACGAGTAATTGCTCGACTCAACAGCCAGAAATCTGTAGCCTCCCTTTGATCTGGTATTTTGTTGGTTCACATGCTCTGGTGTTTTATCATTAATGTTTTATTATTGTTAATGTTTAGTGTTTTCTGAGTCATTCGTAACTGTCCATGCATGTCATGGTTGTTGCTTGTGAGCGTAGCACCAAGGCAAATTCCTTGTATGTGAATTCTTGGCCAATAAACCTACTTAAATGAAAGTAGTCATGTTTAGTATTTTATTGCATATCCTTTGCATGCAATGACTGCTTGAAGTCTGCGATTCATTTCATGGACATCACCAGTTGCTGGGTGTCTTCTCTGGCGATGCTCTGCCAGGCCTGTATTGCAGCCATCTTTAGCTTATGCTTGTTTTGGGGGCTAATCCCCTGCAGTTTTCTCTTCAGCATATAAAAGGCATGATCAATTGGGTTCAGATCGGGTGATTGACTTGGCCACTCAAGAATTGGCCATTTTTTAGCTTTGAAAAACTCCTTTGTTGGTTTAGCAGTATGTTTGGGATCATTGTCTTGCTGTAGAATGAACCGCTGGCCAATGAGTTTTGAGGCATTTGTTTGAACTTGAGCAGATAGGATGTGTCTGACAATGTGCACTTTAACCACATGCGATTTTTTCGATTACAAATCTCAAATTGTGGAGTACAGAGGCAAATAAATAAATGATGGGTCTTTGTCCCAAACATTATGGAGGGCACTGTATCTAACAAGCCTCTTACTAACGAACCAGCCTCTGCCACCAAACCTAATAATACAATCCAGGAACCCACCCTTTAAGGGCCTGCCCCACCAGCATGCGATTCCATGCGGTGTGCGCGACCAAACCAGTGGGGGCCGCGCGGAGGTCGGGTGATCCCTGTACAGGGCCGTTCCCACCAGCATGCGCCTGCATGCGGCAAGCGCGACCAAACGACAGCAGGGGCCGCGCGGAGGTCGGGTGAGTGGCACAACGCGGCGCAAAGTGAGGCAAACTTGGAGCGAAGTCTTAAAGATAAGTTCGCCGGGACAGAGAGGGGCACACAGAGAGGAGCACGGAGCCACACACAGAGAGGGTCACGGAGGCACCTACAGAGAGGGTCATGGAGGCACGATGTCGAGGCGGTGCGTAATGGGTCGTGGCGACAGCGAGCCGACAAGCCGTTGTCGCGCGGAATTTTTGAACATGGTCAGTTTTTCGGAGCCCCGCGCGATGTCGGGGCGAACTCCGCACAATTCCGGCGATCGAAGTGGGACCGGCCCCGCGAAGCCGGACGGCTCAAGCGACCACGTTAGGTCGCGCTCATCGCATGGAGTTGCATGCTGGTGGGACAGACATGCCCTTTATTCTTTATCTGTACACTGCGGATGGCTTGATTGTAATTATGTTTCGTATTTTCATTGTCTGGATAGCAGGCAACAAAAGCTTTACACTGCACCTTGGTTCATGTGACATTTAACTAAACTAGCTAAAACAAACTATTTTGGAAGGCAAAAAGCATAGACCAAAGGGGAAATAAACTGACAACTGACCACAGGCCTGCCTCAAATAAAAAATGGTTCCCATCTGCTATGTTCTGAAGTGTTAACTACAAAATTAAAAAATAGTCCATCAGGATTGGTTGGCTTATCGATCTATTGACCAATGATCAAATAGAACATATTCCAAGAAGACAAGATTTCTTGGCTGTGGGATTACTCGATGAACGTCGCTAGTTTGCTTAAAGTGCTCTCATTTCAAATTCCCCTCAATTGCATAATTTTTGACAATTCAACAGCTTTCAAATATACTGCAACACAAAATGGGGGATCTAATGTACCAAGATGACTGGCAGGAACATTTCGCTTTCTTCAGTTAAGTTCCTTTAACATAATAACAGTTATTTCTTTTCCATAGGGACATTTTGTTTATGGAAAATACTGGGGGGAGGAGTGAAGTCAAGCTGGGAGAAGTACACCCAGCAAAGGGAAATGATCAAAATAATGAAGCAAGTCTCAAAACAAACCAGTATTTCCAGAACAGAAATTTGAAACATTACTAAACCACAAAGCAAAAATGATCATTTGTTTTTATTATTTGTTTGCTAAATGATTTTCTCTGGAGGGGTCTTAAAATTCCAACAATGTTATATAGTACTATATATTTTTCCCTCATTAGATGGTCAGCAAAATGGATACAAATTATTTCACCTTCTTAATTATAAATGGCATTTCACTTGTATTGTTGTACCAACAGTGACAATGAACAAAGTGGGACATGGCCTCCTGAATTAACATCTGTGAGAATTGTCAAACTTGACTATGTACACGTTGGATTTCATCCATTTTACCCAAGCTGGTTAAAGAAATTCTATAAAGTTGATTCAAAGTAAGCAAATGGCTCACAAGAATTCTCACATTCACTCTTGCACCAGCAAAGTCCAAAATTTGAGATAGCACTTCAGAGCAGAAGTAGTAACAGCCAGATATTCTATTTTATAGTTTTTCATCTCAGGTAAACACAAACGGAATCAGAACATAATTTTGTCTCCCATTCCTGACCTTTAAGTTTATTTTAGATTAGTTCACTTTAGTTTAGAGATACAAAGCGATAACAGGCCATTCGGCCCACCGAGTCCCGCACATTAACAATATCCCACATACACTAGGGACAATTTACATTTATACCAAGCCAATTAACCTACAAACCTATACGTCTTTGGAGTGTGAGAGAAAAGTGAAGATCTCTGAGAAAACCCATGCGGCCGCTGGAAGAACGTACAAACTCCATACTGACAGCAACTGTAGGCAGGATCGGACACGGGCCTTTGGCGCTGTGAGGCAGCAACTCTACTGCTGTGCTACTGTGCAGCACCGCATCGGTACATTAGGCTTTAACAATTCTCCTTCATTAACGAATTTGAACGTGCCAACCGTTACCTTCTGGGAGAACAGATTTCTCATTTGAGTTAAATGATTGACCCCTTATTTTGCGACTATAGACCCTGGTCCTGGAAACCCAAACCAAACCCAAATTCAAGCCCATTGAAAATTCTGTACCTTTCAATAAGATTAACACTCTTTATTTCCCTACATCCTTAAAGGAACCCATTCAGCAAAGTCTACAAAGCATACCAACGTATCAACTTCCTCAGAAGTCAAAGGAAATTGCGCATGTCTCGGAAAAACTCTGACCAATTTCTATAGATGCCTAATGGAACGCATTTTATTGGAATGCAACACAACTTGGTATGGCAACTGCTTTGCTAATGTTTGCAAGAAACTGCAAAGAGTGATGGATGCAGCACAGTCCATCATACAAATCTGTCCCCCAATGATGTCATTGATTCCATCTACACCATGTTGCCCAGAGAAAGTGGCCAACATAATCAATCCATTCACACCCTGGATATTCTCTCGTCTCCACCACTCAAACCTGGCAGAAGATACAAAAGCTTAAACGCATGCACTGCCAGATTCAGGAACAGTGTCACCCCTGCTCTAATCAGAATCTTGAGCTAAGGATGCATTCCCAATCTACCCCGTTGCGCCCCATGTACATTTGTATCTGCTTTCTGTGTAGCTGTAACACTGAATTCTGCATTGTTTCCTTTCTCGTGTTTGCACTGCACTACCCATTTTATTCTTAGTATAGTGTAATTGTACTCGTGTATGGTACGATTCGCATGGCCAGCATACAAAACAAGGTTTTACCCTGAATCTCGTTAAACATGCCAATAATAAACCAATAAAGGAATACGCCTAGGCCAACTATGCAATCCTATTCCTCAACTAATTTTCCCTATAACCTAATCTCCCTAGAATTTCATCGTCTCCTCGAGATTTTATCAATCACCAGCACAAAGAAAATTTACAATGGCATATTAAATTACTGACCAGCAGACCTTTGGGACATAGGAGGAAACCCGATCATCTGGAGGGAACCTATGTAGACAATGGGAGTATATGCAAATTTCCACAGATGGCACCGGAGATCAGAATTGAACCTCCACTACAAACCAACTGACTCCCACAGCTACCTGGACTACTCTTCCTCCCACCCTGCTTCCTGTAAGGACTCCATCCCCTATTCCCAATTCCTCCGACTACGCCGCATCTGCTCCCAGGATGACGTGTTCCACACCAGGTCATCGCAAATGTCCTCGTTCTTCAGAGAACGGGGAATCCCCTCCCCCACTATAGATGAGGCTCGCACCAGGGTCTCCTTCATACCCCGCAACACTGCCCTCTCTCCCCATTCCCCCACTCACAACAAGGGGCGAGTCCCCCTGGTCCTCACCTTTCACCCCACCAGCCAGCGCATACAACAGATAGTCCTCCGCCAGTTTCGTCACCTCCAACGTGACCCCTCCACTCGCCACATCTTCCCATCTCCCCCCCTGTCTGCCTTCCGCAAAGACCGCTCCCTCCGCAACTCCCTCGTCAATTCTTCCCTTCCTTCCCGCTCCACTCCTTCCCCGGGCACTTTCCCTTGCAACCGCAAGAGATGCTACACTTGTCCCTTCACCTCCCCCATCCACTCCTTTCAGGGACCCAAGCAGTCATTCCAAGTCCGACAGAGGTTCACCTGCACCTCCTCCAACCTCATCTACTGCATCCGTTGCTCCAGATGCCAGCTGATCTACATCGGTGAGACCAAGCGGAGGCTGGGCGATCGTTTCGCCGAACACCTCCGCTCGGTCCGCAATAACCAACCCGACCTCCCGGTGGCTCAGCACTTCAACTCCCCCTCCCACTGCGTATCCGACCTCTCGGTCCTGGGCCTCCTCCACGGCCAGAGTTGGAGGAACAGCACCTCATATTCCGCTTGGGGAGTCTGCATCCTCTGGGCTTAAACATTGAATTTTCTCAATTCTGTTAACCCAGACTGCCTCCCCCCCACCTCTCCCTCAGCCCTCTGGCCCTGACATTCCTTCTCCATCCCCCCCCCCCCCCCCCCCCCAGTCGCACTAGCTTCTCATTTTCACACCACAAACAGCTTACAATGGCCTGCTTCCTTTATCACCAATACTTTTTTGCATATCTTTCACTCATTGTTCATTATCTCTCCACATCACTGTTTATATCTCTCGTTTCCCTGATCCCTGACCAGTCTGAAGAAGGGTCTCGACCCGAAACGTCGCCTATCTCCTTCGCTCCTTAGATGCTGCTGCACCTGCTGAGTTTCTCCAGCTTTTTGTGTAACCCTTGAACTCTAAGGCAGCAGCTCCCTTGCATCAATCAATTCGCCAATTCTGATTGATCGTCATACAATATTCAGGCCTGTAATATTCCAGCCACACACTCACCAGGGATCCACTTAATTGGAACAATGGGCATTATTTCAAAGAGAATCATTCCATTAATTCTTGATTATTGTCCTCGGCAAAATTCACCCCTCATTCAACGTCACCAAAACAGATAATTTAATAATCACCACACTTCTATTTGAAAGAGTTGGCGCTGCACAAACTAGCTGCAGTATTCCTTGAACTCCAACAATTATACTTCAAAAGTAAAATAAGTCTGATGGCAGAACCTAAAAATGAAAGGCATGTGGTGAAAATAAAATAGGATTTGTATAGAATTAGTTAAAATGGGTGCTTAATGATTGGCACAGACCTAATGGGATGTATGGCCTATTTCCATGCTGCAGGACTATATCACCTTAAAGCATTAAATGGTGCAAGTGCACTTCGAGGCAGCATCCAATGACATGAAATTCAATGATTTTTCATCTGAATGTTTTTGATCAAGGGTCATTAAATCAAATCCCTAATTCTGCTTCTCTCAAAAGTACTTAAATGACCTTAAAATACTTCGGAATTCAGAGGACATTGCTGCAGCTGATAGAGCTACAGCCTTACAGCACCAGAGACCTGTGTTTGATCCTGACCTCGAGTGCTGTCTGTGTGGAGTTTGCACATTCTCCATGTGAGCGCATGGTTTTCCTCCAGGAGCTCCGGTTTCTTCCCACATCCCAAAGACGTGCAGATTTGTAGGCTAGTTAGCCTCTGTAAAATTGCCCCTAGGGTATCGGAAGTGAGATGAGAAAGTGGAATAACATGGAACTAATGGGTATGGGTAGATGACCGCTATGGTCTCTATGGGCCGAAGGGCCTGTTTCTATGCTGCATCCCTAAAATAAACTTCTCCAAATTATTCAAAATCTTGTTTTCAACCATCTGAAATAATGTTAAGCCTTTCTCGTGAAGAGCCCGTAGGCCTAATATTACCCATTCGGCTGTTTTGGAAGGTGAAGGAATTTTAAATACATCTCCCAGTAACTGATGACAACCCAGTAACCTGAAGCTCTTCCATTGGGGAGCAAGTGGTTCTATGCCATGACGCTGACTACATTTTCAATGAGAAAATAAATTCTCGTAATTACTAATGTCCATAATCGCCAGAAGCATTTCAGTCAGGGCAAATCATTTTGCAGAAAATATGAAAGCATAAATTTTGAAGTCGAATTGAATGGTCTAGAGAAACAGAAGGAATGATCTGTAAAAGCAAGTCCACGGATCATTAAAAAAAAACAGGATAGTGAAAAAATCCACATGGTACCTTTCCCTTTACTAGTCAAGCCAAGCAATAGCATGATGGTTGTGCTGGAACTAAGTGCAACACGACTTAATTATAATGTACAGCTCTGGTTAACACATTACAAGATGGGATTGTTCTGGAGAGACTGCAGAGGACGCTTATGTTGCCAGGAATATTGTAGCAACAATGAGAGAACGGCTAAGTTATTAACACTGGTTTCTTTAGAATAGTGGATACGGGGAAATCTATTTGTGATGTGTAAAATTATGAGGGGCTTAGATATAGTAAATATGATGATTTGGTTTCCCTTAGCAGAAGAGTCAACATTCAAGAGCATACATATAAATTAATTGTAGGAAATATTTATGAGGAAACTAAAGATTTTATTTTCACTCAAAGAGCTTTAGGGGTCTGGAGCTTGTACCTGAAAAAGTGGTAGAGGTAAAAACTCTTGACATGTGAAAAGTATTTGACTAAGTATTTGAAGAGCCTTGTCCTGGACCTAGAATTGAAAGATTTGTTTGTTTTTTTTTCAGCACACACATGAAGGGGCAAATGGCCTCCTCTTGTGTCATAAATGTTCTTTAATTCTGTGATCAATGCTATCAGAGGCAAAGCAATTGCATCCTCATCTTCTGTTATCCTCTGGAAGTAGTTATTCATGCCACTGTGTGGGAGTACAATAACTAGATCACTTTCAAGAAGCTAATCTACTACAATCTATTCAGGTCAACTAAATGTAGCCTTTCTAAAACTGAGCAAATTGCTGAGCAAATTAAAATAGTTTAGCTTAGCTACTTCAATAACCAGGCAGAGAATTTATTATATTCATCCCCTGCTACAAGGTTGGAGAAAGAATGATGGAGGTCCTTGGCCAGGTCGCCCACTTGCGTGCTTAGCCAAAGTTGGCTCAGTTAGTTCACCATGTGGCATGGAATTGAGCCATACATTCCAGGAAACTGAATCTCAATCTGAAACCAGTGATCTGTCATCACTCAGTCGAGACAACTGTTCACTTCTTACGTATTAGCCTTAAACTAAGCCAGGTTTAGGCTATGGGGACCTGGACATTGGTTTTGAGTCTCTTGTCATAGTCAATTTCCCCATTCATAAAGAACCACGGAACTAATGAAAATGGAACCTACCTGGGCTTGGCTGCGGGAGTGTCTTAACCTCAAAGTTTACACCAATCTCAGCAAAATGCCTCCAGAAGAGAATGGATCAAAGCGAGAGAAATGTAACATTTTTCAAAATAAAGTTTAGTAATAAAACATTGAAAAGCATGCAGCAGTAACAGTGCTGGGAATAATAAAGAAACCAGATTTGGGCAAGGATCCAGATATAAACTGGCAGTAAAAGTAAACATTTGTAATATTCCCTTACATTTATAGAGTATTTCATCTCCATTGAAGTGCTTAATGAAATGTGTTACCATAGTAGCACATCACCTATAATACTGTTGGTTCATTGACTATGGAAGTCATTGTCAGGAAAGAATCAAAAATAATAATGGAATGACAGCCTTTTTTTTCTGCTTGGTGATATTTTAGGGAGAATACTAAACAGTTCCTGCTCTTATCAGCCTGAAGGCAAGATAGATGAAAGTTTGGCTTAGGTTTTATGCAACAGATGGCACCTCAGTATATCAGCTCTTCCCCACTGCTGCAACAATGGTGGTTTAGATAAACTCTTGCTTTAGATCTTATACTAACATTTTGCTGGCAGTGGAGTTAGAATACATTCAAAAACTCCAGCCGGCAAATAAATAGTACTCATCAAGACCGTGAAAGCTTGCTTCGAACAAGTTTAAATTTCCACACCATCGCAAAGCACTTGCAATACGAAACTGAATCTCAGCATGTTTTTGTCGACACTCCAGCACTAAAACTCAGCTTGATTTTGTGTCCTGCCACCAAAAATGTCAAATCCGTTCATAATGGAAAATTATATAAGCCCAATGTACCAATGCAGTGGCGCTGCGGTAGAGTTGCTGCCTTATAGTGCCAGAGACCTGAGTTCGAACCTGACTACAGGTGCTGTCTGTATGGAGTTTGTACGTTCTCCCCGTGACCGTGTGGGTTTTCTCCGACATCTTCGATTTCCTCCCACATTCCAAAGACGTACAGATTTGTAGGTTAATTGGCTTGGTACAAATGTAAATTGTCCCTCGTGTATGTAGGATAGTGTTAATGTGCGGGGATTGCTGGTCTCGGTGGGCAGAAGGGCCTGTTTCTACGCTGTATCTCTAAATTAAACAAAACTACCATCAAACGGTTAACATCTCACTGTGCTCTGACGTAGTCACTACTGAAGAAAAGTCCCTTTCAGCATCTATCACGGACAATGTGGGTAGACTTAGCAGTGCCTTGAGGGTAGAAGGCTAGCATGCTCACTTCTGTTGGAGAGGGTGTGTGGGGGAGGGGGTGTTTGGGAGAGGGGGGGCTTGGGGGAGGAGGGGGTTTGCTGTGAGGGAGGGGGTAGCGGGGCGTGGGGGAATGGGGCGTGGGGGAAGGGGGAGTGTGGGGGGGGGGGGGGGGTGCTCACCGGCCCCGGTTCCAACCGCACTCCTGGCTCCAGGACCCAGCTCTGGACTCACTCAGCTGCTCCCGTCTCCAGCGCCTGTTGCGCTCACACCCCCCGCCCGCGAACACAGCCCGTCCCCGCCTGCAGAACACAGCCCACACTCCCCTGCTTCAGCTTTATTCTGGGCGTCTTCGGGGCGTGCTCATGGACAAAGCCCCACCTCCCTGGATTTATTCTCCAATGGGTGCCAGAAGGGGCTTTACCTTCATGGTGACGACAGGCGAGAAGACCAATCTGTTGATCTCACGATTGTTTAAACCTTCATAACTTTCGCAGATCTTCATGCAAATCAGCTTGCCCAACCCCCTTCCTGCCAACTATCAATTCCACCTCTACTTCACATTGCTTTAGCAAACATATAGTCAAGGACTCAAACACTAACCATTCTTTCTCCTCTCCTCTTCTGCTAGGTAGACGATAGAACACCTTGAAAGCACGTACCACTAATTTCAAGGACAGCTTTATCCCCACTGTCATCAGACCTATAATTGGCCCTCTCATAAATTAAGGACGTATTCCTGATGGCCAATCTACCTTCTTGCAGCCCTTGGACTTTCCTTTATTTGTACATCCTATAGTGTTGCAATGACATATTTGCACTCCTTTCTCTTTTTGCACTACCTGTTGTACTCATGTATGGATTGATTGTACTCTTGGGTGATATCATTGGCATGGATGGCAGCAAAGCATTTTGCACTGCATCACACCAATGCAAAGTGACAGTTAAGCACACCAGTACTGCCCTGAAAATTCAAGTACATTGTAGACATGGAAGGCAGTATTGTTTTGTGATGGTCAAATAGAATCCGAAACTTCCCACAGGAAGACTTCTGAAGGATTAACCCATATTAAGTAAGGCAGTTCACAGAGAGATAAAGACCAAGTGAAACGTTACTTAAGTTGTCTCCTGTTGATTCATCATTGGATGCGGAGGCTGCTGGCAATGTCCGGATATGCTGCCTGTTCCTAGCTGTAAACAATCTGTGGAGGTATATAATAGCAAGGCATCTGGACTCGCATATCGACTCGACTTGGAAGATTTAGCAGGCTTCCTTCCCCAAAGGGCATTAGTGAAGCAGATGGATTTTTGCAACAATCTAGTGGTTTCATAGTTACCATTATGGAGACCAGCTTTTTAATTTTTTTACTCCAGATTTATTCAATTACTCAAAATTAAATTTCCCAGCTGCCATGATAGGACCCGAACGTGTATTTCTGGATCAATTATCCAGAACTCTGGCTGATGGTCTAGTAACTTAACCGTTAAACTGCTATAACCTATGTACCGTACGATAAGTCATCAAAGAAAATGCTGACAAGGTTTTCCGCCCAATAGACAAACTCAGTACACAATCAAAAAAAGGCACAATTGGCAATGTACTTATTAAAAACCTGTCTCCATTGCCCCATTTCACCCCGCCTAATCCCATCATGGTGAAATACAATGGGAGTACAAAGTTCATTATTTAGTGTTTTTGGAAGGGATTTCATTTTGTAGAAAACAAGGAGTTTTCCACAAAATGAAATCCCTTCCAAAAACACTAAATAATGAACTTTGTACTCCTTTGCACCACATCAGCTCACTCAAACTATATTAATGGAGGGCTCCTGTTCAATAAAATTGACTGCAACCTTGTTATTGACTTCCATTTGGCAGATAACTTCAGAAAGCCTTCACCCTTGCAACAAGCCTCATTACTCTATCCTCAGTTATCCATTAAAATAACGATTAGTAATAAGGTCTCAAAGTAGCCAGGTGGAAATATTCTATGTTTTTAGAAACTAATTACTACAGCATAATAGACAAGATTATTAATGGGGTTTAGTAGCAGTTGAGTGGGAGAAAGAGAATAGAGAGAGATTATGTGTTTTCTGTTTTTTTTTTAAGTCAAACAAATGACACACAAAAGGAGGACATTCGGGAAGTGGAGGCACAGTTGCAGAGATGAAAGGATTTGTAATCAAAGAGGACAATGAATTCAATGCAGAGAATGCCCATATGGAGCAGAAACAATTAATGATTTCAGTACTGTCATGTCTATGTAATTCTATGAAGCTTGCATGCAAATGCTTCAACTATAGGCACTATGATTTATTGTGATCTTTCAGATGCATCTGGCAAAGACTTAAATGAAATGCATTTAGGAAAGGATATAGGAAATTGACTATGGCAATGTCAACAAAATCAGTGTAGAGGTTTAAGCAATATATAGCATACTGCTTCAATATTCCAATTTAAAAAAAACTTAACATTAGATTTATTTTCTGTATTTTTCAGATTGAATGGAGCAAATGGCAGTTCCTTGTCCATCTGTTACATAGAATCATAGAAAAATAGGTGCAGGAGTAGGCCATTCGGCCCTTCGAGCCTGCACTGCCATTCAATGTGATCATGGCTGATCATCCAACTCAGTATCCCGTACCTGCCTTCTCTCCATACCCCCTGATCCCTTTAGCCACAAGTGCCACATCTAACGCCCTCTTAAATATAGCCAATGAACTGGCCTCAACTACCTTCTGTGGCAGAGAATTCCAGAGACTCACCACTCTCTGTGTAAAGAATATTTTCCTCATCTCGGTCCTAAACATATGTTCCTAGGATCCAACCCATGTTAAGTAGATTATACTGTGTTACAAAGCTGGCTGTTTCATAGAGAAGCTGAATGCACAATATAAAATATCATATGCCATCTGTATGGAAAAAAATGCTGAGGGCACTGAAAATAATTATATTGACACGACAATACAGTACTGAAATCATTCCACTGTACATTCCAGAATATATCTGTGTGTTAGCATGTTGGGTCAATATGCTTCAGCAAAAAAAAAGAAAATCCAAAGGATGGATTATTTAATAATTATATCAATCTCAAAGACGGGAACTCATGGAACACAAAATGTCTGCAACTTAACCTGCATTCCACAGTAACTACACTTAAAAAGTAGACTGATTATAACACACTTATCAGGTGGTAAAAGGTACAGAGTCATCGACCATTAATAAGCACCTATTTATATCCATCTATGATCGTCTGTAGCCACACAGTCTTACTTGGTTCATGTTTTAAACCCTCCAAGATATCCTTTTCAACTGTGTAACATCCAGGTGTCAAAACAGCTGTCCAAACTGCTATGCCAGTCAGAAAGAGGGACACAGATCTGCATCTCTGAAGGTTACGATATGTTCCAACACCACCGGATCGCTAGGCACTTCCATCCAAGCAATGACTGAGGAATTCCAGGCTAGGGAAACGAAGCCTGAATGCTGTCGCCATCCAGGCACAAAGATCCTATTATATATGTTCAGTTCATTCAAAGGCTGGATTGCTGGCAATAATGCAAGGGAAACCCAAGGTCAAAGAGTCACTGTTATATTATGCAAGTTTTAAAACAAGACTTTTCTCTCACTAAGCTAATTAAACTTAGGCAAGTAGAACACAGATCATCATTCACTAAAAATAAAAAACATATCAGGAGCATCCAAGTTTTATCCGCTTTTTCACAAAGCGAACACCACCTGCTGTTTATCCAAAATGCAGCAGGATTCGGTCTTTAAAAGACTGTCATCCCAGCACTGACCTAGGCTGTTTGTAATACTGCCCATGCCATCAATTTAACAAAGGAACTATTTAAAAAGTTAAGTCATACCGTGTTGTTGAATGCTACGCTGAACGATGTTTCAGTACAATCACAGTGAAATAGTACAAAAACAGGAATTGTGGATGCGTTTAGTAAATATTAATTTTTCTTCTCCTTGTCAATCAGCGGTTGATCGTCGAGGGTCCTACACATCAGTAGCTTGCGCTGGTTGTGATGATCTCACCCAAACGTTTGATTTGGAGTTACATAGGAACGCAGAGGAATTTGCACCTGAATAAATTCTAATCAATTACATCTATAGAATGAGACGAGTTTCATTTTCTCCTGTGGTGTCGTTGTTGATCATGTGTCCAAATTTCCAAGTTTCTTTCCTGAGGGATACCCTGTGCAATCAATCAGTGGAACAGGTCTTGCAGTAAGGAACTATACAATGAAGAGGGGGGAAAAAAATAAAAATAAAAAATAGCTTTCAAAAATAAATACTGCATTAAAAATTAACACATAAAATGTTGGAAAGGCTCAGCGGGTTAGACCACGTCTGACGGGAGAGCAGTTAACGTTTCAGGTCAAAGACCCTTCGTCAGAATAATGCTTGAGGTTTGCTAATGATGCCTCATGTTCAAGTAGGCGCTTCACAATTAATTCACTCCATACGAGCATTGCTGTCATGGCATTGTAATCACTGCGCCATTACAATTGATAATTGTGATGCTGCGTCCAACAGAATCAAAATGATCCCTGGAGTTATGACCTTCAAACAAACACTTGTTAACTTGGGATACCCAACCATGAGCTCCGTAACTCTCCACAGATGCAGTTTCTAATAACTCTGCAGCTCCAGGTGAGTCAGTCATATATGCATGAAGACAGGCCCTTAAGCCAACTCACCCATGCCGATCAAAATGATACTAGATACATTTATATGTCACATGTACCAGTTGGTACAGTGAAATGTGTGATCACCATACAGCCAGACAAATAAATGCTCATCTACACTAGCCCCAATGTGCTTGTGCTTGACCAAAATCGGCATTGACCATGTTGGAACTAGGACTTGCAAAGATGCCCTTTAAAATACTGAAAAAGGGCTGAAATCTGGCACATTCCATATATACATGGGACACAGGCTCTAGACGTCAGAGATGGCATGCAGCCTGTGGTCTGTGAATCAGCTTATAAACCTGTTGAATGGGTCCTATCTGGTCAGCGATCTCCATCCAGGTCACCAAATTAAAGGGCAAGCTCTATCACAATGGAAGACCTTCACTGGGAAAGTCCCTTGCCACGTATACTGCTCTATTATACAGACAGGGCATTGTTTAGAGAATGTTATCAACTCATATGTACATTCAGGTAAGACAATTAATATAATTGTGTTTCCATTTAGGCTTGGCAAAGCATTTAGCTTTGTCAAATCTTTGTGACAAATCTTTGATCTTTTCCATGCTGAAATCTTTGAAGTCGCTAACCTGCAAAAATCTATCCGAAGAAATGATTCTTCCCCTCCCATTAGTTCTTGGAATTTTGGAATGTTGGACTATCCCCAGTTGCAGATAGACAGTGGCCAGCCTTTCAGTGCACCATTTAAATAATGGAATTGACTGCAGGGCTCATTTAGAAATAATCAAGGTTAGGCAAATAGTGGGGGTTGGAATGCTATCAAAAAGCTGTCAATACAGTGCCCACACTAAATGGGATGAACAGTATCATTGATAAACCAGCTGGATTTTCACAGACCTCAATTTTTCCTAGTGCCTGCTAACATATGAGTGGGTTAATTTAGTGAGTAACTGAAGGAGACAGAGAACTTATTGACATGGTATCAGGACAACAACTTCGCCCTCAATGTCAGCAAGACAAAGGAGGTTGTCAAGAAGCAAGGTGGAGTACATGCGCCAATCAGCATCAATGATAAAGAAGTGCAAATGATTGACAGCTTGTTCCTTGGCATTAATATTACCAATGATATGTTGTGGACCAACCACATTGCAGCGACAGCCAAGCAGGGGCACCAACAGCTCTACTTCTTGAGGAAACTGAGGAAATTCAGCATGTTTCCAGCAATCCTTACAAACTTTTACAGATGCACCATAGAAAGCATATTGTCAAGTTGCATCACAGCTTGGTTTGGATTCAGTAGGTATGTTGCAAAACTTACCTTGAGCAGCGCTGCAGTTCTGCCGCTCCCCGTGTGCGCAACTTTGGCACCTTTCAGAGGGGGGCGGGCTTAAAGTGCCGTTTTTCTACAGACTGGGCAAATCAATCCATGTCGGGCCATTTCGTTGCGGAAGAAAAATCGCTCCGACATTTCATCAATGAAGGTATTTTTAAATTACTCTAAATTATTTGTTAACTAGAGTAATTTAAAAATCACCTTCAAAAGCCGTGAGCGCCGACAACCGGAAGGATTTTCCGTAGGGGAGAAAAAAAGGTAAATAGTTTATTTTTATATTAAAAGTTGGTTTTTCGGGAGGCTTTAATAATATTTTTATGCGAAATGGGGTCCCAAACAATGTATGAACAAACAGTATTTTTCCTCCCGACTTCACCGCTAACCGCAACGTTTCAATCCACCGCATTCCACTAAAACCCACTCGCTAGTTGATTTAAATGGCCATTAATTTACAGGAATCAAACACTAAATTCCTTCCATTTGGTCCAGAAATTCATGAAAATTAGATTTAAAAATTATGTTATATTGTGGATTATTGTGTGAATGTTATTTGGACAGTTAGGCAATTTTAAAAAAGTTTATCTTTTCTTAAGAAATGGATAGATGTTTAGATCTACTCATTGAATTTTGTAATTAGCTACAATTAGATAACTAACTAATTATATGCTTTAATTTCAGGTAATCCAAGTAAGATTGTTTAATATTTGTTTCAGAATGCTTCAATCTATAATAACTGAAAATTTCATTGAGTTCTCTTAATTTTTAAGAAAGTTATGGGCTTTTAACTTTTCCAGATCACAGCTTTTGAGTTAAGTCAATTGAAAGGCAATGGGGAGCAAGATGCTAATTTCCGAGTATGAAAATGGCCATAACTTTCTTAATACTGAAGATATGAAAGTAAATTAGGTGTCAAATTAAACTTCTTTTTATGCTTTATCTGATGGGATAAATTGCAGACTTGATTTTTTAAATCTCAAAATTTTGTAACATTGCTAGATTCAGCTGTCCAAAACCATTAAAAAAAGAATTGCTGGGAGTTGTAGATGTAACCGTCCACCACACATATCTGACTTCCCACCGCTGACTCAATCTACACTTCACCCTGTCCATCAGGTACATGGATTGAATAGGTTTAGAGGGATACAGGCCAAATGCAGGCAGGTGGAACTAGTGTCGATGGGCATGTTGGTCGGCATGGGGACGTTGGGCTGCAAGGCCCGTTTCCAAGCTGTATGACAACGACCAGGGTTTAAATCCATAGATACTGAAAGAATGAAGTTGGGATAATGATTGACTTGGAGAAGAACCTATAGCATGTTTTCCTATAATTCAGTTACCTTGCTCCTAGGAGGTAGAGGTCAGAGATTTAGATGGGATGTCAATGAAGCTGGTTGATACCATGAATGGTATCAGTCTTCAGTGATGAGGCTACACTTATTCAGTGCAGAAGATTCTATCCTGCTCCTGGTCTGTGTCATGGAGAATTAAAAGACAATCACCTTCCAGCTTTCAGTCTTATGATGAAAGTCAGCAAACTTGAAGATGGTTTTCTTGGGACACCGTTCTGAGGAACTCCTGTGGCAACATCCTGACTCTGTGACGATTGACTTTCAAGAAGCACATTTATTTTCTGATGTGCGGGATATGACTCCATCCAACAGAGTTTGTGTATGATTTTTCCCCTTAAACCCACTGGCTCAATCTTACCCAGAGAGCCTTGATACCACCCTCACAGGATAGTCACACTTCTCTCATATCTAGAAGTCACCACTGGAGTCCAAGCTTGGACTGAAAACTTTAAATCTAGAATTGAGGGGTCCTGGAAAAATATGAACTTAGTGGGATAGGACACATTGATTGGATAGTCAGTGGAAATAAAGTGTTTTAATGGCTTTGTTGTTGACACTTTACATCATTTTTCTGAGACTTATTTTGTGATAATTAAATGGAGTTTATTTGCCCTTTTTCTAAACAGGTCCATGTGGGAGACATTGTATATTGTCAGCCCATACCAGGGCTTTAACTACACTGGGTCAGCATGGCTTGAGGTGCAGCTTTGCCCCATGTCTTGGCTCTATCCAAGGCATGGGGCTTTTCTTAGTATCGAGCAGAGTAAACTTGATTGGTAAGGAATATTTTCTACTAGACTAAGTGGGACCTGTTGGGGCCCAGCTTCATACAGGAGGGCTGGTCCCCCAATGCAATATTCCACCTCACCACCAATTCCAATATTGTTGGCCAGTTCGGGGGGGGGGGGGCTTAAGCAGTCAGCGACACTTCCACAATCAGCGTGACCTCTACACTTACCGGAAAGTACGCAATCAGCGCGACCTCTGCACTCACCGGAAATGACGCAATCGGTGCAATCTGTCCACTAAGCCGAAGTCACGAAATGAGTGGGACTTTTGAACCAAATACAGTCAGACCTAATAAAGCATTGCAGTTTCAAGCACAGGCAGGGCAGCAGGCCAAACAACATGGCATTGTCATTAAGGGCTAACAAATCATTTATTGCAAGTACATTGCAGACTCACCGTTCAGTTGATTCACAGCTTAGAATGAGAGTCATGGCCTCTCCCTCACGATCATGCAGAGCGACTGAGTCACGTCCAGGCATCCGGGGTTTTATTGTCCTGCCCCCCCCCCCCCCCCCCCCGGAAGCGGTGTTACCTTCATCGTGGTGATTGACAGGCGAGAGGATCTCAAGGTTTTTTAAACACTCATAACTCTTTTATTTTTCATCGATGGGAAAAATCCTCGGGGCCTGCACAGCAGAGGACTGCGAGTAAGATGGCCAAAAAATCATCGAGATATATGATAGCGTTTTTTCTAAAATTAATATACAGGGCAGACAGGAAATGGTAAAGATGAGAATTTTAATTATATAGATGATAGTCACATTGTGAAATTGGATCTTCCACTTGGTACCTCTGGCTGAAATTGAGTCATTTTCAGTCCATGCACAACACCAGAAGTGTTGTTATGCGTAAGAAAAAACTGCAGATGCTGATTTAAATTGAAGGTAGACACAAAATGCTGGAATAACTCAGCAGGCCAGGCGACATCTCTGGAGAGAAGGAATGGGTGACATTTCGGGTCGAGACGTTTCGGGTCTGAAGAAGGGTCTCTACCCAAAACGTCACCGATTCCTTCTCTCTCTCTCGAGAGAGATGCTGCCTGTCCCACTGAGTTACTCCAGCATTTTGTGTCTACCACCAGTGTTCTTGACGCTTCATGGAAACATAGAAAATAGGTGAAGGAGTAGGCCAATTGGCCCTTTGAGCCTGCACCGCCATTCAATATAATCATGGCTAATCATCCAAAATCAGTACCCCATTCCTATTTTTTCCCTATACCCCTGAATTCGTTTAGGCCTAAGAGCTAAATCTAACTATCTCTTGAAAACATCCAGTGAATTGGTCTCCACTGCCTTCTGTGGCAGAGAATTCCACATATTCACAACTCTCCAAGTGAAAAAGTATTTCTTCATCTCAGTTTAATTCTCCTTTAAGAATTCTCAATTCTCAATTCTTCAATTCTCCTTTAAGAATTGTACATGTTTATATAAGATCCCCTCTCATCCTTCTAAAGTCCAATGAATACAAGCCCAGTCGACCCATTCATTCCTCATATGTCAGTCCCGCCATCCCGGGAATGAACCTGGTTAACCTACGCTGCACTCGCTCAATAGCAAGAATGTCCTTCCTCAAATTAGGAGACCAAAACTGCACACAATACTCCAGATACAGTCTCACCAGGGCCCTGTACAACCTCCTTGATCCTAAACTCAAATCCTCTCGCAATGAAGGCCAACATGCCATTAGCTTTCTTCACTGCCTGCTGTACCTGCATGCTTACTTGTGGTGACTGCTGTACAGGGACACCCAGGTCTTGTTGAACCTCCCCTTTTCTTAATCTGAAACCATTCAGATAATAATCTGCCTTCCTGTTCTTGCCACCAAAAGTGGACAACCTCACATTTATCCACATTACACTGCATCTGCCCACTCACCCAACCTATCTAAGTCACACTGCAGCCTCATAGCCTCCTCCTCGCAGCTCAAACTACCACTCAAACTTGAAGATGTTACATTTAATTCCCTCGTCTGAATCGTTAATATATTGTCAATAACTGGGGTCCCAGCACTGAGCCTTGCAGCACCCCGCTAGCCACTGCCTGCCATTCTGAAAAGGACCCGTTAATTCCTACTCGTTGCTTCCTGTCTGCCAACCAGTTCTCTATCCATAGAAACATAGACATAGAAACATAGAAATTAGGTGCAGGAGTAGGCCATTCAGCCCTTCGAGCCTGCACCGCAATTCAATATGATCATGGCTGATCATCCAACTCAGTATCCCGTACCTGCCTTCTCTCCATACCCTCTGATCCCCTTAGCCACAAGGGCCCCATCTAACTCCCTCTTAAATATAGCCAATCAACTGGCCTCAACTACCCTCTGTGGCAGAGAGTTCCAGAGACCCACCACTCTGTGTGTGAAAAAAGTCCTTCTCATCTCGGTCCTAAAGGACTTCCCCCTTATCCTTAAGCTGTGACCCCTTGTCCTGGACCTCCCCAACATCGGGAACAATCTTCCTGCATCTAGCCTGTCCAACCCCTTAAGAATTTTGTAAGTTTCTATAAGATCCCCTCTCAATCTCCTAAATTCTAGAGAGTATAAACCGAGTCTATGCAGTCTTTGTTCATAAGACAGTCCTGACATCCATGTCAATACCCTACCCACAATACCATGTGCTCTAATTTTGCACTCTAATCTCTTGTCAAAGGCTTTTTGAAAGTTCAGATACACCACTTCCACTGGCTCTCCCTTATTCATTGTACTTGTTACATCTTCAAAAAATTCCAGATGATCAGTCAAGCATGAATTCCCCTTCATAAATCCATGCCGACTTTGACCGATCCTGTCACTGCTTTCCAAATGCGCTGCTAACCTCCTCCCATTGAATGTCCACGGGCAGCACAGTGACACAGCACTTTGTGTAATTTCCTCAAAGTTCATGTGCCTTGGGTTCAGTTCTGATCTCGGATGCGATCAGTGCTGAGTCTTCATGTTTTCTGACTATGGGTTTGCGTCAGATGTTCTGGTCTTCTCCCCAAAGCCAAATGTGTAAACAAGACAAATAGGTAGATTAATTACCTAGTATAAATTACCACTATGTCGCTGAAGAATCTGGGGCATTGATGGGCATGCCAGAGAGGAAAAGACTACAGGGAAATAGGGAGAGAGGGAATTACCCTGCTGAAAACTAGCATCAACCCATTGAGCCAAATTACCCGAGTGTCATAATAATCAATTACTTATTGTGAGACTGAATACATTTGATCCATCAGGTCCCTGCCAGTTCCAAACTGAACAATACCATCAACAACTAGATACGACTGATCTGCGATGCTCTAATCTGATTTATTCAATTGGATCATTTAATTCTATCCACTGCTTTTCACTGTTGAAAATGCAATGTTTCGTTACTATGGCGTGCCTTTGCACAAAATGTTTCACATGCAAAAAGCACACAAATACAAATCTATCGCCATGAACAAAGCATGATAAAAGCATACTTTTGATTTCTAGGCTTACCACTAACCTTTTGTTAGCTCTCAGTCCGCCCAACAAAGATTTTTGCTATAGATTGCCACACAAATGAAATGCAAATGCATGAACAGCTCTCTTCTGCAAGATTTTCCAAATGACCACTGTGCATTAGTTGAACCACAGTTAAACATGTACAGGTGGTGTTTTGAAGACTGCCAAACGTGCACAGACAATAGTATACAAAACACTAGTTCATATACTGGAGGAATGTTATTGACCTCATCTACAATGAAGTTTAATGTATGCATCAAAGCAGAAAGGGATTTGGGATCATCCTGCACCTGTGTAGAAGCAATTTATGACTGGTGGTGACAATTGTCAACATGTGTGTTTGGATCCGTTTTACTATATGCAGTCACGAAAAAACTTAATAAATGTTCCAATAGTTTTCCTAAACCTATTTAATTTTTCATAATATTCAGAGCAGAGTAAACCTGGAGATTGGTGCCTGCAATTGCCCACAGTTAAAAGAGCTATCCCTATGAGACTGCATAAAAGACTTAGTCTAGTGCACTAATTTATCTCCTGCTCACAACCTGCTACAGTAGGTGTAAGTGTGGAAACAAGAGTGCACCAGCTTAGCCCAATGTGCTACATAAATGAACATGAACACAGAACACTATGTTGAACATGACAACTATGTTGAACAAATGAACATGAACACAGTTGAACAGAGGGATCTGGGAATAACCGTGCATAGTTCCTTGAAGGTAGAATCTCATATAGATAGGGTGGTAAAGAAAGCTTTTGGTATGCTAGCCTTTATAAATCAGAGCATTGAGTATAGAAGCTGGGATGTAATGTTAAAATTGTACAAGGCGTTGGTGAGACCAAATCTGGAGTATGGTGTACAATTTTGGTCGCCCAATTATAGGAAGGATGTCAACAAAATAGAGAGGGTACAGAGGAGATTTACTAGAATGTTGCCTGGGTTTCAACAGCTAAGTTACAGAGATAGGTTGAATAAGTTAGGTCTTTATTCTCTGGAGCGCAGAAGGTTAAGGGGGGACTTGATAGAGGTCTTTAAAATGATGAGAGGGATAGACAGAGTTAATGTGGACAAGCTTTTCCCTTTGAGAATAGGGAAGATTCAAACAAGAGGACATGACTTTAGAATTGACAAACTGACAAATCTGATAGAATTTTTCGAGGATGTAACTAGTAGAGTGGATAAGGGAGAACCAGTGGATGTGTTATATCTAGACTTTCAGAAGGCTTTCGACAAGGTCCCGCATAAGAGATTAGCATACAAACTTAAAGCACACGGTATTGGGGGTTCAGTATTGATGTGGATAGAGAACTGGCTAGCAGACAGGAGGCAAAGGGTAGGAGTAAACGGGTCCTTTTCAGAATGGCAGACAGTGACTAGTGGGGTGCCGCAAGGCTCAGTGCTGGGACCCCAGCTATTTACAATATATATTAATGATTTGGACGAGGGAATTCAATGCAACATCTCCAAATTTGCAGATGATACCAAGCTGGGGGGTATAGTTAGGTGTGAGGAGGATGCTTGGAGGCTGCAGGGTGATTTGGATAGGCTGAGTGAATGGGCAGATGCATGGCAGATGCAGTACAATGTGGATAAATGTGAGGTTATCCACTTTGGTGGCAAAAACATGAGGGTAGACTATTATCTGAATGGTGGCAGATTAGGTAAGGGGGAGATGCAACGAGACCTGGGTGTCATGGTACACCAGTCATTGAAAGTAGGCATGCAGGTGCAGCAGGCAGTGAAGAAAGCAAATGGTATGTTAGCATTCATAGCGAAAGGATTTGAGTATAGGAGCAGGGAGGTTCTACTGCAGTTGTACAGGGTTTTGGTGAGGCCACACCTGGAGTACTGCGTACGGTTTTGGTCTCCAAATCTGAGGAAAGACATCCTTGCCATAGAGGGGGTACAGAGAAGATTCACCAGACTGATTCCTGGGATGTCAGGACTTTCATATGAGGAAAGATTGGATAGACTCGGTTTGTACTCGATGGAATTTAGAAGATTGAGGGGGGATCTTATAGAAACCTACAAAATTCTTAAGGGGTTGGACAAGCTAGATGCTGGAAGATTGTTCCCGATGTTGGGGAGGTCCAGGACAAGGGTACACAGCATAAGGATAAGGGGGAAATCCTTTAGGACCAATATGAGAAGGACTTTTTTCACACAGAGAGTGGTGGGTCTCTGGAACTCTCTGCCACAGAGGGTAGTTGAGGCCAGTTCATTGGCTATATTTAAGAGGGCGTTAGATGTGGCACTTGTGGCTAAAGGGATCAGGGGGTATGGAGAGAAGGCAGGTACGGGATACTGAGTTGGATGATCAGCCATGATCACATTGAATGGCGGTGCAGGCTCGAAGGGCCGAATGGCCTATTCCTGCACCTAATTTCTATGTTTCTATGTTTCTAATTAAGGGACAGAGGTTTAGGGGTAACATGAGGGGGAACTTCTTTACTCAGAGAGTGGTAGCGGTGTGGAATGAGCTTCCAGTGGAAGTGGTGGCGGCAGGTTCGTTGGTATCATTTAAAAATAAATTGGATAGGCATATGGATGAGAAGGGTATGGAGGGTTATGAAGGGGATCAGAGGGTATGGAGAGAAGGCAGGTACGGGATACTGAGTTGGATGATAAGCCATGATCATATTGAATGGCGTTGCAGGCTCGAAGGGCCGAATGGCCTATTCCTGCACCTAATTTCTATGTTTCTATGTTTCTATGGTATGAGTGCAGGCAGGTGGGACTAAGGGAAAAAAGTTGTTCGGCACGGACTTGAAGGGCCGAGATGGCCTGTTTCCGTGCTGTAATTGTTATATGGTTATATGGTTATAAATACTCAAGTCCCAATGCGGTACTGATGTACCAAAAAGTTAAGATGAAATCATGTTATTGATAATGATAAGACTGGACTCGGAGCGACGTGCTAAATTGAAGGGAAGGCTAATTACAATATTAGGCAGGAGCTGAGGAGAGTAGATTAGGGTGACAATCTGTGAAGGTAGTCACATAGTCATTTAGGTTGGCTTTGAATGTGGACCAGTCTAGCAATCTACCCAGAAGATAATTGGGACACAGCTACCTGCCTTGGAGGGCATCTACAATACACGGTGCCTCAGGAAGGCCATCAGCATTCACGAAGACTCCTCACACCGTTGCAATAGTCTGTTTGAACTTCTACCTTCCGGCAGACGTTACAAGGCCTTCTACGCCCACACCTCCAGACTTAGGAACAGCTTCATCCCCAGATCTACAGCTGCTCTGAACCGGCCCTGCTGCGTGATTTGCACTTTATACTGCTTTACTGGTTTTTTTTATTAAATCTTGTTTCTCTGGGTGTCTACATTTTTAGTTAATTAAGTTATTACATCGGATGGAAGCTGCACCAAATCTCATTGTACCTCTGTGCAATGACAATAAAAGATATTATTATATTATTATTATTCAAAGCAGTTATGTAACTCATCTATTTCCTCAGATCAGCACCGTACGAATTTCTACACTTGATCCTCACACTTCAGTTCCTCCTTATAAGCAGGAAGGAGAAGAACAGCCTGTCATATTTCCACAGTCCATAATACAAACCAACCTATCGATCCATCTACACCACGCTTCCTCAGGAACAAGGATTAAGGACAACCCGGTCATTCCCTCTTTTCCCTTTTTGGGCAAAAAATACGAAAGCTTGAAAGAGCCTTATCACCAAATTTTGGAACAGCTTCTTCCGTGCAGTTATCAGACTACTTAAAGCAGGGGTCGGCCAAATGCGGCCCGTAACCCAAAATCATCCGGCCCGCAGGAGTATTTTATGTTTTGTAGTCATCCAGCCCGCAGACTTCCTTCATCTCCGGTACCTCCCGGGCCCGAGGCACCCGAGCGGGGCCGTGCGCCGTGCTCTGGCTGTCCCGCATCCTGCGCAAAGCCGCCGGCAAGGCCGCGCACCTTCTGTGTCTGGGCTTCACTGTGGGGATCGGGGTTGTCAATAGGCCGAGGACGAATGAGTATTTGAGCCACCGCCTTCAAAAAGATAATCCAAATTGGATTACAGCGTTACTGTTGGTGTAAATATCTATGGAACCAATTTGGATTATCATTTTGTTAAATCAACCGAAAAGTCCAATCACACGGCGTTTTATTTCACATTCAGGGAAGTCGAAAAGCAGCAAAGGAAAATTAAAAATCCCCCCCACCCTCCCGTCTCCCCCGGCAGCAATGTGATGGATGCGGGGGTCTGGACCAATCACTGACAAGGTCTCGGACAAATCCCGTCCCCGGAGATGTTATGTTCGTTCGGTGGCTTTTCGACATCATGTCCGTTTTGCGCATTGTCCTTTCGGCGTGGAGTCCATTCAGGTTTGTATCCTTTCAGTGTCATGCCTTTTTGGTTATTTGGCTTTTAAGCGTCGTGTCCGTTCAGTTACTTGGCTTTTAGGCGTCGTGCCCTTTTGGTTATTTGGCTTTTAGGCGTCGTGTCCGTTCAGTTATTCGGCTTTTAGGCGTCGTGCCCTTTCGGTTATTTGGCTTTTAGGCGTCGTGTCCGTTCAGTTATTTGGCTTTTAGGCGTCGTGCCCTTTCGGTTATTTGGCTTTTAGGCGTCGTGTCCGTTCAGTTATTTACCTTTTTGGCGGCGTTTCCATTTGGTACCTTGGCTTCCACTTCTTCGCTTTGGCTTCTTGTCCTTCGATGTCCCGTCCGGGTACAAATCTCCTATGTGGGACCTTATCAAATGCTTTCTGAAAGTCCAGGTACACCACATCCACTGGCTAGCCTTTGTCCATTTTCCTAGTTACATCCTCAAAAAATTTCAGAAGATTAGTCAAGCATGATTTCCCAAGCATGATTTTCCCTTCGTAAATCCATGCTGACTCGGCCTTTATCAGCCTTCAGTCTCATCAGTCTACGCAAAACCATTTCCTGCATAATTTGGATTTCCTTCAGTTCCTCCGCCACCCCAGATCCTCAGGCCACTGGTACATCAGGAATTTTGTTTGTGTCCTCCTTAGTGAAGACGGATCCAAAGTACCTGTTCAACTCATCTGCCATTTCCTTGTTCCCCATAATAAATTCACCTTTTTCAGTCTTCAAGGGTCTAACTTTGATCTTAACTAATGTTTTCCTATTCACATACCTAAAGAAGCTTTTACTATTCTCCTATTATATTCATTTTACGATACATACACTGGTTTTCAGCTCCTTACCTCCCCAACATACGCCTGATCTACGTGAGATTCTAAGCACCCTTGATTCCATTCTGCTAATCTCCAAACACAAGCACTGGAATTCTGTTCTTAGTTCATTGCGAACTTAAAAAAACACCCCTTAAATCCTACGTCTTTAACCAGATATTTGCTGACTAGTCTAAATATCTCATGGTTTTGGTTTATTTAACAAATTGAACCACAAATTGCTTTTATAGACACTACCTAAATGGAAGCTGCTTCTGTTTCTACAATACTCTAACATCCTCAATAACCCAGGAGCTACCCGAGTGCATTTTGGCAATGGCATCCAAAGCTGAAGTCAACACTGCATTTTAAGAATATTACATACTTTGAACAGTTACTAATGGCTGGCACATGGCTCATGGAGAATACTGAGCAGCAGGCCTCTGGCTGGCTCAGGAGAAAGCACACCTCGGCAATCCCAACCTCTTCTCTGAAAGCTGTACAAGTAACATTAATCAAGAGGCCAGCTACAGGAAGCCAACCTTTGCACAGGAGAAACAGAATTTCATTGAAGGCCTGAGCTATAGGAAGAGAATAAACTGGCTAGGACTTTATTCTGTGAAGCGGAGGCGGCTCAGGGGTGATCTTATACAGGTACATAAGATGGGGATAGGGTAAATACACAAAGTATTTCACCCAGAGTAGCGGAAAAGAACAAGGGTCATACGTTTAAGCTGAGAAGGAAAAGATTTATAAGGACCTGAGGAGCAACGTTTTCATACTGAATCAGTGGTCGGTATATGGAACAAGCTGCCAGAGGAGGTAATTGAGGCAGGTGCTATAACCACATTTAAAATACATTTGGACAGGTACATGGATAGGAACAGTTAGAGGGATATCGGTCGAACAAGGCAGGTGGAACTAGTGTAGATGTTGTATCTTGGTTGGCATGGGCCTGTTTCCATGATGTATGACTAATTATAAACATTTTAAAGAAGTTGTTCAGAAGTTTCACACCCCCCACCTTCATTTTACAATAATCCATCAAGGTGAATATATTATTCTATTTACATTTTCACTTTAAATCAGCTGAAAGCTTTCTTTTAGACAGCCCTTTGAGATTGAGGATGATGTGCTTTCACTCTGTGATTTGTGATTCTGGGGTGAATGATGAGAACAATATAGGACCACAGATGAGGGAGGAGAAGCCTGATGTGATGGTTAAGTCGTCTGTGAAGCGGCATGCTCCTTCCACACAATATATAGGAATTTGACGTTCTCATTGCCATCCATATATTCTTCAGCATTTATGAGCCAGAGATTTCCATGATTGAAAAAATGGTACAGCAAAATAACTCTGGACAAGAACACAATCAATGCAGATACTGCAGTTTTTCCTGAGGAGGCCACAAGACTTTTCTTTCGGTGCACCATGTAATCTCCTTCCATGAGAGTTCAGAAAAGAGTAGGTGTTTCAGGTACTGGACATGTGAATAACATAACCGACTAGGTGCAATTAGGGGATGTTGGCTTAAGAGGGGCCACAAATGCTGTTTTGCTTATCCTACCACTGAATTTGGAATGCTTTACAGTTGTTAGTATCTCTCAAGTGCTTTAAGCTGTATGCTGGATCAACGTTTTAAGAACCATGCGAGTGCAATAAGGATGATGTAACAGATTTGTGAATGATGAGATACAAGAGACTGCAGATGCTGGAATCCTGAGCACAATACAAAGTGCTGGAGGAACCCAATGAGTCAGGCAGCAACTCTGGAAGCAAGAGACCTTGATATTTTGGGTCGGGAACCCTTTTTCAGACCAGTCTGCAATCTCAAATTGCAGAATCGCTTGCTTGAAAACATCTATTCAAGCTCCCCCACCTCACCACCGTACCAACTTGACTCGTACTTATGGCACACAAGGAGGCCATTCAGTCCATTATGTTTGTGCCGTTTCCCAGTTAAGTAGCTCATTCCTCTCACCTTATTTCCATGTCCTTGTTCTCTCTCACCCATGCCCATCATCAATTCCCCTTTGATTTGATGTTGCCATTAATCTACATTGATCCAAATTAGCCTACCAGCATGGCTTTGGAAGATGTGAAATGGAGGGAACCATGTGGTCTTGGAAAGAATATACAAACCCCAAACAGACAGATCTGAAGTCAATCAAATCTGGGTGTGAGGCAACACCGACTGTCATGCCACAGTGACTCCCTACCTTTGTCAAGACCACGAATAACAGTTTCTGCAATTGCAACAGAAGTAAACAATCTTTGTTCATCTCCCTCAACCAGCGGCAGCTTTTGATATGAACGATTACACTTTGATCCAACATTTCTCCACTGATACCTAGCTGAGTGAATTTTATTTACTTTGTTCCTTCCTTACCGGATAAATTATTGCAATGTTTCTTCCCATCCTTTCATCTCTTGTTGCCAAGCATCGATCCCGGGCTGGATATTTCTCATACATGCCACCCTTTGCAATGTCCACAAATGTTGATTACCAGCTCCATCTCCACATCATCCCCTAGTAAGATCCATCTGTTATTTCTAAGTTGCTGGAATCCTTATTTGTCATCCAGCAATGGATGTGCAGGGATCGCATCCAACTATATTTAGTGAAAATCACCTGTCACAAAGCCCAATTTTGCAACCGCCCTTACCTAGGCAAGTGTTTGAAAATAAATCAGTGCTTCCAACCACATATCACAAAAAAAAATCACTTTCCACCTCTATTATGCTGCCAAACACTGTAACTATCTAATCTGTTGCTTACTCACACACGAGTCTGCCTCAACTTGACGATCTCACTACACTCCTAACTGGTCTGACTTGTTCTACTCACTATAAACCTGGGGTCATAAAACATTCCTGTCCTTGTCCAAACTTGCATCAAACTCCACTCAGCCTCACCCTTCAATAACAAACATTGAGCCCTACCTTAAGTAAAGGCTCAATTTATAAATTCCCACAAATTGCTTTCAAATTCCTTCAAGGCCTTACCTATCACCATAACCATCTTCTACCCAAACATTTATCGGAGCCACACCAATTCTAGCTTCTTCATCATTCCTGAAATGAATCAACTCACTTTTAGTAGCCATATCTTCAACTGCCAAAGCTGTGTCCTGGAACTCCCTAATTTCACCACCCCTTCTCCTCCTAGATGCTTAATAAAAGCAGGATCTTGATAAGTTCAGCAAGGAGCTGAAGGAATGGACAATGGAGTTTAATGCAAATAAGTGCTAGGTGCTGCATTCTGGAAAGTCAAACCAAGGCAGGGCCTTCAGTGAATGACAGGGCCCTGGGGAGTGTTGTAGAGCAAAGCGGTCTAGTAGAGCTACGTAGTGCCTTAAAAGTGGCGTCACATTGTACATTGGCCTTCATCAGTCAAGGTATTGAGTGTAGTGGTTATGATTCTTGTTACAGTTGCACAACTTTGGTGAGGTTGCATTTGAAGCATTGTGTTCAGTTCCAGATACCCTGCTATCGGAAGGATGTTGTTTTGTTTGGATGTTGATTAGAAGGCCTGAGCTGCAGGGAGAGTTTGGGCAAGCTAGGACTTTATTCCTTGGAGCACAGGAGGCTCAGGAATGATCATCTGGAGGTGTATAAAATCATGAGGGGAATTGATAGGGTAAATTCACAGAGCATTTTACCCAAGGTAAGGGAAACAAGAACCAAAGGATATAGATTTAAGCTGAGAGGGGACAGATTTAACAGAAACACAAGGAGCAACTTTTTCCACTTAGATGGTGATGAGTATATAAATGAGCTGCTGGAGGAGGCAGTTGAGGCAGGTACTATAACAACATTTAAACAACACTTCTGCAGGTATGTGGATAAGAAAGCTCAGAGGAATATGCGACAAATGCAAGCATATGGGACTAGCTTAGATGGGGTATCTTGGTCAGCAAGGATGTGTTGGGCTGAAGGGACTGTTTCTGTGCTGTATGACTGACTCTATATGCAGCTTGAGGGGAAAGATCGTTTTCAGAAATGCTCATGAACCACATCTGGGGACGTTTTGCAAAATGAATTGATTATAACTATTGTAATGTGTTTATACTGAACCACTTGGACAATACGAACATGTACGTGTCAGGCTATTATTCATCGACTATAGCTCGATATTCAAAACTATCATCCCATCTAATCACAACAAACTCAAAGAACTGGGTCTATGCTCATCCCAATGCAATTGGATCCCCTTCTTCCCCATCGGCAGACCACAATTAGTAACCATCAATACTGTAGCAGCTCAAGGCCATATGTTAGACTTCTGTTATCTCTCTATCCATGACTGTGTAGCTAACACCATCTCTAAATTTGCAACAATACCACCGTTGTTGGAAAAGTAATGGGTAAAGATGAGTCGGAGTACAGAGGGAGATCGATAATCAGATTGATTGGTGTTAGAAAGACAATTTTGATCGCAACATTAGGAAGACCATGGAGCCGGTTGCCAACTTCAGGAAGGGAAAGCAAAGGATTGACAAACCTGTCTTCATTAACAGGGTGGCGGTGGAGAGTCAAGAGCTTCAAATCCCTGGGAGTGCATATCTCTGATCCTGGATTCAGCACATTGATACAATCACAAAAAGTTAATCAAAGCCTCTGCTTCTTTGGTAAATTGAGGAGATTTGGTCTGTTGCCAAATACTCTATCAAACTTATAAAACATATGGTAAAGAGCATACTGACTGGTTGTATCATCACCTGGATTGTTCACTCAAACTCCCAGGAAAGGAGGATGTAGAATGTACTAGACTAAGTGGGACCCGTTGGGTCCGTCACACAGGAGGCTTGGTCCCCCAACACAATATTCCACCACTCACTCAAAGCCCCCAACAGGGGTTGGACAAGCTAGATGCTGGAAGATTGTTCCCGATGTTGGGGGAGTCCAGAACAAGGGGTCACAGTCTAAGGATAAGGGGGAATTCCTTTAGGACCGAAATGAGGAAAACATTCTTTACACAGAGAGTGGTGAGTCTCTGGAATTCTCTGCCACAGAAGGTAGTTGAGGCCAGTTCATTGGCTATATTTAAGAGGGCGTTAGATGTGGCACTTGTGGCTAAAGGGATCAGGGGGTATGGAGAGAAGGCAGGTACGGGATACTGAGTTGGATGATCAGCCATGATCACATTGAATGGCGGTGCAGGCTCGAAGGGCCGAATGGCCTACTCCTGCACCTATTTTCTATGTTTCTATGTTTCTAACTGCCACAGGTGCAGCTCATTTCCCCTCATCCATTGCACTCTCTCCCCCTCCTCTTCACCCTCCCTCCTCTCCTCCCACAATCCCTCTCTCCCTCTCCTGTCCTCCGCCCTCAGTTACTCCCTTCCTCACTCCTCTCCCCTCCCTACCCCCTCTATCCCCCACTCCTCACCTCCCCATAGCCCCCCACTATCCCTCCTCACCTCCCCCACTGCCCACCTCTCCCTCTATTCCCCACTCTTTCCCCCTCTCCTCCTACCCTCCCCCAATCCCTCCCTCACCTCTCCTTTCCCCTCAGTCATTTCCTCGCTCCCCAACTCCTCGCCCCTCCCTACTCCCCTCCCTCTATCCCCTCTCCTCCCCAAGGATCTTGAGGTTGCCGCTCCTCTCCCTTCTTGCGTGCCCTGGAGGAGCATCAGCCATCGGCTGGGCCCGGAAGCACCAGCAGCTGCTGCCGTGCCGGTGTGTGGGCGGGGGGGGGGGGGGGGGGGGTGTGCTCGGAGATGTTGGAGACTTCTACTGGCCACCGACAGCGCCCCTCAGCTCCAGTAAAGACACGATGGCGCAGGAAAAGGGCAGACCATCCTGCGGAGTGACAGAAGAGACCAATCCACGTGGCGCTGACTTGCAGGAGAGGAGATCGATCTGCGCACGCGCGTTTTAAAATAATTTTAAACCTCGCTAACTTTTACAATATATCACCAATCGGAACGAAACTTGTTACACTCGCAGCACAAAGGAACGTTGAGTGAGCTGGCGAAAAATCGTAGCGCCATCCCGCACAGTTTTTGCGCAAATATAAAAAACGTGCAAACCGTTAAAGCACAAGTTCAGAGTGTTAGTTATGTACAAATAGACATTACCCAGTCTATCACAGGTACTGATTTCACCACCATAGGAGGTGCGACCCCCCAAAAGCAGTTAGTATCATCAAAGACCCATAAAGACTCTGGCCACGCTCTCATCTCACCACTACCACCAGGAAGAAAGTACAGGAATCTGAAAACTATGACCAAGCTCAAGAACAACCATCAAGTTCTTGAACGCTGCACACTAACCACAACTCTTTGTCAACAACTGTGATCGCTGTGGACTTTATTTTGGTTGCACCACTTACTTCAGTTTTGCACTGTTATGGTATATTACCAGGTATTACTGATTATTATTGATTATTATGATAGTTTATTGTATTATTGATTTTTGTATGTGTGCGTTATTGTATTAATGGACTTCTAAAGCTGCACCAAATAAGAATTTCATTTGTTCTGTTGTCAGTACATACATAGAAACATAGAAAATAGGTGCAGGAGTAGGCCATTCGGCCCTTCGAGCCTGCACCGCCATTCAATATGATCATGGCTGATCATCCAACTCAGTATCCCGTACCTGCCTTCTCTCCATACCCCCTGATCCCTTTAGCCACAAGTGCCACATCTAACGCCCTCTTAAATATAGCCAATGAACTGGCCTCAACTACCTTCTGTGGCAGAGAATTCCAGAGACTCACCACTCTCTGTGTAAAGAATGTTTTCCTCATTTCGGTCCTAAAGGAATTCCCCCTTATCCTTAGACTGTGACCCCTTGTTCTGGACTCCCCCAACATCGGGAACAATCTTCCAGCATCTAGCTTGTCCAACCCCTTAAGAATTTTGTAGGTTTCTATAAGATCCCCCCTCAATCTTCTAAATTCCATCGAGTACAAACCGAGTCTATCCAATCTTTCCTCATATGAAAGTCCTGACATCCCAGGAATCAGTCTGGTGAATCTTCTCTGTACCCCCTCTATGGCAAGGATGTCTTTCCTCAGATTTGGAGACCAAAACTGTACGCAGTACTCCAGGTGTGGCCTCACCAAAACCCTGTACAACTGCAGTAGAACCTCCCTGCTCCTATACTCAAATCCTTTCGCTATGAATGCTAACATACCATTTGCTTTCTTCACTGCCTGCTGCACCTGCATGCCTACTTTCAATGACTGGTGTACCATGACACCCAGGTCTCGTTGCATCTCCCCCTTACCTAATCTGCCACCATTCAGATAATAGTCTACCCTCATGTTTTTGCCACCAAAGTGGATAACCTCACATTTATCCACATTGTACTGCATCTGCCATGCATCTGCCCATTCACTCAGCCTATCCAAATCACCCTGCAGCCTCCAAGCATCCTCCTCACACCTAACTATACCCCCCAGCTTGGTATCATCTGCAAATTTGGAGATGTTGCATTGAATTCCCTCGTCCAAATCATTAATATATATTGTAAATAGCTGGGGTCCCAGCACTGAGCCTTGCGGCACCCCACTAGTCACTGCCTGCCATTCTGAAAAGGACCCGTTTACTCCTACCCTTTGCCTCCTGTCTGCTAGCCAGTTCTCTATCCACATCAATACTGAACCCCCAATACCGTGTGCTTTAAGTTTGTATGCTAATCTCTTATGCGGGACCTTGTCGAAAGCCTTCTGAAAGTCTAGATATAACACATCCACTGGTTCTCCCTTATCCACTCTACTAGTTACATCCTCGAAAAATTCTATCAGATTTGTCAGACATGATTTACCTTTCGTAAATCCATGCTGACTTTGTCCAATGATTTCACCACTTTCCAAATGCGCTGCTATCCCATCTTTAATAACTGACTCTAGCAGTTTCCCCACTACCGATGTTAGACTAACTGGTCTGTAATTCCCCGCTTTCTCTCTCCCTCCTTTTTTAAAAAGTGGGGTTACATTAGCTACCCTCCAATCCTCAGGAACTACTCCAGAATCTAAGGAATTTTGAAAAATTATCACTAATGCATCCACTATTTCTGTGGCTACCTCCTTGAGTACTCTGGGATGCAGACTATCTGGCCCTGGGGATTTATCGGCCTTCAATCCGTTCAATTTACCCAACACCACCTCCCGGCTAACCTGGATTTCACTCAGTTCCTCCATCTTATTTGACCCCCGTTCCACTGCTATTTCCGGCAGATTATTTATGTCTTCCTTAGTGAAGACAGAACCAAAGTAGTTATTCAATTGGTCTGCCATGTCCTTGTTCCCCATGATCAATTCACCTGTTTCTGACTGCAAGGGACCAACATTTGTTTTAACTAGTCTCTTTCTCTTTACATATCTATAAAAACTTTTGCAGTCAGTTTTTATGTTCCCTGCCAGTTTCCTTTCATAATCTATTTTCCCTTTCCTAATTAAGCCCTTTGTCCTCCTCTGCTGGATTCTGAATTTCTCCCAGTCCTCCGGTAGGCTGCTTTTTCTGGCAAATTTGTATGCCTCATCTTTTGTTTTTATACTATCCCTGATTTCCCTTGTTATCCATGGATGCACCACCTTCCCCGATTTATTCTTTTGCCAAACTGGTATGAACAACTTTTGTACTTCATCCATGCAGTCTTTAAATACCTTCCATTGCACATCCACTGTCAACCCTTTAAGAATCACCTGCCAGTCTATCTTGGCCAATTCACATACGGCAATGAAAAACTCTCTCAGTCTCTCTCTTAACTACTAAAAAAACTTCCTTACCCAAAACCTATGCTAAAAGAAAATCATCTTTAGTGAGGTTTATCAAAGGCCCACCTGCCCTGAATAACTGACAAATTGCTAAAATCAATGTGTCTTCTCTCTGCTAGTTTTAGTGGCAGGTGATCAGAAATGAGTACATACTGTAATCATTTGAGTTAGAAATGTACTGATGTTGCCATCTACTGGCGGGATTCTGCAATGATGTACCTATTCCGTAGAATTAGAGACGTGCTATCAAGCCTGTTACAGTGCGTAAAGGAAAGGATGCTGGGGTCAATTCTGTTTATTTGAGATCTATTGCTCTGCACAAGGGAGCATGGTGGATTCCAACAGACATTTCAGCAGAAGGAAATGAGGCAACATGCCCAACAACCAGCCAAATACTGTGTTTAGGATGGCACATTTAACACGGTGCAATAGCCTGAAGTGTTGGATTGTGCCAGAGGATATAAGAGTGGTATTTGTAGGGGTGGATCAAAGCATGACTGAGGAAGATATGGTAAAGGTGCAACATTGATTAGATGAGAAAATTGGAGGACAAAGTACTGCCATGTCAGAAGGACAGACAGCATGAGTAAGGAAAAGACGTCAGAAGAGCATGGGGGGGGGAACCCACTGAAATCCAACTGAATGCATCAAGGACAAGCAAGGGGACAATTGGCATTTGTCAGAACATTTTGGTATTGCTTTCATTCATAAAGGGCTCAAAAGTATGTGAGAAAGGACTCAGTAACTGTTAGATGAGATCATACACTGATCGCATCTAGCAACGCAATAAACTGGAAGGGAATGACAGCATAGCCTTGCTAAGCTTTCGAAGTAGCGAACCTTCCAGCGCTGGTATGGAGCTTGCTCATTTTCTTTGGTAGAAAGGACTGAAAGAACAATAAGATATACTCCATCCTGAAAGGCACCCACAATCAAGCTGCATTTATCAGATTTATCACCTATACACTTCATGAGATACAGCAGTAAACTGTCTGTACTTTCTTCCTCAAATATGAAGCGAAAGGGCAGGGCAGTCATTGGACTACGCTCATGGTTACTGATATGTGCAGCAAGGAACTGCAGATGCTGGTTTACACCGAAGATCGACATAAAATGCTGGAGCAACTCCGCGGGACATGCAGCATCTCTGGACAGAAGGAATGGGTGACGTTGCAGGTCGAGACCTTTCTACTTGAAACAAACTACTAGTTCTGTTTGAGCAGTTTTCCCATGAATAGTATCACTATCATATCTCCACATACTGCCATTCATTTGTCTAAATGCCATGTGTGTTGATTTATTACTCTGGTCCCGCTGGTTCCCGTTTCCCTGCCTGCCTTCCTGCACTGTTATGGTTTATGCATTGTCGTATAAATCTTGCCCATTAGTTGGAGGACGCCTGCCACTTGGAACTGGATGACATCTCTCCACAACTGCAAGCAGGAATGATGGCGATTCTTGTCCCAGGGCAAGTTCACTCATACAGCACATGGACAAATTCCGGCAGCATCCAACCAAGGACTGAGATGAGGAAAAACATTTTCACTCAGAGAGTTGTGAATCTGTGGAATTCTCTGCCACAGAAGGCAGTGGAGGCCAGTTCACTGGATGTTTTCAAGATTTAGCTCTTAGGGCTAACGGAATCAAGGGATATGGGGGAAAAAAGCAGGAACGGGATACTGATTTTGATCATATTGAATGGTGGTGCTGGCTCGAAGGGCCAAATGTCCTACAGCACCTATTTTCTATGTTTCTGTTTCTATTAGCACTGAAATGTTCACCCAGATCCTTCCCACACTCTCTCCAGAGTCTCCAGGTTTGAACTGAAACCAATGTGTCACTTTCTATTTTAAATACGGCAGGCGTTTAACAGATGCCTTTTACATCACTGACCTGCTGGCGAAGCACTCAACATACAGCTTGACATTCGTGACTCATTGTGAATCATTCTATCCACCATTCATCCCAGGCTGCCTGTTGTTACAGCACATTAAATTCTGCTCACATTTCCACTCACTGACATGATCAGCAAATTCCTTGCCAAGGGGCTCCACACAGAAACTCCTATTTTGTTCTGAGGTAAAAATATGACAGCCAGCGGACTAATGTAATCCTCCCACTTACATCCTCTTTAAACACAATGAATTGTAACGAGGGCTCACCTGGTGGTAAGTGGCCTGCCACTGATGAGGACCAGGCCTTGGCTCTGTGTGTGTCAGGATACAATTTATTGGACTCTCAAAGAAGATCTGGCCTTCTCAGTAGCATAGGAACAAAAATAGCAAACACAATGAATAACGTCCACAGCACTTGGACCTTTTATGATTTAAAAATATATATTTTTACAGCTGTCACTTATGCAAACCTTCAGATTAGATGTTGGTGCCAAATAGTGTACATAAGCTTCCATTTTTTTTTCCAGAAGGAATATGGCAGATAAAAACATTAGCTGAGAAACATTGGAGGGGTTATTATTAAATCACCTGTTGCTGCTTCTTAATGAATTGATAGCCATTAATGTTGCATTTTGCTGTTTATTCTCTCAGTGGGAGTCTAGTGTTGATTTGCGTGTTGCCAAACTAGAATGCCGAGAGTTACAATAACACTGTAACTTCATGCTAACTAGGTTGTAATTCTAAATCTGTATTTAAAAAAAAATGTGGTTTATTCTGCGCAGTACAGACTCTATACAGATAGCATGCGATACAGAGCCACATAAAAAACACCAGTTTTACAGCTGTCAATAATGCAAGTCCTTGGGGTTTTATTTTTCTAGTTCCTTTCAAACAGATGATCTGCACCAGGATATTCCCGGAGGATTTAATCTGGTGCATAAGGGTTACAATGAACATGATTAAATTCACTGACTAGCAGCCAGAAATCTTGTCAAAGCAGCCAAACTTGTATATGAATCCCATCACAGCAGCTGGAGAGTTTGAATTAAAATTAACAAAACCTGGAATAAAAGCATTGCCTCAGTGAGGGTAACCACGAAGTTACTGGACTGATGGAAAAACACATCTGTTTCACCTTGGGAAGAGAATCTGTCATCTGTATTTGGTTCGACCTACATGTGAGTCCAGACTCAACAATGTGGTTGACCCTCAACCTCCAGTACCGTATAATGCAAGATAAATAATCACAGCTGAGATTGCCAATGATGTCCACAACCATGAATGACTAAGTAAGATTTAATCTGCTAAAGGCTTTCCATCATGTACTGACTCCCGCTTTCAATTTCCTTTTATCTCGTGGATGTGCACTCTTTATCCAAAGCCATTTGGATAACTATTCTCTATTTATGGACGGCTACTTTCCATAAAGACATTGTACCCTGGCCAGCTGTGAACAGGAAAATAATCATCTCTTCTCCTCTGAATCTCAAAACAGCCAGACAACCAGAAGAATAATACTGGAAAAAAAGCACCAAGAATTGCTAATGGTATGAATGTCAAATGTTCCATTCCCTACAAAAGAGTAAGGAAAGTCAACTTATGTCCTGACCGTTTCTTTCCATCTCAAAAATAAAACAAGCTACTTGCAATCTCATTTTGCCCGAGATATGAAATTGCAAGAATGCTTCTAAACTGCCTCTTCCCGAAAACAGATCATGGAAAGTCAACATCTCATTACACTTTTTTTCCATCTCAAAAATAAAACAAGCTGCTTGCCATCACCTTTTGTCTGAGATATGAAATTACAAGAATAACTCTTAACTGTTTCTTCCCTAAAGGCTGAAGAGCTCCTCCAAACTCTAATATGCCAAGGTAAAAGTGTACACAATCCTCACTGCATGATAAAAACACAGGCAGAAATGTAAACAGCTTTACAGCTATATTTTGTAAGCTTATGGAGGATCTTTCTCAAATTCTGTTGCCCTCAAAACTTAATCACCATCCTTTTGTCCAAGTCACCTGCAAGCCATGACCCTTACCATTGGATGTATCATAGACCCAATCCTAGTGCATAGTGCAGTCACGTAAAGACATGTCACCCAAACAACTGTCCCCTCCAACTACTCAGCAATTCTTCACCTGCAACTAGCTTCCTGCTAGAGTAAACTAGATCTACAGAATGCACCAACGGTCTACTACAATTTGATGGCTGAATTTGATGTGGTATTGGTTCTTGAATGGAGTTGGCAAAGGTGTGATGTTCCCGTGTAATGCTGGTACCCAACGGGTCCCACTTAGTCTAGTATTTTCTAAAAGTCAGTGAGATTTTTGCATGTAGAAAAACCTCCTGATGTGTAATGAACAGCACCATTTAAAATACATTCAACTGCACCGGCTCATTGAATAGGACCTCGTTTTGACACTCCCGAAACTTCACTCACTCGCCTAGACCTGCAACAGACCCCAATTCTACTTCATCCTACAGAAGATCCATATCTTCAATCAACAATTCCTGGCCCACTCCCCCAAGGACCTTAAACTCGTCCGCCCCCCGGCTGCTCCTGCCACCGACAGTCTTCGACTCGACCGCCTGCAGGCCCCGGGCCCCAACTCTGCCCCGCGCTGCCTGCCCGATACCACGATGCCATCATGGCCACGAGGAGCAGCACCAGCACTCACTGCCTCTCCGACCGACCTCGGGCCTGAACCACCGAGGACGCCGCCTTTGCCGGCCTCCACATCGATGCTGCCGCCGACCTTAGCCTGCCTACCAATGATGCCGATCCTCGCCGCCTCCGGGCCCATGGAACATCACCCGCTGCACCGGGCCCATGGAACATCACCGCCACACTGGGGCCTACTCACCTCGCCGCCGCACCGGGCCCGTCGTACATCGCTGCCGCACTGTGCCCACTGACCATCCGCCCAAAGGGACCTCCCACGCTTCGCCCACTGACCCAGAATTCACTCGCTGCAGGCTTCCACCATCGACTCCACCACCCTCGCCACTCCACCGCTCTCCAGCAGACCGCAGCCGTCAGCTTACCTGCATCCTGGGCTCAGCATCGGGCCTGGAGACGATGTCTGGTGGGTGGGTGTTGGGTGGTCAGAAAAGGAGGGGATATGAGGACTATAGTGTGGGTGGGGAAGAGCTGGGGTAATATGGTTAGAGGGGGAGGGGGAAGACCCCGTGGAACAACCACTGATGTTACCAGGATTGGGGGGACTGGCACTAGGACCCAGCGCAGTCAAACCCAGGGGAGTTGGAGTCTGCAGTGTGGAAACTCCATCATTTTTGCCACCACCAACGCGACTCCTCCATTTGCCACATCTTCCCATCTCCTCCCCTGTCTGCTTTCCGCAGAGACCGCTCCCTCCGTAACTCCCTGGTCAATTTGTTACTTCCCACCCGTACCACCCCCTCTCAGGACACTTTCCTTTGCAACTGCAGGAAATGCTACACTTGTCACTTTACCTCCCCCCTTGACTCCATTCAAGGACCCAAGCAATCGTTCCAGGTGCGACAGAGGTTCACCTGCACCTCCAACCTCATATATTGCATCCGCTGCTCTAGATGTCAGCTAATCTACATCGGTGAGACCAAGCGTAGGCTTGCCGATCACTTAGCCGAACACCTCCGCTCAGTTCGCAATAACCAACCCGATCTCCTGGTGGCTCAGCACTTCAACTCCCCCTCCCATTCCGAATCTGACCTTTCTGTCCTGGACCTCCTCCACGGAGGAGCAGCACCTCATATTTTGCTTGGGCAGTTTGTACCCCAGCGGTATGAACATTGACTTCTCTAATTTCAGGTAGTCCCAACTGTCTCCTCCCCTTCTCAGCTCTCCCTCAGCCCTCTGGCTCCCCCTCTTCCTTTCTTCTTCCCCCCCACCACCACCCTCACATCAGTCTGAAGAAGGGATTTGGCCCGAAACGTTGCCTATTTCCTTCGCTCCATAGATGCAGCTGCACCCGCTGAGTTTCTCCAGCATTTTTCTCTACCTTCATTGAATCTACAGCTTTTATGATCCAAAAGTCCTCCTAAAACATCTCTGCTCATCCATCATGCCCAGGACTCACAGCTTTCTGCACCTATATATGTCCTGCCCAGGTTATGTCAGGGTTCCTTGCCCGTGAATCATTCAGAACGTGAATAGTTCACAAGCTAGAAATGCAGCCATGAATCAAGATCCGACAAGGCAGAAGATGCCACAGCCCCACAGATGTTGGTAAATCCATACCGCCAGTCTCCCAAATACTCATACGTACACAGAGTGTATACAAGTCAGGTGTTCATGAGCTGGAGAGGACCTCCATTGAGTAAAGCAAACATGTCTTTTTTACAATACTGGAAAGATTTTAAGGAACAAGATTGTTATTCAGTTTTTTACACCAATACACTGTCCTTATCAAAAATCTACCCACCTTATAAATAACAGATATAAATTAGATACCGTCAAAACCGAAAGTCAAAAACTTTTTTCACGGCAGACAAATCTTCATTGTTTTACCACCAATTTGGACCAAAAATTAGTGACATTAAAAACGGTGCCACATATAGTCATGAATATTTAATTCATGAATAAACTTCATATGGCCCCTCATGCATAAACGTTTTGATAATGATCTAGGGAAATATCTTCATCAATACCGAGAGAAAACCATACAGTAACAGAAATATAATACAGTACAGTAAAAATCCTGTAACAGTCGTTGTGCTTGGTGTCCATTGTCACAACAACTGTTAACAGGGTCAGTACCTCCGTAAGTTAAATCACGGAGGCTCCAAACCTCTAATGCTTTTCAAAAATCCTATGGTAGTAGCAATTATTCGGCGAGTCAATTATTTTTTTTTATTTTCCAATTTAATATATCAAAAACGTTGTGGTGTCAAAAAGACAACGACCATTTAGGATATATTTTCAGACTTTTTAAAATCAACAAAAAAAAATTTTTAGGACATAAATTGGTCATCAAAAGTAGGAAACTGAGCCAATCTTCAATTTGATAACACACCGTCTCTTCTTTACCTTTCGTACGGACCAAGTCGCTAACTTCAATCCTTCTTGTCAACTTTGGGAAGCTCTGCAATGACCGATATGGACACATTTTACTTACTAAAAAATCATCCCAAATCAAACCTTCTGACTAATCATCGGCCATCGATATAGCTGAAATCCATAAGGTAATGTACCGTTTAGATCACATTGGTGAAAATGTTTGGTTTTCACTAATAATGTAACGTTCATTTTCTGGGACAGCAAACCTTTCAGTGTCCACCGAACGTACGTTTGTGTGTATGATGTGTAACGCGCGTTGCGGTGTCCACTCAGATGGATGCAGTATTCTACTACATGATCATGTGAATGAAGTGGAAATGGTGTTTGCAATTTTATTGTTCCATGTGGTATTCATAAACATAGAAAGGAATAAGAAATGCATGCACTTACTGTGCCAACCAGGTCACTGGTGGACACAACGCGACAACCGTTACACAATGTATTTGTGTATGCTGATGCCATTTTCGGAAACTTGCCATCAATGTGCTGTATTTTCTTATATTTATTGTTGATGCTATGTTAGTATTTTGAAGTTTGACCCGTGTGCCATGGTACACCAGTCATTGAAAGTAGGCATGCAGGTGCAGCAGGCAGTGAAGAAAGCAAATGGTGTGTTAGCATTCATAGCGAAAGGATTTGAGTGTAGGAGCAGGAAGGTTCTACTGCAGTTGTACAGGGTTTTGGTGAGGCCACACCTGGAGTATTGCGTACAGTTTTGGTCTCCAAATCTGAGGAAAGACATTCTTGCCATAGAGGGGGTACAGAGAAGATTCACCAGACTGATTCCTGGGATGTCAGGACTTTCATATGAGGAAAGACTGGATAGACTCGGCTTGTACTCGCTGGAATTTAGAAGATTGAGGGGGGATCTTATAGAAACTTACCAAATTCTTAAAGGGTTGGACAAGCTAGATGCTGGAAGATTGTTCCCGATGTTGGGGGAGTCCAGAACAAGGGGTCACAGTCTAAGGATAAGGGGGAATTCCTTTAGGACCGAGATGATGAAAAAACATTCTTTACACAGAGAGTGGTGAGTCTCTGGAATTCTCTGCCACAGAAGGTAGTTGAGGCCAGTTCATTGGCTATAATTAAGAGGGCGTTAGATGTGGCACTTGTGGCTAAAGGGATCAGGGGGTATGGAGAGAAGGCAGGTACGGGATACTGAGTTGGATGATCAGCTATGATCATATTGAATGGCGGTGCAGGCTCGAAGGGCCGAATGGCCTACTCCTGCACCTATTTTTCTATGTTTCTATGTGCAGTATTGTAAAAAGACACAAATGCCACAAATCAAGTCAATAGCACTTCAACGATGCCCTATTCATATATATATATATATATATATATATATATATGAATAGGGCATCGTTGAAGTGCTATTGACTTGATTTGTGGCATTTGTGTCTTTTTACAATATATATATATATATATATATATATATATGCCACCATTGAAATGCGACCATTTGGGTTACAGATATATGCTTTCACAGAAACGCTGAAGGATATGTCACCAAATCTATCAACCATACATAGGTGTATGGTAGAAAGCATACTAATTGGTTGTATCGCAACATGGTTTAGTAATTAAAGTGCTCAAGGACGAACAAGCCCACAAAAGTGATGGATGTTGATTAGCTCCATCGAACTACAGGAAGCTGCCCTCGAGGGCAGCTACTATTAAAGACTTACACCATTCTGGCATTGTACTCATCTCGCTACTACCATCAGTAAGGTGGTACATGAGCATGGGAACTGTTATCTCTAGGTTCAAGAACAGCTTGTTCCCAACAACCATCAGCTTATTGAACTGCCCTGCAGAACTATAACTGTTACCCCACTTCAGTACCAAACAACGATGGACTTTGCACTAAGGTTAGACAGATCAGCCATGGACAGATCAGTCACAGAAAGGCATAGTAGACTTGATGGGCCGATTGGCCTAATTCTACTATTCCTTAGGACCTTATGACTACATATATAGGCCTGTACTATTACATCTTTGTTGATCTAGAATAACTGATCATTTATTGCATATTTATTTCTTGAGTCGTTGCATTTAATGTGTCCGTAAATCTGCAGCAAGCGTTTCATTGTTCCAGTCACAACGCATATGACAATAAAACACTCTTAAAAAATAATCAATGAACTGAAATGGTTCAGGTTTCTTAATGTCACAGATACCAACGTACAGTGAAAAGCTTTCTTTTGCATACCATCCAATCACATCGGATAATACAGGTCCACTAACGATTTTCCGGCAGCCTTGTCATATTATCCGTTTTGCCAAACTTAAGTACAATAGATAGAGTGAACGGGAAAAAACTTGAGGACAGAATATAGTTCTCAGCATTGTAGCACACCAGTTCCATAGACAAAGCTCAATGTCTGCAAAGGGCTAGAAGTGAATTGGACAGTACCTGAGCTTATGGAAGGACCATTCAGAAGTCTGGTAACAGAAGGGAAGAAGCTGTTCCTAAGTCTGGTGATGCACACTTTCAAGCTTTTGCATCCTCTGCCCCATGAGAGTAGAGAGAAATTGCAAGGGCGGGTCAAATGATGATGTTGGCTGCTTTTCCAGGGAAGTATGAAGTGTAGATGGAGTCAGTTGTAGGGATTCTGATCTGCGAGATGGACCGGGCTACATCCACAACTTCTTGAAATGTCTAACGGTCTTGGGCAGAGCTGTTCCCAATCCAAACCAAGAATATTCCTCATTGCGTGTATTTCTTGCACAGTTTGAAAAAAATTCTCACATTCGTGTAAATCTATTTTTGGTATTATTCACAATGCACCTTCCTAAATCCCATGACCACTATTATGATCACTAAATTTCCAAAGTGATACTCCACCGGGCGCAATAGAGTGCAAGGGGATCTTCCCGAACGTTGACGCATGGACAAGACGTTGGCCCCTCACGTCTACCAGGAGCGACTGCGCGTGCAAGAAATCGGCTCCCAGCAGCGGCTGCGCCACGTCCGCGATGATGAATGGCCAGATGAAATGGCACGCGCCGAATATGACGGGAACCATATGTGCGGATTTGACTGCCATTCGCAGCAGTTAAGGGGAGGGGAACAGGTGTCCAGTCCGGATGAGAGCAAAACGCTGACCTCCACCCTGGTGTCCACCATGAAACTGAGACCCGAGCGCCGGTCCCAGGCATACAGGCAATGGATCCTGCCGGCCACCACGGTGACTATCGGCAGCCGGCACCGACGTTTCTCAGAAACAAACATGGTTGGCGGCATTGGCGGGCCGCTGAACCCAGCGTTGGTGGTAAAAACACCACATCCTTTTCCCTGGATCTCCTGGCTCCTGCTCAGCCATCTTCCTTTCCGGTGCCACTTGTCTAGTCTGTGGCTCTGTGGAGCCTCTTGCGGGCGTGGTCCTGGGTCACTGTGCCTTCCAGAGCGCTGAATCGATCTGGTCCAGGTATTCCAGCGCACCCACTTCCTGCCAGCCGGACAGCCACAGCTCGTTGGCGCGCACCGCTGGCTTCAGCAGATCCTCCAAGCTCTCCCCCGAGAGCTGCCGGCGGATGTCGCGCGGCAAATTCGAACAGAGGGCAGGGCTGGTTGGTCGCCACCCATGAGCGCGAGCATCTCGCTCATGAAGGCCGAGGGCTTCCGGTCGCCTAGCGCTTCCCACACACCGAGACGCCTCCCTCCAGAGCCGAGGGTTCGTTGTGCCCGCGGCTTGCCACCAGGTGCCGCCACCACTCCTTGATATTGAAAGAAAATAATCACAACATGTTGGACAAAAAGAAATCAAATGGGTTCAGTATCTAGGCCAGCATAGCAGTCGTGAATAGAGACAGCAGGTAGTGTATGGGTAAGTGCTCATGAAACCCTCTTCGCTGATACAAAACAGATATGCAAACATTTTTATTGCTACAAACAGTACTGCAGATACGATACGATAGAACTTTATTTATCCCAGGAGGGGAAATGATCTGCAAACACTCATAAAAAATACATGAAACATGAAATTAAAGTGACGAGTGGAAAGGATTGGGGATGTGCAAAGATTGGGGGGGGAGGGGGGGGGAAAAAGAGGAGTCAGTCTCAGTCTACCCCACGACAGAAGAGCGAGGAGTTTTACAATGTAATAGCCACAGGGAAGAAGGAACTCCTGTGGCGTTCTGTCCTGCATCTTGGTAGAACCAGTCTGTTGCTGAAGGTGCTCCTCAGGTGGACCAGTGTGTTATGGAGAGGGTGAGCAGTATTGTCCAGGATGCTCTGCAGTTTGGGGCGCATCCTCCCCTCCCCAAGACCACCTCCCATGAATCCAACTCCGGCCCCAAAACGGAGCCAGCCTTCCTGATGAGTTTGTTAATCCTATTGGTGTAAGCGGCCTTTGCCAGCTGCTCCAGCACACAGCAGCGAAGAAGATGGCACTGGCTACCACCGAATGGTAGAACATTTGCAACATCTTACTGCAGGTGTTGAAGAAGTGAATCCTTCTCAAAAGTACAGCAGCCTCTGTCCCTTCTTGTACAGGGCCTCAGCCTACCTGGACCAGTCCAGTTTACTATCCAGGTACACACCAAGGTATCTACCTGGTACAATCCAGGTACACTCCAAGGAACACTCCTGGTAAACTGCACATTGACACCATTGATGGAGAACAGGGGACAGGAGTGTTCCTCTCCTCCTAAAGTCTGCCATTAACTCCTTAGTCTTGTTGGAATTGAGCTGCAGGTGATTCAGTTCACAACACTCAATAAAGTCGTTGATAACACTTCTGTATTCAGTTTCCCTCCCCTCACTAATGCAGCCCACAATTTCAGAGACATCTGAAAACATCTGCAGGTGGCAGGAGACCGAGTTATATCTGAAGTCTGAGGTGTAGATGGTGAACAGGAAGGGAGAGAGGACTGCTCCCTGTGTTTCTCACCACCATGTCCAAGTTCTGTAGCCTGACATATTGTGGTTGTCCAGTCAGGTAGTTGGTGATCCAGGACATTAATGGAGCATCCACCCGCATCTTCGTCAGTTTGCTCCCTAGCAGTGCAGGCCAGACAATGTTAAAAACACTGGTGGTCAAAAAAACCTACTCGCACAATGCTTCCTTGCTTATCCAGGTGAGCATAGGAACAATGGAGCAAGTGGATGATGGCATCTTCAACCCCCATCTTTATTTTGTAAGTGAACAGCAGGGGGTCCAGGTAGGGTTAAATCAGGGGTTGCAGGTGAGTGAGCAGCAGCCTCTCCAGGAACTTAATGATATGTGAGGTCAGCGCCATGGAGGAGCTGGGGCGCGCCTTCTTTGGTACAGGAACCAAGCAGGATGTCTTTCACATCACAGGAACCCTCTCCAGGCTCAAGCTGAAGATATGTTGATGTACTCCGCACAACTGGCTGGCACACGCCTTGAGTACCCTAGTGCTGACACTATGGGGACCGGTGGCTTTGCCTGGGCGGAGTCTTTTCAGTTCCTTCCGTACCTGCTCAGCCTTGATGGTCAGGCACAACAAAGAAAGGGCAGAGGAAGTGGACCAGGGGATTTGAGGGGGAGAGTCTGTTGGGGAGCAGGGGGTAGAGCAGGCAGAGGCCCCGCCATCAAATCTATTAAAATACAGGTTTAGCGTGTTGGCCCAGTCCTGATTGCTTTCCATCCCCAGGCCACTGGTCTTCTTGTAGCCTGTAATGCTCTTCATACCTCTCCACACATCCCTCATATTGTTCTGTTGAAGTTTCAGCTCCAGCTTCCTCCTGTAGGCGTCCTTGCTCTGTCTCAGTCTCGCCAGCAGGTCTTTCTGCACCCGTTTCACCTCCTCCCTGTCACCATGCCTGAAAGCCCTCTTCTTCTGGTTCAAAAGGGCCTTAATGTCACTGGTGAGCCAGGGCTTGTTGTTGGGGAAACACTGTAGCCTCCTCAGGGACAACATTATCCACGCAGAACTGGTAACACAGTCCGTGAGTCCATCAATATCCTCTCCATGGGGACTACAGAGTGCATCCCATTCTGTGACCTCAAAACCGCCCTATGGAGCATCACAAGCCTCCTGTGACTACCTTCTCACTGACCTTGTGGTCACAGGCAGCCTCTGGATCATTGTCTTATACCTGGGTAGGAGGTGAACCAGGTTATAGGGGGGGTTAAAATGCAGTTTTTTCATGCCTGCCGGAGTTATATTTTCTCTGGCTGCAGCTGATGCTGAAGAATTGTTCCGACTGTCGGTCTGTGAATTTTTTTTTTTGAAACGCGGGACAATGTCAGTGCTGGAGTTGAAAAAAACACAGCTTCTAATGCCGTAAATGCCGACAACGAGGGCGGATTTCACATACGGGACAGCTAAAGGTAAGCCGTTTATTTTACATATAAACTTGCTTCTTAAGATGACCTTAGTCCAAATTTTACATTGCGAAAAGGTGATTTAGGTCCCATACAAACCGGCAGTGTTTTTCTGCCGATATGGGGTTTAAATTCACCGCAAACCGCAACGTTCCAACCGATCGCGTTCCACAAAAACCCACTCGCAAGATGATTTAAATGGCCATTAATTTACGGGAATTAAACACAAAATTCCTTCCATTTGGCCTATAAATTAATGACAATGAGATTTAAAAATCATGTTATATTGTGAATTATTGTGTGAATGTTATTTGGACACTTGGGCTATTTAGAAATGTTAATCTTTTCTTAAGAAATGGATAGATGTTTAGATCTAGTAATTGAATTTTGTAATTAGCTACAATTAGGTAACTAACTAATTATATGCTTTAATTTCAGGTCATCCAAGTAAGATTGTTTCATATTTGTTTCAGAATGCTTCAATCTAAAATAACAGAACATTTATTTTAGTTCTCTTAATTTTGAAGAAAGTTATGGGCTTTTGACTGTCCTCGATCACAGCTTTTGTGTTCAGTCAATGGAAAAGCAATCGGGAACAAGATGCTAATTTCCGAGTATGAAAATGGCCATAACATTTTTAATACTGAAGATATGAAAGTGAATTAGGTGTCAAATTTTACTTCGGAGTCACGTGAGTGACTACGTGAAGAAGACCCCGCCTGGCGCTGGATCGGCATTACGTCGACACTATCGGCAAAGGAAGAGCTGCAGAGCGCAGCTCCAGCACAGCGGTAAGGAAACGGCCCGCAGGTAAGTAAAATTATTTTACTTCCAGGGCGTTTTCTTAAAACTCCGTAGGCTGGTAGGAAACCAGCAGGAGTTTAAATAAAAATAAAAAATAAAAATGTTTTTTTTTTTAAAAATCGCGGGTAAAACGTGCGTCCCGGGGTGTAAAAAGTCGGGACAGCAGACTATTGCGGAGCGGTTCCGATACCGGTGGCCGATTGAAATACCCGTTAGGGAGCCTTTAGTTGCTCCACAAACAAAACTTGAAAACCCAGTGCCTAAAAAGTAAAAAGAGGCTTGAAAGGCCTGAGGTTTCTAAAAGATCCTGTAAGGTAAGCCTAAAATTGGCTAAGTATGGATCTAATGGAGGAAATACTCCAAATTATATCAACCAAGGGTCTAAGTACCCAGAATATTCCCAGGCAGCCCCTGAGGGGGTTCCATATCGTGAATATGGTGCCAATTCGAATTGGGAATTTGAAACCCCAGTGCCTGGGTATGGACTGGAGGAAGTCTCCTTGAACGAGTTTCAGGAGTACCAGGGCTGTATGAGACAGACCCTGAAAGTGGTGTTTGTGGTCAGAAGTACCCACCACAATGCAAATCCGGGTGTGTCTGAGGGGCACAAAGTTACTATACCTGGTGGAGGCGGTGAGGCCATGGAAGGAACCTGGCGGCCAATGTTAATTATATGGTCTCTCACCTGCCTCAAGAAGCTGTTATGGTTGAAACAGCAGATTTGCATTTAAACATGTGCTCGCTTCGGCAGCACATATACTAAAATTGGAATAACACAGAATATAAGAAACATTAGGATGCGCAAGGATGACGCAAATGCATGAAGCATTCCAAAACACCTTTAAGAAGGTACCTGGTAAATCCGGGTTTTGGGCGCCAATGTCAGCAATTATGCGGGCGCAGGAATTACGATTAAAAGAATCCTCAAACTAATTGGCATCACTGTCTTTTAAGACAAGCTGGAAGGTTGTGGAATGACTAAAGTTCAGAATAAAACAAAATATGTTAGGTTTATTCTGCAAACTCATTTGAGTTAAATTATATAAATGGAAGATTGCCATTCGGCCTCTTTTACATCCAAAGATTTACAGGACAAGCAATGCTCAAACTCCTGGTTATTGATTCGGAGGAAATCTGTTTAAGCAAATTAAGTATGGATGAAGGGGAAAAAACTGTTGGTCTTATGAAACCCTTCAGTTGGCCAGTAGGCTGGTCATATGGAAAAGGGATTTGATTTGAGCCGAGGAAGGAGTATGATAAGGAAGAATTTCCAGCCAGCAAATCGCTTCTCGGCTTTTTGGCTAAGATTAAGTATGGTATCTGTTCTTATCAGTTTAAATCTGATACGTCCCTTATCTAGGGACCATATATTAAATAAAATAACGAATGTACACCCATATTTTGGGTAAGGAGGTAATTTTGTCAAACAGTTGGAGAGGTACAAAACTTAATCCTATTAAAGAGGATGTTTGGATGAACCTCAGATTGGTGGTAGACTCCAAATGTTGATGATGAAGAGGTATGGATCCATTGCGACACAATAACCTTATCATTCTTCATGTTTATAGTCTTGTAATAATTCAAATTGACAAAGACGTAAGAATTTGTGTGAGGAAGGAGGTATTGAGAAACAGGAAAGGATCCACAACAATTGTATCAAATATTTCCCCAGACCGTAGAAGATGGGGTTGTAGAATCATGTTAGATCTCACACAATTAAATATATTGTCCAGTAAATTTTTTTTAAATGGACACATTCAACACTGCAATACAGCAGGTATCAACAGGTGGTTATATGGCTACAATAAATTGAAGAGATGCATATTTCGGTCCCAATTCACCATAATTTCGTAGGTAATTAAAGTTTATGGATGAGACAGTTTGTGGTTCTACAAGCTTTGCCTTGAAGGATTAAGCCAGCATTTGCACTGCTTTAGGCACAAAAGTACATCGTTATGGCTTATCTAGATGACATTTAATTGTCAATGCTAATCAGGAGCCAGGTGGAAAATTAGTCTCAGCAACTACAAGTTGTTTGAGAAGTTGGGTTCCTGATCCATCCAACAAATCTAAGTTACAGCAATCCCAAACCATTGAATATCTGGGGTTTGAGATTAACTCAGTTACCATGTTGGTAACTTTACCAATGGATAAGTGTTGGATTTGACAAATGTGTGTCAAGACCTGATTTACAAACCTTATCCCTCCATCCGAGAGGTTGCCAAGGTTATTGGTAAATTGGCAGCAGCATTTCCAGACAGTAGAGTTTGGTCGTCAACATTACCAAAATCTTCAAAGGGCAAAAACTCAAGCGCTTATTCAGCGAGCAAGCCATTTGATAGGCCAATGCAATTGCCTAAGGGAACTTTATCAGAATTACATTGGTGGATTGAGAATTTTCCATAAGCTGCTAAGAACTTTGTAGTTCATCAGCCAGTAGTGTTTTTGCAAAATGACGAAGTTCTCTCGGATGGGGGGGGGCTACGGATAATGATACCAGCTGTAGAGGCAGATGGGCTGTCCAAGAGGAGTTATTGTTCCAAACATATGGTATTAATTATTTGGAGCTCTTGGTAACATTTTATGTATTAAAAGCTTATTGCCCTTCATTAAAGGATTTGCATGTCCAAGTACAAATAGATTATACCACAGCTGTGGCATATATCAATCACATGGGTGGTGTCAGATCAATATCATGTGATCATCTGGTAAACCAGATGTGGCAATGGTGTATGGCAAAAAATATTTGGCTTTCAGCTATTTATCTCTCGGGGAGAGACAATGTTGTGGCAGACAAAAGATCACGAATATTTAAAGACAATACAGAATGGATGTTAATCCACATAATTTCAAAATATTGTCAGTCGGTATGGAGTACCGGACATTGATCTGTTTGCATCTAGATTGAATCACCAATTGCCCAAATACGTGTCTTGGGGAACACGATCCAGGGGCAGTAGCGGTGGATGTTTTCTCGCTACACTGGGGAATTTGTTCTTTTATGATTTTCCCCATTCTGTCTCATTGGGCAATGTCTCAATAAAAAGCGCAAGACGCTGTCGAAGGCAATTTTTGGTGGTGTCAGATTGGCCCACGCAGTCATGGTTCCCATTGATGCTAATATGATTATTGAACCATGTATGACAATTCCCAGTTGCGACAATCTGTTGACACAACCAGTAACAAAAGGAATTCATCCATTGCATGATCATATGTATTTGTTAATCTGCAGGTTCTGACCAGACCATTGCAAGAGTTGTACTGTGGGACAGGACCATGGATGTTATAGTTGCAGCTTGGAGGAATAGCACTAAAACAATATAAGTCGCATATAAGGAAATGGGAAGTTGTACACAGTCAAAGATATCTTATCATACTGCAAACATTTCAAATGTATTAGAGTTCCTTGCTGGGTTACAGTTTGATGAGCATTTGAGTTATAGTGCCATTAATTGTGCTCGTAGTGCATTGTCATCCTATTTAGGACAAATTTCAGGTCGGAATTCAGTTGGGTCTCACCCATTAGTATCCCGATTCATGAAAGGAATTTCAATAAAAATCATCCTAAACCCATATATACAGGGATTTGGGATGTTAGCATTGTTCTCACTTTGTTTAAACAATGGACTCCAATTAATTCAATGTCTTTGCAGAAATTAACATTCAAGGTGGTAAAGTTAATGGCATTGGTATCAGCTCAAAAAGAGTACAAGCTTTGCAGTTGTAACGGTTGGATTGCATGCATGTGACTACAGATAACATTATGTTTTATGTTTATGACTTGATCAAACAAAGCAGACCAGGAAGAACTGGAATGAAGGTAATGTTTAAAGCATATCCTATTGATGAAACATTGTGTGTGGTTAAGCATTTAACTCAATACATTGAGGTAACCAAAATCTCAGAGGTTCTGAGAAAGTGTTATTAATAACACACAAAATCCACATACAAAAGGTTTAGTTCAAACTATTTCTGGATGGTTTGTGTCTAGCAAGAATAGCTACTGATGTGTTTAAATTTGACTCCACTAGGGCAGCAGCTACGTCCGTGGCAAAGGTACAGGACGTGCTACTCGATAACATTTTAGAGGCCGCAGGGTGGTCTAGAGAAGAGATTTTCAAAGTTCTAGAATAAACCTGTTGTCACGGTGCCAGGTTTGGACACACAGTAATGGGTTCTCTTTAATGCTTGCTTTGTTTTATATTATCGATTTATATTATCGATTTATGTTACCATTGACAACATTTATCAATTTACTTTGTAATTTTCCCCTAAGATAGAGGGGTTATTATTAAAAAATTGTTCTTTTTATGCTTAAAGAACTTATTACATAAATTGTAACAATGTCCTAAAAATACTATTTACTCACTACTGTTTTGACTAAACAGAGTCGTATGAAATGAATTTACGACATGAAAGACACAGAGCTTCAAAATCTTCACGTAGTCACTCACGTGACTCCGAAGTAAAATAGTGAGATTAAACGAGAACTTACCAGTTCGAAGTTTCATCTTTATTTTATGAGGAGTTACGATGAGGGATTACGTGCCCTCCACTCCCAACCCTCATAATGTAAATGATCATCTGGTAGTTCTAGTCTATTTTGAGCCTTACTATTTTACTTCGGCTATTGGTTTCTGTGTTTTTCATGCCGCTGCTTTGAAGTATGCCGATCCAGCGCCAGGCGGGGTCTTCTTCACGTAATCCCTCATCGTAACTCCTCATAAAATAAAGATCAAACTTCGAACTGGTAAGTTCTCGTTTAATCTCACTATTAAACTTCTTTTTGTGCTTTATCTGATGGGATAAATTGCAGACTTGATTTTTTTAATCTCAAAATGTTGTAACATTGCTCCAGGTTGTGCAGGTTCTGCCAGTGACAGAAGGGCTATGGAGCCGTATCCTCTTTAACATTGGCAAACAGCAGGTCCAATGATTTCATATCCCTGGTGGGACAGCCAATAAACTGAGGGGAAATGGGTAGGGTAGTGTACAGAGTCACGTGGTTGAAATCCCCCAAGATTGCGATGAAAGCACTCGGGTGCTGTGTCTGGAGTCTCGCGGTGACTGTGTGGATGATTTCACTCACGTGCAGCGGATTGGCGGACAGGGGAATGTGAACAGCCACCACAATGGCATGTGAGAATTCCCTGGGCATATAGTATGGATTGAGATCCACAGCCATCAGTACAATGTCCGGGCTACACACACGCTCCTTAACCGTGATGTGACCATGGTTGCACCATTTGGTGTGAACGAGAATAGCAAGTCCCCCACCTTTACACTTGCCACTTTCTCCACAGTCCCTGTCCACCCGAACAGTTGGAAAGCCGTCCACACTCTCATTGAACTCATGGATGTCCTCGTGGGGCCACGTCTCCATGACACACATCACACTGCTCTCATGGTACTCCCTCTGGGTCCTCACCAGTGCAGCTAGCTCATCCATCTTGTTAGATCTCACATTCCCCATTGTGATGGATGGCAAGTATGGTTTGTACCTCCTTTTCTCTGCATGTCGTTTTACTCCCGACCCTGTATTCCCTCCTCAGTTCCTTGGGGATTTCTGATGTAACCCTTCAGTAGATCCCGGGTGTAGACAGAGACCAGCTCCTAGTTGCAGTGCAGAGCCACTGTGAAAAAGTATCTCCCCAATGAGGAAAGAGATAAAAAGTTTCCCCCAGCACAACATGGTGCAATAAACTAACTAACCAAAACAAAAGAAGAATTAAATAAGTAAAAATCAAGGAAAAGACGATCGGCTGGAAACGGAAATCAAGTTCACAATTCAAAGATTCACAACCAATTGCAGAGAAATGTGAACGCAGCCAAGAATATCACACAAACCAACTTGTACCCTGGCCACTCCCTCCCTCCCCCATCAAGCAAAAGGCACCCAATACCCATTCAGGAACAATTTCTTCCCAGCTGTTAACAGGCAACCGAACCATCCTATCACAACTAGAGAGCCGTCCTGAACTACTATCTGCCTCATAGGAGACCCTCGGACCACCTGATCGGACTTTTCTAGTTTTATCTTGCACTAAACGTTATTACTTGATCATGTATCTGTACACTGTGAATGGTTCAATTATAATCATGTACTGTCTTTCCGCTGACTAAATAGCCCGCAACAAAATCACAGGCAAATCATTGAGCTCAAGAAAAAAAAGTGAGAGGAAACTACCACTTAAACAGAGAATGGTGGACCAACTAACAAGGTTAATATAAATTAGCAGAAAGTTCAGCATTATCATATTATCCATTGAGTACTGTTCACAAACCTGTCACGCTGCTGCTGCAAGAAAGAATTACATTGTTCTGTTTTGGTACATATCACAAGAAAACACTCTTGAATGAATGAATGATACTTTATTATCACATGTGACATGACACAGTGAAATTCTTGGTTTTGCATACCATACACAAAGTATGCAAAGAGACGTCACATATTGGGTGCCAACAAAGTTACAAAGTGTTCAATGTGATCCCTATGGTCCCTCTTTGTTCTCTCGGCTGCCCCCCTTGCCGGGTCCCTCTTTGATCGGGGCCCCTCCGACCTCAGGCACCCAACAACTACTAGGTCCTCGCTTGGACGGCTGCATGGCGCTCGCTGGAAGCTTCTTACTGTGCCACTCGCCAGGAACTTCCAACAGCCCTCCTCGTTCTCCGACAGCCTTCCTCACTGCTTCCTCGCTCCTCGACGACCTTCCTTGCTCCTCAACGGCCCATCTCACTATCGGTGGCTGCTCCTTTCTCGCTCTTGCAACGCGCGTCCCGATGACGTCCATGGTGGGCGAGCTGGGCCAATTGGAGCGTTTGGCCTGCTCGGCAGGAACACTCTTGCTATTTTAAATCTCAGTTCATAACACCAGGTCTAAATAATGTTCAATTCACAGAAGTAGATGGTTGGACACAAAATGCTGGAGTAACTCAGAGGGACATGCAGCATCTCTGGAGAGAAGGAATGGGCGACGTTTTGGGTCGAGACACTTCTTCAGACTGATGTCAGGTGAGTGGGCGGGACAGAGATAGAATGTAGTCGGAGATAGTAAGACTGGTGCGAGATCTGGGAAGGGGGAAGGGATGGAGAGAGAGGGAAAGCAAGGGCGATTTGAAGTTAGAGAAGTCAATGTTCATACCGTTGGAGTGTGAGCTACCCAAACAAAATATGAGGTGCTCTGCCTCCAATTTTCTGACAATGGTGGAGGCCCATGACGGAAAGTTCAGATTGGGAATATGGGGGGGGGGGGGGGGGGGAAGAGTTAAAGTGCTGAGCAACCAGGAGATCAGGTAGGTTAAGGCAAACTGAGCGGAGGTGTTCAGTTGGCCTACTCCTGCACCTATTGTCGATTGTCACACTACAGATAGAGCACTGACATAAAGCAAAATGATGACACAATACTGTACTGCAACTGCTTCATCAACATTTCAGACACACGGCGTTAAATAGAACAAATATCCAATCAAAGACCTCGAGTAAAACACCTCGAGTAAAATTTCATTTGCCCTATAGTCATACCAATAAAAAGCAACAGAACACACAAAATACATTTTTACATAAAAAACGACCAGCGACTCCCCCACATTCCTCACTGTGATGGAAGATGAAAAAAAGTTCAATCTCTTCCCATCTCCCGCGGTCGGGGGCCTCAAGGTTTCCGTTGACGGGGCGATCTTGGCTCCCGTAGCTGGCAGCATTTGGGCCCTCGCGTTAGAGTGATCAAGCTTCTGCATCGGGGGGGGGTGAATCTCAGCTCCCCGGCGCTGGGTGATCGGACCCCGGGTCGGAGCTCTGCATCATTTGGAGCTTCCTGACATCGGTCTCTACCAGAGACTGCAAGCTCCTCAATAATGAAATCCGCAGGAGCGTCGATCCTAGGCAAGGGATTGGCTCCAATGGCAAGTCCACGTCCCCGCAGTGGGGCTTAGTCAGTCTCGAGCAAGGTCTCCAGCTCCATGATGTCAGGCAGCAGAGCAACCGGAGATACGATCCGGAAAACAATCGCATCTCTGGCAAGGTAAGAGATTGAAAAAAAGTGTCTCCCGACCCCCTCCCAAAACAAACCGGAGAACATTAACACCAACTTTTAAAACACACTAAATATAACCAAAAAAAAATGAAAAGACAGACAGACCACTGGACAATGACCACTGTCCACAGAAGACTTCATGAACAGAAATACAGAGGGTACATTCCTAGATGCAAACCACTGGTTAGCCACAAAAATAGGATGGCCAGGTTACAGGTCTGGAAAAAGGTCTTGTGGACAGATGAGATGAAGATTAACTTATAGCAGGGTGATGGCAAGAGCAAAGTATGGAGGAGAGAAGGAACAGCCCAAGATCCAAAGGAAACCACCTCATCTGTGAAACACGGTGGTGGGGGTGTTATGGCCTGAGCATGTATGGCTGCTGAAAGTACTGGCTCACTTACCTTCATTGATGATACAACTGCTAATGGTAGTAGCATAATAAATTCTGACATGTATAGACACATCCTACCTGCTTAAATTCAAACAAATCCCTCAAAACTCATTGGCCAGCGGTTCATTCTACAGCAAGACAATGATCCCAAACATACTGCTAAAGCAACAAAGGAGTTTATCAAAGCTAAATTGACTTCAAGCAGTTATTGCATGCAAAGGATATGCAATAAAATATTAAACATTACTACTTTCATTTACATGACATTGCTGTGTCCCAAACATTATGGTGCCCTGGAATGGGGGGACTGCTGTAATTTCTACATGGTGAAACCAAAATGCATAAAAATAGCCTTTATTAAAATCTGACAATGTGTTCATTAACTACATGTGATGTTTTCTATTACAAATCTCAAATTGGTGGAATACAGAGACAAATAAAAAAATGATGGGTCTTTATCCCAAACATTACGGAGGGCACTGTAGAAGGATGAGAGAGGATCTTATAGGAACATATAAAATTATAAAAGGACTGGACAAGCTAGAAGCAAGAAAAATGTTCCAAATATTGGGGGAGTCCAGAACCAGGGGGGCACAGTCTCAGAATAAAGATGAGGTCATTTAAAACTGAGATGTGAAAAAACTTTTTCATCCAGAGATTTGTGAATTTCTCTGCCACAGAAGGCAGTAGAGACCAATTCACTGGATGAATTTATAAGAGTTAGATAGAGCTCTAGGGCAGGGCTTGGCAACCAGGCCGAATGCAGCCCGTAACCCGAAATCATCTGGCCCGCAGGTATATAATTTTTCCTGTATTTATCTGTCCCGCAGACTTCCGTCATCTCCGATACCTCCCGGGCACTAGGCCGCGGCGCCCAGGCGCGACGACGCAAGGAGGCCTGCGCTAGCAGCCGCAATGGCAGAGCTGCCGAGCAGTGCCGAGCTCTGGCTGTACCGCATTCTGGGCAAAGCCGCCGGCACGGCCGCACACCTTTTGTGTCTGGGCTTCACTGTCAATAGACCAAAGACGAGTGAGTGTGAGTATGTGAGCCACTGCCTTCCGGACATAGCCAAGGCAATAGGTACGCCACGTTCATGAGTGCCCGTAACTAGTAACCAAAGATAATAGTGCAGAGCTACTATGATATTTGCTAGTAACGAGGGGCCAGTGCTCCGGGTGGCGTCCTCGAAGGGGCGGGATCTATGTGAACACGTGATTTGATGCCTGCCATCCGGGGCGGGATGGGGGCAGAATCATGTGTATACGTGATAGATGTGGCCATCCGCTATCCACTCACAGACATACGTCCGGCCCTTATGCAGAACAAGGTCACCGACCCCCTGCTCTAGGGGCTAGCGGAATCAAGGGATTTGGAAGCAGGCACGTGTTACTGATTGTGGATGATCAGCCATGATCACAATGAATAGCTGTGCTGGCAAAAAGGGCCAAATAGCCTCCTCCTGCACCTATTTTCTGTTTCTATAAAAAGCGCAAATACAAATAAAATCATCTCAACACAATTTACTTACCATCAATGCCTGTCTAAACATCTCTGCTTCCATTTTTTTCTCATTATGAACCTCCTGAAACCAACCTCTGACAAAAATGTGGCAATTTTCTTAATCAAGTATTTCCTTGTGTAACTGCCAAATTTTCTCTGACCATTCATTTCAACTTGACATTTCAACTGCAACTAACAAGTTATCAGTTTTCAGCAATATTGCTCCAAAACAAAACATGAGGGTAATGAGTTATTAGGTATTTCTTAAAATCTAGAGATATATCACTGTCTGGGCAAATACCCAATTACCATAGATTAACCTACTCAACTGATTTCAATGTGAGCCTCAACACAGTTGGTGGATGTTTAAAAAAAGCAAACCAGTCGATAAAGTAACATTGATACACTGACTTAAGAAATAGGAGTTGACCATTTCGCTTTGCATGTGTACTCTGGCATTCAACAGCAGCCTGGACAATCTTTATAGCACAACTTGTTAACTAATTTTCAACCTAATCACCAGCTGTTTCTCATTCACTAGGTGCTCCCAGGTCTGCTCAGTGATTTCCAGCATTTTTTATTCTCTCCCTGTATCTGACTTGCTAAGACACACAAGAAATCAGTTTCATTGAGAAGTCCTTTTATTGTTTTAAATTGTGATGAAAATAAGCCCAATCTACTGAATTTCTCTTCATGCAGCAAATTTACAATTGCAGAAACCAGTCTAGCGACCTTTCACTTCACTCCCTCCAAATCAAGTACATTCTTTCGTGCACGGAATGCAGATTATGGAATCTGGAGCAAAAACCATTTCAGGTTTAGACCCTTGATTCTTTCTTATAGTAGGCCTAAATTGAATACAGCAAGTGTGGTCTCATTGAGGTATTTTATCATGTGCATTAATGGACTCAAATTCTCCAGAATGAATGATTTACTTATCATTTGCATTCCTATTTGCTTACTACACCCATTTGTTAGGTTTTTTTTTAATTATATTTTTTATTAGAAGTTAATGCATATTGATACATATTAAGACAATTTAAAATGTAAGTAAAAAAAGAGAAACAAAAGAATTTACTATTCATCACAAACATTCTTAATATTTATAAAATTTACAGTCATTCTTGTTTATACTTCTACATATTTTTTTAAAAATTATTTTTAATAAAGAAGGAAATTAATAGAAAGAAATAAAAGAAATTAAAATAATAATAAAAATAGAAAATCAATAATATGAGTGGAGTTTTAAACATTCTACTCTACATTGGAGATATATCGGTGATCTATTATATATAATTCTTCATCCATTCCCCGTCCAGGTTTCAGTCAGGCCCTCGAACCGAGCCCATTTGTCCCTTTAGATAATCAATAAATGGAGACCATGTTCCTCTAAACTGATCTAGCCTGTCCGAGAGGACAAGTCTTAATCTTTCCAAATGTTAGTTTTTAATGATCTGTGTACAACACCCAGGACCGTTTAAACATTAGAGCGGAACAGTAGCACAGTGGAGAGTTGCTGCTTTACAGTGCCAGAGACCCAGGGTCAATCCCAACTATGGATGTTGTCTCTGCAGAGTTTATACGTTCTCCCTGTGACCGCTTGAGTTTTCTTTAGGTGCTCGGGTTTCCTCACACATTCCAAAGACATCCAGGTTCACAGGTTAATTGACTTCTGCAAAATTGCCCCTAGCATGTAGGATGCAATACTGGAATAACATAGAACTAGTTGAATAGCGTAGAATAGGTGGGCCAAAGAGGCTGTTTCCACACTGTATCTCTAAACTAAAAATGTGGCTATATTAGTAGTGTTTACCATTAAAAACATACACTGTTTTTCTGTTTTGTGTGCCAAGCTTCTCAGCATCACATTTTTTTCCTATGACTGCTGACAGGGACCATATCAAATTCAGCCAATCTTTCCCTTTGTATTTTTCATATTCTATTATAATTCTCACCAGATTACTCCCATATTCTGCAATGCTTTGCCTTATAAATGCACCTCCTTTGCTTAAACATCTTTTCCCCAATTCTTAGCAATTCCTTTAACAACATTATCTGCTTAATCCTTTATTCTGACACTCTCATTAACTTCACGATGGCCAAGATCATTTAGGGTTAAGATTTCATTTTCACATGAAAACAGTGGATATTAAACTATGTGACATTAGGGGTGACATTGAAACAGGAGATGTGGAGTCAGTATGGATAGAACTAAGGAATTGTAATGGTAAAAATACCCTAATGGGACTTATCTACAGGCCCCCAAACAGTAGCCTGGACATAGGGCACAAGTTGAATCAGGAGGTAAAATTGGCATGTAGCAAAAGTAATGCTGTGGTTGTTATGGGAGATTTCAACATGCAGGTCGACTGGGAAAATCAGGTTGGTACTGGACCCCAAGAATGGGACTTTGTAGAGTGCCTTCGTGATGGATTCTTAGAACAGCTTATATTGGAGCCTACCAGGGAGAAGGCAATTCTGGATTTAGTGTTATGTAATGAACCGGACTTGATAAAGGACCTCGAGGTTAATGAGCCATTAGGAGGTAGTGACCATAACATGGTCAGGTTTAATCTACAATTGGAGAGGGAGAAGGGTAGATCGGAGGTGTCAGTGTTGCAGTTGAATAAAGAGGACTATGGGGCCATGAGGGAAGAGCTGGCCAAAGTTGACTGGAAAGATACACGAGCAGGGATGACAGTGGAACAAAAATGGCAGGTATTTCTAGGAATAATACAGGTGGTGCAGGATCAGTCTATTCCTAGGAGGAAGAAAGATGCCAAGGGGGGAAAGGGATGACCATGGCTGACAAGGGATGTCAGGGACAGTATAAAAATTAATGCAAAGAAGTACAATGTAGCAAAGATGAGCAGGAAGCAAGAGGATTGGGTAATGTTTAAACAACAGAAAATAACCAAAAAGATAATACGGGAAGAAAAGATGAGGTACGAATGTAAGCTAACCAAGAATATAAAGCAGGATAGTAAAAGCTTCTTTAGGTATGTGAAGAGGAAAAAATTAGTTAAGACCAAAGTTGGACCCTTGAAGACCGAAAAAGGTGAATTTATTATGGGGAACAAGAAAATGGCACAGGAGTTGAACTGATACTTTGGATCGGTCTTCATTAAGGAGGGCACAAACAATCTTCCCGATATAGTAGTGGCCAGAGGATCTGGGGTGACAGAGGAACTGAAGGAAATCCACATCAGGCAGGAAATGGTGTTGGATGGGACTGAAGGCAGATAAATCCCAGGGCCTGATGGTCTGCATCCCAGGGTACTTAAGGAAGTGGCTCTAGAAATCGTGGATGCATTGGTGATAATTTTCCAATGTTCTATAGACTCAGGAACAGTTCCTGTGGATTGGAGGGTAGCTAATGTTATCCAACTTTTTAAGAAAGGCGGGAGAGAGAAAACAGGGAATTATAGACCAGTTAGTCTGACATCGGTGGTGGGGAAGATGCTGGAGTCAATTATAAAAGATGAGATAGCCAAACATTTGGATAGCAGTAACAGGATCGGTCAGAGTCAGCATGGATTTACAAAGGGGAAATCATGCTTGACTAATCTTCTGGAATTTTTTGAGGATGTAACTAGGAAAATGGACAAGGGAGAGCCAGTGGATTTTGTTGTGTACTTGGACTTTCAGAAAGCATTTGATAAGGTCCCACATAGGAGATTAGTGGGCAAAATTAGGACACATGGTATTGGGGGTAGAGTGCTGACATGGCTAGAGAAGTGGTTGGCAGACAGGAAACAAAGAGTAGAGATTAACGGGACCCTTTCAGAATGGCAGGCAGGGACTAGTGGGGTACCGCAAGGCTCGGTGCTGGGACCGCAGCTATTTACAATATACATCAATGATTTTGATGATGGGATTCAAAGTAACATTAGCAAATTTGCAGATGACACAAAGCTGGGTGGCAGTGTGAACTGTGAGGAGGATGCTAGGAGAATGCAGGGTGACTTGGACAGGTTGGGGGAGTGGGCAGATGCATGGCAGATGAAGTTTAATGTGGATTAATGTGAGGTTATCCACTTTGGTAGCAAAAACAGGAAGGTAGATGACTATCTGGTTGGTTACAAGTTGGGAAAAGGGGAAGCACAACGGGATCTGGGGGTCCTTGTACATCAGTCTATGAAAGTAAGCGTGCAGGTACAGCAGGCAGTGAAGAAAGCGAATGGCATGTTGGCCTTTATAACTAGAGGAATCGAATATAGGAGCAAAGAGGTCCTTCTGCAGTTGTACAGAGCCCTAGTGAGACCACACCTGGAGTATTGTGTGCAGTTTTTGTCCCCTAATCTGAGGAAGGACATACTTGCTATTGAGGGAGTGCAGTTTACAAGGTTAATTCCTGGGATGGCGGGACTGTCATATGCTGAGAGAATGGAGCAGCTGGGCTTGTAGACTCTGGAGTTTAGAAGGATGAGCGGCTATCTCATTGAAACATATAAGATTGTTAAGGGTTTGGACACGCTAGAGGCAGGAAAAATGTTCCCGATGTTGGGGGGAGTCCAGAACCAGGGGCTGCAGTTTAAGAATAAGGAGTAAACCAATTAGATCAGAGACGAGGAAACACTTTTTCTCACAGGGAGTGGTGAGTCTGTGGAATTCTCTGCCTAAGAGGGCGGTGGAGGCAGGTTCTTTGGATGCTTTCAAGAGAGAGCTAGAAAAGTCTCTTAAAAATAGTGGAATCCGGGGATATGGGGAGAAGGCAGGAACGGGGTACTGATTGGGGATGATCAGCCATGATCGCATTGAATGGCGGAGCTGGCTCGAAGGCGTACTCCTGCACCTATTGTCTATTGTTTATGTATTGAATTATTTAAAAATTAAATATTATTTGAATATGATTTCCCAATCTAGAGTGATAGTCACACAACACAGAACCAGGCACCTCAGCCCAACTCGTCCATGCGACCAAGATGCATGTGTAAGATAATCCTATTTGCCCACATTTACTATCTCACACAACTTACCCTTCATGGCTTATATCTAACGATTGGTTTCAGGTTGAATTGTCATTTTATATGATACAAAATCATACAATATGATACAAAATCTCCGCATTTGTGATCATTCTTCCCCAAGCAAGCACCCAGAGGCAGACCATCCACCCCTCACCAGCAACACCCTCCCTGTCCAAGTCCAGGCCATTCAGCCGCCCCGCGTGCACGCGCACTATACACCACCCCCTCCCTCATCTCTCCATCCCCTCTCCCCCAGGCATGACAACCCGCATCCACACGCAGATGAGGGAGGGGAGGGGAGGGGAGGGTGGTTACTGTTAGGCCCCGACGTGGTGTAGGGGTTAAAAACTGCGGGAGCAGGAGGGAGCCGCCCCCATCCATGCTCGCACTTACAGAAGTAGGCCACCACCGGGTCGCGCTTCTCATGCTCCTGGGCGGTGCGCATGTGATGCTGTATTAGCTTGAACTGCTGAGGCAGAGGCGGCAACACCTGCTCCGACGCCATGACTCCGTTACCAGGGCTCGGAGCCGCCCAGCAACCACTTCCGGGAGCAGAGGGGCATTAGCGACAGCGCCGCCACCGCCCGGAGGAGCTCACTGTCACTGCAACCCAGAGGCGCGGGCAGGAGGGACAGCGGCAGCGCCGCCACCGACCGGAGGAGCTCACTGTCACTGCAACCCAGGGGCGCTGACAACGACAGCGTTGGGTGTGGAGGAGGGACAGCGACAGCGCCGCCACCGCCCGGAGGAGCTCACTGTCACTGCAACCCAGGGGCGCGGGCAGGAGGGACAGCGACAGCGACAGCGACAGCGCCGCCACCGACCGGAGGAGCTCACTGTCACTGCAACCCAGGGGCGCTGACAACGACAGCGTTGGGTGTGGAGGAGAGACCGCGGCAGCGCCGCCAGCAGGCGGGAGGTGTGCAAAGCACCTCTGCCGACGGGGAGCTCAAACGCCATCTGCAGGAACGAAAGGTCAGCTCCACCATCGACCCAGCCACCTTCAGCAGTGGAGAATAACAACAAGAGGACTCAACAAAACTGGAGCAAGAGTGAGGTCAAATACAAACTGGAGGAACACACCTCGTATTCCGTTTGGGTAGCTTACATTTTGATTAATAACACGAGAAATAATGCATTAATTTTTCAGATGAGGCAATTTCGGAGTCCACGGGATAAATCTCTACAGGAATATGTAAAAATGTTACCATTAGGACATTGTTTCTTCGAGCAGGTGTGAACACACACACACACCACCACCCTCCCCCCCCCCCCCGAATTTTAATAGTTACTAGACCAAGTGCAGACCTGCTCCCCCGAAGCATCCGTTCCCTACCCGTAGCCCCCACGGGAGGAATGGTCCTCCGACTCAAGCCGTTTCTGACCGTAAGATCCCAGCACTCCCCTGCCTCCCACAGCAGTGCTCTTTAAAAATAATTCCAATTGCACTTGCCCTGCGTGTTGCAATAGCAGTTCGACCTCCCCCTGCTAGCAGAACCATTGTGACGATGAAGCTGGTCGTTTTAACTTCAGAGTCTTTTGATTTAAAAAAAACTTTAATCAGTAACTAGACTAAGTGGGACACATTGGGTCCCAGTCATACGGGGGTGGGGGGTGGACAGTTTGTTTTTTTAAGGAGGGGGGTGTGTGTGGGGGAGAGGGGTGTGTGGGGGGAGAGGAGTGTGTGGGGGAGGGGTTGTGGGGGAAGTTGGGTGGGTGTATGTGTGGGGGGGTGGGGGAGGGGTGTGTGTTGGGGAGAGCAGTGTGGGGGAGGGTGTGTGTGTTGGGGGGGGGGGTGTGCTCTAATTTTAGTCACCAGTCTCCCATGTGGGATCTTATCAAAGGCTTTCTGAAAGTCTAGATACACTACATCCACTGGCACCCCTTCATCCATTTTACTTGTCACATCCTCAGCAAATTCCAGAAGATTAGTCACGCATGATTTCCCTTTCATAAATCCATGTTGACTTGGACTAATCCTTTTACTGCTATCCAAATGCCCCATTATTACCTCATTAATAATTGATTCCAGCATCTTTCCCACCACTGAAATCAGGCTAACTGGTCTGTAATTCCCCGTTTTCTCTTTCGCTCCTTTCTTGGAAAGTGGGATAACATCAGCTAACCAACAATCCACAGGAACTGATCCTGAATCTGTTGAACATTGGAAAATGATCACCAATGCATCCACTATTTCTAGAGCCACCTCCCTGAGGACCCTGGGATGCAGACCATCAGGTCCAGGGGATGTATCATCCTTTAGTCCCATTAGCCTACCAAATACTATTTCTCGCCTGATGAAAATTTATTTCGGTTCCTCAACCCCCTTAGATCCTCTGTCCTCCAGTACATCTGGGAGATTGTTTGTGTCTTAGTGAATTATGAGGAGATACTGAGTAGGCCCGGACTGTTTGTCCTGGAGCGAAAGAGGATGAGAGATGACCTCACAGACATTTATAAAAGCGTGAGGGGCATAGACGGGGGGAATGACCACAGTCTTTTTTTCCCAGAGTAAATTTCTGGTTAGAGGGAAAAGATTTAAAGGGGACCTGAGGGACAACTTTTCCACACAGTTAATGATGGGTAAATGGAATGACCTGCCAAAGGAAGTGAATGAGGAGGGTGCAATTAGAACATCTGAAAGCCAGTTGGACAGTTACATGGACAGGAAAGCTCCGTAAAATCATGAGAGATGTAGATAAAGTGAATAGTCAACAGTATTTTTCTGAAGGTTTGGGAGTCTAAAATTAGAGGATAGAGATTTAAGGTGAGGGGAAAAATTGAAAGATGACCTGAGGGGCAACATTTTCACAGAGATGGCGGTAGCGTGCGGAATAATGTACCAGACAAAATTGTAGAGGTGGGTACAATGACATTGTTTAAAAGACATTGGACAATTTGATAGGAAAGGTTTAGATTGGCACGGGCCAAATTCAGGTAAATTTGACACGCACAAGTAGGCTCATGGTCTGCATTGACGAGTTGGGCTGCAGACCCTGTTTGCGTGCTGTATAATTCTATGGTTCTACTCTGAGGGTAGCAAAGTACAGGCTCCTTGCATTTTACGCATGCTTGATTTATGAAATTACGTGCTTGTTTGTTTAATGCCGATGCTTAGTTTATTTGCTTTTAGAAACGTAGAAAATAAGTGGAGGAATACGCCATTCGGCCCTTCATGCCAGCACCGTCATTCAAAATGATCGTGGCTGATCATCTAGAATCAGTACCCTGTGCCTGCTTTCTCCCCAATCCCTTGATTCCATTAGCCCTAAGAGCTATATCTAACCTTTTCTTGAATACATCCATTGGACTGGCCTCCACTACCTTCTGTGGCAGAGAATTCCACAGATTCACAATTCTCTGGCTTAAGATCTCAGTCATAAATGGCCTATCCCTTATTTTTTAACTTTGACCTCTGGTTCTGGACTCCCCCAACATTGGGAACCTTTTCCCTGCAACTAGCCTGTCCAATCCCTTAGGAATTTCATATGTTTCCATGTTCCCCTCTCATCCTTCTAAATTCCAGTGAATAGAAGCCCAGTTGATCCATTCTTTCATCATATGTCAGTCCTGTCATCCTGGGAATTAACCTGGTGAACCTCTGCTGCACCCTCTCAATAGCAAGAATGTCCTTCCATAAATTAGGAGACCAAAACTGCACACAATACTCCAGGTGGTCTCACCAGGGCCCTGTACAACTGCAGAAGGACCTACTTGCTCCTATACTCAAATCCTCTCACTATGAAGGCCAACATGCCATTTGCTTTCTTTACTGCCTGCTGCACCTGCATGCTTACCTTTAGTGACTGATGCACAAGGACACCTCGGTCTTGTTGTACCTCCCCTTTTCCTAATTTGACATAATTCCGATAATAATCTGCCTTGTTCTTGCCACCAAAGTGGACAACCTCACATTTATCCACATTATACTGCATCTGCCATGCATCTGCCCACTCACCCAACCTATCCAAGTCACCCTGCAGCCTCATAGCATCACACTGCCACCCAGCTTTGTGTCATCCGCAAACCTGGAGATGTTACATTTAATTCCATTGTCTAAATGTTATATTTGGAAGTTGCATATGTGTTTAATTTACACATTTTTGAATTTTGCATTGCTTTTCAAGCACGAAACCACCAAGTAAAACGTGAGTTGCCTGCATTCTTGACTCAATCCTTTGAAATGAAAATAAAACCAGGTGTAGTGCAGAAACAGCTCAAAGCTACTTTAGTCTGTACTCACGGAAATGAAAAGTACTCCTTGAACAAGTTTACCATTCACAGATGTGAATAATTCTGATTAATATTTGAATAATATAAGATTACAATGTCTTTCTCCAGTTCCTGCAGACTACCGCCGCAGGAAGTATAGGATTTTGGTGTGTGTGCTTTACCATCATTTCTTACAATGCTACGTACGACAGTGACCGCAACGTCTACTGAAGTGCGGATGGCCGTTGGCTCGCTTGAAGCTCATCTGCCATTTGGCAGATGAGTTGTGTTTGCTCCTGCTGGGGGTCCACAGCCCCCTCCTCACCCTGGAAACCAGGTGGGGGGAGACGGTTTAGTTGCCGACTATCCGAGCATGGAGCAGGTAGCACCGGATTCCATGGTACCCATGGCGGGGGGAACTCCCCCCCCGACCTGACCTACATCAATGAGATATGGAAACTATGGGCTGAGGTGGGGAGAGGTGGAGGTATCTGTAAGGAAGGTTGAATACTTATAGCTCGATTATCCAGGAACATAAACCCAGACTTCCTATTGAAGTCATAGAGTGGTACAGCACAGAAACAGCCCCTTCACTCCACCACATCCATGCTGACGGTTTTGCCCACCTACCAATAATCCCATTTACCTTCATTAGGACTGTATCCTTCAGGAGATCCTGTGTGGCAGAATTAGGCCATTCAGCTCAAAAAGTCTACTCTGCCATCCAATCATGGCTGATTTATCTTTCCCTCAACCCTATTCTGTTTTCTACCCATAACCTTCGACACCCTTGCTAATCAAGAAAACTGGGTTCTGGCTTGCTTGGTCTCCTTCTTGGTCTTCATGGTGTTCTTCTGGAGTCATAGCATGATTCAGCGAGGAAACAGGCCCTTTGGCCCAACTTCCCACACTTGTTCTGCTTGTTTAGAATTTCCAACGTTTTGTTTCTTGGCTGTGTTTGGCTTTGTTTCATGAAGGCTTTTCACCCATTCTGCGACCTTGCATATTTAACACCTCGAATTCTACTTGGAGTCATTCAGAATCCAGCACCACGTGCTTCCACTCCAGCATTTTAGGTTCGCAGGTGGATGATGAAGCTAATATAGGAACCATAACCCCTTTCTACAAATAGGACAGGAGGCAGCTGATGGGACAGGCAAGTAACTTGTGAGGCGATGCCCGTTTCCGCCACATAAGCATGGCTTCTGTTTGCCACTGATGCCTTGACTTGAAGTTCTCAATTCCATCTGCAAAGAGTTTGTTCCACTTTGAGTGGTCTACACCATAGATTCCAAGGAGTCATTGAGGATGTTGCAATTTACTTTAGACTTTAGAGATACAGCACGGAAACAGGCCCTTCAGCCCACTCATGCCGTGCCGACCAACGATCACCTCGTACATTTGGGCTATACTACACCCTTTCCAATTTTCAGAAGCCAATTAACCTACAAACCTGTACGTCTTTGGGAATAAACCGGAGGCTCCGAGAGAACCCACGTGGTCACAGGGAGAACATACAAACTCTGTGGTCAGGATCGAACCAAGGTCTCTGGCGCTATAAGGCAGCAATGCTACTGCTGCGCCACAGAATACATACTGTGTACAGAGCATGACTACCATTTATGTGGCCCTCTGGCTTTTACGGGGTGGGAGATTGCAACCTTCACGTGGTCCACCCTGTTTCGACAAATGCAATCAACCGGGCGTGCACAATCAAATAAGATCAAATAGAACAAGTTGTCCGACAACTTTAAGCTGTGCACGCCATACGCAAGAAGAAGAAGAAGTGGCTTTTACAATAGGTTAATTATTTTAACTAGGGTTTTGAAAGCATTTCACTGTACCTCGGTAGACATGACAATTAACTAAAACTGAAAATCATGTTGACGACATTGGCCTGGGTAGGAACACCTACATTGGCTTGCGAACTGACATGTGATTTTTTTTAATAAACTTTATTTGTTAACATATATACAAGAAACACAAAAATCTGTGCATTGCTTCCTTTACATTCAGATTGTAGCTTTGTCTATCTATTCATCATGTTATCAGTTTGATATATTTGCATTTAACACATACCATGTACATAGCATGACTACCACTCATGTGTTCCTATGGGTGATACAAACATTCTAGTGTTTGAGAGGCTTTTAGACTTGAGTCAGCCTCCCAGTATCTCGTTTCAGAAGCCCCTTAGATTGCAGTCCACTTTCACAAAGCTTTGCCTTGGCTGCGGTGAGCTTCAGTACATCCCGTCTCCTATCAAGTCAAGTCAAGTCAAGTTTATTCGTCACATACACATACGGGATGTGCAGCGAAATGAAAAGTGGCCGTGCCTGCGGACTTTGTGCAAAAAACAACCAAACAAACAATCAACAAACTACAAACAGAATCACATGTTCTTTTCCATATTAAATATTGTGGGCGGTATTGTGGTACAGTAAGTTCTCCTTCTCATCCTCTCCGTTCTCACAGCATGGCAACGGAGGCATTTGCCTGACCGTAAGAGCAGGAACAGTCCGTTGCAGGGGTGGAAGGGGTCTCCCATTATCTTATTGGCTCTGGAGTTGCACCTCCTGATGTATAGTTCCTGCAGAGGGGCGAGAGAAGTTCCCATAGTGCGTTCGGCCGAACGCAGTACTCTGCAGAGCCTTCTTGTCCTGGGCAGAGCAGTTCCCAAACCAGATTGTAAAGTTTCCGGACAAGATGCTTTCCACAGCCGCAGAGTAGAAGCACTGGAGGATCCTCGGAGACACTCTGAATTTCCTTAATTGCCTGAGGTGGTAACATAGCCTGGAACGTGCCAGTTAACGGCATTCCCTTTTGGATGCCTCTCTGTGTTGGAAGATGTTTGCAGAGGACTTTATAGAGACAACATTGGTGGCCATGCCTTGAGATGCTCGCTGTAAGTAGTTCAGCACTCAACTTTTCAAAGTTGGCCCAGCGGGCAGCACAGTGGCGCAGTGGTGGAGTGCTGCCTCACAGCGCTTGAGACCTAGGTTTGATACAGACTACAGGTGCTGTCTGTACTAAGTTTGTATGTTCTCCCTGTGACTGTGTGGGTTTTCTCCAGGTGATCCGGTTTCCTCCCACATTCCAAAGACATACAGGTTTGTAGGTTAATTGGCTTTGGTGAATTGTAAAATTGTCCCTAATGTGTGTACGTATGGAGTGATCGCTGATCGACGTGCACTCGGTGGGCCTGTTTCCATGCAATACCTCTAAAGTCTTAAAAAAAAAAGGAATAAGCGAGTTCGGTAATACAAATGCGCATGCCCAGGTCATTCGGGATAAACGTTCTCACCGGCTGAGTCACTGTGCGTGTATAGACCTGCGTTTCATACGTATTTTCCAGCTTTGCTTCTTCGAGTTAAGAACATACTGCTTTCAAAACTATTAACTAGGTGTATTTATGGTTCATTTGTACAAAACTATGATGATTTTGATGGTTTTGTTGCTTTATGCTTCGGTGAGTGCGCGAGATCGTGACGATGAATAACAACCATTTTTAATTTTTGGAAGGGGGGGGGGGAAATGAAATGAAATAGCTATAGGCCTTGCCTTCTTTGTAGTCATTAAGCAGGCGAGACTTCAATGAAATAGCTGGCTGGTCAGCCTCATCATAACTGGCAAGATGATTTGACAGCGCGACGATGGATGTGGAAGGCCTGCAGTTTAGTCCTTCCGATTCTCCAAACCACCCATCTTTCAGTTCGCTCATGGGATCGGGAAGAATTTTTTCTCCACATTTCAAGTGTTCCGTGTATTGATCAGCATGACAACGTTTTTCTTCACCGACAGTCGGTAGCACGGGCTTCTTCATGTACGATGCAGCCTAAGCAAGAGCAGCAAGTTTATCTTTTCAACCCGTCTTTTTCAACCCCCTGCATGCTACAAAACGCTTCAAAGCTTCGAATTTCCATTGCAGAAAATCATCCAATGTCATATCATCGTAATTTGGGTCAGCCAGAACCAATATACCATTCAAAGAAACCGAAAACTCAGACCGAAAATTTACTCCTAGTTTATACAGCGCTGTATCACTTTTTTTAAAATCCCGAATGACCTTTGACAAATCCCATGATTCCTTGCGTTTATCGAGATGCTGAACTCACTTATTATTGGATCAGGCGCACTGGGGCTCATGGGGGTCTTTTCAACTTAGTCTAGCTACCCACACAGCCAGGTCATGGGTCATCTTCTCCGCAACTTCATTTTAATAAATTTAATCCACATCCCTCGATATCAACAAACATTTACTAATCTCGGTCATAAAAGTTCCAGTTCTTCTCCAGCAGCTGGAGAAAGAGAGTTGCACAATGTCACTGGAATTTCTGCTTTCCGATTCAATTTTACAAGGCTTTGCCTTATTCGTCATTTTTCCAAACATTTATCGGAACAAAATTCCTCCTCATTACCTCAATATTAGGTTAATATTCCTAATCAGTTGATTTCTCTATTTCTTAAGAATGCAAGAATTGAAAGTTGAATCTGGATTATTAATTGCTTCCTGTGAATTGTCTATAACCATTTTGTGCATTGTGTAAAGGTCCACCTGCACATAAATCATTGATGTCAGTTGTATTTTCTTGCTCTTGTACTGGCCATAGGTGCTGTCCAACGATTGCAGTACATGAGTTATATCATACACACAAGGGACAATTTACAGAAGCTACAAAACTGCATGTCTTTGGAATGTGGGAGGAAACCGGAACACCCAGAGAAAAACCCATGCGATCACAGGGAGAACGTACAAACTCTGTACAGACAGCTGTAAGGCAGCAACTCTGAGCCATCCGTGGGTCTCCAACTATGGTATTAGTTATGTGGAGAGGATAAACTTGGATGTTTTCTCGGGATCATCAGAAGTTGATGGGCCACCAGTTAGAAGTATATATACAATTAGGAGAGGCCTAGATAGGGTAAATAGTTAGTCTTTTCCCCAAATGCTAAATACTCGATGGCATAGCATTAAGGTGTGGGGAGGAAAGTTAAAATGAGATGTACCATATAACCATATAACAATTACAGCACGGAAACAGGCCTTCTCGGCCCTTCCAGTCCGTGCCGACCATTTATTTTCCCCTAGTCCCATCTACCTGCACTCAGACCATGCCCCTCCATTCCCTTCCCGTCCATATACCTATCCACTTTACTTTTAAATGTTAAAATCGATCCTGCCTCCACCACTTCTGCTGGAAGATCATTCCACACAGCCACCACTCTCTGAGTAAAGAAGTTCCCCCTCATGTTACCCCTAAACTTCTGTCCCTTAATTCTCATGTCATGCCCTCTTGTTTGAATCTTCCCTACCCTCAATGGGAAAAGCTTATCCACGTCAACTCTGTCTATCCCTTTCATCATTTTAAAGACCTCAATCAAGTCCCCCTTTAACCTTCTGCGCTCCAAAGAATAAAGACCTAACTTGTTCAACCTATAAAGACCTAACTTGTTCAACCTAAACTTACGAAGCAAGACTTGTACGAAGCAAGATTTTATAAAGAGAGTGGTGGATGCCTGAAACAGATATGAATATGATAAAAGCAGATACGAAAGTGGCATTTAAGATGCTTTTAGATGGACACATGAATATGCAGGGAAGGCATGGATGTGAATTACATGTTAACAGAGGGGATTAGTTTAATTTGACATCATTTTGGCACAGGCAATGTGGAATGAAGATCTGTTCCATCCGTGCCTTGCTGCTCTATGTTTGTCCTAAATGTCCTACAATGTTTCATCAAAAAGCAGATGTTCTTCAAACACAGCTGGCTTTCAATTATTTTTTACAAATTTGCTTTGCCACTGTTTCTGAAGTAATCACTGATTTTCTGAAAAAACATCTGAACATCTGTCTTCCTTCAATCACTTGCAAGTGTCATTTTTCACATCTTCCCAAATCCTTGCATTTATAATTAAATTACATTGTTTGGAATTTGCTGCAAAGAAACACGCTATTAAGCTCATTTTATCCATACTGGTTATTATGCTCCCATTCCGTTCAATCTGAATCTTTCAACATCTCCTTCTGTTTCTTACAAGTACAAAATGCACAAAGTTGGACCAAGAATGTCAAGCATAGAAATATTTTATTTTATTTTATTTTTTTGTTCTAGGTAGTACAGTGTCCGTAAACATTTGTAAATGAGCTAAACCTTGTGTACAGCAGGTAGTCCTTGGACTGAAAGTCATTACCGGATCTGATCTAAGATGACTGTGCATACAGAGGCGCACAAGTTTACCTGAGATGATTGCTTTACATTGGGCATGCATTAAACGGCAACGTGGAATTACAACCTGATGCCTGGGCTGAGGTGGTTAATCCAGGATTAAGCATGTTAGATATGATTACACATTAACTAAACTCTTCCTACATATTGGACAATAATGAAGACAATCCCTGTGGTCTATTACTGAGTGAATGTAAAGAAGGAAATAGGCCATCAGACCAAATTACCTTCCTATGTATAGGGGTGAGAGACAAAGAAAGTCTATTTTTATTTGCATCATTACAAACACCAAAGAACAAGATTCGAAGGTTAAGTTTGACCAGAAAGTTGCAGATTCATCATGCAATTAAGTTTTTATCTCAGCCCATTTGGTACCCTTCATAGTGGAGGGTGGTGAATGGAGTGTCAGTGTCAGCCTCCACATTGGATTAGGCAGAGCACAATTTGTTTTCGGGATCGGAGTAAGATCCTCTGTGGGAACCGTGGCTGGTGCTTTAGTAGTAAGTAGAGTTGGTTCCTTCAGAACCAACAGCAAATCATGGCAGGAGAGTAATGAAATAACGCACATTTATGTTGGGTCCACTAGATCAGGACCTCACCCTCAGTGTCCTTGTGAACTTCAAGACATTGCTCCTTTTGCGCAAGTGCTTGGGTGATCTTTAACCATTAAACATGAGGTTTTGATTCTGTCACACCAGCCAACCACTTTGGCCAGGATAATGTTGCGGAGACTCGCTCATCCATACACTACAGTTTCTTCGTGTTTTCTCTCATCACAATTTTCCCCTTCCTTGCTATTTCTCTCGTTCGTCCAGCTTGCTTCAGTGTCATTCTTTCCCAAGGTTTTAGTCTTGTTGCTGATAAAGCCATTGATATAATCATTCACCCAGGTCCCAGAAATTCACCTCCCATTTCATCACCTGGTTCTTGAAGCCTGCAGCACAACAGAGATCGCACTGCAGGCGGGAGGGGACTTTGGTAATACCGATGTCATCTCAAATGACAACCAATAAGATAGGAAACTCATCCCTTGTTGTCTGCGGTAAAGAGGAGCATTTGTAACAAATCTTCCTTTGGAATTCAGATGCATTAAAGTCAACTGGCATTGTCTAAATCAGAAAATGGATATTGATGCCATGTTCTTTTGCCTTCCTGAAATATCAGAGGAAAATATTTGCAATGATAAAAAAGTGGGGAGAATAAAAAGAGGCAAATGAGTGTAAATTGCTGCTTTATGATTCAATGGGCCAAAGGGCTTGTTTCCGTGGTGTATGACTCTGAGTCTCCCTGTGAGTCAGTGCTGTTACACTAAATGCCCAGGTGTGGGAATTCATCATCTAGTATGCCCCTCCCTACCAACTCCTGATCTCCGATTACAGGGGAGACATTCACCACTCTACCTCTGGCAGCACCAGCTCTTCGGGTGAGATTAACAATGCGGTGCTGGGTTGTTCACCTTTATAAGGCACGCTCAAATTCAACCAATAGAAAACAGTTGCCATGTGAAGTCAGCTGGCAAGAATCACTGGCTGGACTCCAGTCAATAGATTCCCGGACTCAGCAAAATGCAGGGGTTAAACTCTCTGAGTAAGCAGAATGCAAATTCTTTGTAGCCATATTAAACTAGAGCTGTCTTTTTCTTTGTGGTTCGGGTTGGGGGTTATTTGTATTTCTATGTTCATGCAATTGTGAGGTGAAGCACTACTCTGGACACTGATTTATGTAGTCTACTGATTCCACCAGATACCTGAATGCAGCAATGGCAGGGCACTATCACACCCGGCTGCACCAAGATTATGCTGCAGGCAGGCAATTTTCTTTCCTACAACCCCAGGGTGATCAGAATTCAATCTACAGTATCTGTATTATAAAGCCAAGAATTTCTACACTTAAAATATCAAACATTAATTGTTATCCCTGGAGTATCAGATTTTGATCGGAGAGCTGATTAAAGTTTATGAAATGGACAATAGGTGCAGGAGTAGGCCATTCTGCCCTACGAGCCAGCACCGCCATTCACTGTGATCATGCTGATCATCTACAATCAGTACCCCGTTCCTGCCTTCTCCCCATATCCCTTGACTTTGCTATCTTTAAGAACTCTATCTCTGGAGAGCATCCAGAGAATCGGCCTCCACTGCCTTCAGTGGCAGAGAATTCCATAGATTCACAACTCTCTGGGTGAAAATGTTTTTCTTCATCTCCGTTCTAAATGGCCTACCCCTTATTCTTAAACTGTGGCCCCTAGTTCTGCACTCCCCCAACATTGGGAACATGTTTCCTGCTTCTAGCGTGTCCAATCCCTTAATAATCTTATATGTTTCAATAGGATCCCCTCTCACCCTTCTAAATTCCAGTGTATACGAGCCCAGCCGCTCCATTCTTTCAACATCTGACAATCCAGCCATCCCGGGAATTAACCTGGTGAACCTACGCTGCACTCCCTCAATAGCAAGAATGCCCTTCCTCAAATTTGGAGACCAAAACTGCACGCAATACTCCAGGTGTGGTCTCACCAGGGCATTGTACCACTGCAGTATGACCTCTTTGCTCCTATACTCAACTCCTCTTGTTATGAAGGCCAACATGCCATTAGCTTTCTTCACTGCCTGCTGTTCCTGCATGCTTACTGAGGCACATAGAGATAGTGGACAATCAGAACTTTTTTGCCAAATTGGATATGTCAAAGACCAGAGGACATAGCTTTAAGGTCAGAGGGGCAAGGTTTAAATGAGATGTGCGGAACAGATTTTTTGACACAGAGAACGGTGGGTGCCTGGAGCATACTGCCAGGAGTGATAGTGGAAGCAGATACAACAACGGCATTTAGTTAGGCACATGAATATGCAGGGAGTGAAGAGATAAGGATCAAATACAGGCAGAGGACATTGGTTTAAGGAAGCATTATGTTTGGCACTGATGTTGTGGGCTGAGGGGCGGGTTCCTGTGCTGTACTGTTCCCATGCCTGTTCCTGTGCTGTTCCAAGTTCTCTATTAACAGAAATGTCAGTTTATATAGATTCCCCCTGAAAGTGCATAAATTCTGCTGACCGATCTTTTGCACCAGAGATAAAGGACAGGTTGCTAATGCAAACTCGGTGTCATACCCTCATATCCATTGTGTGCATTTTGTTATAAACATTTTATCAAGATGTAGAAATTGTATCCTAACTGAATTGGAACCATCATGATTATTGACGGGTTATTGTGTTATTATTGTGTAATTCAGTTTAACCATTTCAAGGCTTTAAAAGAAATTCTGTTCTGCTAGTATTAGAATTCATGTGTTTTGAGGAGCAGATTTGTCTACTTAGCTAATTCCCAAAATTAAATCTTAGAATGATAGAAAGAGATCATTAATTTTGACAGATACTCTTTCCCCCAGTATCTCGGCAAAGTTTGAAAGCTACTTGCAACTGGGATTCCATTGTGTCTGCTGAGTTTGACTGATGAATAAGTAGAATCTGTCAGAGTTGTAGATCAGTGGCAGGTTGGTTATTGCGTAGACAAATAGCCAAACTTTCTGCAAAGTATCTCAAATATTTCAGCAATGCACAGGAGCAGTGTGATGGCAGTGAAGATGTACATGGCACTCAGGAAAATTGTCTTCTCAAAGTGCTCAGGGACCATGCACTTGGTGATGTTGAACCGCTTGTCAAGGGACGTGGCATTGCACTTGAAGATTGGATGGACCTGGAACCCAAACAGGTGACTCTGCAGCCAGAAAGCCACAGTCTCCAGGATGATCCTGGACAGGACAGAAATGATGTAGAAGACAGTGAATGACGATCTCTGAAGGATCAACTCTTGATCAATGTTGCAACAAGCGGCATGTAGATGGAATACTGCTCCAGGAACCAAAACGGAGACCAACTGCAAAGCCCAAAATACCTGTGGAAAATGGATTAAATGAGAAAGGCTTATAATGGAGGAACAGCATGGAATATTCCAGCACTAGTGTGCACATGAAAGCTGACAAAAGGATTTCATTCAAAGGACTTTCAAAGCAATATTGTACTCTAAAATAAAATCAGTGTGTGAAGCACTTTGGGATATTGGGGGTGTGATTAGTTTGGAAGAATGAGAAGTTATCTAATTGAAGCATGCAGAATTCATTGGGTGGCCTCATACTGCAGAAAGAAGAATGATGTTTTCCATGGCTGGTGTGCCTTGTCTCAAAATATAGGATAGGATCCTCAGGACCACAGTGAGAAATCCTCTCACCCAGAAGGTGACGAAACTTTGAAATTCTCTACCCAAGGGAATTGTAAAAGCTCAGTCACTGTTTAGATATACAGTGTGGAAACAGACCCTTCAGCTCACAGAGTCCACACTGACCATCGATCACCCATACACTATTTCTATGTTATTCCACTTTCACATCCCAAACACTAGGAGTAATTTACAGAAGCCATTTACGCTACGAACCAGAGCACCCGGAGGAAACCCACGCAGTAACAGGGGGAATGCACAAACTTTGCACATGCAGCACCTGTAGTCAGGATCCAACCCGGCTCTCTGGTGTTGAAAGTAGGCATGCAGGTGCAGCAGGCAGTGAAGAAAGCGAATGGTATGTTAGCTTTCATTGCAAAAGGATTTGAGTATAGGAGCAGGGAGGTCTACTTCAGTTGTATAGGGTCTTGGTGACACCACACCTGGAGTTTGCATACAGTTCTGGTCTCCAAATCTGAGGAAGGACTCTTTACTGCCCACATAATGTGATGTTCACATTAATACAATTGACTGAGGTAGATCAGCCATGATCTTATTGAATGGCGGAGCAGGTATAGGAATTAAATAGCCTAAATAGATTAAATTGCCTACAACTTGTATTTCATTTATGATTCCTACATGTAGTACACAATGATAGTCCTGTCTATAATCACTTCCATATCTAAAGATAACTCATAATGTTCAGTGTATAGTTTGGGCGAAGTGATCTTAAATCTTTAGCTGGCAGCGGCAGAGCCACAGGCTCATTGTCCCCGGTGATCGGGGTGCAGTCCGGACCCCTGATGCTGCCTGGGTGGGGCTTGCATGCTCCCTCTGCGACCACGCATTAGATTTATCACGGGCCATATAACCATATAACCATATAACAATTACAGCACGGAAACAGGCCTTCTCGGCCCTTCCAGTCCGTGCCGACCATTTATTTTCCCCTAGTCCCATCTACCTGCACTCAGACCATGCCCCTCCATTCCCTTCCCATCCATATACCTATCCACTTTACTTTTAAATGTTAAAATCGATCCTGCCTCCACCACTTCTGCAGGAAGATCATTCCACACAGCCACCACTCTCTGAGTAAAGAAGTTCCTCCTCATGTTACCCCTAAACTTGTGTTCCTTAATTCTCATGTCATGCCCTCTTGTTTGAATCTTCCCTACCCTCAATGAGAAAAGCTTATCCACGTCAACTCTGTCTATCCCTTTCATCATTTTAAAGACCTCAATCAAGTCCCCCCTTAACCTTCTGCGCTCCAAAGAATAAAGACCTAACTTGTTCAACCTCTCTCTGTAACTTAGTTGCTGGAACCCAGGCAACATTCTAGTAAATCTCCTCTGTACTCTCTATTTTGTTGACATCCTTCCTATAATTAGGCAACCAAAATTGTACACCATACTCCAGAATTGGTCTCACCAATGCCTTGTACAATTTTAACATTACTTCCCTACTCCTATATTCAATGCTCTGATTTATAAAGGCCAGCACACCAAAAGCTTTGGTGTGCTGGCCTTTGGTTTATTTACGAATCTTAAATTTGTGTGCTCTGGTAGGTCAATTGGTCAGTGTGTGTTGGAATCTGGGGGGAATTGATGGGGAGAATGGGTACATGGAACAAAATTGTGAGGGAATAGACTAGGTCTGACAGCCAGCATAGACTGAATTGGTGGAATTAGCTTCCTATTAGGTGGTAAGGAAGAATGAAATGGAACATTGAACTGTACACCATGGGAACAGGCCCTTTGGCCCACAATATGTGCACTAAAGATGATGCCAAGTATTCAACAAATCAACTCTGCCCTCATGAGATCCATATCCCTCCCTCGTCTGTGTGTTCATGTGCCTATTTAAAAGCCTCTTAAATGCCATTATTGTATCTACCACCACCCTTGGCAGTGTGTTCCAGACACCATCACTCTGTAAAAAAAAACGGTTCCACAAATCTTTAAACTTTCCCCACTAATGTTAAAGCTATGCCTTCTTTCCAGCCTGGGGGAAAGGTCTGTCTATCCTATCAAGAGAAGCTTTGATAGGATAGACAGACCTTTCCCCCAGGGTGAAAGAGAATTTTGTACACTTTAATCAGGTCTTTGATGCTCCAGATTAAATCATCCAAGTTTGTCCAACCTCCTTATAACAAATACCCTCCAGCCCAGGCAGCATTCTGGTAAACCACTTCTTCCCCACTTCAAAGCCTCCACTACCTTCCTGCAGTGGGGTGACCAATAACTGCACACAATGCTTCCCATGTCTGCAATTCAAATGCTAAATCGACCATGACCATGAACCTATCAAATTATCATTAGAAGTCATTAACGGTTGGAACCATGCCACTTCTAACTAGCTTGGCATGTATGCCTTCTGATACAACAGTTAACCCTTAACTGTCCTTTGAAATGGGTGGACTGCTTAATACTTATGTGAATAAGCATTAAACGCTGACCTTCGCAGGATTGTCTACACCACACTCATGAATATTAAGCTAAACGTGATGATGAAGCTGCACATGAGAAGATCCTAGATGCAGTATGTTATGTGATGGCAACGAGGGATGAACACTGACCAGGACACTGATTAGGAATCCTTGGTCTGTTCATGAAATAATGCACTGAGATGATTTATTCTTCACCTGAAAAGACAGATGATCACCAATTTTTAAAAATATTTTTGAAGAATTCATGGGTAGCATTTTTACCACTGACTAACTCGGTAGATAGATGAAACCCTGGTCAATCTGGATTCAAATCCCATTACAGCTGGCATCAGCAAGAGTAAGCATGCAACTATCAGATCCAACTGACCCATTAATAACCTTCGGGAGTATATTTCTGTCAACCCAAGTCATGGCCCACCAAACCTTCTCAACGTTAGCATAAGCAAGAATCAATCTATGATCTATTTGTCAAAGCAGAAAAAGCTGCCACTGTAGTGTTTAAATCCCATGCATGCATGCATTAAAAACAGATCAAAGATTGATTTATGAATCAAACTACAATTAAAGTGGGCAGATTATAGCAAGAAGTGAAAGATTACCAGGGGTGGAATTGAAGTTACATCAGACCATCTTATTTAACTGGAGGCAGGATCGATTTTAACATTTGGAGGCAGGATCGATTTTAACATTTAAAAGTAAAGTGGATAGGTATGTGGACGGGAAGGGAATGGAGGGGTATGGTCTGAGTGCAGGTAGATGGGACTAGGGGAAAATAAATGGTCGGCACGGACTGGAAGGGCCGAGAAGGCCTGTTTCCGTGCTGTAATTGTTATATGGTTAACAGTGGAGTGGCCTATTTCTGTCACTCATTCTCCTGCGCAGGTTAACCTGGCAGCCACAGATGGAGAATAAAAGTATATAAAAATATTACCATATAGAAAAATATGAGGGCATAGATGGGATGAACTGTGGGAATGTTTCCCACATAACAGAGGTAAATAAAATTGGCATGTTTGTATTTAGGGTCAGAGGCAGAGGGATTGTGGAGATTCCTATACGCCCAGAGAGTGGGTGGACTCTGGGACACACTGCCTGAGGGGTGGTAGAGGTCGAGAACCTGACTGCATTTAGGACATGCGGTCAATCGTCAGAGCAGAGAAGACCTTGTCCTAGTAAATGGATTGGTATGGGTGAGCACTTAATGGATGGGCCGAAGGGCGTATTTCTGTGCTGTATGACTCTCGTCATGACATGTGTCAAAAGAGGTAACTTTCATAGTCGAATAGTAAGTCTTCCTGCTCACCCCCCGTTCCCAGTGTTCACGAGGAACCCCAAAAGATGCACTGATGTGTCTGAACATGCTGCGAGGACTGCGCCCGTCCCCCGCACCGCCTCGGTCAGGGCCTTACCTGGGGCGTGATGGGTCGGAACTGGTTGTAGCAGAATAGGTTGAGCTCCCTCCTGTCGGGGTCGCAGCTGAAGTGCAGGGCCTCATTCCCGTAGACGGCGAAGCCCAGCACTCCCAGGAAGAACATTCGCACCGAACCGAAGAAGAGGATGTGGAACTGCCCAATGACGGTCGGGGGCCTGAGCTAATGTGGGGGGGAGGGAAGGACACACATGTACAGACACACACTCACACAAATGCACAAACATAGGACCACAGCCACACACATCCAGAGGCACACTCACAGGGACACCCACACAAACACACAGGCATTCACACAAAGGAACAAACACACACACACACGCAGACATACATACATACACCGAGACACATACAGGGACACACAGAAATACACACACAGGAACAAAACACACACAGAAATACGCAGACATACATGCACGGAGACGCACAGGGGAACACATGAAGACATATACATGTATATATGTGACATATACATACGAGCAGGGGCACACACAAACGGCACACAGACATACACACAAGCGCGTACATCCACACAAACACACATGCACACGTATGTACACATAGAGAGCCACGCTCACACAACACAACACATAAATGTACACACATATATAGAACCACACGGGCAATGACAAACAGCACACACACAAACAGAATAAAAATTAGTTGCAACGTTGCTGAAATTAATGCATCAGATCTCAACAAATGAATGCATATAAATACATTTCAGTACAAGACAACATGTCATTTTCATGTTCTAATAATACTCAGGAAACGCCTCTCTCCCCGCCCCATGCCCAATCTTAATGAAGAACACTACAGACCCACGCCTGGATAACGAGCTCCCTCTACTAAGTTTGCTCAGACTTACACATCCTTCATAGAAGTTCTTGATATAATTCAAAGACATGTTAGCCCGGTACATGTGCAACGGAGCGAGCAGCCCGGGTTACAGGGCTACGCTGGCCGCAGGTACATCTCCACCAGTGGTGCAGAAAGCGTCTGGCCTTGCCCTTCGCTCCGCTGGGAGAGCGCACCATGACTGTCCACCGGGCCTCTCGCCGGCTGGACCACACACACACTGAGAAGGAAAAAAACAACAGCGAGAGCACAACACAACGGCGGAAACAAAGGCCGGGAGACCTATGTGACCTCCATTCTAATCCTTGTTTATCTCGACGTAGCCAGCACAATTTACCGCTGCGTGCTAGTACAACGGAGAGAGGGAGGGAGGAAGGGAGGAAAGTGACTGAGATCAGATATAAATGTATGTCATTGCTACTGGATGTTCCTATTCCCAGATTATTACACCCTCCAGGACAATTTACACCGTTAAACATCACGCAGAGTAACTCGCAAAGCTAACACTCGCAAAGCTAACGCAGGACATTATTGCCATAGAGGGAGTGCAGAGTAGGTTCACCAGACTGATTCCTGGGATGTCAGGACTGTCTTATGAACAAAGACTGGATAGACTCGGTTTATACTCTCTAGAATTTAGGAGATTGAGAGGGGATCTTATAGAAACTTACAAGATTCTTAAGGGGTTGGACAGGCTAGATGCAGGAAGATTGTTCCCGATGTTGGGGAGGTCCAGGACAAGGGGTCACAGCTTAAGGATAAGGGGGAAATCCTTTAGGACCGAGATGAGAAGGAATTTTTTCACACAGAGAGTGGTGGGTCTCTGGAACTCTCTGCCACAGAGGGTAGTTGAGGCCAGTTCATTGGCTATATTTAAGAGGGAGTTAGATGTGGCCCTTGTGGCTAAGGGGATCAGAGGGTATGGAGAGAAGGCAGGTACGGGATACTGAGTTGGATGATCAGCCATGATCATATTGAATGGCGGTGCAGGCTCGAAGGGCCGAATGGCCTACTCCTGCACCTAATTTCTATGTTTCTATGTTTCTAACCCACTTTCACCTTAATCTTAATGTCGTTTTATTGGACACGGGAACCACAAACAGCCCTGACAGGTCATGAAGAGAGTTCACAAGAGAGCCACACAGTGTAATCAAAGACCGACTGGCACTAATAATACTCTTCGAGGACTTCTGGCCATCTCAAAACGTCTTCTAGCCAATTAAACACTTTATAAGTGAAGCAAAGTGAAATATTATTGGCACTGAATCATCACAAATGCAGTTCTACAAAATCCCCGCACAATTAAAATATTGATTAATTCTAAAGTCGAACCAGCCATGATGGAGGATTAAATCCTTCAGCAGAATGTCAAAAACATTGAGAGGGTTTTCCGTGCATTTTCAAAACAGATTCCACCGGAGAACACACATGCCCTGTTATGTGCCCTGGATGTACTCGAGATTTCTAACATCCATCTCCTATATTTAGGTACAAGTCATCGCAACTGAGGGGCGCGTTAGAGAATGCCATTTGTGTTGAATAAACAGAGAAAAAAATGTACAAACCAATCCTAAGCCTGGTGAGCTGCTGACACCTCCCCACTCCGGACCTCTTCTCATTCCAAGATCCTTCCTGGCCACATGTTTAAAAGTCAAACATCAGGCGCCTTTCCTCTCTCGTTCGGCTTTTCTATGTGGTGTGGTGGGGGGTAGCTCAGATGGCTGCCACCCACACTGTCTGACCCGGCCCACGCCACACGCCGCAAACGCTCCCCTGCCTTCCTGCCTCCATCAATTGTGCTCACGCTGTGGGAACACACCGCTCTCCCTGCAGTTCAACAGCGCACGCACTCACAATGCAACTTCCAATTGTTTTCTAGATTCTGGTCTGTTGCTCGTTTCCAAATGTAATCCCTCACCACTGGCGCCGTGCAAACTTCATGCTCTGGAATTCTCGCCCCAAACCTCTCCTGCTCTTCCTATAAATTGTTCCTGATCATCCCAATTCTGACCTCGATGATGCCCACCTTCTTTCTATTTCACCGATGGGACATTGGTTCCAGCTCTGTTGAAAATCTGTCAGATCAATTTTCATAAAACTACTTTGTATCGACATTCGTGGTAGGTCTTCCAAATATCTGTAGATTCTGGGTGGTTACTGAAGACTAGAAAACTTGCAGTGTTAAACCTTGGGTACACAAAAAGCTGGAGAAACTCAGCGGGTGCAGCAGCATCTAAGGAGCGAAGGAGATAGGTGACGTTTCGGGTCGAGACCCTTCTTCAGACCCTGTTAAACTGTCTCCGTAGGGAGGAGGAGAACTTCTTCAAAGTAGGCATACCTTGAGGAGATATCGCAGTGGAGTGGACAAAGTGTTAAAGAAGGAACTGCAGATGCTGGAGAATCGAGGGTACTCAAAAAACTGGAGAAACTCAGCGGGCGCAGCAGCATCTAAGGAGCGAAGGAGATAGGCAACGTTTTGGGTCGAGACCCTTGTTAGAAACATAGAAACATAGAAAAATAGGTGCAGGAGTAGGCCATTCGGCCCTTCGAGCCTGCACCGCCATTCAATGTGATCATGGCTGATCATCCAACTCAGTATCCCGTACCTGCCTTCTCTCCATACCCCCTGATCCCTTTAGCCACAAGTGCCACATGTAACCCCCTCTTAAATATAGCCAATGAACTGGCCTCAACTACCTTCTGTAGCAGAGAATTCCAGAGACTCACCACTCTCTGTGTAAAGAATGTTTTCCTCATCTCGGTCCTAAAGGAATTCCCCCTTATCCTTAGACTGTGACCCCTTGTTCTGGACTCCCCCAACATCAGGAACAATCTTCCAGCATCTAGCTTGTCCAACCCCTTAAGAATTTTGTAAGTTTCTATAAGATCCCCCCTCAATCTTCTAAATTCCAGCGAGTACAAGCCGAGTCTATCCAATCTTTCCTCATATGAAAGTCCTGACATCCCAGGAATCAGTCTGGTGAATCTTCTCTGTACCCCCTCTATGGCAAGGATGTCTTTCCTCAGATTTGGAGACCAGAACTGTACGCAATACTCCAGGTGTGGCCTCACCAAAACCCTGTACAACTGCAGTAGAACCTCCCTGCTCCTATACTCAAATCCTTTCGCTATGAATGCTAACATACCATTTGCTTTCTTCACTGCCTTGTTCGGTGATGGATTAGAGATAGATGCAGTACGAATAGGCTGCAATGTTTAAGGGAGGCACAAGGAACTTAAGATGCTGAAATTCAATTTAATTTGCAATTCTGGAGGGTACATCTCCAAATGTAGCAGATCCATTTAGTTTTTCCGGCACTTTATGTTTTATTGTAATGTTTAACATATAATTTTACTTCGGAGTCACGTGAGTGACTTCGTGAAGACCCCGCCAACACGCATGCGCGGCATATCGTCGCGCGCATTTGCTCACGGCAGCTGGGGGGGGGAGTGCGCTCCCTCAACCGGCTCCTTCAAAAAGGTAAGCAGCTGCAGGTAAGTTAACCTTAAGCTGGTTTGTCGTTTTTGTGTGGTCTGTGTTGTGTTTACAGAGCCATGGAAGGAGGAAGGAGTGGGAGTCGCGTTCAGCGAGTAAAGTCCTCGGAGCTGCCCGCTACATCGGGAGCAGCTGAGACACCACCGAGGAAGAAGTCGCGGCAGTCGGGGAGCTCTGAGCAGCTGACCAGACCCGGCACAACCCCTCTGGCCAAGAAGAGGGTGTCCGCGCAGGAGCAGGGGCTGGGAGACCCTGACTCTAGAACTCCAGTGCCCAAGACCAGGGCTGGAGGTAAGGCACGTGGGGCTCTTGGAGCAAGCGTGTCCGCGAGTGCATCCCCCCCTTTAAAGGTCCCTCGCGGGCAGAACAGGGGGGAAGCCTCGCTAAAGTCCAGCCTTGTCGGTACGGCAGGCAGGGACAAGCCACTGGGGAAACCTGCAAGGAAGCAGACCAGTGGCAATGCTGGCGTGCCGAGGATCCCTGTGGGGGCAGGATGTACCGGCACACCACCGGAACAGGCTGCCGTAGTGCGGGCCGGTGGCAGCAAAGTACGGTCCAGCGCCCCTGCTGAGGCGGGTAAAGCAGACCATGCGCCGCCACAGTCCCGTTTATATGTGGAACGCTGTGGTGGTAAGCCCGCACGGACATCAGAGAGTCCAGTTTCTGGTGCAAGTACTGACTCTAGCCCTCTTCCCTCCCATCAGACAGAGGGGCCGCTGCTGTCCAAACGACGGCGGACCAGCGGTGTGTCCGTGTGGGAGTCGCACAGCCCCGCTGGAGTGGGAGCTGGCGACTTCCCGGCAGTACATTCCGTGGGGGTGTTGACAACTGCTGGAAGCCCCGGTTCCTCTGGAGAGGCTGGGGAAGACGACCAGTGGCCCGCGTACAGCGGTGACGGTCGTATCGGCCGGTTGGAGCATATGGTGGAGGTGCTATATCAGCGGGACCTGGAGCGTCAGGAACGGGAATCCCAGAGGTCTGGGAGCTACATGCAGCCGCCACCTTCTATCTCCCCGTCGCTTGAGAGCCAGCAAGGAAGTATGGGTGAGCCTGAGGAGGGAGAAGAGGTCCAGAACCCACAGGAAATGTTGGAGGCGGTATCGAAATTTGGGTCACCTGCGGCGGCAGGAGGACCACTACATCCCAAAATAGCGGCGTCAATCGATTTCCTGACTACGCACCAGCTCCAGGATACCGTGCTCTCGGAAACAGTGGGGAAGTATAAGGCACCAGCAAACTGTAACTCCCTCAACGTACCGAAAGTGAATGCAGCAATATGGGGGAATATGTCGGCGAACACAAGGGTCAAGGAGGGCAAGCTCCAGAAAATCTTAAAGCTGCTGACAGCAGGTATCACGGCTTTTGCTCGGTCGCTGGATGCCACGAATGTGTCCGAGGAGCAGCAGGATGCGCTAGCGCTTCTGTGCACCACACAGTTTGAGATAAACTGTTTCAGGAAGAGCTCCATCCGGCCAAATTTGAATCCCAAATTTGCGGGATTATGCAGCACCTCCACCGCACCACCACCACCAAGGCAGTTGTTTGGGGAAGACCTGCCTAAACGCGTAAAGGAACTGGACGAGGAAGCCAAGACTGTGGGGATGATGAGACAGTCTTATTCATCCAAAACTCCCGGTTACACCAGGCAGCAGCCACGTTCCTCGTTCAGGCCCCACACATCGGTGGACCAAGGCCCCAGAACATATTCCCAAACATATTCCTCGGCGGGGGCCCAACAGCAGAGGCCTTTTTTATTCCAAGGCCAGCCCAAGCCAGCTTGGAAGATGCGGCAACAGGGCCGCGCCACACGAGGAGCGAAGACACCACAGTCCAGACCCCGGCGCTAACCTTGGAGGTAAGGGGGCTTGGGTCCGTCCACAACGTAGCTTTAGTAACCTCACCGGTGGGGGGACGGCTTCGGGGTTTCCGGTCTGCTTGGGATACCCTAACTACGGATCCTTTTATTTTACAAAGCATTCAGGGTTATGAGATAGAGTTTATTAATGGCAGAGATCCCCCTTCGCAACATGAGCCTAGTCGCAGATTTGCACTCTCTCAGTCAGAGAAGGAGCGGGCTCATGTTGAACTACTACGATTAGAAAAGAAAGGGGTGATACAAAAAACGATGCACGAGCCATTGGAGTTTGTTTCCAACATCTTTACTAGGGTTAAGAAGGATGGAGGCTGTCGGATTATCATCGACTTAACCCAGTTGAATGCTTTCGTACAATATACCCATTTTAAGATGGAGACATTTGAGACGGCCAAGCAGTTGGTTAGTCATGGGTACTTTATGGCTTGCATTGACCTGAAGGATGCGTACTATACAGTCCCTATTGCTAAACAACATCGAAGGTTCTTGAAATTTGTCTGGGAAGGTCAATTATGGCAATATATGGCTTTGCCTAATGGGATTACAACAGCGCCGAGACTATTTACTAAAATTGTCAAACCTTTATTGGCACATCTCAGGAAACAAAACCATATTATAATGGCATATTTAGATGACATTTTCATAGCAGGGAAAACCCTAGAGCACGCCCAGTTGGCAGTCTCGGCCGCTATATCTTTGTTTCAAAGAATGGGGTTTGTAATCCATCCAGACAAATCCAAGCTCAACCCTTCGCAGGTCATGGACTATTTGGGGTTCACTATAGACACTAACCAGATGGAAATCACGGTCCCAGTTGACAAAGTGGTGGACGTTCAACAAGCATGCATCAGTTTACTTGACAACAACAGGCCAACCATTCGGCAGGTTGCTAAGGTAATTGGCAAGCTGGTTGCCACATTCCCGGCCGTAAACTATGGTCCGTTGCATTACCAAAACTTACAAAAAAGTAAAATTCTGGCGTTAAAATTGAATACCGGACATTTTGACAGACCTATGCGCTTAGGCATAGGGGAGCAAACTGAGCTGGAATGGTGGGTTCATAATATTGGAGTAAGTTCCAAACCCATCATTCTCCCGAATCCCACGGTTCTGTTGCAAACTGATGCGAGTGCACAAGGCTGGGGGGCAACTGACACTGTAACCAGCTGTGGTGGCAGATGGGACGCTCATGAGTTCACGCTTCTCCAAGTGCAAGGCATTAATTATTTGGAAATGCTGGGGGTCTTTCATGGACTGCGGGCATATTGCAGTAATTTGCGTCATGCACATGTCCGCCTTCAAATCGATAACACCACGGTGGTAGCCTATATAAATCATATGGGTGGTATCAGGTCAGTATCTTGTAATGATTTGGCAAATACAATTTGGCTCTGGTGCATCAAAAGGGGTATTTGGATATCAGCAACGTACCTTCCGGGGATACTCAATACGGTGGCGGACACCAGGTCACGAGTTTTTAATGATAACATTGAGTGGATGCTGAATCCCCTTGTGTTTGCTGAAATTGTGACAAAATTTGGTATGCCAGATATTGACCTATTTGCGTCTAGACTGAACCATCAGATACCAACATATGTATCGTGGGAACCAGATCCTGGGGCAGTGGCTTTGGATGCTTTTTCGCTCCACTGGGGGAAATGGTGTTGCTACGCTTTTCCCCCATTCTGCCTCATCAGTCGGGTATTACAGAAGATTAAATTAGACTCTGCATCAGGCATTCTGGTAATACCCGACTGGCCGACACAACCGTGGTACCCGGTGGTCTCTCAGATGCTGAAGCGCCCGTGGGTGCGAATAGGAAACAACCCACAATTGGTTACTAATCCCGTCACTGGCGAGCCGCATCCGTGCCACGCCTATTTAAACCTGTTGGTCTGCAGGTTCTGAAAAGGCCTTTGCTGAACACGGGGATCTCACCGAGGGCCATGGATTTAATCGCTGCATCATGCAGAGCATCTACAAGGCGGCAGTACCTGACCCAGATCAGGAAATGGGAACTATTCTGTTTAAGGAAGAGTGTTACCTATGATTCTGCCACAATACCTGACGTCCTGGAATTCCTGGCGGGCCTCCACTATGATGAAGGGCTCAGCTATAGTACCATCAATAGCGCCAGGAGTGCGCTGTCCTCGTACCTTCCGGTAGGAGTGGGGACCAACAATCTGGTGTCGAAGTTTATGAGGGGTGTATTTAACACAAACCCTCCACGGCCCAGATATAACGTTGTCTGGGATGCAGGAGTGGTCCTGTCCCTGTTAAGATCATGGTCCCCCATGGCGGGGTTACCTCTTCACCAGCTCACCCTGAAGGTGGTCATGTTGATGGCGCTCACGTCTGCTCAGCGGGTACAGGCGCTTCAAAAGTTGCGCATTGACAATATGCTCTCTACCCCTGGGAAAATAACGTTTTACGTTGCAGACCTGCTGAAGCAGCATCGACCCGGATCTTTGGGGCTGCAGTTGGAATTCCAGGCGTACCCCTCTGATGCCACACTCTGCACAGTCACCCATCTCCGTTGCTACATTGAGTTGACCCGGTCGATCAGGAATTCGGAACAAGGACTGCTTATAAGCCACAAAAAACCACATCGCCGGGTGACAGTGCAGACGATCTCCAGGTGGCTCAGGGAAGTGTTGGATGCAGCGGGTATTGACACTAACTTGTTTAAATCTCATTCCACCAGGGCTGCATCCACATCAACAGCGAGGGCCATGGAGGTGCCCATGGATCACGTCCTCGCTACGGCAGGATGGGCCAGTGAGTCAACCTTTCAACGGTTCTACCATAAGCCATTGGCCGGACCTGCAACATATGCGGATGCAGTACTCAGGGCTGCTCCCTAATATCATTTGTCCCCAGTCAGGGGGTTTGTTTATGATTTGTGTTTAATAAATGTTCATTATTTTCAGATTGTCCAGTCTGGATTGCTTTAACAAACTTCCTCCATCAGGATTGCGGCAGTGTGGTAGCATGGGCGTTGTCCAGGGCGTGTAATCACAGAGCTTTGAAGTCTTCACGAAGTCACTCACGTGACTCCGAAGTAAAATAGTAAGATTAAACGAGAACTTACCAGTTCGAAGGTTGATCTTTATTTTATGAGGAGTTGCGATGAGGGATTTCGTGCCCTCCGCTCCCAACCCTCGATCATTATGTTCAGCTGGTTAGTTCGCAGTTTAATCTTAATATCCTTACTTTTCGTCGAGTCTGTGATTCCACACCGCTGCTTTGAAGGATGCCGCGCATGCGTGTTGGCGGGGTCTTCACGAAATCCCTCATCGCAACTCCTCATAAAATAAAGATCAACCTTCGAACTGGTAAGTTCTCGTTTAATCTTACTATTAATAATGTCTCAATTTGAAGTCTCCTGGATACGTGTGGGTTGCTTAGAGAAAGCCAGCATGCATTTTTGAATGGATATTGTATCTGCGCTCTGGAATTCTCACCCTAAACCTCTCCTCCACTTCATATAAAATGTTCTCGCAGTAGATTTTTGATGAAGTACCAGAGAGGATCGGCGTGTGGATTGCAGTTAATGTAATATATATAGAGTTCCAAAAACATTTGAAAAGCTGCCATGTAATTGACTTGCAAATAAAACGGAAGGCTGTGGAATTAAAGAGACTGTCAAATGGATGTCAAATTGACAAACCAATAGGAATTAGAGAAAATTATGGAAAGTTGTATTTTGGACTGAATAGAACTGTGGGAATGTGTTCCCATGGGCTGGCATTAGGACTGATTTATTAATGTATATTATTGATTTGGACGATTGAACAGTATACAATTTCTAATCATACACATGACACAGAACCTGGAATCATAATGAACTGTGAGGAGGATGGCAATAAACGACATAGATGCATTGAGTTATACTACACGGACACAGATCCTTCAGCCCAATTCATTCATTCAGCATTTGACAGCAGTGGGTATATGTTTGCTAGAGTTTAGAAGGGTGAGGGGGATCCTCATTGAATGGTGAAAGGCCTGGATAGAGTGAATATGGAGAGGATATTTTCCATTAGTGGGAGAGTCAAGGACGAGAGGCTATAAAGGGATGTACCTTTGGAAAGGAGATGAGGAGGAATTTCTTTAGTCTGCTGGTGAATCTGCAGAATTCATTACCACAGATGGCTGTAGAGGCCAAGTGAATGGATATTTTAAAGGCGGAGGTTGACAGATTCTTGATTATTAAGGGTCAGGGGTTGTGTTGGAAGGAACTGCAGATGCTGGTTTACACTGAAGATATGACACAAAATGCTGGAGTAACTGTGGGATAGGCAGCATTTTTAATTATTTTTTATTTTTTATTAGAAGCAGTGTACAAGGGTAATAAACCGCGGCATATGACATAATAAATTTATTGTATAGCTTCCATTTAATTTTAACAAAGATGAAATAGAAAAAGAGAGAAAGAGCAAGAAAGAAAGAAAGTGAAAAAGAAAGTGATTGCTTAACAATAGAACCCCTAAACTACCAAGTGTAATCAAAGAGTGAGTAAGTCAAATCTTAAAAAAAAAAATACAAAAACGAAAAAAAAAAGAAAAAGTAGGTATGTTACAAAACTTACCTTTAGCTTTGCTCCAGTTCTGTCACTGGCCGTAGTATGCGCGACTTTGACGCCTTTAAGCGGTGGGGCGAGGGGGGGGGGGGGGGGGGGGGGGGGGCGGGGTTAAAATGCGGGTTTCCCCTTGCCATCCGGAGCTTTCTTTTGTTGGAGTGCGATTTATTTCTGGAGATTCGTTGCGACGGCCGGTAAGTCCGTTTTTTAAAATAAATAGCCCGACTATTTCAGCGCTGGAGTAAAATAAAAATTAGCTCCTAATGCAGTGAACGCCGACAACGGGGACTGATTTTACGTCGGGGACAGGTAAGTGATAGCTGTTTATTTTTACATATAAACTTGCTTGTTTAGATGACCTTAATCAACGTTTCACGTTGCGAAATTGGGTGATTTAGTCCCCATACGTACTGGCAGAATTATTCCTGCCGATATTGGATATATTCACCGCAACCGCAACGTTCTAATCCATCGCGTTCCAGGAAATCCCACTGGCAAGCTGATTTAAATGGCCATTATTTTATGGGCATTAAACACTAAATTCCTTCAATTTGGCCTATAAATTAATGACAATTAGATTTAAAAATCATGTTATATCGTGAATTATTGTGTGAATGTTAATTGGACACTTAGGCTTTAAATTTTTTTAAATTTTTTCTTAAGAAATGGATAGATGTTTAGATCTAGTAATTGAATTTTGTAATCAGCTACAATTGGGTAATTAACTAATTATATGCTTTAATTTCAGGTCATCCAAGTAAGATTGTTTCATATTTGTTTCAGAATACTTCAATCTATAATAACTGAAAATTTCTTTCAGTTCTCTTAATTTTTAAGAAAGTTATGGGCTTTTGACTGTTCTCGATCACAACTTTTGTGTTAAGTCAATAGAAAAGCATTAGGAAACAAGTTGCTAATTCCCGAGTATGAAAATGGTCATAACCTTTTTAATACTGAAGATATGAAAGTGAATTAGGTGTCAAATTAAACTTCTTTTTATGCTTTATCTGATGGGATAAATTGCAGACTTGATTTTTATAATCTCAAAAATTTGTAACATTGCTACAAAAAGGTGTTGATTTACCTGCTTCATTTCTCACCACACCAATCACCCAGTCCGTAAGTCAGTTTAATTCCAAAGTTGTGTTGCACCATACTATCCTTGTAATGAATCAATGAAAGGGGACCATATCTTTGAAAATTGCTCTGATTTTCCTGCTGCGACTACTCTCATATCTTCAAGATGTTGCGTCTCAGACATGTTTGTAATCCACATTTTAAGAGTTGGGGGAGATGTATTTTTCCAAAATTTAAGTATACGCTTTTTCGCCATTATCAGGCCATAATTAAGGAAACATCTTTGAAATATTGATAGCTCAGAGCAGGCTCCTGCTGTTCTGAAAATAATCAGTTTTATATGGGGGTCCAGTTTTGTTTTTTAATAATTTTGAGAACATTTCAAAGATTTATTTCCAAAAGTTATGGAGTTTTATGCAAGAGGCAAAGGGGTGTGTTATAGTTGCGTCTTGAGAGAGACATTTGTTGCAAATAGGAGATACATTTGATAAACATCTTATTCAGTTTAGTTTTTGAGTAGTAGTCTGTGGAGAATTTTGAATTGGATTAAAATGTGTCTAACATTAATCAAACAATTATGTATATATAAGAGATATTTTTCCCATCTGTCTTTTGAGATTTTTAGGCCCAATTCCTCTTCCCATTCTCTTCTAATTATGTCTGACGATGGGATTTCTATGTTTAGAAGGATATTATACAAGTATGATATTAGATTGTTTGTGTTAGAGTTTCTATTCATACCTTTGTCTAATATATCTGGCAGCAAAGTTTGATAATCATGGGTATATGTTTTCAAATAATCTCGAATTTGAAGATATCTAAAATATTGATTACCTTTCAGATTATATTTTGACTGTAATTTCTGAAATGACAGGAGGTTTCCCATCTCGTACAAATCTCCAACCTTTTTAATTCCTAGTCTTTCCCAATAAATAAACGTTTTATCTATAATAGATGGCTTAAATGACGGGTTATTAGCTATTGGTGAAAAAAGAGATAGATTTCTTCGTTTAAAAGTAGATTTTACTTGTTTCCAAATTCGTAAAGTGCTGTGAATAATTGGATTTGTCTCATATATTGTGCTCTTCAACTTTATTGGGGAGAGAAGAATCGCACCTATATTAAAAGGTGAGCAATCCTCTCACTTCATTACTAACCAGTCTACCTGTTGGCATGCCTTATCCAACCAGTAAATTACAATTTTAATATTCGCTGCCCAATAGTAGTATAAGAGATTGGGCAGCCAATCCACCCTATTCTTTGGGTTTACATAGATGTCGTTTATGAATTCTATGTGATTTATAATCCCAAATAAAGTTTGTAATCCGGGAATCCAGATTTAAAAAAAAACGTAGGTAGATATATCGGTATTGATTGAAATAGAGAATTTGTTGGAGGAAAATCATTTTTATGGCATTTATTCTGCCTATTAGAGACATCGGAAGTGTTTTCCAGAATTGACTAAGAGCGTTTAATTTAGTAACTAAAGGCGGAAAGTTTGCATTGAATAAAGAGTTATATTTTCTGGTTACTTGGATACCCAAATATTTGAAATTTTCTGTAGAAATTCTAAAAGGGAATTTTAAAAGGTGTGTTGGCTCTTGCGGTTTTATTGCCATAATTTCACTTTTGTTCCAGTTTATTCTATATCCTGAGAATGAACCAAATTCCTCTATAAGATTTAATATATTTGGAATACTAACTCGAATTGGTGATGTATAATAATACATCATCTGCATATAATGATATTTTATTATTGGAATGTTTAGTATTATAGCCGTGAATGTTCGGATGTATTCTTATACTTTACGCTAAGGGTTCAATCGCAAGGGCAAATAACAGGGGTGATAATGCACAACCCTGTCTATTGCCCCTGGATAGTTGAAAATTCTCTCCCATCTGAAATTTTTGCAGTACTATGAAAAGGTATTTCCATTCGACTTGGTCAAATGCTTTTTCTACATCTAATGAAATCATTGATAAGTCTTCTTCTTCAATTTTGTGTGAGTACATTATATTAAAAAGACATCTCAAATTATTAAATGAATGTCTCTTGGGTATGAACCCCGTTTGATCCGAATGTATTAATTTATTAACGAATTTGCTTAGGCTTCTTGCCAAAGCTTTTGCTAATATTTTCTGATCTGTATTTCGCAGGGCAGTTGTTCTATATGAACTGGGGTCTTCTAGACCTTTATCCTTTTTGGGTATAAGTGTGATAGTTGATTTACCTAGTGTTTGTGGTAATGTCTGTTCCTTACATGCATATGTAGAAAGCTTGTGTAAACGTGGTGAAATTACGTCGTGAAATATTTAATAAAATTCATTACTGAACCCATCTGGTCCCGATGTTTTACCATTCTTCAGTGAATTTATTGTCTCTTCTATTTCTTTGATTGAAACCTGTGCTCCTAATTCCTCTTGTTCCAGCGGGTTAAGTGTTGGGAGATTACAATTGTCCAGAAAGTTTGTAATTTTACTGCTTTCTGTTGATGTTTTAGATGTATATAAATTTTGATAAAATTGGGCGAATCTTTCGTTAATGTCTTTGGGCAGCATTAACAATTCACCTTTGTCTGATTTGATTTTTAGAATCGTCTGATCCTTTTCAACTTTTTTCATCTGACGTGCCAAAAGCTTGTGTGGCTTGTCACCAAATTCGAAATGTTCCTGTTTTGTAACTTGAAATAATCTAATAACTTTTGCAGATAAAATATGGGTTAGTTTAAATTTCAATGTTGCTATCTCGTATGGTTTATCTATAGTTGGATCTTTCGCGTTTTCTAAATCAAGTTGTGTAATTTATTCTTCTAGTTGAAATTGTTCTGTCCTATTCTTTTTATTTTGAAAAGCTTGGTATGGAATAATAGAACCACTAATAATGGCTTTAAAAGATTCCCATAATAGGGAGGGTGAGATATTTGGGATATCATTGGTCTCAAAGAAAAGTTCCATCTGTTGTTCTAAATATTTACAACCATCTGGATTGTTTAGTATTTGAGGATTAAATCTCCAAAACGATTTTTTATTGAACATCCCTTCTAGTTTTAAGGAGAAGGTTAGCGGAGAATGATCAGAGATGACACTATTATGGTATTTAGGGTTAGTTGTAAAGTGGATTTTTTTTTCCTGTGCACTAGGAAATAGTCAATACGTGTATAGGTTTTATGTACTGATGAATAAAAAGGCGTATTCTCTTCCGGCAGGGTTTGCAATCCTCCATACATCTGTTATATTTGTATTTAAAAGTACACTGGATTTTGATTTTTATATTTCTTTTGTTGGGCAGATTTATCTAGGTATTGATCCAGAACACAATTGAAATCTCCCCCGAATATCACGTTTTGGTAATTGGACTCCAAAATTATATTCAGGATTTTATTAAAGAATTGCGGGTTTCAAAATTAGGAGCATAAATATTTACCATGGTGAGTGGGGTAGAGTGTATCTCTGCAGAGACTATAACACACCTCCCATATTTGTCTACAATGGTATTTTTATGTTTAAATTGTATACCTTTACAAATTATAATTGCGGTACCCCTTGATTTAGAGATATAGGAGGAGTGATATGTTTGACCGATCCAATTTGCCTTTAGCCTGGTCTGAGTTTGAACTTTCAGATGTGTTTCCTGTAGAAATATTATATTGGCATTGAGTGATTTTAAATTGGCAAGAATCTTACACTTTTTAATTGGCTCATTAGCATCCCTTATATTCCAGCTACAAAACATAATTCCTCCAATTTTCTTTTGAGGGTCGTCTTGCATTGTAAGTTACATTGGTTCCTTTATTTCACATGGTGCAACACAATACCTCAACCTTCTGGGTGTTGGGTAGGTGCTCCCAGTTGCTGAACTCCGTAGGTATATCCCTTGAAAATGTGCCCTAAAAAGAAAAATCAAAAAAAGTGCTAAATAACATAAATTATATGAAAAGATAGTATTTAAAAATACCGTGTGAAAAAACCACCAAATGGTGGAAGAATTTAGGTGACCTTCCATAGGTGTAAATTACATTTAGCTCCATTCCCTATGAACAAGTATTATGGAAGAAAAAGAACAGGCCTGAACCAGATAATATATTCAAAGAGAAAACAATCATGCATGTACAGGTAGTTCATCTAACAGCTTAAACTACATACGTATTTACTATTTAATTGCTGTATGGAACTTAAAAGACAATCCCCGATATGTTTTTTTGTTGTTGTTAATAAACATATTTAGAAAAGAATCATCTGGCTGAAAGGGGTTTACTAAGAATTCAGTCTTGGATACAGATCTTGGCTGCCTGCCAGGTTTCAGCTTTACAGAAGAATTAATCATTATTCAGTTATGATATTACATATTAGGTTAGAATAAATGAGTTAATCCAATTATTTATGAGTTAGTATATTATTGATTATATAGTTTATTAGTAGATTATCAGTAAATTATCACGTTTGATTTGTTTTCTATACTACATAATTCCATTTTATTAAATCTTTCCTTCAAAAACATCGCTACCTTGAAGTTGTTTATGTACATTCCAAACCTGATAAGGTGTCTAGACATTAACACATGCGAATTAGTCGGCCATCTTATCTGCAGCATTTATACTTCTTTATATGTAAAGGGGCATATTTTTTCAGTTTACCCTTTATAAATATATATATAAAAGGTATACATCAGCAAAGTCATAACATTTTACTTCTCCTTTAATGTCCTTTTTTAAATCTTGCGCGTATTTGAATGCTTCTAATGGATCAATAAAGAAACACTGCGAGTCATTATATGTGACCCTCAATTTGGCAGGATATATTACCCCATATCTCAGGTGTGGAATTCCTTTAAGAATCAGCCGGGTGTTTGTAAAAAAGGCATGTTTCTTCGCCACTTCTGCAGGATAGTCTCTGAAGAATCTTACACTTTCTCCTTCGAACATCATATTTTTTCCGAATGGTATTTTCTTCATAATGTCTTTGAGAACTGCTATGTCATGAAGTTTCAGGATAATCTGTCTTAGTGGACCTCCGACCTTTGAGTGTGCTTTCTGAACTCGGTGTGCAACATCTACTTTCGGTTTTTCAGACATCTTGAATACTTGTTGAAGTAGTTTGGCAGTAAGAACCTGAGGGTCTGCTCCAGTTTCCTTCCCTTCTTTCCCTCCAACAATCCTTAAATTTTGCCGTCCGGACCGAGCCTCGAGATCGATACATTTATCTGTCATTCTGGCCGGTTGCCCAGAAACTCGGTCTAGATCTTCTTTCATTCTTTTCATCGTTTCAGACATATCCAAAGTCATAGTTTCCAGTTCTTTAATAGCTTTGTTTTGTTCTGCTGAAGTAATGAGAACAGGGTCCATTTTTATTGCAATCTTTTTAACCCGTTGAATTTCTTCTCTTAAATCAGTATCTACTTCTTCAATATGGTCCCATAGAATACCCATTCCGTCGACAATCTCCTTATTCCCGACATCCATTCTTGTTTCTAACTTTCCCAGCTGAATAGATAACAGGGAAAGCTCCTTACGCAACATCTCACCAAAGTCCTTTGTCTCTTAAAGATTGTTCTTGTTCTTTTACTTTTGTTTCCATAGCAGCAATAAATCATTGTCCTTCAGTTTCCTCTTCAGATTGTTTGACATGTTTTCTCCAACTCTTGATTGACCCGCAGTCTGGTTAGAGGTCTTGTCGAGGGCTTTTTCTGTAAATTCCGTTTTGGCATTTAAAAGTGCCGGTATCCCCCGTTAGTTTGCGGCGATTTCTGATGACGTCATTTACGAAAAGACAGGTGTCCCCGGTGAGTGTTTGTGAATCGGTCCGTTTTCTTTTGCAGGCTTTTTTGGGTATTTAGTGCATTTTCGGGAGCGGAGCTAAATGGAGCGCCTCTTACTGCTCCACGGCGCCACCGGATAGGCAGCATTTCTAGATAGAAGGAATGAGTTATGGGGAAAAGGCAGGAGAATGGGATTGAGAGGGAAAAATAGATTAGCCATTATTGAATGGCAGAGTGGACTTGATGGGCTGAAAGCCTTAATTCTGCCACTAGGTAAGTATGTTACAAAACTTACCTTGAGCAGCGCTGCAGTTCTGCCGCTCCCCGTGTGCGTGACTTTGGCGCCTTTCAGAGGGGGGGGGGCGGGCTTAAAGTGCCGTTTTTCTGCAGACTGGGAAAATCGATCCATGTCGGGCGATTTCGTTGCGGAAGAGAAATCGCTCCGACATTTCATTCATGAAGGTATTTTTAAATTACGTTAGATTATTTATTAACTAGAGTAATTTAAAAATCACCTTCAAAAGCCGTGAGCGCCGACAACGGGAAGGATTTTGCGTAGGGGAGAAAAAAACGTATACAGTTTATTTTTATATTAAAAGTTGGTTTTTATGGAGGCTTTAATCACATTTTCATGTTGCGAAATGGGGTCCAAAAAAATGTATGAACCAACAGTATTTTTCCTCCTGACTTCACCGCAAACCGTAACGTTCCAATCCACCGCATTCCACTAAAACCCACTCGCTAGTTGATTTAAATGGCCATTAATTTACAGGCATTAAACACTAAATTCCTACCATTTGGCCTAGAAATTCATGAAAATTAGATTTCAAAATTATGTTATATTGTGGATTATTGTGTGAATGTTATTTGGACACTTCGGCAATTTAAAAAAAGTTTATATTTTCTTAAGAAATGGATAGATGTTTAGATCTACTCATTGAATTTTGTAATTAGCTACAATTAGGTAACTAACTAATTATATGCTTTAATTTCAGGTCATCCAAGTAAGATTGCTTCATATTTGTTTCAGAATGCGTCAATCTATAATAACTGAAAATTTCATTGAGTTCTCTTAATTTTTAAGAAAGAGATGGGCTTTTAACGGTTCTAGATCACAGCTTTTGAGTTAAGTCAATTGAAAGGCAATGGGGAACAAGATGCTAATTTCCGAGTATGAAAATGGTCATAACTTTCTTAATACTGAAGATATGAAAGTGAATTAGGTGTCAAATTAAACTTATTTGTATGCTTTATCTGATGGGATAAATTGCAGACTTGATTTTTAACATCTCAAAATTTTGTAACATAGCTACACTAGGTGTCCTCCTGAGTTTGTTTTATTTGCCTGTATTTGGCGGGAATCCCTCTGATCCTTTCCTGTCCAGGAACCTGGCCAAAAGTCTTTCATACTTTGTAATTGTGTCCGCCTCATTCTATATATCCACCACTATCTGTGGTGAAAACCTGCCCCCTGAGGTCCAGGTTTTAAATTCTTTCTCCTCTCACCTTAAATCTCTACCCTCTAATTTAACACTCACCTTTCCTAATTTAATACTCACCTATCCTGTGGGCAGTGGGCAGGTGCCATAGACCTGCACGGGAAGGTAGACGCTCCCGCCCCCACGAGTCTCGGGCAGATGGGGCTCGTCAGCCTGGGATTCCATCTAGGTGAGGGAAAACTCTGATTTAAAACCTCCACTGCCTTGTGGCCATATCCAGTCATGGAAAAGGCTCCTGGAGTAAACCTCAAGGAAATCTGTAGTCGGAGCCCCTAAGGCAGTTCGTCGTTATCTACAACCTCGCTCTGGCAGCTCCTGCAACAGTGCTGGTGCCAAACTGTAACGGCCCTGCTGTTCCTTTGGATCAAAGAAATAAAACTGTGGCCATTCACATTATCTATGTCTCCTTATAGTTTTATTAATTTCTCTAAGAGCAACCCGCAGCCTCCTTTGCTCCATGGAAGTCCCAGCCTATGTAGCCTCTCCTTATGATTCAAACCCTTCAGTACTGGCATGTACAAGTTGATGGATTGGGGTTGGTGAAGTTCCAACATTTTGAAGGAAGAACAGGAAAAGGCAATAAAACACAGTGGACTAGATGCCAAGAAGGATACAAGGCCTACCAGGAACACTGACACAGCCAGACCTTAATAATACCAGCATGCTATTTTGTAAAGGAAGGAAGTGAAGATGCTGGTTTATATCAAAGATAGTCACAAAATACTGGAGTAACTCAGCAGGACAAGGTGGCATTTCGTGTCGAGACCCTTCTTCAGACTCTTCACAGTTTAAAGAAGGGTCTCGACCCAAAACATCACCTACTCCATTTCCCCAAAGATGCTGCCTGACCTGCTGAGTTGGTCCAGCATTTTCAGTCTTCCATATTATTTCCTTTGCCATGTGCCAATGAATAAGAGGACATACCATCCTCTGGACACCTGAGCAAGAACTCAAGATTGTAGTTCAGGACTAAGAGCGTCCTGGACTCCAGCTTTTCACTGTACCTAGGTACACGTGACAATAAACTAAACTAAATCAAACTAATGAAACAAATTATACCACAACAAATCAGGGACTGAACTGCTCATTCTCTGAAGAGATTAATCATTCTCTTTGGAGCACAGAAGGTTGTGAGCAGATCTGGGAGAGGTATTTCAAAGCAGATACAGAGCGAGATTGATCCTATTGCCACAGTTGAAAGTAGGCATTCAGGTGCAGCAGGCAGTGAAGAAAGCGAATGGTATGGCATAGTGAAAGGATTTGAGTATAGGAGCAGGGAGGTTCTACTTCAGTTGTACAGGGTCTTGGTGAGACCACACCTGGAGTATTGCGTACAATTCTGGTCTCCAAATCTGAGGAAGGACATTATTGCCATAGAGGGAGTGCAGAGAAGGTTCACCAGACTGATTTCTGGGATGTCAGGACTGTCTTATGAACAAAGACTGCATAGACTCGGTTTATACTCTCTAGAATTTAGGAGATTGAGAGGCGATCTTATAGAAACTTACAAAATTCTTAAGGGGAAAAATTCAAGCTAGATGCAGGAAGATTGTTCCCGATGTTGAGGAGGTCCAGGACAAGGGGTCACAGCTTAGGTATAAGGGGGAAATCCTTTAGGACCGAGATGAGAAGGACTTTTTTCACACAGAGAGTGGTGGGTCTCTGGAACTCTCTGCCACAGAGGGTAGTTGAGGCCAGTTCATTGGCTATATTTAAGAGGGAGTTAGATGTGGCCCTTGTGGCTAAGGGGATCAGAGGGTATGGAGAGAAGGCAGGTACGGGATACTGAGTTGGATGATCAGCCATGATCATATTGAATGGCGGTGCAGGCTCGAAGGACCGAATGGCCTACTCCTGCACCTAATTTCTATGTTTCTATGTGTCAAGACATTTGGATATAGGATGAAAGTGATTGGCAAAAAAATGACATGAGAAAAAATATCTTATGCATAACGAGTGAGTGGTTAGTGAATACACTGCCAGGGGAAGTAATGGAGCAAGGTTCAGACAGAGCTGGATAATAATCTCAAAGAAAAGTATTGACAGGTTACTGGGGAATGGGATTGGATGGATTGCTCTCACATGGAGCTAGTATGGACTCAAAGCACTGAATGACACTGTTTCCCTGCAGCAACCAGGTCATGATTCCCTTTCTTTTACCTATTTCCTTCAGACCATTTCCCGAACTGGGTGGGGCGAGGCTCTCTATATTTTCCATCAACTTTGATAACTGACATAAATACTTGTTTTGTATTAAATGCTCCAAACGTCGAATTGGTGAAATGTAACATAGTAACGGGTTGGGAACAACCAAAACTTAAAATAGAAACATAGAAAATAGGTGCAGGAGTAGGCCATTCGGCCCTTCGAGCCTGCACTGCCATTCAATATGATCATGGCTGATCATCCAACTCAGTATCCCGTACCTGCCTTCTCTCCATACCCCCTGATCCCTTTAGCCACGAGGGCCACATCTAACTCCCTCTTAAATATAGCCAATTAACAGGCCTCAACTACCTTCTGTGGCAGAGAATTCCCCAGATTCACCACTCTCTGTGTGAAAAATGATTTTCTCATCTTGGTCCTAAAAGACTTCCCCCTTATCCTTAAAATTCCCCTTATCCTTAATGACAGAGATCGGTCTGGATTTTACCTTTTACTCTGCACTAAAAAAAGATGAAACGGTTACATTCATATAGAGTCTATTTACAACTGCCCCCAAAAACTTTACATCCACCAAAGGGTGAGAATGCCAAAGACATGGTAGCTAATTTGTGTAAAGCAAGTTCCCAAAACAGCAATGTGATAATAACCAGATAATTTGTTTTGATGATAACCGTTGAAAGATAAATAGTGCCCTCAGGAGCAGAAGATAAATTAGGAGCAGGAATAGGTCATTGGATGATACATTGAATCTGTTCCATCATTCAACAAGAGTGGTGTTTTATCTCAGTGACACCTTCCTGTATAACACAACATCATATAACCATATAACAATTACAGCACGGAAACAGGCCCTCTCGGCCCTTCCAGTCCGTGCCGAACATTTATTTTCCCCTAGTCCCCTCCATTCCCTTCCCGTCCATATACCTATCCACTTTACTTTTAAATGTTAAAATCGATCCTGCCTCCACCACTTCTGCTGGAAGATCATTCCACACAGCCACCGCTCTGTAGTAAAGAAGGTCCCCCTCATGTTACCCCTAAACTTCTCATGTCATGCCCTCTTGTTTGAACCTTCCCTACCCTCAATGGGAAAAGCTTATCCACGTCAACTCTGTCATCATTTTAAAGATCTCAATCAAGTCCCCCCTTAACCTTCTGCACTCCAAAGAATAGGGAAGTACAGCGGGAACATCCCAGGATTCTCTTTACTGTTTGTAAATCTATGGCTCTCTCTGTTGAATATACTCAGCTACTGAGCCCCCACAGTGTTGAATACCAGAGATTCGTCACAATTTGTTTCTCAAAATGGTGGCCATGGGTTGTTTTGATTCACTTGAGAGGCCGCCAGAGCTTTGTTTCAACTTCTCGTTCAGGAGATGGCTCCTCCAACAGCATGGCACATGCTCAGTACCACACTGATGTGTTAACCTGGACTGTTGTGCTCTGTTCTAACACGGAACTTGAAGCCACTATTTTCTGACTTGGTTAGTCACTGAATTACCTTTAGAGAAGATGGGGGCAGGAGAGGATTGGGAGTGGGATGCCAAGGTTGCAGACAACAACAGGTCAATGTACCTCATTCGAAACTGCCCCTGCCTCAAGTGCCTCAATGTTGTTATTTATTTTCAAAAGACACCATGTGCTGACAGGGTTGTTCACAAGCTGACGGAAGGAGACCGAAAAATGCTGGGATTCCAAAATCCATAATTATAATAACTATAAATATAACGAAAACAATAATAACTGTGTGCGCAATCTGCAACTGTAAATTATACCAATTAATGGAGTTTAAAAAAAACAGATACAGAATCTTACAGAGATTGCAATTCTCTTCCTCCTACTCACTGTCTGCTGTGTGTCACTGGGTGGCACCCTTGCTCCTGAATCAGGAAACTTGTGGGTTGAAATATCATTCGAGAGGTCCATCAAAGAGTCTAGGACGATCTGTCCAGGGAAGTACAGCGGGAGCATCGCTCCGCTAGTAAGACATTAAACTAAGCTTTGTATGTTTCCTTCCATGAATGTGAAAGGCCCCTCGTGGTATATTGAAGAACAGATGATTTACCCAGATAACTAAGCTGCTGTTCCTCTGATGTGGTACTTGAAGCTACCTGGGACATGTTTGTTATGCATTGTACCACTGTTGGGGGGTTGGGGGGTTGGGGGGGTGGGGGGGGGGGGGGAGAGGAGGTGAGGGTGGAAAGGTTAAATGGAAATTCACCATAAAATAGAACTCTTCAATAAAATAACCAACATTTCACTCAGTAAGCATCCTATCTGGATGCATCTCAACTTGGTATGGGAACTGTGGTACCCAAGACCACAAGAAATCATAGAGTTGTGGGCACAGCGCAGTCCAACACGCAAATCAGTCTCAACAGACATTTGGAAGTGTGATCGTACGTGTGAAGTGTACTCGTAAACGTGAGCTGTTAAACTGTCTTTTCTGCTGAGCACAAAGGAACCCACAGGTCTAAGAAAAACAGTGAAGTTCACTGTGCATTCATGTGAGAGTCTGCTGTGCACAATATGACTGTTGCATTATCTAAACCACAACAGTGGCTACACCTCAAAAATAATTTAAGTTGTCCTGACAGTTGTCATCTCAATGCACCTGAGCACCTACCTGTGGTTCCGGCTGCTCTGTGTTGGTGCCTCCTTCCATCCCATCTGCCTTATCTACATCCTTCAACAGATCTTTCTATTCAATTTTCTTTCATGCACTCTGATAATTTCCTTTTGGAAAAGATCAAAGATATTTGGATCAAAATTCCATGTGGTAGCAAACTTCAAACTCTAATCTATAATGTTTGCCATTTCTGTTTAACTTGATTTAACATTTTAAAATGTTAATTTTAAAACAATCGACCTGAGACTTTAACTCTGATTTCCCCCCAGTGGTTTTGCAGTTTGGTGGACAAGTAATATATTATCTGCATTGAAGTACAAAGACATGTTCCCAAACCCACAATGACATTTGGGGAATTTAAAACTGACACGAAACAAATTGTTGAGGTAGACCAGGTTCCAAGATGGTAAATGGGTTTAGTATAGATAGCTACGTGATGGCTGGCATAGATATAGTGGGCTGAAGGACCTGTTTCGGTGCCGTATGACACTATGAAAACCCGTGGTCTAAAAAGGAGGATGGACAAACTTGGATTATTTTCTCTGGAGCATTGGATGTCAATAAAAGTATGTTAAATTATAAGAGGCATAGATATGGTAGACAGTCAGAGTCTTTTTCCCAGGGTAAAATACTCAAATTCAGAGGTTTAACATCAGAGGGGAAATTTTGAAGGAGATGTTCGAGGCAAGATTTTTTACACAGGGAATGGTGGGACTCTAGACATGCTGCCAAGAGAGGTTGTATAAGCAGATGCAATAGTGACTTTGGTATAATTATTTGCAAAGATATGGTAGGGAATTGAGGAATGGTGTGGAACAGAGGGATCTAGGAATAACTGTGCATAGTTCCCTGAAGGTGGAATCGCATGTAGATAGGGTGGTAAAGAAAGCTTTTGGTGTGCTGGCCTTTATAAATCAGAGCATTGAATATAGGAGTAGGGAAGTAATGTAAAAATTGTACAAGGCATTGGTGAGACCAATTCTGGAGTATGGTGTACAATTTTGGTCGCCTAATTATAGGAAGGATGTCAACAAAATAGAGAGAGTACAGAGGAGATTTACTAGAATGTTGCCTGGGTTCCAGCAACTAAGTTACAGAGAAAGGTTGAACAAGTTAGGTCTTTATTCTTTGGAGCGCAGAAGGTTAAGGGGGGACTTGATTGAGGTCTTTAAAATGATGAACGGGATAGACAGAGTTGACGTGGATAACCTTTTCCAATTGAGGGCAGGGAAGATTCAAACAAGAGGGCATGACATGAGAAGTTTAGGGGTAACATGAGGGGGAACTTCTTTACTCAGAGAGTGGTGGCTGTGTGGAATGAGCTTCTAGTAGAAGTGGTGGAGGCAGGATGATTTTAATATTTAAAAGTAAAGTGGATAGGTATATGGACGGGAAGGGAATGGAGGGGTGTGGTCTGAGTGCAGGTAGATGGGACTAGGGGAAAATAAATGGTCGGCACGGACTGGAAGGGCCGAGAAGGCCTGTTTCCATGTTGTAATTGTTATATGGTTATATGGTTATTGTGGGCTAAAGGTGCTGTTGCTGTGCAGATCTATGTTCTGTGAGTACACCAGTGACCCCTCACTTCCTATATGTTGCTATAGTGTGGACAATCTAAGTTAGGCATTTTAAAATGCTGGAGAGATTATTATCACCATGCCTCCGCAAAATCCTCCAAAACTGGAATAAACACGAGTGTCATCTCCAAGACCCATATCCCCAGGTTTGAGAATAAATTACACTCCATCAGCTATGATGAAGAGGCTACATAATTGGCATCCTGAACACAAGATTTCTAAAACTGATCTTTGTTTCTCCCATGGGAGGAAATTACCAGGTGGACAGAGAAAAAGATTGAAGAATACGCTGGAAAAGTATCATCTGTCCATTTCCCAGCACAAATGCAGCCTGACCCATTGAGTTCCTCCAGCTATTTGTTGATTTTTGCTCAAGCTTCCAGCATCTGCAATCTCTTGTGTCTCTATGATGCACTTCTGCCTGTGTAGTCCCTGTACTGTTAGCGGGGAATACATATATTGAGCCTTCATGATAAGAGGAAGTGGCTGAGGGAAGGTCACATGTGGAGAAGTCCCTTTGCTTCTGGGTCATTCCGTATGTACAGCGGCTTGCAAAAGTTTCCATACCCCTTGAACTTTTCCACATTTTGTCACGTTACAACCACAAACGTAAATGTATTTTATTGGGATTTTATGTGATAGACCAACACAAAGTGGCGCATAATTGTGAAGTGGAAGAAAAATGATACATGGTTTCCAAATGTTATTACAAATAAAAAAACTGAAAAGTGTTGCGTGCAAAAGTATTCTGCCCCCTGAGTCAATACTTTGTAGAACCACCTTTCGCTGCCATTAAACTGCAAGTCTTTTGGGGTGTGTCTCTACCAGCTTTGCACTTTAGAGACTGAAATTTTTGCCTTCTTTGCAAAATAGCTCAAGCGCAGTCAGATTGGATGGAGAGTGTCTGTGAACAGCAATTTTCAAGTCTTGCCAGAGATTCTCAATTGGATTTAGATCGGGACTTTCTAACACATGAATATGCTTTAATCTAAACCATTCCATTGTAGCTCTGGCTGTATGTTTAGGGTCGTTGTCCTGCTGGAAGGTGAACCTCCGCCCCAGTCTCAAGTCTTTTGCAGGCTCTAACAGGTTTTCTTCCAAGATTGCCCTGTATTTGGCTCCATCCATCTTCCCATCAACTCTGACCAGCTTCCCTGTCTCTGCTGAAGAAAAGCATCCCCACAGCATGATGCTGCCACCACCATGTTTCACAGTGGGGATGGTGTGTTCAGGGTGATGTGCGGTGTTAGTTTTCTGCCACACATAGCGTTTTGCATTTAGACCAAAAACTTCAATTTTGGTCTCATCAGACCAGAGCACCTTCCTCCATATGTTTGCTGTGTCCCCCACATGGCTTGTGGCAAATTGCAAACAGGACTTCTTATGGCTTTGTTTCAACAATGGCTTTCTTCTTGCCACTCTTCCATAAAGGCCCGATTTGTGGAGTGCACAACTAATAGTTGTCCCAAGGACAGATTCTCCCACCTGAGCTGTGGATCTCTGCAGCTCCTCCAGAGTTACCATGGGCCTCTTGGCTGCTTCTCAGATCAATGCTCTCCTTGCCCGGCCTGTCAGTTTAGGTGGACGGCCATGTCTTTGTAGGTTTGCAATTGTGCCATACTCTTTCCATTTTCGGATGATGGATTGAACAGTGCTCCATGAGATGTTCAAAGCTTGGGATATTTTTATATAACCTAACCCTGCTTTAAACTTCTCCACAATTTTATCCCTGACCTGTCTGGTGTGTTCCTTGGGCTTCATGATGCTGTTTGTTCACTAATGTTCTCTAACAAAGCTCTGAGGCCTTCACAGAACAGCTGTATTTATACTGAGATTAGATTACACACAAGTGGACTCTATTTACTAATTATGTGACATCTGAAGGCAATTGGTTGCACTGAATTTTATTTAGGGGTATCAGAGTAAAGGGGGTTGAATACTTTTGCACGCCACACTTTTCAGTTTTTTATTCGTAAAAAAAATTGAAAGCCATGTATCATTTTCCTTCCACTTCATAATTATGCACCACTTTGTGTTGATCTATCACATAAAATCCCAATAAAATACATTTACGTTTGTGGTTGTAACGTGACAAAATGTGGACAAGTTCAAGGGGGTATGAAAACTTTGGAAGCCACTGTAGAAGCTATACCATACACATTGCTGGAACAAAGCACCCAAACTGCCTCACAAGGATATATTGTCTTCATTTGTAACAAATGATTTTCAGTACTTGTAATTTAATTTTCTGGTAGCATAAAAGTAACATCAATATTCAATACTGCCTTGGTCTAATACCCAACTAAAACTCAATTCACATAATTATTCTGTTTATCGGGAGAGCAAGCCAGTTGATTAGATATTACTGTGATATAAAATGCACCTTTAAAATATCACTGAAAATTTACATCGCAGGCAGAAACCTCAGCTCACAGTTTCACAAAGAAGAATTGCATCGATTCCTGCGTAGCTCATCGGTTTTACTATTTTGAAAGCACAAGTTGTTAATTAAAGGCAGATTGGATAGATTTTTCACAGGCGTTGCCTTTCCATTTTAAATCAGTGAATTGAATGCAGATGTCATGCTGGATAGTGCAAGCACATCTGGCTGGTGATTCTGACAGCATCTGACAACGGGTGGAGAGCAAGGACTGGGAACCATGCGGTGCTGAGTAATTGCTCCCAGGGAGAAGGGAGAGCGGGCAGTCGACGGCCGCACAGCCTTTTCTGGGGTTACGTCCGTGCCCGTGTGTCCCTGGAGCGGGAACACGCGGTGTCCACAGGGACTGTGGAGGCCTTCCGTGAACACTGGTCACCGCAGGAGGTCGAATGTATTATTGATAAAAATGTTAATATTTTAATTTGATAACTTTCTTTGTAAAATGCCAATATAGACATTCTCTGATCGTGTTATTACTTTGTATTTGTTTGTTCTGAATAAAAGCATTTTGTATGGGGAAAAAAATGGAGAAGGGAGATCTGCCTTCACAAAGTGCCATGTCAGAGCTAGAGCTGAAGAAGGGTCTCGACCTGAAACGTCACCTATCTCCTTCGCTCCTTTGATGCTGCTGCACCCGCTGAGTTTCTCCAGCTTTTTGTGTACCCTCGATTCTCCAGCATCTGCAGTTCCTTCTTTAACACTCAGAGCTAGGAACATTTACTTCATGGATCGGCTCGAGGAGGTAATTAAGTATCTTGTATGGATGGTTGAACAGTCAACATGGCATCCAAAGCAATGCTGATGTCTATCCCATCTAGCGAACAAGTTAGTGTGGGAGAGCTATTTGATGTTGCTCGCATGGATTTTCAATGAAAGGTTAGACTTTAAAGTACATTTTATAGGAATTCTGCATTGTTTTCAGTTCCGTGTGATCTAGTGGAACAGATTAGAATTGGATACAGACCAGGTTCAACACTGAATTTGACAATTTCAATACCTAGCCCTTCTGGCAATATCATTTCAGATTCCCAGCAACTCTCTCTCAACAGTAGCTGTTCGATTTAACAACTTTTTCGAGCATTTTCTGTTTATATTTCAGATTTCTAGCAGATTCCTGGTAATTTCAGATATTTATCCTGCAGTTACCCCTCCTATGGAATCATCTTTTGTTCATATCCCTTTCTTCAAATTGCGTTTTCATTCCTTCCTTCATCCACTCACCTTCCTTCTCCCCAACCTTTTCTTCATCGTCTCTCCGCCACTTTCTCTGCATTTTAAAAACTTGCTTTATCTTTAGCTGATGAAAGGCAATTGGCCCGAGGCATTATTAACTCTAGTCTCTCCACAAATGCGACCCAGCCTGATGAATATTTACACCGTTCCCCCATTTATTTCAGATTTCCGGCATCTGCAGCATTTTTCTTTTGGCTCAGCAATTGGCTGTGCTGTTGATGACAATGGGTTAGAGTGTCAGAGATACACAGCACGGACACAAACCCTTCACCCCAACCTGTCCATGTCAACCAAGGTGCCTATGTAAACCAGTCCCATTTGCTTGCGGTTTCCCATATCCCTCTGCACATTTCGTACCCATGTATCCGTGCTTTGATGGCTACTGAACATTGCAATTGTAGCCACCCCTACCACCTTCTCTGGCTGTTTGCTCCATGTACCCACCACCCTCTGTGTGCAAAACCTGCTTCTAGTTCTCCTTTAAATCTTTCCAATCATCACAGGTTTATAATCGTTCAAGTGATGGTACTGGTAGTCACTAATGGAGCTCGAGCAAGCAAGAGATTGTATATATTATTATATATGTATGTGTATTTACTTATAGCGAATAGATTATCAAGAGATGGATAAAGAATTCTTTAGACTCCCTCCCGAACACGCCCACCATGACCTCAGTACCTGATGCTCTTTTCCTGGCTTAAATCTCTTTCACATTCTCTTTGCTTCACTTTGTGAAATGTAGAGAACATAAAAACTAGGCAAAATCTGTGTAGTCACAACTGTAATTTTGAAGGTTAATATAAAATAACATTATGACAAAAATTGGATTGGCAGGAAATCAACAGTGATAGGGGTTTTTTAAACTGCATAGATTTTGGACAGGAAATTCTTCCTTCACCATACACCAGTGATCATATACACTGCACACAGTGCACTATTTTTCTGAAATTGTATTTGAATGTCACAGACCGTGTTATGAAAGTAAAATGGAATTTATGGCACGTATATGGAAAAACAACTGCCTAAGATTGAGGCAGCTATAATAACAATATTTAAAAAAAAATACATTTGGACAGGTAGAGTACATGGATAGAATAAGTTTTAGAAGGAAAGACACAAAGTGCTGGAGAAACTCAGTGGGTCAGGCACATCCCTGGAGATCATGATTGGATTATGTTTTGGACCTGAAGAGTTACATCTCCATGTTTTCCAGAGATGCTGCCAGATACGCTGAGTTACTCCAGCACTTTGTGTCTTTCTTTGTAAACCAGCATCTGCACTTCCTTGTTTCTAGGTTTAGAAGGATATAGGTCAAATCTGGACAAATGGAACGAGCTTAGATGGGCATCCCGGTCAGTAGGGATGAGTTGTTCTGAAGGACCTGTTTCCATGGTGTATGACTCTATGTAAATTATGCTGTATCATGTTTATAACCATATAACCATATAACTATATAACAATTACAGCACGGAAACAGGCCTTCTCGGCCCTTCCAGTCCGTGCCGACCATTCATTTTCCCCTAGCCCCATCTACCTGCACTCAGACCATACCCCTCCATTCCCTTCCCATCCATATACCTATCCACTTTATTTTTAAATGTTAAAATCGATCCTGCCTCCACCACTTCTGCTGGAAGATCATTCCACACAGCCACCACTCTCTGAGTAAAGAAGTTCCCCCTCATTTTGCCCGTAAACTTCTGTCCCTTAATTCTCATGTCATGCCCTTTTGTTTGAATCTTCCCTACCCTCAATGGGAAAAGCTTATCCACGTCAACTCTGTCTATCCCTTTCATCATTTTAAAGACCTCAATCAAGTCCCCCCTTAACTTTCTGCGCTCCAAAGAATAAAGACCTAACTTCTTCAACCTTTCTCTGTAACTTAGTTACTGGAACCCAGGCAACATTCTAGTGAATCTCCTCTGTACTCTCTCTATTTTGTTGACATCCTTCCTATAATTAGGCGACCAAAATTGTACACCATACTCCAGAATTGGTCTCACCAATGCCTTGTACAATTTTAACATTACTTCCCTACTCCTATATTCAATGCTCTGATTTATAAAGGCCAGTACACCAAAAGCTTTCTTTACCACCCTATCTACATGCAATTCCACCTTCAGGGAACTATGCACAGTTATTCCTAGATCCCTCTGTTCCACAGCATTCCTCAATTCCCTACCATTTACCATGTACGTCCTATTTTGATTTGTCCTGCCAAGATGTAGCACCTCACACTTATCAGCATTAAACTCCATCTGCCATCTTTTAGCCCACTCTTCCAAATGGCCCAAATCTCTCTGTAGACTTTGAAAATCTACTTAATTATCCACAGCACCACCTATCTTAGTATCATCTGCATACTTACTTATCCAATTTTCCACACCATCATCTAGATCATTGATGTACATAACAAACAACAGTGGACCAAACACAGATCCCTGAGGCACCCCACTGGTCACCGGCTTCCAACCTGCCAAACAGCCATCCACCATTACTCTCTGGCATCTCCCATTCAGCCACTGATGAATCCATCTTGCTACTCCGCCATTAACACCCAAAGATTGAACCTTCTTAACCAACCTTCCATGGGGAACCTTGTCAAAGGCCTTATTGAAATCCATGTAGACAATATCCACTGCTTTATCCTTATCAATTTCCCTAGTAACCTCTTCAAAAAATTCAAGAACGTTTGTCAAACATGACCTTCCAGGCACAAATCCATGTTGACTGTTCTTGATCAGACCCTGTTTATCCAGATGCTTATATATATTATCTGTAAGTATCCTTTCCATTAATTTGCCCACCACTGACGTCAAACTAACAGGTCTATAATTGCTAGGTTCATTCTTTGAACCCTTTTTAAACAATGGAACATGCGCAGTACGCCAATCCTCCGGCACTATTCCCGTTTCTAATGACATTTGAAATATTTCTGTCATAGCCCCTGCTAATTCTACACTAACTTCCCTCAATGTCCTAGGGAATATCCTGTCAGGACCTGGAGACTTATCCACTTTTATATTTTTCAAAAGTGTCAGTACTTCCTCCTCTTTGAATCTCATAGTTTCCATCGCTACTCTTCCTTTTTCTCATACCTCGCAGAGTTCAATATCCTTCTCCTTGGTGAATACCGAAGAAAAGAAATTGTTCAATATCTCCCCCATCTCTTTTGGCTCTTCATGTACGGAGTAAGGATGAATTTCGACTCCACAGCTTCCTATCGTGTTCTACATTGGATACATCGCATTCCAAGTTCAAGTTCACATTTATTGTCACATGCACCAATTGGTACAGTGAAATTTGAGTTGCCATACAGCCATACAAATGAAAACAACACAATACACGATAGAGTTTAACATAAACATCCACTACAGCGGAATCAATGTTTCCCACTGTGATAGAAGGCAATAAAGTTCAGTCATCTTCCTGTTTGTTAACCCATGGTCGGGGCCTTTGAACCCTCCGCAGCCGCCACTACAGAAGGCCCAATGTACAGGACCTCTCGCCGGGATGATCGAAACTCCGGCGTCAGAACAGATCGGAACACACTCGCGGCTTGGAGTTTCCGAATCGGCCGCTTCGTACCGGAGACCGCGGCTCCCGAAGTCCACAGGTCAAGTTGGACGGAGCTCCAACACTGGCGATCCCTAGCTCCGCGATGTTAAAGTCAATCCTATTGGATTGGTAAATATGTCAATGGATATAAATATTTCATTTATCCAGAGGCACAGCGGGCAGAGTCGCTGCCTGACAGCCCCAGTGGCCTGGGTTCAATCCTGACCACTGGTGCTGTCTCTGTGAAATTTGCATGCTTTCTGTGTGAAGGCATGGATCTCTTTTGGGTGCTTTGGTTTCTTCCCAGACTCAAAGATGTGGATGTTGGTATGTTCATTAGCCACTGTAAAATGCATCTAGTGTGTTGGTTAGTGGTAGAATCCCGGGCAAGTTGATGAGAATATGAGGCAAATAAAACGGGTTAGGTAGGGTAGAATTAATATAAAAATGGGTAATTATGGCCTGTTTTCATGCAGTCTCTGTTTGACTGCAAAACTTCAGGAGAATCTGGAATTAAGCAATTTAAAGGATAATTACTGTGGAAAAGTACACTTCTCCACAAACGTATTCTGATGGTTTTATAATTCACCCAGAGCCTGGCCAGGTGATAACTAGGGTCAGGCAAATGCATTTTCATTTGTTTTGCTTCTGCCATAGATAATGTCTTGTCAAGGGAAGGTCATTTACACAAATAGTGTTACTGTTTTTACTGAATATGTTAATTTCTTCTGACATGCCATTGATCATAGTTAGTCCTGGTTTGTTAATGCAACTGGAATCACAGAATCATTCAACTACCACATAATTGGAAGACATTCTGTTATTGGCTTCTGTCATCCTAGAAGATAAATCCCATTAATCCTATTCCCCACTCTTATCCCTATGGTCTGGAAGGTTATCCTCCCATGAGTACCCTCTTGAAGACTTAGAATTATTCTGATCAAGTCAATTCAAATCAATTTCATGGTCATATGCACAAGGACGTGAGGTACAGATACAGTGGGAAAATCTGGCTAATAACTGTATCACAGGTACATAGATTCAGACAATATACAAAAATTGTATAATGTACATAAATCACACAGAATTCTACAAGAAAGTGAAAATAAAACAAACATGACATGAATACAAAACACATTTGGAAGAAAGTTGACGTAGGTGCAAGAGACAGTCTAGTGATTGGTTGCTGGGGTAGGTTTAGGATTGTTCGGATTAGTTCAAGTACCTGTTGGTTTAAGTTTCTGAAACTGGTCGTGGGGGACTTTGGCCTTCTGTATCTCCTGATGGGTGGTAGCAGGCAGGAGATACAGGGCTTGGCCCAGGTGGTGGGGATCCATGGTGATAAATGCTGCCTGCAGGCAGTGAGTTCCAGATCACTTTTGGTCATTGTTTATTATGCTCACGCATACCAAGATACAGTGAAAAATGTTGTTTTGCATACTATCCAGACAGATCATACTGTGCAAGTGTACAACAGGTAGAGCAAAAAATAAAATAAACAGAATGCCGACTTTAATGTAACTATTACAGAGAAAGTGCAGGCCAAGATAAAGTGCAGGGGGTGCAAAAAGATAGATTGGATAATTGGAAAATTTGTTCCCAGCATATGAAAAGTCCCTTCAAGAGTCTAATAGTGGCAGGGAAGAAGCTGTTCTTGAGCCACATGCTATGTGCCATAATTTCTGAGGGAAATGAAGCGTTAAACCTCAGTCTGTAAAGATCCTGCTCGATTGAAAGGATGAAATGGCACCTTGACTCTGGGAACCTGAAGGTAAATACTGAGTCCTTTTTATCTCCTTTTGAGGTGACCACATCTACGCCCCTGCTTTCATCTTCCTGCATAGCCAGCAATTGGACTACACAGGCTCTCACTGTAAGTAGTTTCCCCCCATCTTGAAAGACCAGATCGTTCAGAAGAAGTCCCAGTGGTGTTCAGGATTAATTTGTAGAACTAGCAGGCAAGCTCCAGTGTGTTGTATGGCTGACTGAGGATGTAAGTGCGAGTATATGCTGTTAGCAAGCAAACATAGTACAGTGGCTTTGTAAATAGAGCTGCCACCTCACAGCTTCAGCAAACTAGGGTCAAGTTGGACTTCCCAGACATGTCTGTGTGGACTTTGCATGTTTTCCATTTGGCTGTGTAGGATTTTTCCAGGTGCTCCCGTTTGCTCACTCATTCAAAACACATGTGGGTTGGTACATTAATTGTCCACTGCAAATTGTCCCTGGTGTGCAGGTGAGTGGGAGAATTTGGAAGAAGTTGAAGGGAATAAAATGGAATCAGTGCTGAGTGGTAGATGGTGAGCATGGACACGGTGGGCAGAGGGGCTTGCTTCTGTGCTGCAAATCTCTGTAACACTTTCTGGATTGAAAATCCAGTATATCTCGCAGTTGCTGAATAAGTGCTGTGATGTGAATCTGGTTGGGTTTGTGAGCAGCCAGTGAGTTGGGGAATCTGAACTTCCCCAATGCCCAGTGTTAGCATTCTATTGGAGCTTGGCATCATGATACGCAGACCACCAGCAGAGGGGGGGGGGGGGGGGGGGGGTCAAAATGCAGACCGAGTGCAAGAGTGATGTTAAATGACCAAGAATTGACTACTTTATTATTTCACTCTGGGAAAAGATAATTTTCAACTTTTATAAGCCTGGAAAAAAACAGCAATTGAGTATTCACGCCATGATTCCTTCAACTACCCGATCGTAATTTATTTCACTATTGGCTCCTTGTTCCCGCTGACCTAGTGTGTGTTCAGTAAAATAGCTTCTCAGTGGTGGTAGGATGGTCGAACTACTGGAGCAGCATCCAGGTCCTGCCTTATTCACCCCGAGGCAAGAGTTCGAAAGGCAGAAAGTTTAAATCCAAGTCATTATCCAACAGAGGTAGACCAGCTGCCTCATAGCTTCAGTGACCCTGAATTAATCCTGACCTACGGAACTCTGTGTGTGGACTCTGCACAATGTCCTTGTGACTGCATAGGTTTTGTCCAGATGCTCCAATTTCTTTCCACGTCCCAAGGACATGGCGGTTGGTTGATTAGTTGACACTGTAAATTGTGAATGGGATAATGGGATTAGTATAATATAATCTTTAGTTGATGTTAGACTCAATGGTCCAAATATCATATTTCCATGAGGTATGACACTGGTACATCTGAAGTAAAAAGCCATTGACAACAGAGGTCATCGTGAAGCTGTCAGATTATTGCAAAGACCATTAAGGGAAATACATCTATTGCCTTAGCCCTTTAACCATATAAACCATATAACAATTACAGCACGGAAACAGGCCTTCTCGGCCCTTCCAGTCCGTGCCAACCATTTATTTCCCCCTAGTCCCATCTACCTGCACTCAGACCATACCCCTCCATTCCCTTCCCGTCCATATACCTATCCACTTTCCAGATTGTATGTGACTTAATTCCCACAGCAAAGAGATTGACTCTTATTAATCTCCTGAAATAGCCCGCCAGCAACAATGGACAATATATGTTCAAGGAGGCTGCCAACAGCCACCTTCTCAAGGGCAATTAGGGATGGGCAATAAATGCTACCTTTGCAGCAACAACCATTTTCTGCAAGAATGAAGATGTTTTTTTTAAAAAAACTGAAAAAATATTTCCAAATGCACTGGAGAGAAAATATAAAAATCAAGATTTGGTTCTCCAGCAGAGTGAGATATGAGGATGCAGGAGATATATCACACTGCCTCATCTAGTAGAAATCTTCAGCATTACTTCACTTGCGGTCCTTTTTCCTTTTGCATTGTTTTAGCTTTTATAGATTGTTATAACGTTCATATTCCAAAATCAATTTACCGTTTTATTGTAGGTATAAATATAATACTGATTTCCTGTACGCAATGCCTAAACAGTCATCTTTCAACTGAAAATCAATAGTGTCGTCAAAGATTATGCAATAATTTTTCCTGTTACAGCATTTTCATTGCCGTGATTTTATGTTGCTATGCAAAACTTATATTTCTTTATTAAAGTATCACTCACCATGATTGGATTGTACATCAAGGATCATGCATCCTCTTTAAAAGAGCATATGATATTTTTCTGATCAGTTTCCCTCCAAGTTCTCTTTCTATTATCATCTCAACATCTGGGTGTATCACATATCACTATTTCATTTACTATTCATTTAAAAAACAGATGGAACATCTTCTAAATCCTAATTCTGGAGCAACTCTGAGTTATTAGATGCTGGTTGAATTTACATAGATTTTCTCCATGGCTTGAGCTGGCCATTAGATTTTTCAGGTCAGGCAGCATCTCTGGAAAAAAGGAATAGGTGACGTTTCAGGTCAAGACCCTTCATCACACTGACCTGGACCTGAAAGGGTCTCGACTTGAAAAGCCACCCATTCCTTTTCTCCGGAGATGCTGCCTCACCCGTGTTGTTACTCCATATTTTGTGTCTATCTTCGGGGTAAACCAGCATCTGCAGTTCCTTCCTACACCTGGTTAGCAATTACAGTTCAATGGAATAAAGACAAATAGACTCAAACGTTTAAACAGATCAACCACCTTCCTGCAAATGACTCCAAGGGGCTTGGAGAATTGATGCAGTAAGGGCTGCTAAACTAGTGCTGTGTTCAAATATGGGAATGAAGAGGCTTCAACAAGTGATCCAGAAATCTGAATTATAACAGAAAAATAGATGGAGATTTTTAATTCTGTTAGTTAAAGGATGTGTCTTAAAAATCTAGCAATATTAATAGTGATCATGAAAAAGATAGCAGACCGCCTGGCTCATTAATATCACTTATCAAAGAAAATCTCGCATCCATTCCTGCTCTGAGCTTAAATGTTTTCCAGGCTCATGCTATGATTCAACAAAGTCTGCCAGAGGGACTCCGGGAAACGGGCAGCATCCGTGGGAAGAAAAGGAATGGTCAATGTTTTGGCTCGATGAAACCCTATATCAGGACGTAGGGTGGGGAGGGAAGAGAGCTGGTGTGAAGAGGAGATGTGGAGGGGTGACAAAGGCACTATGAGGTGAGAGGTTGAATGAGGAAAAGCAGAGGAAGATGAGGAGATAGAACCAAATAGAGAAGGGAAGCAGTGAAACTACCCCTTCCACCATCTGGCTCCATCTATCTCTTGTGTACAATGTAAAACTATAGATCTCATTCATTCACCAAATTCGAGCTTTACAGGCAAGGCCAGCATTTAATCCACATTTCTAATTGTCCTTGAACTGGATGGTGTGCTGGACACCTTCAGTTAAGAATGAATTGAGAGACACAAGAGACTGCAGAAGTTGAAATCTGGAACAACAATCTGCCGGGGGGAACTCATTAGGTCGAGCAGTAAATGTGGGATGAAAACAAATTGTTGATGTTTCAGGTCAAGGCCCTGAAATTCCTCCATTAACTCCGTCCAGGTAAACAGCCAACAAGTTGCTGCACCTGCGTTTAAAGCTTTTGCAAATCATGCATGAGAGAACCTAGATCCTTCTACCTTTTAGATGTCTGCATTCTTGCACCATTTAGGAAATGTGCTTCTTTTGCATTGAACAATTACACATTTTGTACATTGCACAGTGGTGGCACAGCGGTAGAGTTGCTGCCTTACAGCACCGGAAACCCGGGTTTGGTCCTGACTACGGGTGCTGTCGTATAGAGTTGGTACATTCCCCCTGTGACCACGTGGGTTTTCTCCGGGTGCTCCGGTTTCCTCCTACACTCCAATAATGTACAGGTTTATAGGTTAATTGGCTTCTGTAAATGGTAAGTCGTTCCTAGTATGCAGGATAGTTCTTGTGTACAGTGATTACTAGTGAGCACAGACTCGGTGTGACGAAAGGCCTGTTTTGTGCGGTGTATTTAAACTAAACTGCACTTGATTGAACTGTGCCCATTTATTTGACATTTATAGCCTCCTTATTCCATTTTCCTTTATAATATAAACGATATATAAATGTTTACACAATATATTGACGTAGACAATATGAAGCAATATATTCACTTTCACCTAAAACATCACCACTTCTTGTACCGAGGAATATACTACAGGCTCAGATTCAGTTCAATATATCCATTAAAAGTTAAGTTTCTTGCATAGTTCTTTGTGGGGATGCTAGTTCTGGACTTCTGAAATTCCCCAACAGAAAAACTCGAAGTTATAAAAAAGCTAAAGGCAGTAATGTTCCTTAGTGTTGTTCATTATTGTTTTTGAGCCGAGCCCAGGCAAGCTACTCTGAGCAATATTAACCAATGATTAACCAATTTTGGATGACTGCGATGTGAATTGTGCAAATGGAAAAAGCAATTTTACTTCGGAGTCACGTGAGTGATTCCGTGAAGAACCCCGCCAATCCGCACGCGTGTCATTACGTCCAATTCGCATGGCGAAGCACCGGACTGGCAGGCGAGTCGCTCCTGCCAGCAGTAAGTTTAAACTACAGGTAAGTTTTGAATTATCTTACCTGGTGTTGATTTCCTTGCAGGAACCTCTTTTCCAGAGGTTTTCCTGCTGGAGAGAACCAGCTATGAACTGTGCGGACACCCTGGTTCCGACCGCGGAAACGGGTAGCTGGTGAATGTCGGGTTCACGATCGCAGTCACTGATAAGGGTCAGTGACTTCCAGACACTGTGGTTCCCGGGGAAGGGAAACCAAGCAGCAAGGTTCGCCCAGACCGTATGGTCCCCAGGATATGGGGTAAAACCGACCAGAACGGCCAGCCCTGGTGCCGAGAGGGTTCCCACCGGTAATGTATAACATTTGGAGGTTGTCCAGGATGGAGCCCCTATGGAGAGGGGGCTCCGTCTAGACACACTAGCAGCAGTTGTGTCAGCGTGCGGCTATGCGAGAGCCTGCACCAGCAGCACCTTGCACAGGGCTGTTTAATATGGATGCCGAGTGTACGACAGCGCCGGCCTATGGGAGAGGCCACGCCAGCAGCGCCTTGTAACAGGGCTGCTTAATGTCTCCCTCTTGGAAGGGGAGAGCATGCCGGGTCAGTGCAAATCTGACGCCGAGTCTGAGGGTACAGCCATGGAGCACACCCCAAGGGATGAAGGGCACGTGCAAGAGGTCCCATTCCTGGCAGCAGGGTTTGCCATCCCAACATGATGGAGTGAACACTGCTATCAGGTGGACATTAGAGCCTATTCCGCCGAATCTGGTAAGACTTATTCAACAGACAAAACCTGGTGGATGAAGCAAAAGCTGTCGGACCAATCAAGGCCAACGACGAGCAAAGCTTCATCGTTTCGGGGACAACACTCTACGCCTTCATTGGTTGTAAGAGGTTCACTGAACCTAGTGACAGCATGAACCTGGGCAGGGGTTGCACGCACCCTAATCTATGAGATAACCAGGCAGATACGTTAGTCTGGCACTTCCGAACCATGGATAAGGGTACAACTTACACTTGGTTGTATAATACACAAATGGTAAGACATAGTCAGCTACTTAGTGGCATCTAAATATGTACAACTGCACAATATTAACATTCCAAGCAAGGGAATTGTGCCCAGCATTGTTTTAAAAGAAAGATGGTGGGAGCGGATTATATTGGACCTGACAGGACTTAGTCTGTTTGTGCAGTGTAATTTTAAAATGGAAACATTCGCTACTGCCAAGCAATTGGTTTCCACAGTGTGTTATGGCGTTTATAGACCTTAAGGGTGTCTGTTCATAAAGAGTATCTGAAATTTAGCTGGATGGGGAAATTATGGCAATTCAAGCACTGCCTAATGGGTTAACCTCAGCCCCAGATATCGGTTTCCGCTGTTACACTCATGGTTGAGAGATTGGTCCCATCCACCCAACTAAATCAAAATTGGTACTGCTTAAAGTAATTGACTATTTGGGATTCACAGTTAATTCAACTCGCATGTATGTGACTCTGCCCAAGGGCAAGAGATTAGATTAAATTGAAGGTTGCATCAAGCTCTTGGGGGAGCAATCACCTTCAATTAGTCATGTGGGCAACTTGATTGGTAAATTGATAGCTGCCTTTACAGCTATGCAGTATACACTTTTGCATACCGAAATTTACAGAGGGCGAAGGTACATGCACTCAGGATACATGCAGGTCATTTCAATCGGCCCATGCAATTTCCATTTGAAGCCATCGCTGAAGTACAGTGCTGGATAAGAAACATTTCAAATTGTTTTAGCAAAATTCTGATGGAAACACCTCAGTTTGTAGACTGATGTTAGAGCCCTAGGTTGGGGTGCTACGTACCATTTTAGCTGTGGAGGCACATGGAATAGGCATGAGGCATTTATTCTCCAATCATATGGAATTAATATTTAGAGTTTAGGAGCATTTTACGGGCTCAAGGCTTATTGTATCACCAAGCAGCACTTACATGTTCAGTTTCAGATTGATCACACCACGGCAGTGGCGTGTGTTAATGCCTACAGTTCTGGTCTCCAAATCTGAGGAAGGACATTATTGCCATAGAGGGAGTGCAGCGAAGGTTCACCAGACTGATTCCTGGGATGTCAGGACTGTATTATGAACAAAGACTGCATAGACTCGGTTTATACTCTCTAGAATTTAGGAGATTGAGAGGGGATCTTATAGAAACTTACAAGATTCTTAAGGGGTTGGACAGGCTAGATGCAGGAAGATTGTTCCCGATGTTGGGGAGGTCCAGGACAAGGGGTCACAGCTTAAGGATAAGGGGGAAATCATTTAGGACCGAGATAAGAAGGAATTTTTTCACACAGAGAGTGGTGGGTCTCTGGAACTCTCTGCCACAGAGGGTAGTTGAGGCCAGTTCATTGGATATATTTAAGAGGGAGTTAGATGTGGCCCTTGTGGCTAAGGGGATTAGAGGGTATGGAGAGAAGGCAGGTACGGGATACTGAGTTGGATGATCAGCCATGATCATATTGAATGGCGGTGCAGGCTCGAAGGGCCGAATGGCCTACTCCTGCACCTAATTTCTATGTTTCTATGTTTCTACGGCCATACTAGCATGAACACGCCCGATCCAGTCTACTATTGGAAGCGAAGCAGGCTCAGGCCTGGTTCGTACTTCGATGGGAGACACATGGGTGGAATCAAGTCGAAACCTTGTGACAGATTGGCTAACCTTATTTGGCACGGATGCCAACATTTTGAATTCAGCTGTCTATTTGCCAGGTATACTCAATATGGTGGCAGACACCAGGTCATGCAAATTCAATGACAACACAGAGTGGATGTTCAATCATGAAGTATTTAATGAACTTGTTCTTCAGTATGGGATGCCAGATTTCGATTTGTTTGCATCCAGACTCCATCACTAGGTACTGAAGTATGTTTCATGGGAACCAGATCCAGAGGCAGTAGCGGTCGATGCGTTCTCGCTACACTGGGGCGGAATGTTTATATGCATTTTCCCCCCTTCTGCATCATCAATCGGTGCTTGACCAAGATCAAGCAGGACTCCGCTTCAGGAGTTGGTGGTATCCGACTGGCCTACACACGGACATTATTACACAGCCTATTATGGTGGCTCCTAAACGCCATGATCTGTTGGCGCACCCTGTGACTGGAGGTCTGTGCACGTTGTATGATTGTGCTAATATATTAATTTGCAGATTTAAAGAAGACCATACCTGAGTCTGGGACTATCCAATCATACTGTGGATGTCATCGCATCGTCCTGGAAGGATAGTACGAAAAAGCAACACATCTCTTATGTCAGGAAATGGGAGGAGTTTTGTTTACATGGGAACATTACATACCACACAGCTTCCATCCCAGATGTGCTTGAATGTCTGTCCAAATTACATTTTCGATGCCGGGTGAGCGATAGTGCCATCAATAGCGCCCAGAGTGCCCTGTCCTCGTACCTATGCTGGGGGTCAGAACTTCAGTCTGAAGGATCTCATCCGTAATATACAGATTTATGAAGGGTGTTTTAATTCCCATCCCCAGGTCTAGGTACTCTGAAACCTGGGATGTGAGCATGGTACTGACACTGCTTCATCAGTGGGGTACAGCCACATCCTTGTCATTGCCGAAGATTACCCTAAAGTTGGTTATGTTCATGGAGTTGGTGTCAGCGCAAAGGGATCAGACTTTGCACAAAGTGCGTCTGGTCACGATGGTGTCATCAGGAAATTACATCATATTTTACATTCATGACCTAATTCAACAAAGCAGACAGGGGTGTCAGGGAAGTTTGTACTGTCAGCATATCCCACGGATTACGGCCGTGTGTTGTGGCGCACTTAAGGAGGTATCTCATGGTCACCAAGAGCCTCAGAGGCTCCAAAGTAGCATTGTTTATTAGCTACAAAAAAGCCACATCTGCAAGTGTCCATTCAGACCATCTTAAATTGGCTGAAACAAGTGCTGGGTTGTGCCGCAGCTCATACTGACAATTTTAAATCTCACTCCACCAGGGCAGCATCAACGTCAGTTGCAAGGCTACACCATATCCTTGCGGCCGCAGGATGGTCAAAGGAATTGACTTTCAAAGGTTTTATAATAAACCACTTATTGAACCCGGGGATGTTCGCCCATTCCATTTTAAGTTCTGTTCCTAGCTTCTCCCTGGGAGAGAGGAGTCGCCATTATATTTCTCTTGTTATTTGTTAATTTGTTATATTTTGTTAATCCAATAGTACCATGTTTGACTGTATTACTAATTATTCACCTCTCCCAAGTCAGCTGATGCAGTGTGAGACGCCTGGATTTGAATCGGCATGAAATCACAGATCTTTGAAATCTTCACAGAATCACTCACGTGATGAAGTAAAATAGTAAGATTAAACGAGAACTTTCCAGTTTGAAGTTTGATCTTTATTTTATGAGGAGTTACGATGAGCGATTACGTGCCCTCCGCTCCCAACCCTCATAACGCAAAGCTCATCTGGTAGTTCTAAGTTTATAATCTTACTATGTCACTTCAATTACTGTTATTCTGTGATTTCACACCGCTGCTTTGAAGAATGACACGCATGCGGATTGGCGGGGTTCTTCACGTAATCGCTCATCGTAACGCCTCATAAAATAAAGATCAAACTTCAAACTGGTAAGTTCTCGTTTAATCTTACTATCATTCACAGCTAAATAGCTGAACGTTTTCTCTTGAAAACCAGACGCCTTACGAACATCTATCAGCCAATTTATCTGACTTTGGAGTTAATGGTTTTTCTTTAAGAGTTTTTATGTGATAATGGCTGTTAAAGCTTTTTATTTCAACAATGTAAAATACATTAAAATAGAAATGCAGGTGATTTTATCACCGAAAGCATTCCATCCAGTTTGTTAAAATCATTGGGGAAAAATATGTTGAAACAAATAATATGTTTAAATTCCCATCATAAACTAGGGACCAGTCCTGATACTCCAACCGACCTCATTGCAAATGTTAGATTTTTTTTCTCTGGAAGCTGCTACAAGTGCTGAGAACTATATTGTGCACTCTGGTATCTTTCTCTTTGCACTACCTCTTGGACTTGTATTTGGTTTGCTTGTATTCATGTATAATATTATCTGATTTGTTTGGATGGCACTCAAACAAAAGCTTTTCGCTGTACCTCAGCACACGTGACAATAATAATAATCATAACCTAAACCAAATATATTACAGCTCGAGAAACGACAGAACCTAGAATCTTCAACAAAAAAACAAATGTTTGCAGGAACTCAGTGGACCAGGCAGCATCTGTGGCAGGACATAAGGGCCAGGGTTTGGAATATGATCCCAACTGTTGTGTCGATATATCACCGGATTCAGACGACAGAGTTTGATTCACTAAGCAATTTATTACTCTGCTAAATAAGGCACAAACGCTCATGTATCCCCGCATATCCCTGTACGCACTCGCAAATCCTGAGTACACAGCAGAGCAAAGTAGCAAAGTCTGAAGAAGGGTCTCGACCCGAAACGCCGCCTATCTCCTTCGCTCCTTAGATGCTGCTGCACCCGCTGAGTTTCTCCAGCTTTTTGTGTAACCCCAGAGCAAAGTAGGATATTTCTACTTACACTCATGTTGTATCTAAATGGTGGCCAATTAGGAAAAGGGGAGATGCAGCGCGACCTGGGTGTCATGGTACACCAGTCATTGAAAGTAGGCATGCAGGTGCAGCAGGCAGTGAAGAAAGCGAATGGTATGTTAGCTTTCATAGCAAAAGGATTTGAGTATAGGAGCAGGGAGGTTCTACTTCAGTTGTATAGGGTCTTGGTGAGACCACACCTGGAGTATTGCGTACAGTTCTGGTCTCCAAATCTGAGGAAGGACATTATTGCCATAGAGGGAGTGCAGAGAAGGTTCACCAGACTGATTCCTGGGATGTCAGGACTGCCTTATGAACAAAGACTGCATAGACTCAGTTTATACTCCCTAGAATTTAGGAGATTGAGAGGAGATCTTATAGAAACTTACAAAATTCTTAAGGGGTTGGACAGGCGAGATGCAGGAAGATTGTTCCCGATGTTGGGGAGGTCCAGGACAAGGGGTCACAGCTTAAGGATAAGGGGGAAATCCTTTAGGACTGAGATGAGAAGGACTTTTTTCACACAGAGAGTGGTGGGTCTCTGGAACTCTCTGCCACAGAGGGTAGTTGAGGCCAGTTCATTGGCTATATTTAAGAGGGAGTTAGATGTGGCCCTTGTGGCTAAGGGGATCAGAGGGTATGGAGAGAAGGCAGGTATGGGATACTGAGTTGGATGATCAGCCATGATCATATTGAATGGCGGTGCAGGCTCGAAGGGCCGAATGGCCTACTCCTGCACCTAATTTCTATGTTTCTATGTGTCTATCCACATACACACTCGCAAGCACAGCAGAGCATGCCGCAGGATGTTGCTGGTCTTGATCACCTGGCACCGTTCATGACACGGTCCAAGGCTGGGGCTTTCTCCTCGAAAGGGCGCCCAACACCACCCTTTATAGCATTCCTTAACAGAGCAGACCGTGCCACTGCCCCATCCCCGAGCCAATCACAAGCTCCCCTTGTCTGCAACATTTCTGCGCTACTAGCGGCAGGGGGTGCGAGTAGTCTACCCAACTATTGCTGTTGTGTTTTGTTCACCAATCTATGCTTTCCCATAGAATAGTCTGAGAAAAGCTAGGCCGGTGTGAGAAGAGTCAGACTTGTGTGATAAGAGTCAGACTTTCTCAGACGTGCAGAAAATATCCCCCCCCTTGTCTGGGGAACAGTATGTTTGAATCTTGTTTTCAAAGGGTTTGGAATGCTAATTTAGCTGATAACTCCATTTTACATTTTAGCTCAAATTGTCTGTTTAACCCTTGTAGTACACCAAACTAAAACATCGTCTGTCCATTTCCACAGTTGCTGCCTGGCATGCATCGGCTTATTTTTTATGCTATATATTTTTGCCTGAGTGGAGAAACAAAGTGACTGTAGATGCTGGCTTCTACCCAAGATAGACACACAAATTGCTGCAGTAACTCTGGCAAAAAAGGATGGGTGACGTTTCTGGTCACGACCCTTCTTCTGACCTGTGTCCATCTTTGCCTGAGTGGACATAAGTTGAATTCACTGCATGCTTCTGTACTCACAATTACTGAATTTTGAATACAATCCCTTTTCCAGGGGATGGAGGCATGCCGGGAAAATCACACACCAGCAATAAACTGTGCAGCATAGCATTAGAATAAATGAATGAATAAATTAATTAAATGTATTCATTCATTCATTAATAAGCGTTATATAGTTCTAGTGACCTAAACGCCCGGATTTAATTGCTTGAAGATGAGTATCAAACTTGAAGATGAGTATCAATATGAGCTGATGGGGAATGTAAATACTTTTATCTGGGTCAGCTAAATTATCAGTATTGACAACGATGAAAGTACTGGATTATTGGGAACAGATATCTATTGGGCAAATTCCCCTTTGGAAGGGAAGGTTGCCATCCTTACACAATATATAACCATATAACATTTACAGCACGGAAACAGGCCTTCTCAGCCCTTCCAGTCTGTGCCGACCATTTATTTTCCCCTAGTCCCATCTACCTGCACTCAGACCATACCCCTCCATTCCCTTCCCGTCCATATACCTATCCACTTCACTTTTAAATGTTAAAATCGATCCTGCCTCCACCACTTCTGCAGGAAGATCATTCCACACAGCCACCACTCTCGGAGTAAAGAAGTTCCCCCTCATGTTACCCCTAAACTTCTGTCCCTTAATTCTCATGTCATGCCCTCTCGTTTGAATCTTTCCTACCTTCAATGGGAAAAGCTTATCCACGTCAACTCTGCCTATCCCTTTCATCATTTTAAAGACCTCAATCAAGTCCCCCCTTAACCTTCTGCACTCCAAAGAATAAAGACCTAACTTGTTCAACGTTTCTCTGTAACTTAGTTGCTGGAACCCAGGCAACATTCTAGTAAATCTCCTCTGTACTCTCTCTATTTTGTTGACATCCTTCCTATAATTAGGCGACCAAAATTGTACACCATGCTCCAGAATTGGTCTTACCAATGCCTTGTACAATTTTAACATTACTTCCCTACTCCTATATTCAATGCTCTGATTTATAAAGGCCAGCACACCAAAAGCTTTCTTTACCACCCTATCTACATGCGATTCCACCTTCAGGGAACTATGCACAGTTATTCCTAGATCCCTCTGTTCCACAGCATTCCTCAATTCCCTACCATTTACCATTTACCACGTACGTCCTACTTTGAATATGACTTGCATGTGACTCCAAATTTGGTAAAACGCACTTCTGTATCAATTGCCCTCTGGAATGGTCAAGGATAATAGTGAGATTAAACGAGAACTTACCTGTTCGAAGTTTGATCTTTATTTTATGAGGAGTTACGATGAGGGATTACGTGAAGAAGCCCCACCTGGCGCTGGATCGGCATACTTCAAAGCAGCGGCATGAAAAACACAGAACCAATAACCGAAGTAAAATAATAAGGCTCAAAATAGACTAGAACTACCAGATGATCATTTACATTATGAGGGTTGGGAGCGGAGGGCACGTAATCCCTCATCGTAACTCCTCATAAAATAAAGATCAAACTTCGAACAGGTAAGTTCTCATTTAATCTCACTATTTTACTTCGGAGTCACGTGAGTGACTACGTGAAGATTTTAAAGCTCTGTGTTTTTTATGCCGTAAATTCATTTCATACGACTCTCTGTTTAGTCAAAACAGTAGTGAGTAAATAGTATTTCAAGACATTGTTACAATTTATGTAATAAGTCCTTTAATCATAAAAAGAACAACTTTTTAATAATAACCCCTCTATCGCAGGGGAAAATTACAAAATAAATTGCTAATGATGTCAATGGTAACATAAATCGATAATATAAATCGATAATATAAAACAAAGCAAGCATTTAAAGAGAACCCAGTACTGCGTGTCCAAATCCTGGCACCGTGACAACAGGTTTATTGTAGAACTTTGAAAAAATCTCTTCTCTAGACCACCCTGCGGCCTCCAAAATTTTATCGAGTGGTACGTCCTGTACCTTTGCCACGGACGTAGCTGACGCCCTAGTGGAGTGAGATTTAAACACATCAGTGTCTATTTCTGCTAGACCCAAAACCTGTTTTAACCATCTAGAAATGGTTTGAACTGAAACTTTTGTATGTGGCTTTTTGTGTGTTATCAATAACGCTTTCTCAGAACCTCTGAGATTTTTGGTTACCTCAATGTATTGAGTTAAATGCTTAACTACACACAATGTTTCATCAATAGGATATGCTTTAAACATTACCTTCATTCCAGTTCTTCCTGGTCTGCTTTGTTTGATCAAGTCATAAACATAAAACACAATGTTATCTGTAGTCATATGCATGCAATTCAACCATAACAATTGCAAAGTTTGTACTCTTTGAGCTGATACCAATGCCATTAACATTACCACCTTGAATGTTAATTTCTGCAAGACATTGAATTAATTGGAGTCCATTGTTTAAGCAAAGTGAGAACAATGCTAACATCCCAAATTTCTGTATATCTGGGCTTGGGAGGATTTTTATTGAAAATTCCTTTCATGAATCGGGATACTAATGGGTGAGACCCAACTGAATCCCGATCCGAAATTTGTCCTAAATAGGATGACAATGCACTACGAGCACAATTAATGGCACTATAACTCAAATGCTCATCAAAGTGTAACCCAGCAAGGAACTCCAACATTCATTTGAAATGTTTGCAGTATGATAAGATATCTTTGACTGTGTACAAAAACTTCCCATTTCCTTATATGTGACATATTGTTTTTTAGTGCTATTCCTCCAAGCTGCATCTATAACATCCATGGTCCTGTCCGACAGTTCAAACTCTTGCAACGGTCTGGTCAGAACCTGCAGATTTACAATTCATATGATCATGCAATGGATGAATTTCTTTTGTTACTGGTTGTGTCACCAGTATTGTCGCAAAATGGGAATTGTCATACATGGTTCAATAATCATTTTAGCATCAATGGGAACCATGACTGCGTGGGCCAATTTGGCACCACCAAAATGCCTTTGGCAGCGTCTTGCGCTATTTTCTTGAGACATTGCCCAATGAGACAGAATGGGGGAAAAGCATAAAAGAACGTATTCCCCCAGTGTAGCGAGAAAGCATCCACCGCTACTGCCCCTGGATCGTGTTCCAAAGACACGTATTTGGGCAATTGGTGATTCAATCTAGATGCAAACAGATCAATGTCCGGCACTCCATACCGACTGACAATATTTTTGAAATTTGTGGATTTAACATCCATTCTGTATTGTCTTTAAATATTCGTGATCTTTTGTCTGCCACAACATTGTCTCTCCCCGAGAGATAAATAGCTGAAAACCAAATATTTTTAGCCATACACCATTGCCACATCTGGTTTACCAGATGATCACATGATATTGATCTGACACCACCCATGTGATTGATATATACCACAGCTGTGGTATTATCTATTTGTACTTGGACATGCAAATCTTTTAATGAAGAGCAATAAGCTTTTAATCCATAAATGCTCCCAGTAGCTCCACATATTTAATACCATATGCATGGAGCAAAACATCCTCTTGGACAGCCAATCTGCCTCCACAGCTGGTCTCATTATCCGTAGCCCCCTATCCAGGAGAACATGTGTCTTTTTTAGTTTGCAAAACACTGCTGGCTGATGAACTAATGTTCTTAGCAGCTTGTGGAACATACTCAATCCACCAATGTAATTCTGATAAGCTTCCTTAGGCAATTGCATTGGCCCATCAAAATGGCCTGCTCGCTGAATAAGCACTTGAATTTTTGCCCTTTGAAGATTTTGGTAATGTAGACGACCAACTCTACTGCTGGAAATGCTGCTACCAATTTACCAATAACCTTGGCAACCTCTCGGATGGAAGGATAAGGTTTGTTAATCAGGTCCTGACACACATTTGTCAAATCCAACACCTTATCCATTGGTAAAGTTACCAACATGGTAATTGAGTTAATCACAAACCCACAGATATTCAATGGTTTGGGATGGCTGTAACTTAGATTTGTTGGATGGATCAGGAACCCAACTTCTCAAATAAACTTGTAGTTGCTGAGACTGATTTTCCAGCTGACTCCTGATTAGCATTGACAATTAAATGTCATCTAGATAAGCCATAACGATGTGTTTATTTTTTGTGCCCTTAGCAGTGCAAGTGCTGGCTTAATCCATTAGGCAAAGCTTTGTATTGCCACAGCTGTCCCATCCATAGACTTTAATTACCTGCGAAACTATGGTGAATTGGGACCGAAAATATGCATCTTTCAATCTATTGTAGCCATATAACAACCTGTTGATACCAGCTGCATTGCAGTGTTGAATGTGTCCATTTTTAAATGTTTATACTGGACAAATGTATTCAATTGTGTGAGATCTAAATTGATTCTACAACCCCCATCTTTCTTCGGTCTGGGGAAATATTTGATACAATTGTTGTGGATCCTCTCCTTTTTGTTTTCTCAATAACTCCTTTCTCACACAAATACTTAACCTCTTTTGTCAATTTGAATACTTTCAAGACTGAACATCAAAGAATGATTAGGCTTATTGTGTCCCAATGGATCCATACCTCCCTTTCATTATAACATTCGGAGTCTACCACCAATCTGAGGTTCATCCAACATCCTTCTCTAATAGGATAAAGTTTTTGTACCTCTCCAACTGTGACAAAATGATCTCCTTTCCCAATAATGGGTGTACATTCGCCTGTGCTGGCTGGTATTCTTCCTTATCATACTCTCCTCGGCTTGTTCCAGCTCCAAAATCAAATCCCCTTCTCATATGACCAGCCTTCTGGCCAAACTGAAGGGTTTCACAAGGCCAACAGTTTTTGCCTCTTCATCCATTTTAATTTGTTTAGACTTCCTCTGAACAAATAACCAAGAGCTTGAACATTGCTTGCCCTGCACAACCCTGAAAATCTTGGATGTAAAAGAGGCCGAATGGCAATCTTCCATTTTATATATTTTATCTCAAAATGAGTTGCAGAATAAGCCCAACAGCGTCGACGTAATGCCGATCCAGCGCCAGGCGGGGCTTCTTCACGTAGTCACTCACGTGACTCCGAAGTAAAATCATGGATGTGCAATGAATGCTGATGACACAACCAATGATTGAATGCCTTAAAGAATATGTGCAGATGCCCCACTTCCATTGCTTGAGGTTGAATAGTGATCAGGACCTTGGCTTCACTGTCCAATCTGGAATGTAGTATCTGTCCTGGAGATGTCTTGCAGCACTGCACTGAATATTAAACAAAGTTTTATGCTTGAGAAACTTAATCTACCAATGATGCAAAGTGAGGTTGCTAGTGAGAAATAATTCATTGTGTCTTTGTTAAATATTTTCCTATTCTATATATATATACGTATAGAAACTCATGGAAATGAATGGGAAAAAGATGAATTCCACCCGTAAAGTACCAAATGTAATTGATTAAATGGGAAGGGTTGAAGCCCAAAGAAAATTATTTAACGCCATATTTGCATTGCACCAATCGAGGCACTAGAGAGCTTAATAACTCTCTGCCAAGGCAACAACACCTGCTTTGATGTCAACAAAATGAAGGAGACTGAAGATGGGTCCAGAAAGGTCACTCATCCTTTTCCTCCAGAGATAGTGCCTGACCCGCTGAGTCACTTCAGTACTTTGAATCTATCTTCAAAATGAAGGAGTCAACTTCATAAACTGAGTGCAACACATGCCAGTCTGCATCAATGGTTCTGAAGTAGGGATGGTTGAGTGTTTCAAGTTCCTAGGTGTAAATATCAAAAGGAATTTGTTCTGGTCCAACTACATTGACAACACAGCCAGGAAAGTACACCAATACCTTTCCCTTTCCTGAAGACTAACAATATTTAGCATCCCCCCAGAAGCTGATCAATGTCCACAAATGGACTGTAGAGAGCATCCTATCAGGATGCATCAGAACTTTGTATGGCGACTGCTCTGCCTAAGATTGCAAGAAACTACAGAAAGTTGTTAAACATAGCCTAGTCCATCACATACAGTCATACAGCATGAAAACAGGCCCTTTGGCCTAACGTCCACACCAACCAACATGTTCCATCTACCCCAGTCCCACTTGCCTGCATTTGGCCCATATCCCTCTAAATTTGTCCTATCCATGTACCTGTCTAATTGTTCCTTAAGTGTTGCTATAGTCCCCGCCACAACTACCTCCTCTGGCAGCTCGTTCCATTCACCCACCACCCTTTGTGTGAAAAAAAAAATCATAAACCAGTCTCCTCATCCCCCCCCCCCCCCCTCGACTTGATCCAACATTATCAAGAAGCGCTCACACCCATTCAATCTTCTCCACACTCTCCACGTACCACCAAATTCAAGAACAGCTTCTTCCCCGTTGGTATCAGACAATTGAATTCCTGGGATGGCAGGACTTCCATATGAAGAAAGACTGGATAGACTCGGCTTGTACTCGCTGGAATGTAGGAGATTGAGGGGGGGTCTTATAGAGACTTACAAAATTCTTAAGGGGTTGGACAGGCTAGATGCAGGAAGATTGTTCCTGCCCTAATCTGACGATATCTCAAAGACGCTTCCTTGACTATGGTTTAATAACTGTGAAAAAACTTGTACTTAAAATTCTGCAAAAAGATAACAGTCCCTACAGTGAAGATGTGGATCACAGACACTACATCTAGAAATAATAAGGTTTGTCGTGACCCGCAAACCAGATCAATTTTCCAAAATATGGTCTCCTTTTATTGAATTTCTTCAACAACATAATGGTTGAACACAAACTCAAAACCGATGCTAGGGTGGGGTGAGCGGGCGTATGGAAGGGCAGTGGGATGTATCTCCTCTTCTTTCCTTCTTCGTTAGTTCTGGGGTGTTTCTTTTTCCTTTTTAATGTCTTTCTCGAAATTCTTTTATTTTTTCCTTCCCTTTTTTCCTTTTCCCTTTTTCCCGATTTAGTAATTAGTTTATAAAATGTCAAAATTGAAGCACTATACGAAAATTGTATAACTGCTATGTCGATTACTTTCCCTTTGTACAATTGCTTCTAATAAAATAAATATTAAAAAAAAAGAAAATAAGTTTATTGCCACCTCTAAATTCCTTAGGCCAGAAATACCTTATTAAAGGGTGAGTGCTTGCGTAACGTAAGGTGCCAAAAGAGCAAAGGAGTCACTTTCAAGGACCCCTTCTTCTTAAGGGGTTGGACAGGCTAGATGCAGGAAGATTGTTCCCGATGTTGGGGAGGTCCAGGACAAGGGGTCACAGTTTAAGGATAAGGGGGAAGTCTTTTAGGACCGAGATGAGAAAAACATTTTTCACACAGAGTGGTGAATCTGTGGAATTCTCTGCCGCAGAAGGTAGTTGAGGCCAGTTCATTGGCTATATTTAAGAGGGAGTTAGATTTGGCCCTTGTGGCTAATGGGATCAGGGTGTATGGAGAGAAGGCAGGTACAGGATACCGAGTTGGATGATCAGCCATGATCATATTGAATGGCGGTGCAGGCTCGAAGGGCCGAATGGCCTACTCTTGCACCTATTTTCTATGATTCTATGTTTCTATGGTTCGATGTTTCAATGTACAGTGGTAGGTAAGTAAATCTAAATCCCTGACTATTTCATAACATACTTGCAGGAAACAAGGATTGAGGGCCATATGAAGAATGGTTCTCGCCTTGCTCTGCTCATGCTGGAGCGTTAGAACAATTTGAATGTGTTCCCCGCTGATAGCACAGAATGAAGAGAAATAGGCGAACTGTTGCGACGGTGACATGAGAGGGCGCTCCTCAGTGGTTTTGGCTGGAATCAAACGTTTAACCTGAAATACAATCTGCCCACTAACTGATGATAGCTGCACCGAATATGTCTTGCAATGAGCCAGGTTTGTTTTGCAGTAACCCCATGCTTTTGATGAACCCAAATATTCACCGTGGGTGTTTATGTCAAAGGAGTTACAAAAAAATCTAAAAATGACTAAGTGACAAAGCTTCCACTCCCTTGGAAAATAGATATCACACATGAAATATTCTGAGCTGAACCACTCTCCGACTGTACCTAAATGGATTGTTCAGGATCGGAGGTGAAAGTTGCTGCAAGCAAACTACTCCAAGTATCCAACAAGACCGATTCAGCATCAAGAACTTTGGTGTGTAAGAAGGAACTGCAGATGCTGGTTAACACCGAAGATAGACACAAAATGCTGGAGTAACTCAGTGGGACAGGCAGCATCTCTGGATAAAAGGAATGGGTGACGTTTCGGGTCGAGCCATTATGAAGAAGGGTCTCGACCCGAAACGTCACCCATTTCTCTCCAGAGATGCTGCCTGTCCCGTTGAGTTATTCCAGCATTTTGTGCCTATTTTCAAGAACTTTGATGTTCTCTTGACTATCAGATGGACACAATGAGCAGCTGCCCTAACTAATTTCGCAGCGTCTAGTGACCACATACTGCTGAGAATCGTTTTTTTTTTGCCATGCAAACGATCCAGTTACTCCTGCAACATTATCTTGCTCTGGCTTTTGGGCATTTGTTAAAATCCTTCCCACAATTCTGTCCTGTATTTATTGGATCAGCTTTGAATGCAGTATAGCCCCCTCCAAGCCAGACTATAGTCCTTAACTCGCTAATGCACAGGGGGGGTGAACCCTCGGAAAACACCTGGACCTGATGGTATACCCAGTAGATTTCTCAAGATTTGTGCAGACCAACTGGCAGGAGTTTTTGCAGACATTTTCAACCTCTCACTTCTGAGTTCCCACCTGCTTTAAGAGGGCATCAATAATACCGGTGCCCTAGAAGAGTAAGGTGACGTGCCTCAATGACTATCGACCAGGGGCACTAATGTCTGTGGTGATGAAGTGCTTTGAGAGGTTGGTTATGGTGCACATCAACTCCTACCTCGACAAGAACCTCGACCAACTACAGTTCGCATACCGCCACAACAGGTCAATGGAGGATGCAATCTCACTGGCTCTCCACTCCACATTGGACCACTTTGCAATAAAAACACCTACGTCAGGCTGTTGTTTGTAGACTGCAGCTCGGCCTTTAATACCATCATCCCTTCCAAGCTGGTTACCAAGCTCATGGAACTGGGCCTCTGCGCATCCCTCTGCAATTGGATCCTCGACTTCCTCATCCACAGACCACAGTCTGTTCGAATTGGAGGAACTACTTCATCCTCAGTAACAATTAGTACAGGAGCACCTCAAGGCTGCGTGCTCATCCCCCTGCTGTACTCACTCTATACCCATGACTGTGTAGTCGGTCATAGTGTGAACTCCATCATCAAGTTCACCGATGACACCACTGTGGTTGGACGTATCACTGATGGGGACAAGTAAGAGTATAGAAGTGAGATTGGCCGACTGACCAAATGGTGCCAGCACAACAACGTGGCTCTCAACATCAGTGAGACCAAGGAACTGATTGTGGACTTTGGTAGGGGAAGGATGAGAACCCACAATCCTGTTTATATCAACGGGACGATGGTGGAGAGGGTCAATAACTTCAAATTCCTGCGCGCGCATATATCAGAAGATGTTTCCTGGATCCAGCACCATGTAAAGAAGCCACATCAGCGACTCTACTTCCTGAGAAGATTACGGAGATTCGGCATGTCAAAGAGGATTCTCGTAAACCTCTACATGTGCACGGTAGAGAGCATTCTGACTGGTTGCAGCGTGGCCTGGTTCGGCAACTTGAACGTCCAGGAGCAAAAAAGACTACAAAAAGTTGTGATCACTGCCCAGTCCATCACCGGCTTTGACCGCCCCACTGTCGTAGGGATCGATCGTAGTCGCTGCCTTAAAAAGGCAGCCAAAATCATCAAGGACCCACACACCATCCTGGCCATCTCACCGTTGCCATCAGGAAGAAGGTACAGGAGCCTGAAGACTGTAACGTCCAGGTTGAGGGACAGCTACTTCCCCACAGCTATCAGGTCATTAAACACAACGAATAAGTTCTGAGCTCTGAACTGCAAAAGACTTTATTATTATTTGTAATTTACACTATATTTGTTGTTTATTGAACTCCCCCACCCCCCCCCCCCCCCCCCTTGTGTACTATGTTTACATATTCACATATTCTGTTGTGCTGCAGCAAGTAAGAATTTCATTGTCTCGTCCGACATATGGCAATAAAAAACTCGTGACTCTCGACTTATTATTTGGGGCTCAAAGCCCAGCCCACTCCTGGCCGCTCCACTAGCCTCAGAAGGTCCTTAATGCCCCTGTCCCACTTAGGAAACCTGAACCGAAACCTCTGTAGACTTTGCGACCCACCCAAGGTTTCCGTGCGGTTCCCGGAGGTTTTTGTCCTCCGACAACCACCTTCAACTAGCATCGCAACTGGCTTCGACTAAAAAATTACCGATTTTTAAACCGGAAACCACTTTCGACCAGTATGGAGACTGACAAAAACCTCCGGGAACCGCACGGAAACCTTGGGTGGGGCGCAAAGTCTCCAGAGGTTTCCGTTCAGGTTTCCTAAGTGGGACAACGGCATTAGACTACAACTAAAGACAGACAATGTGGTTCCAGATGTGACTGTCATTATTAGATAATGCTAACACTTTAAGCATATTAAAAAGGATTTGATGCGATACAAAAAAGACACACTGAACTGCGATGCTGGAATCTGGGACAGAATTACCCCACTGGAGGAACTCAGTGGGCCGAGCAACATCTGCGAGGGAGGAGAATTATTGGCGTTTCAGATCGAGACCCTGTTCTAAGTGTAGTGGGAGATATTTGGAGAATTGTATCTAGGGGCAGGAGACTCTTTCAAAAAAAAAACTGGCAACAGTGAGCTGGGCCGAATTGCCTCTTCTTGCCAGCTCGTGGTTTGAGTTGGCTCTTCTAAAAATCCTCCTCGCTTAGAAGAATGAGCAGAGTTCAGTTGTGGACATCAGTTCGGTCTGTTAAAAGCAGCGCCTATCAATTCATCTGGAGGATCCATCAGGAGGAGTTCTGGAGATTTGGCTGAGTGGGGGGGGGGGGGGGGGGGAGGATGAAGGATTGTGAGTGTGTGAGAGTGAAGGAGTGTGAGTACGCGTGAATGAGTGCGAGACACAGAGAGAGAGAGAGAGAGAGAGAGAGAGAGAGACTTGTCCACCCAGTGTCCAAATTGCACCTTTGACCAGACGGTGAAGATGCATCATCTGTCGCCTCTGTTACAATTATTGTGCTGTGTTTTATTTGCAGCCAACGCGGACGTTTAAAAGAATGAGGGTTACACAAAAAGCTGGAGAAACTCAGCGGGTGCAGCAGCATCTAAGGAGCGAAGGAGATGGGCGACGTTTCGGGTTGAGACCCTTCTTCAGACTGGTCAGGGATCAGGGAAACAGAGATATAGATGGTGATGTGGAGAGATAAAGAACAATGAATGAAAGATATGCAAAAAAGTATCGATGATAAAGGAAACAGGCCATTGTAAGCTGTTTGTAGTGTGAAAATGAGAAGCTAGTGCGACTTGGGTGGGGGAGAGATAGAGAGAGAAGGAATGCCAGGGCCCGAGGGCTGAGGGAGAGGTGGGAAGGGGAGGAGGCAGCCAGGGTTAACAGAATTGAGAAAATTCAATGTTTAAGCCCAGAGGATGCAGACTCCCCAAGCGGAATGATTTAAAGAATGATTTCGGAAGGACAAAAATATAAGAAAGGACATATCCCGGTAGAAGTCCATTTCAGTAATTAAGCTGTGTTTTCTAATTCACTGATCTAACTATTGGTGGCTGAGGATCATTGGGGGGGGGGGGACCTCGAACTGCAGTTCGGTCGCTCTGTCCGAGACTCTGCCGAATGAAGACATCAATATCGCGTGCAATACAGCTTTCCAATGCAGTCTTTTCCGTGTGTTCGCATTCTCTGAACCTCGCCCCAAACGCCGCTCACTAACAAATAGGGCCCCGACCCCCAGTAAATGAGAGGCGTTTGCAGACAATACTAGACCGACCTCAATACGCCGTTCTCAATACGACTCGTGATCCATCTCCCGTGTGAAATTGTGAACGCATCTCCTCGAAATTTGTACGGGTTTCAAGCCGCAACTGAAACACCAGTTGATTAAACTTTGGAGCTAGCGTTTATTACGGTCTCTGGAGCAGCGGGAATAGCGTGGCTTGCTTTAAAGGGCCGCTCTCATTCTACCAGGGAGCCAGCGGCGAGCTTGGACCACGACTTCTAACGGCGGCGACATTGTTATTCCGGGTATGGCCAGTGCACAAGGTTGGGCACCCTGTCTCTGGGAACTCCAGCACGCTACCTAAAACAGGGAATGGGTGAGTGGAGGCTTTGCCGAGATAAAACTCCTTCGGAAATACATATATGGTATTCAAGATTCAGATGGACATATTGCTGGCTATAAAACTACATAAAGCAAACTATATAGACAGGATTCACGTCTGAAGCTCCGCAAGGCGGAATGGCACTTGCATTGGTTTTATCCGTAATAATCCGTTCTGGTCTCCAAATCTGAGGAAGGACATTATTGCCATAGAGGGAGTGCAGAGAAGGTTCACCAGACTGATTCCTGGGATGTCGGGATTGTCTTATGAACAAAGACTGCATAGACTCGGTTTATACTCTCTAGAATTTAGGAGATTGAGAGGGGACCTTATAGACACTTACAAAATTCTTAAGGGGTTGGTCAGGCTAGATGCAGGAAGATTGTTCCCGATGTTGGGGAGGTCCAGGACAAGGGGTCACAGCATAGGGATAAGGGGGAAATCCTTTAGGACCAATATGAGAAGGACTTTTTTCAGACAGAGAGTGGTGGGTCTCTGGAACTCTCTGCCACAGAGGGTAGTTGAGGCCAGTTCATTGGCTATATTTAAGAGGGAGTTAGATGTGGCCCTTGTGGCTAAGGGGATCAGAGGGTATGGAGAGAAGGCAGGTACGGGATACTGAGTTGGATGATCAGCCATGATCATATTGAATGGCGGTGCAGGCTCGAAGGGCCGAATGGCCTACTCCTGCACCTATTTCTATGTTTCTATGTTTCTAATCCTGTCACAGAATGCTACGGTGGTGAGGATTTTTATGAGATGCTTTTCTGAAAATCGCATAGGACGCAGTTTCCGTTATCATTGAAGAAAGTATCTTTAACTTTCAGATTTCTGGCGAATGATTGGAGCTTTGCTCGAATACAGTCTTTCTCGAGAGGTGGAGGCGTTCCCGCGGGTGTGTTCTAATTGGATTCAGCGAGAACCTCCGTCATACTTCGCAAGAGGTCTGTGGCATTTCTTTAAATAAAGTCGGCCCTTGAGAAAACGAGCACTCGGTTATGCCAGAAGCGGGTAAAACCTGTGTGCCTTTGTCGAATTGATTGATATAAATTGTCTAGAGAGAGAGAGAGAGAGAGAGAGAGAGAGAGAGAAAGGGAGAGAGAGAGGGAGAGAGCAAAATAAGAGAGAGGAGAGTTGCAGATAGACACTGTGGAACATCTGCAAGATCAAGAGAATTAAAGGGAATTAACCAGAAGGGTCTCGACCCGAAACGTCGCCTATCTCCTTCGCTCCTTAGATGCTGCTGCACCCGCTGAGTTTCTCCAGCTTTTTGTGTAACCCTCAAGATAATTAAAGGCAGGAGAATGTGTACTGTGGAGGAAAGAACGTGAGTGTGAAGGTGAGAAAGTCGAGAGGTGGTGACACCGTAAGAGAGACAGAGAAAGAGAGTGAAAAAGGAGAGAGAGAGAGAGATCAAGAAAGAAAGAAGGGACCGGAGAGAAATATTAAGAAAACTGAAAAATACTTCCTTGCTGATCTTCGCGACTTCAGCTCCGCGAGCCGAGGACAGCTCCCTTCACTTTGACTGAAACCCACCCAATGTGGAAAATGTGACAAGGAGCAGTTCAGCACCACAAGTGCAGGACAGCTACCCGACCTGAGATCATCAGCCTGTGCAAGATCTTCCATTCATTTCTCCTAAGTACCCCTCTATATCTCCCGTCCCCCCCCCCCCCTTTCCCCTGCCGAAGAAGGGTCTCGACCCGAAACATCAGCTATTCATTTTCTCCAGAGATGCTGACTGACCCGATGAGTTACTCTAGCCTTCAGTGTCCGTCTGCGGTTTAAACATCTGCGGTTCCCCCTAAACAGATTTGGAATCTGCTGCATCTGATGGGGCGTTATTAACATGTCAGTGTACACCCATTATAAATAATATTTTCAAAATGTACTAATTTCATTACATTGAAATCTTCGAACTACCCACCAATTTGTGCGTTAAACTCGGCTCCTCTTGCTGCAGAGTTTTTCTCCATTGGCAGGTTGCGGTGCTCAGAGTGGGAGATCTAGACCGAGTGTGAGGCTATCACGAATGTCCACCACGCTGGCCGACTACGGAGCGAGTTAGCTAGGTATTTCAAGACGTTGTGGAGAGAACACATTTTATTTCCCTCGGAAGGTTGAGGAGCCCTTCTCACCATGGCGAGCGGACTGGACTCCAACGGCACTCTCATCACTCCGGACACGTCAACTCAGAACAACTTTACCGAGGAGGCCGTCTATCTGGACACAGTATTTCTCGCGATTAGGTGCTTCGTCCCACCCATTTACCTGTTGATCATCACCGTGGGGTTGCTGGGGAACATCGCTTTGGTTAAGGTGTTTGTGTCCAACAGCGCCATGCGAAGTGTGCCCAACATTTTCATTTCCAGCTTGGCGGCCGGCGACCTGCTTCTCTTGGTCACCTGCGTTCCAGTGGACGCTGCGAGGTACTTTTTCGAGGAATGGGTCTTCGGCACAGTGGCTTGTAAACTCATCCCCCTTATCCAGCTCACATCGGTGGGAGTGTCCGTGTTCACACTTACCGCCCTCAGCGCCGACAGGTAGGTGCAAAGTTGTAAGTGCGGGCCAGCCGTGTTGTGATTTATATAAATGACAGTCTGTCCGTCCGTCTATCATGGTGCAACACTAAGGGATTTTTGCTTGGGATATATATATATGGAAAACTGCGTGCCGTTCTGCGCGACCATCACAGAAAAGTTGTGTGGGGGCTTTGCAGAGGATACAACGGGGGCTTTACCAAAATGCTCCCTGTGTTAGAGGGTTTCAGCTGCAGGCAAAGGTTAGATAGACTTGGATTGTTCTCACTGGAACGTCGGAGGGTGAGGACAGACTTGATTTTTAAAAAAATCAATAGAATTACGAGAGACATAGATAGGGTAGACAGTCAGAACCTTTTCATCGGAGTGGAAATGTCCAACATTAAAGGGAAAAGGCTATAATATGCGAGGGGGCAAGTGCAATGGAGATGAGCGGGGCAAGTCTTTTTACACGGAGAGTAGTCAGGGCCGAGAAAACATTGCCAATGGTGGTGGTGGTGGAGGCAGATTCATTACAGAGAAAGGTTGAACAAGTTAGGTCTTTATTCTTTGGAGCGCAGAAGGTTAAGTGGGGACTTGATTGAGGTCTTTAAAATGATGAAAGGGATAGACAGAGTTGACGTGGATAAGCTTTTCCCATTGAGGGTAGGGAAGATTCAAACAAGAGGGCATGACATGAGAATTAAGGGACAGAAGTTTAGGGGTAACATGAGGGGGAACTTCTTTACTCAGAGAGTGGTGGCTGTGTGGAGTGATCTTCCAGCAGAAGTGGTGGAGACGGATCGATTTTAACATTTAAAAGTAAAGTGGATAGGTATGTGGACGGGAAGGGAATGGAGGGGTATGGTCTGAGTGCAGGTACATGGGACTAGGGGAAAATAAATGGTCGGCACGGACTGGAAGGTCCGAGAAGGCCTGTTTCCGTGCTGTAATTGTTATATGGTTATTATATGGTTAAGGATAAAAGAGTCAGCAAGAGATACAGCATGAAAACACGACGTTCCACCAAGTCCATTGCAACCATCAACCACCCATTTACGCTCAAGGGATATGGATCATGTAGAGAGATGATTCCTGTTCTGTTATACCTACCTGCCTGCCTGCCTGCCTGCCTAACTACCTACCAACTTCAGCCCTGGCTTCTCCTCTCTCTCCATCCAGTCTTAGACGATAGACAATAGACAATAGGTGCAGGAGTAGGCCATTCGGCCCTTCGTGCCAGCACCACCAGTCAATGTGATCATGGCTGATCATCCCCAATCAGTACCCCGTTCCTGCCTTCTCGCCATATCCCCTGACTCCGCTATCTTTAAGAGCCCTATCTAGCTCTCTCTTGAAAGTATCCAGAGAACCGACCTCCACGACCCTCTGAGGCAGACTCACTGTGTAAAAAAAGTGTTTCCTCATCTCCGTTCTAAATGACTTATCCCTTATTCTTAAACTGTGGCCCCTGGTTCTGGAATCCCCCAACATTGGGAACATGTTTCCTGCCTCTAGCGTGTCCAACGCCTTAATAATCTTATATGTTTCAATAAGATCCCCACTCATCCTTCTAAACTCCAGAGTATACAAGCCCAGCCACTTCATTCTTTCAGCATATGACAGTCCCGCCAACCCGGGAATTAACCTTGTAAACCTACACTGCATTCCCTTAATAGCAAGAATGTCCTTCCTCAAATTAGGGGACCATAAGCTGCACACAATACTCCAGGTATGGTCTCACTAGGGCTCTGTACAACTGCAGAAGGACCTCTTTGCTCCTGTACTCAACTCCTCTTGTTATAAAGGCCAACATGCCATTGGCTTTATTCACTGCCTGCTGTACCTGCATGCTTACTTTCATTGACTGGTGTACAAGGACCCCCAGATCCCGTTGTACTTCCCCTTTTCCCAACTTGACACAATTTAGACCAAAGTGGATACCCATCTCTCTCTCTCTCCTCTCCCCCCCCCCCCCCCCTCTCTCTCTCTCTCTCTCTCTCTCTCTCTCTCTCTCTCTCTCTGTTTATCTGTCTAAATCCCTAACCTGACGCCTCATTTATTTACCAGTGAAGTATCTGGGAATCTATCAATTATCCATCTACTTAACTAGGAAACGCTGTCTTTATGTACTCATCCATCTATATGTCGGTCCGCTCCATTTATCAGTCAACGTCTTCCCGTCTGGCCCATTCACCCGTCTACACATTCAAATAAAAGTTATAATTTGTTCAGGATTATGAGAATGAAACTGCATGCATTAAAAAAAACACAGAAAATTGTAACACCCGCGGGCTCACAATTAAAATTGAAGGAAAAGAAATAAGCAAGAGATTGCCAGGCAGATGTCGTCCTTTTGAAGGATGAAGCAATGCCAACATTTTTGTTCGAGTGCAAGGGGTGCATTTAGAGCGATGGTCTCACTATTGCAGCAAGAACCTCGTTGATGACTGAGAGAGGTTCTGAAGTTCCCCGCTGTGATGTGGTCCTTAGGGAGAGAAGGCTCTCAAACAGTCTGTATGATATGATTAGTGCAACACTGGCAAACATGAAAGGGCAGTACTCCAACATTTCCCATTACAGTAATTGGTAGTATTTAGCATTTTCCGTTACACGTGTCTGTCATAGCGATAACGAGTCAGGACTCTCTGATGATGAACACCGTTGGTCAAAATGAAAGCGTATAATCATTGATGTGGAATACTCAACTGGTTTGATTTTTATCCTTGGGAAATGATGATTTCATAATGTAATCACTGTAAACTGGTGGACAGAGTGGCATTTGGAAATATAGATTCATGATTGATTGTAATAAGCGAACATACCTCACTTCAGCTCATTCAATTATTGAAGGTAAATTGCTGAAATGCGAAGACAATGTGCCACAGGATACCTGATCCCTCATGCAATCAACTTTGAAGATCGTTATTGTTGCATAAACACAATAATTTGATTCATGTACAAAAAATGAAATAAAAAGCAGGAATCGACAATCGGATTAGGATCGAAAGATAATCTTAAACATACCATATTTAAATACTAAATTAGTCTACATCAGTTTAACAAAACGAGGGGCTGGCTGGCATTTACCACGCGTTCAGATGACGATTGTGATAAAGAAACGGTTCTGCAGATGCTGGAATTATGAGCAAGTCAGAAAGTGCTGGAAGAACTCAGCGGGCCAGGCAGCATCTGTGGAAGGAATAGACATGTCCTTCTTCGGATGTCCATTCCCTCCTCGGGTGTTGCCTGACCCGCTGAGTTCCTCCAGCAATTTGTGTTTTATTGGCAATGTTTCTGCTGCGTTCGGTTTGTAGTGGTGCTTTGGGAACTTTGTGGGAACTTTGCAGGAGTCTGAAGAGAGGGCCTGAGAGTGATTTTTTTCTTGCACTGCTTACGCTGTCGACGGAAACCTGGTATTTCCTGTTTCAATGTGCATCGATGCTTATCTAAATTTGGTTTCATGTTTATAAACGCACAATGATAGATACAAAAAAAGCTGGAGTAACTCAGCGGGACAGCCAACATCTCTGGAGAGATGGAATGGGTGACGTTTCGGATCCAAGAAGGGTCTCGACCAGAGATGCCGCCTGTCCCGCTGAGTTACTCCACCTTATTGCGTCTATCTTCGGTTTAAACCAGCATCTGCAGTTCCTTCTTGCACATTATAAATGACCAATGATGGATGTCATTGGTTTCATTTGAAATCATGACCCGTTAGAAACTGAGTCAGTCCCACGTGAATGTCGCGGGTCCATCACAGATGAAGAAGAATGTACCTGAGTATATGTGTGCAGGGGGAATTGGTGCAGCATGTCGAGGTGAGTGCGGTAGATGGGAAGATTCTGTGGAAAAGTGGGGAAGAGGCATAATCCTTAACCAGAGATATAAAGGTCAATGGTCACAGAGACATATGCTGGAATCATGAGCTAATTACAAAGTGCCGGAGGAGCTCAGGCAGCATCTGTGGCGGCAAATGGACAGGCGACGTTTTGGGTCGGCATTCTTCTTCCGAAGGCAGTCTGGTGCCGCTACGAAATGCCTCCTGTCCATTCCCTCCACGGGTGTTGCCTGAGCCGCCAAATGTTCCCAGTATATGTTCCCGAACCAGGCGCTCCAGCCTTCTGCGCTCATAACCTTCTATGAGACCCAAGAAGGGTTATTTAAGGCCCTGTCTCACAGTGCGAGTCCACCCAAGAGTGACCCCAAGTGAAAGAAAAAAAACGGACTCGTGGTTATGCACGAGATTCAAAGTTTATGGTCAAGTTTTTAACCGAGTTCCCACGGGCATGTTTTTATACGATGTGCCAAGGTGCTCTCCCGAGTTACCAAGTTCCTCTCCCGTTACACTTGAGCCAACCATGAATGAAGGTATGTTTTAATAAAGCAACAATGTTAAAGAAAACATCTCCATCCTGTGGCTTTGAGTTAAAGATAGAAATCAGCGCGGCTGCATCTATTAATATGACCTACAAAGGGAAAATGCGCATCAGATTGTTGGGAGACGGAGCTCAGGGTTCGCCTCCTGAGCTGCTTTGGTGCCCAGGTGTGAGGGAGGTTGGGGAGGGGGGGGGGGCGTCATTAATCTGTCTGGGGTGACAAGGCCATTGGGTTAGGAGTGGTGTGCAAAGGAGACTTAATTCTCTCCGATCTCTCTGAAGCCCCGGATGAGAACAAAGGAAACCCACCTTGCCAGCGCGCACAAGCCCGTTGTATATAAGGGTCTCGACCCGAAACGTCGCCTATCTCCTTCGCTCCTTAGATGCTGCTGCACCCGCTGAGTTTCTCCAGCCTTTTGTGTACCCCCGTTGTATATAACTTTGCTGCTGACGCGCACACCCACTCTCTCTCCCTCTCTCTCTCTCTCTCTGCTCTCTATCACTGCAGCTCAGAGCCCAAGCTCGCCATCCTATAGTAGTAACATTCACATCGGGTCCCCTCCACACCCACACCCCCTCTCTCCGACACACACCCCCCACAAGGCAACAGGCAGCGTGAGAGACAGAGAGTTTGTAGGGTGTTGGTTTTGTATAAGGATTTATTTTTAAATTATTAGCCAAGGTCGGATTTACTTATTTTAAACGAAGTTTGGAGCGCTTGACAATACTTTTTACTCTTTGCGCTCGTTTTCAGAAAGGGTTCAGACCCCGCTTGGCTCGTTGCCCCCTTTGAACCAAGCCCTGCGAGAGGGATGGAGGGAGGGAGGGAGGGAGTGAACAAGAGCGCCGAGGAGGAGAGGGAAATCGGGGGGGGGGGGGGGGGGGGGGGAGTGGGTGGAGGAGAAATTGGGAAGAAGTTAGTTGTTCAGATCAGAAACCTGTAGTCTGGGAGCCATAATGGTGAAGAGCACACCCAGTTCTTCTGAGGAGTGCATAAGAGACTTAGATCGGAAGCAATGTTCCTCTAGAACTGTAACTGAAACCGTGTCCACATCACCTCCTCTTGGCGGGACCCCAAAACCAGATCTACGCGTCAGGAAAATCCAATGTTCATTGATTCATCTCCATGGTTTTATAGCTAATTTTCCAATAAATAACTGCAGTAATCACCCCCCGAAAGGGTAGGATCGGGCTGAAGCCCAGTGTTTAGACGTTGGAATGTTTTTTTTTAATCATCCTAATAGAATGATTTTCCAACTCCTGTGGTAATTAAACTTTTTTTTCACTCCTAGTTTTTTTTAAACATATTTTTAGGATATACATTATATATAAAAGTGTACACATGGGAAAATAAGACGAAAATGATCAAAAAACAAAGAATATTTAGTCTAGGGTGAATTAAATTTTGTGATTAAGACTCGAGTGTGAATGGCACTGAAATATTTTAAAGAGTTCCCACGGTAGACTCACGAATCACTACGTTAAACGCACGGGCCCTACGTTCTTACAACGAGTCTAAATGTTTCAATTTTAAACTTGAACAGTAAATTTGACTCGTGGAAAAAGTCAAACATGTTTGACTTTTTTCACGAGTTCACAAGTTTCGCGGGTACCTGCCGTTAGCGCCACGAGTGGACAAGTTGATCGCGCGAGGTCCCACGTTCCCGCTACGTTGGCTGTACGTGATCACCACGAGTGAAAACTCGGGGTCACTCGTGGGCCAACTCGCACCGTGAGACAGGGGTTTAAGCCTGTGTTATTAGATTCTGATCTACATCGGTGAGACCAAGCGGAGGCTGGGCGACCGTTTCGCCGAACACCTCCGCTCGGTCCGCAATAACCAACCCGACCTCCCGGTGGCTCAGCACTTCAACTCCCCCTCCCATTCCGTATCCGACCTCTCGGTCCTGGGCCTCCCCCACGGCCAGAGTGAGCAACACCGCAAGTTGGAGGAACAGCACCTCATATTCCGCTTGGGGAGTCTGCATCCTCTGGGCTTAAACATTGAATGTTCTCAATTCTGTTAACCCTGGCTGCCTCCTCCCCTTCCCACCTCTCCCTCAGCCCTCGGGCCCTGGCATTCCTTCTCTCTCTATCTCTCCCCCACCCAAGTCGCACTAGCTTCTCATTTTCACACTACAAACAGCTTACAATGGCCTGTTTCCTTTATCATCGATACTTTTTTGCATATCTTTCATTCATTGTTCTTTATCTCACCACATCACCGTCTATATCTCTCGTTTCCCTGATCCCTGACCAGTCTGAAGAAGGGTCTCGACCCGAAACATCGCCTATCTCCTTCGCTCCTTAGATGCTGCTGCACCCGCTGAGTTTCTCCAGCTTTTTGTGTAACCCTCGATTCTCCAGCATCTGCAGTTCCTTCTTTAACACTTATTAGATTCACAGAGCTGTGGGGGCTATACAACATAGAAACAGACATTTTGGCCCAACTCGTCCATGGCAACCAATGTGTATCTAAGTTAGTCCCATTTGTCTGCGTTGGCCTATATCACTTTAAACATTATCTCTCCATGAGCACATCCAAAAGTATTTTAAACGTTGCAATTGCACCCGTCTTAACAGCTTGCCCCAAATGCTCACCACCCTCTGTGTGAAAAACTTGCCCCTCTGCTCCCATTTAAAACTTTCCTCTCTCACCTTATACATATATTTAATACCTGCAGTGAAAAGAAGGGGGCTTGTTACTTTCATCAACATGCCTATCAGCTAATTTCCCTAACATGTTTTTGGCTGCATTTCCACTCGGGGAAAAAGGTCCTGACTGTCTCCACTATCTATGCTTCTCATAATTTATATATTTCTATCAGAGCAGCCCTCAACTTTCGATGCTTCGGAGATGAAACAATTCAAGTTTGTCCAACCTCTCGTTCCAACTCATGCCCCCCATGAGGAATCACATGGCAACTGGGGTCAACTCAAATGCAATCTTCTACACAGTGATGCTGCCTGTCCCACTGAGTTACTCCAGCATTTTGTGTCCATCAAATGCAACCATGTGCTTGTACCCTTAGGGGATCAATGGTCAGCTTCACTTGTGATAGGAAATTATTACTGGTTTCCCTCCCAATTGAGTTTCATTTCAATTCTCTTCATTCGGGAGGAAATCCACGCAGGGTCGAAAATGACTCCTCAATCTCCTCGACTGTGAATGTGAATGTTGACACCAGCAAGGACATCTTCTAGCAATAGCAAGCAGTCGACATGGCTAAGCTGAATCAAGCTGTCATGAACCCAGTTCCAGTAATGTAATCATTTTTACACACACACTGGAATATGGTTGCTATTGGGAACACTACTGCTTAATGCTCAGTGGAGGTTGCTGTGAGCCACAGCAGTCTCCTGAGAACATCTAACACAGTTTGGATGTAGACGTTTCATATATAATGGAGGTGCTCAGTTAATGTTATTGAACAGATAAGTCTCTTTTAGATTAGTTTAGAGATTCAGCGCAGAAACAGGCTCTTTGGCCTACCGGGTCCATGCCGTGTAACGATCTCTGCCCCATAACACTATCCTACACATACAAGGGACTAATTCCAATTTTACCAAGCCAATTTGCCTACCAACCTGTACATCTTTGGAATGTGGGAGGAAACCAGAGCTCCTGGAGAAAACCCACGCAGGTCACAGGGAGAACATACAAACTCCGTACAGACATCACCAGTAGTCAGGATACTGTAAGATAGCAACTCCACTGCAGTGCCACCATGCCTCCCACCATCCCCTCTTGACGCCTGATGAACTGTAACCTTACTCTGATTGCAGGTTGGGCAACATATTTCCTGTGATCAACAACAGTGTAAAAAACCCTCGACATTTTCATGTGGTGTTTTTTTGCTTCACTTGTGCGGGAGGGAGACATCGCACGAGGAATAAACGGAGACAGGGAGGGAGGGACCTGGCCTGAGTGAAGCCTAAAGCAGCATGGACGTGATGGACCTGCCTTAGTGCTGTAACTTGTATCTTATCTTAATAAACCATATAACCATATAACAATTACAGCACAGAAACAGGCCTTCTCGGCCCTTCCAGTCCATGCCGACCATTTATTTTCCCCTAGTCCCATCTACCTGCACTCAGACCATACCCCTCCATTCCATTCCCGTCCATATACCTATCCACTTTACTTTTAAATGTTAAAATCGATCCTGCCTCCACCATTTCTGCTGGAAGATCATTCCACACAGCCACCACTCTCTGAGTAAAGAAGTTCCCCCTCATGTTACCCCTAAACTTCTGTCCCTTAATTCTCATGTCATGCCCTCTTGTTTGAATCCTCCCTACCCTCAATGGGAAAAGCTTATCCACGTCAACTCTGTCTATCCCTTTCATCATTTTAAAGACCTCAATCAAGTCCCCCCTTAACCTTCTGCGCTCCAAAGAATAAAGACCTAACTTGTTCAACCTTTCTCTGTAACTTAGTTGCTGGAACCCAGGCAACATTCTCGTAAATCTCCTCTGTACTCTCTCTATTTTGTTGACATTTTGTTTTGCGGCTTAATGCAGCCGCTGGCATCTTGTACAGAGGGCAGAACATCAAGCTGGCAAATGAGAGGTTTCACTTGTATTCCCAATGTTTTCTTAATCAGTTCCTGCAGTGATGTGTGAATGGATCTCTGGCAGATACAATCACTAATCTATCTGCACTTTTATTGTGCTGTTTTTGGTTTACTTATACCAGCATTGGTTAGGGCATGTTTGCGTTTGTAGCTGCAGTCTGTGCCTGCCTTTCTCTGTTGATTTGCTAATCCCTTCCTTACGGATATTCATCTTAAGTGTCTGCGATCTATGATAGTCACACATTCTTCCTTCAGCTGGGCTTAGGTGGTTGATGAGTTGCTGGGTTCTGCTGTGACTTTGATTAGAGTAATAGTCAGAGAGTTATGGTCCAAGAGAAGGTAGCTGAGGCTGGGACTATCCCATCGTTTAAGAAACAGTTAGACAGGTACATGCATAGGCGAGGTTTGGAGGGATATGGACCAAGCGCAGGCAGGTGGGAATAGTGTAGCTCGGACATTGTTGGCCGGTGGGTGAGTTGCGCCGAGGGGCCTGTTTCCTCATTGGCTCTTTGGCTCCATGACACAAAACACTGGAGTAACTCAACGGGTGAGGCAGCATCTTTGAGGAAAAGCAATAGGCGAATTTTTGTGTTGGGACCCTCCTGTGCATGTATGTCCATGCATGTCTGGTGTTAATGTGTATGTGAGTGTGTGTGTGTGTGTGTATGTGCACATGCATGAGTGTACGAATGAGTGGTTGAGAGCGTTTGGGCATAGGTGGTAAAGTGAGTCGATATGTGGGTGTACGTGTGTGTATTTGTGCTTGTGCCAAAATACAGTGGGTGTCAGTGTGTGTATAAGTGTGTATGGTTGTGGAAAAAAAAATAAAATCTACAGATACTTAATTTTAGTTGGAATTAAATAAGGTAGCAAAAAGGTGTGCGGATGTGGCAATTGGCATCTCTTGTCGACCAGCTGCAGAGAAGATCATGAGAATTTGGCAAAACAAGTTTCAGAGGCGTTATCTCCTAGAATTGACCTCGTACCTGTTTTTTTCTGTCTGGGAATGCGTAGCGTTGGTCAACAAAGCACAACAGCAATAGTTGGGTAGACCACCCACGCCCCCTGCGGCAAGTAGCGCAGAGAAGTTGCAGACAATGGGGGCTTATGATTGTCTCGGTCTGCTTGAAAGATGAGATAGAAAAATGTCAAGATGCCCTTGCGTTATGTTTGACTTGCATTAACCATCTGTTGTTGAATAAGATTAACATCAACAAAAAGTATATTATGACTAATGAAATAATTAATACCCATGCAGGAGATCAGGGGTCGGCAACCGACAGCCCACGGGCCGGATCCGGCCCGTAACCCGTAACCAGCCTGCAGGCGTGAAACTGAAGCGGGCTGAGCGCGGCTTCGGCGAGGCGGTGCTGGAGCGGTTTCCTCGGGGGCCCAGCGGCGGGCTGGTGATGAATTCCGCTCTGTCCAGAGTGTTGAACTTTAGTTCTAGTTTGTCGTGGGGGTAATTGTCTTTTTGTTACATTTTTGTTACATTTTTGTTGCTTTTTATTAAAAACGATCATTAATTATTTATTCACTGTGGCCATAGATGTGGCCCGCCATCCGCTCACAGACATGGGTCTTGGCTCCTCCTATGCAGCACGAGGTTTAGCAATGTTACGGAATTTTGAGATTTTAAAAATCAAGTCTGCAATTTATCCCATCAGATAAAGCATAAAAATAAGTTTAATTTGACACCTAATTCACTTTCATATCTTCAGCATTAAGAAAGTTATGATCATTTTCATACTTGGAAATTAGCATCTTGTTCCCCATTGCCTTTCAAAATGTACCTTAACTCAAAAGCTGTGATCTAGAACCGTTAAAAGCCCATAACTTTCTTAAAAATTGAGAAAACTCAATGACATTTTCAGTTATTATAGATTGAAGCATTCTGAAACAAATATGAAACAATCTTACTTGGATGACCTGAAATTAAAGCATATAATTAGTTAGTTATCTAATTGTAGCTAATTACAAAATTCAATGAGTAGATCTAAACATCTATCCATTTCTTAAGAAAAGATAAACTTTTTTTTAATTGCCTAAGTGTCCAAATAACATTCACACAATAATCCACAATATAACATAATTTTTAAATCTCATTTTCATGAATTTCTGGGCCAAATGGAAGGAATTTAGTGTTTAATGCCTGTAAATTAATGGTTGAGGAAGCGCAGAGAACGAGCAGCATAAAGCTGGCGTGAGCCACGGGCCTGTCCCTGGTTAACTGCCTGTGGGGGTCTGTGACTCCCCCGCCCCATGAATTCCCGCTTGCTTAAACTCCCCCCAATGCTACGATTCTTCCCTACCTGCCTTGGGTTAAGAATTACCCCCCGACACTCGTTTATAGTGGACAATCGGCAATAATGGACTTGCCCCCCCATGCCCCCTCCACCTCCCACAGTCAATTACTATGAGGGTTTACTATATTGTATATATGTGTGTAGCTGTGCGTATGTATAAATGTAATTACTTGTGTACATGTATATATGTGTGTATGTGTGTTTTTAGCTGTGTATAAGCATGTGGATGTATGTGTGTATGCATGTGCATTTGCAAGGTGCATATGTCTATGAGTTTAAAGTGTAAGCAACCGCGTATGTATGTGCGGCACACCTGTGCGTCCGACCAAGTGAGTCTGTTTGTGTCCATTACTATGGTAACTTGTCAAGTCTAAGGTCTTAGTGCTTCAGCAGAGACAACAGAATGAGGTAGACTTCCCACCAGATTATTATTAAATTGATCTGAAAAGAACAAAATGCAATGAGATGAATTGGTCTCTGCAACAAGAGGGTGTGTGGGTGGGTAAAACTGGGAAGTTGGAGTTTAATGTAGAAAGGTTTGAGCTCATGCACTTCAGTTAGTGGCCTCACAAAGCAGACTACAGTGTACACATCAAGAGATTGCAGACAGGTGGAGTACAGAACAATGTGGGTGTTCTTATACAGGAAGCAACAAAGGTAGTATTCAAATGAGGTAGGTAATTTTATATCGAAGTCTCGTGATGAGTACGTGAAGAATCTGCCAGCCCACATGTGCGTCAATACCTCAATGCATGGCGCGGGATTCGGAGCAATTCGAAACTGCTCCGGCAGGTAAGGCATTTTTGTTCCAGGAAAATAGGTGCAGCGGGCTCGGAAAAGCTGACGGGCATGGCCCATGCAGCTACTGTCGTTTAGGCTCCAAAAGGGAGCAGGCGGCTGAACGCGGAGAAGCTGACGGGCGCGGCCTGTACAGCTACCGCCGTTGAGGCTCCGGAAGGGAGCAGGCGGCTGAACACGGAGAAGCTGATGGGCGCGGCCCGTACAGCAACCTCCGTTGAGGCTCTGAAAGAGAGTAGGCGGCGGAACGTGGAGAAGCTGACAGGGCGCGGCCCATGCAGCGACCTCCGTTGAAGCTCTGGAAAGGAGCAAGCGGGAGTCACTAGCTGGCCCAGCAGGAGCAGCCTGTCGAACCAGGCTTGCAGTATGGGCAGGCGCGACCTGTCCAGTGAGCTCCGTTAAGACTCCAAAGGAGCAGCTGGCCAAAGGAGCAGGCTGTCGATCCAGGCTGGGAGAAACTGGCAGTGCGATCTGCACAGTCAGCTCCAGCAAAGGCTCCAAAAAAAGGCAGAAGACCGCAGGAGTAGCCTGTCGAATCAGGCTCTGAGTACTGTCAGGCGTGGCCTGTTCAGTGAGCTCCGCTAAGGCTCTGAAGGAGCAGTAGGGGCTAAAGGAGTGGCCTGTCCAACTGTTCTGGAGTGCTAGTATCAGTGTTTTGGGCTGATGGGACTGGTTTCCAGAGGGCTAGTAGGGACATTGTTGGCCGAATGGATTCTTGGGCTGGCAGCTCAGTCACTCAAGCCTGTTGTGCTGGCAGCTCACTCACTCACAGCTGGTGGGCTGGCAGTTGACTCACGGCTATTCCTTGAAATTCCACTTCAAGCAGGATGCAAGGCCACCAAATTCAAGTGCAGTTTCTTATGACTTCAAGCAGGGTGCAGGGCCACCAAATTCATACCATTTCAAGCAGGGTACAATGCCACCAAAAACAGCGAGTCGTGAACTCTCCTTCCTCCATCATGCAGAGACGGAGCCATGCCCACACTTCAGGGTTTTATAGTCCCTCCCCCATCCCACCAAAAGGGATGTGGCCTTCATGGCATGATTGACAGGAGAGAGAATCTCAACATTTTTTAAACACTGATAACTCTTTTATTTTTCATCGATGGGAAAATTCCTCAGCACCTAATAAGCAGAGGGGGAGTCTGAGTAAGATAGACAAAAATCACAGCCATACGTGGTAGCGATTTTTCTAAAATCAATATAAAGCTCAAACAGGAAGTGGTCAAGATTAGACTTTTAATTATATAGAAGCCAAGGCAATTTTAATTAGGCAAGGCAACTTTAATTAGGGAAGGCAACTTTAATTAGGGAAGGCAACTTTAATTAGGGAAGGCAACTTTAATTAGGGAAGGCAACTTTAATTAGGGAAGGCAACTTTAATTAGGGAAGGCAACTTTAATTAGGCGAGGCAACTTTAATTAGGCAACACTGCTTTAGCATTTCCAAACCTTAGGCAACACAGCTTTAACATTTCCAAACCTTAGGCAACCCAGTTTTAGCATTTCCAAACCAAAGGCAACATGGCTTTAGCATTTCTGTACCAAAGGCAACACAGCTTTAGCATTTCCAAACCAAAGGCAACACAGCTTTAGCATTTCCAAACCAAAGACAACACAGCTTTAGCATTTCCAAACTATATTTTCAAACCACATTAAGGGCACTGACAGGTTAGTAAAACCACTCACAGTTTAGTAGACATGTGTTCAGAGTTATTCACAGCTCAGACTGAAAGACATGACCCGCTCACTCCCCCATCTAGCAGAGACTGACTGGGGCACTCAACACTTCCGGGTTTTATGGTCCCTCCGGAAGGGGCGTGACCTTCAGGAGAGAGAATCTCAAAATTTTTTAAACAGTAATAACTCTTTTATTTTTCATGGATGGGAAAAATCCTCTTGTCCTGCGCAATGGAGTGGGACTCTGGGTAAGATGGCCAAAAACCACAGCTGTAAGTGGCAGCGTTTTTTTCTAAAATCTATGTACAGACCCCGGGAAGTGGTCAAGATCAGACTTTTAGTAATATAGATAAATAATAAAAGCAAAAATGCCGAAAGGGATCTGCTGGCACGTGAATAATTTGCCATCCCTTCGGGGATAGGAGAATCGTTAGAGATAAAACTGGCAAGCAGCATTGGTTATTTGACTTTTCATCAGATGATTGAAAAGATCACGCAGGACACTGCTGATTATTTTGCATGTTCTGATTCTGCCAGACACTGGAGGTTTGTAGGTTAATGCCACCAGTTGAGGCTATATGAAGGGCAAATCAAAGTGAGGCTTTAACCCCCTGATTGTCTTTGCAAGGTCAGTAGAGGGAGTTCAGCTGTCTGAATTTCAGTAGACGCCTTAGCGCTTTTGTATAAAGCTCAGCCTAAACTCAGTTGTGTTAGCAGGGTATAGGCCTGAGGTCAACCCAATTTATGCTAATTTTGTGCTAGGTTAGCATGTGCAGTCTGCTAGTATCTTTTTGGAGAAGACTTGGGCTAGCAAGTTAAGACTCGCAAGAGAATTTCAAGGCTGTGGCGTGTGTGGTAAATACACCCTTTGTGGGTAAGACTCCCATTTACCTGCATGCATATCATCTCTATCAATGGAGTGGCAGATACCGCTACACCGAGGCTGGTTGGAGCACCAGGCCTACACAATTAACCAAGCCAGAGGGCTTTTTATTTGCAGGTTTTAGCGCTCAACGTGGAAGCAGCGCACTCCACAAATTCAGTATCGTCCCCACGTGGCCATGATGCCTGAGCCAAGGGGACAGAGCAAAGTCTAGGATCAGTTGACTATTAGTCATCCGTCTGAAGCCATTTTTGGTGGTGTCAGTCTCAGCGATCGTTAGATCTTGGTGGCAGGGGGCGATAACTATTTTATTGGCAGCCTTGGTGGTTTTTATAGCAAGTGCTTTCTCAGAAACTGCCTTGATCACATCTACAGTCACCATCTGTGTCGTCATGGACAGCAAAGCGACAATGAGGTGGAGGTGGTTGAGGTATGCAAACGTTATTCCTAAGTCGCATGAGAGGTGCTGTGGATATTCAAACCGGAGATAGGTCAGACGGTTCGACAAACAGGTGGGGACAGATAACCACAGATTTTTCCATTTTACAAATCATTAACGGTTACAAGATTCTGGCTGATTATTTCCTCTGCAGTAGAAAAGCTAGGATATCCGTACTCATGGTTAAAAGAGGAAACTATGGCTATCCGTTGAAACAGAGACATCACACAAAGGATGAGCAGTCTGCCCAAGTACAAGAGGGGTATATTTCTAATATGTTCTCAAGGTTGAAGGAAGTGACGGATGCCAAATCAGTCTAGGATTTGGCTAGCCTGATCATGTGCTTGGTATAACCAGTTTAAAATTGATAATTGTCATTCAGCAATTTAGCTGATTACAGAGGATTTAGGGCCTCAATTGATCTTGAAGAAGCATTCTTTTCCATATCAATACACGAGAGTGGATGTTGTCCTAATCAGATCTAAAGGGCATTTTGTTATGGAGTTTATAGATGACATGATTATTGTAGGAAGGAGATCAGGTGTCTCAGAGTTAGCTGTTTCAGCAACCAAGGCTCTCCTAGAATTTCTAGGTTTTGTTATTCATCCAGCAAGTCCATTCTGGAGCCGGCATTATCTATTACATATTTAGGGGTTTTGTCTTGGACCCTACCCACAGATAAGACTCAGGGTTTTTTATTAGTAGATGCCTGCTACGATAATTCAAGACGAGGCAACATGATTATAGTAGTGCCAAATTGGCCTATAAACCAGGACTTCCATTATAAATATGTCTGCTGAAAGAAGCTCCTATAATTGGTCTAAGGCAAGTTCAGCCTATTTCTCGTGCATCTATCACTGCATGGTGGTATTGTGAAGTTTTGGTGAAGAAACACATGTGAGCTACTTTTAAAGAAAAGTAGAAGAGGTTTGTGGCTTCTTTCAGTTTGGGGTTAAGAGAAGCGACTATGTTATAGCACTATTGACACTTCTCGTGCTTCTAGTGCTATGTGGGAAAATAAATGATTGGTTATTCACCTAATATTGATTAAGGTTATGGATGGGTCTTTTATATGAACACTCTAAAGCCTAGATACAAAGTAGTGTGGAATATGTAACAGTATAAATTATTATGCAGATTATCATCAACTGTATTCCTAATCGCGGAGCAGTATCTTTTAAGTTAGTTATGCTTATGACAACTGATTTCAGCACAAAGAGCACAGTCTTTACACAATCTCCATCTGGATCTCTCCGTCATATCTGACATAAGGGTAGCTTTTTAGGGGAATGTACTCATAAAGCAAATTGGGCATGGTTGGGTACAAGTTGGAGTTGACAGCATACCCACCAGATCGGAGATTGGGGGTGTTTCGTAAAAAGGTACTCGGAGGTTACTAAGTGCCTATAAGATGAAGAATAGTTTCTTCATAGTTATTTAATAGTTTCACAAGAGATTGTTGGTGCAGACTATTTCAAGATGGATAGAGTGTAAGCAGCTAAAAGCGGGAGTGAATACAAATCATTTCAAGTCTCATTCTACCAGGGCGTCTGGCTTGTCAGCAGCCAATAGAATGGATATTCCCCATTGATCACCTTCTTGCAACAGCAGGAGGCTCAGATAAGTGCACTTTCAGAAGTTGTAAAATTTCGTTGAACATGTCCAGATGGTTGCAGATAGAATTCTGAACAGTGTTCAGAGCTATTGTCTAAACCAAATTGGGACTGTGGCCCGATTAAGGGCAATGTACATGTATATAAAGTTAGCATTATGTTGTAATGGCCCATGTCTTTTCTACCATTTTTGGTTCATCTGTTTAGTGTTTTCACATACAGATTGGATTACTGCATGAAACCACAGAGCTTCGAAGGCTTCACATAGTCTCATCACGAGACTTCGATATAAAATAGAAAGATTAAATGAGAACTTACCGTTTGAAGTTTGATCTTTATTTTATGAAAGTTGGAGTGAGAGTCTACGTGCCCTCCACTCCCAACCCTGAATCTCATAAAGATGATTCGGTAAGTCAAACATTATTAATCTTTCTATAGTTTACTTGGTGCAAGTGGTCTGTGGTTTCATACAGTTGCTCTGAAGATTGACACATGTGTGGGCTAGAGGGTTCTTCATGAAGTCTCTCACTCCAACTTCTCATAAAATAAATATCAAACTTCAAACGGTAAGTTCTCATTTAAATTTTCTACTAAAAAGACAAATGGTCTGTTGGTCTTTATGCATAGGTGTTTAAAAATGGAAACGCCCTGTTACAATTGTACAGGATACCATTAACACCACACTTAAAGTAATGTGTACAGTTCTGGTCTCCTTATTTAAAAGAGGAGGCAGTTCGGAAGAGATTCATTAGGCTAATCCTGGGGATAAGATGATTGCATGACCCAAAACAAATTATATCTGCATAGATTGGAGTTTAGAACAATGAGGGTGATTTTAATGAAAATCTTATTATACAGATTGTTCTGCTGTAACACAGTGCTCCTAAGAGACCTTGCATTATACACAATCACGTTCCAAAACAATTGTGTCATTGGGAGGAAGAAGTTAAGGAGAGTTTCAGACATGCAATACCAACATTATTTTTCCCTGCAAGATTTTCAAAATAAAGATATTTTCAATAGCAATAAGTTTATTTTTATTTCTGCGACTGAAAATATTAAAGGCTGTATATTACATTGTTTAACGTAATTTCATTATAAATGTCAATAGAAGTGACTGTCAATTTCAAAGGCCACATTGGGTGAAATTGCGTTCTGAAAAGCCACTGGTGCCTGATTACTACAAGGAGGTTAAATTGAAATTTCTTTTCCCACAAACTGTTTTTACCAAGACAGCTTTTTTTCCTTCTTGTCAACTTTTATAGTAACTTTTAAGTGTTTCTTTAATTCCCAATCAAAATTGCAGTATAACTAATTCAGTCTACATTATACAAGTAGTGTTCTCTAATTTATACCAAGGCGGTTATACCAAGGCAGGCATGGCAGAGCAGGTATAAACATACAATGCCAGTAACATTCAGCAGTTTAGGCAGCATCTTTGCACATACACAATATAAAATATAAGTGGAACATTCATACAGCATGGCAACAGGCCCTTCAGTCCAATGTATCCATGCTGAATCCACATAAGGATTGGGACAATCCAGTGTACAGTAACAGTCTATCGAGAAAGAATGCAATAATAGCCAAATAGTTAAAGACTATTAATGAGGAACGATCATTACATGATAGAATTTTACTGAACTATTGAAAGTGATTTATTTCAGTCTGAAGCCAAGTTATACATTCTGAACAAAACAACCCATGAAGGTATGAGGTGTGAGTTAACCATAGCAGATTAGGAAACTATATCAAAAGGTATGACAGTGAAATAACAGTGGTGAGCATTTACAGAATTAATGAATAATTTGCAATATATCTTTAAGGCTCTTTAGCAATGCAGGAAAAATAGAACATAGAACATGGAACAGCACCACAAAGAATGGGCTGAACATCTTACCAAGATGAACTCATTTCATCTACCTGCATATGATCCATATCCATCCATTTCCTGCTTATGCGTCTCAATCCAAGAACCTACCATTTTCTGTGTAAAAAATACTTGCTGTGCACATCTCCCTTGCTCCTCTCATCCTATAGCTACTTCATCCAGTCCTTAACATTCCCACGTTGAGAAAAATGTTGTGACTGTATCCCTTTCTATGCCTCTCATGATTTTACATACTTCGATCAAGTCTTGCATCAATCCAGGAAGCATTCTGGTAAACCTCTTATACATCCTTTCCAAAGTCTTCACATTTGTCCTGTTATGAGGCAACCAAAACTACAGCTGGGAATAGTCCAATTATGGTTAACAAGTGAAGTGAAAGGATGCATAATATTGCCAGGGGAAAAAAAACAGTAAATCTTTCAGAATTTAGCAAAGGTGTAGAAACATAGAAACATAGAAAATAGGTGCAGGAGTAGGCCATTCAGCCCTTCGAGGTAGCACCGCCATTCATAGAAACATAGAAACATAGAAAAATGGGAGCAGGACTGGGCCATTCGGCCCTTCGATCCAGTAACGCCATTCAAATGATTATGGCTGATCATCTAAAATCAGTACCCCGTTGCTGCTTTTCCCCCATATCCCTTGATTCCCTTAGCCCTAAGAGCTAAGCTAACTCTCTCTTGAAAACATCCAGTGAATTGTTAGGGAAAAAAAATCATACTGAAATTTTGGAAGGGAACATTATCCCCCACAATTAAAATGTGGGCAGCAGAGATGTTGGAGACGTTACATTTGGAAAGAATTAGATTTGTCCTACTGGACAAATATAATTCCTTCGAACAGATATGGTCTCCATATATACAGTATTTAGAAAAGTAGCTGTTCTTGGCATCACGGCTCGACGGGTACCCTGCGGGATTTGAGGAAAATAATTCATTTTCATACTAGGATTAATATGCATGTCTCTATTGATATTATTATTGGTAATAGTTTTATTTACAATATATTTTGTTGTTTTTCATTTATATATATATATATAATATTTTTTCACCTTTGTTTGTGGTTTTTGTTTTTTTTTCTCTCTTTTTTCTTTTCTCTTTTTTCTTATATATAATCAAATTATTATTTAATCACATCTTTATTGATTTATAACTGCTCTATTCTTTTTCTATCTTTATTTCCAAAAAAATAGAAGATAATAATTATCAATGTGTTATTTGTATAAATATTGAATTAAGCTGATGTTTGTAAATTTGTTTTAAACATTGTAAACTGGTTACTTCTAATAAAAAAATATTAAAAAAAAAAAAAAAGAAAACATCCAGTGAATTGACCGCTGCTGCCTTCTATGGCAGAGAACATGGATGGTGGTGAGGTCAGGAGTTCGGTGCCATTTTCCAAAATGTCATAGATTTAAAGACAATTCCTATAGATTGAAGGTGAGTTTTGCAACTCCCACATATTGAGGAAGGTGAAAGACAGGGAACAGCATATTTGGCTTGATATCAGTTGAAGAGAAATGGTTAGAATGTAGAAAGTAGTAAATTGGTTTTGGAAGACAATTGTAGAATTGGACAAAGTTGACATAGATTTACAAAAGGGAAATAGGCGTGACAAATATGAACGTGCTTATTTTAGTATGCATAAGAGCAAACTAATTGGCATGGCATATTATGATTTCAGAAAGGTACTTGGATGGTGCAAGGTGAGAGCATTATTGGGGAGATATCAAGGGCACGTTTGAAGGAAATTGAATTTATCATGGGCTACAAATCTACAAATTGATTGGATGAATCAAACCGACAAGCATGTCGTAGAAAAATAATTTATGGAATGCATCAGGGATTGCTTTTTAGAGCGGTACTTTGCAGAGCCATCCTGCAACGTCCTTTCATAAATTTGATCTTATATAATGAGGGACGATTAATAAGGAATTTTCCAGTTGAAGATCCTCATGAGAACAACTGACCTCAATATAATCAAATTTCATATGCAGTCTGAGGATGAACACCATAAGTCCATAAGCAGTGTCTTCAATTTAAATACGGGCAATTATAATGGTATGAGGGAAGAGTTGTCAAAGGTGGACTGGGCAAACAAGCTAAGAAATATGTTCATATAAGCATGGGCAAGAGACTGTAAACTCTTTGAGGATAGGGCAGGGGGAGTTGATAGTAAACCGTGGATGTAGTTTATTTAGATTTCCAAAAGGCATTTGATAATGTGCCACATAGGAGCTTGGTGCATAAATTAAAATCCCAGGGTATTTGAGGAAGTGTGTTCGAGTGGATCAAAAACTGACTGTCATGTAGAAAATTGTGAGTTGTAACATATAGGTCACAGAGTCATAGAGCATGGAAACAGTCCCTTTGGCCCAACTCTTCCATGCCAACCAAGATCTAAGCCAATCCCATTTGACTGCGTTTTGGCCCATATCCATCTTAACCTTTCATATCATGTTCCTATCCGAATGTCTTAGACCTTTTTAGATCTTTAGGAAATAAGTAACTACTGGAACACTAGAGAGATCAATTCTTTGCCTGCAATTGTTCACTATTTACATTCATTGTACCTGGAGATATGTTTTTCAAATTTTGTTGATGTAAAAACAGATAGAAGGTAATGTTGTGATAAGGATACTGTTATTCTACACTGGTTCAAGGTTCAAGGTTAGTTTATTTGTCACATACACCAATTGTTGTAGTGAAATGTTTCTTGCCAATGCAGCACATAAAATAAAGAATACAGACATAACATTAATAAAGAGATTTAAACATTAAAAAAACATCCCCCCACAATGGTTCCCATTATGAGGGAAGGCACAAAGCCCAGTCCCCAACCCATGTCCACCCATAGTCAGGCCTATTGAGGCCTCCGCAGTCGCCTTCACGGAGGCCCGATGTTCCTGGCCGTTCTCGCCGGGTGATGGTGCTCCGGCGTCGGGAGAATCCTCTCAGCGGCTTGGGACACCCGGAACGGCCACCCCCTACTGGAGTCCGAAGCCGACAAGGCCGCGCTGGATGGAGCTGCCCCACTGGCTCCCGATGTTAAAGTTCAGCGCCGCCGCCCGCGGCCGGCCGCTCCACAGACCCGCGGCTCCGCGATGTTTGTCTCGGCGGTCTCAGCTCACCGGAGCTCCAGCGCGGCGACCCAGGCAAGGTATCACCCGCTCTGCCCCGCGATGGTGCTCCAGCGCTCTGCCGCTGCCGAAGCCGAGGTTCTGGGCGGTCTCCTCAGGAAACGCCGCTCCAGGCCCCGCTGGGAGTCCGCGAGGACGGGTCGATGGTGCAGCCCGGAGAAAAGCTGCCTCTCCGACCGGATAGGGTCCAGGAAAAGTAGTTTCCCCCTTCCCCCCCCCCCCCCCCTCACCCCCCACATAAAAAAGAATAGGCCCCAAAAACAAAACACTTTAACACACTAAAATAAAGAAAAGGGTGAAAAACAAACGGCTGCAGGCTGGGCAGCCACACCATACAGGACGGCGCCCCCTAGATCCTGAATGGTACCTGAATATGGTACCATGTGGGAAATATAAAGCCACATATTGTGGTTGGAGAAATAAGAAGGCCAATTAAGGCCAAGTGCAGAGATACTGCATGTGAGTGAAGTATACAGAGAGATCAAGGTGCTCTAATGCATGCATTACAAAATGTTAGCAGGCAGGTTCAACAAGTAATTAAGAAGGCAAACAACGTTTTGGCCTTCACTGGACAAAGGTTAGTGTCTGTGTCCTTATGTTCCTGAGAGCTAAACCAGATCCTGAGTTATCGTGGAAACATACAAGAAAGAAATAAACCTGCAGATGGCTCTTGTAATGAATTTCTTTTTGTACTTGAATAAAGAAGATAGGTACAAAAAGCTGGAATAACTCAACGGGACAGGCAGCATCTCTGGAGATAATAAATGGGTGACGTTTTGGGTCAAGACCCTTTTTCAGACTGAAATTAACAAGAAAGGGAAGCAAGAGATATAGATGATGATGTAGAGAGATATAGAACAATGATTGAAAGATATGCAAAAAAAGTAATTATGATAAAGGAAACATGCCATTGTTAGCTGTTTGTTGGGTGAAAATGAGAAGCTAGTGTGATTTGGGTGGGGGAGGGATGGAGAGAGAGAGAATGCCGGGTAAAGAATGAAGAATGTAGTTTGGAATTCTCAGAAAAAAATGATTTAGCAATGAATGTTACATCAGGTATGAGAAAACCCAATTTAGTTACAAACCCTTGCCTCCATTGAGGTCTAACTCTCTAGTCCAGTATTACTTTGTCTTTTGAAAACTCTATGATTGCAGAGCTTGCTATACAGTGGATCAAACCATACTTGGTCTGAAGAAGGGTCTCGACCCGAAACGTCGCCTATCTCCTTCGCTCCTTAGATGCTGCTGCACCCGCTGAGTTTCTCCAGCTTTGGTGTAACCCTCGATTCTCCAGCATCTGCAGTTCCTTCTTTAACACTTGTGTACAACATGTTGTGCAAAAGGGAAAATAAACCGAGTGCCGAATAAGGGCAGTCATGGTGGCGCAGCGGTAGAGTTGCTGTCTGACAGCGCTTGCAGTGCTGGAGACCCGCGTTCGATCCCGACTACGGGTGCTGTCTGTACGTAGTTTGTACGTTCTCCCCTTGACCACATGGGTTTTCTCCGAGATCTTCGGTTAGAAACATAGAAACATAGAAAATAGGTGCAGGAGTAAGCCATTCGGCCCTTCAAGCCTGCACCGCCATTCAATATGATCATGGCTGATCATCCAACTCAGTATCCTGTACCTGCCTTCTCTCCATACCCCCTGATCCCTTTAGCCACAAGGGCCACATCTAACTCCCTCATAAATATAGCCAATGAAGAGATCGTTCAAGAGTCAGAAAAGAGTGGGGATGAAGCTTTCTTCAATCTGTACTACGTGCTTTTCAAGCTTTTCCTTCTTCTGCCCGATGGGTGAGGAGAGAAGAATGAGAAAAGAGTGAATGCTCCTTGGCTGTTTTCCCAATGTTTCTGTGTCGGAACAGCGTAGATAGATTTCAGATGAATATGAAGCTAGATTGATGAGGTCTGGAAGAATAGGAGGAGAACCAGAGGGAGAGGGCATCAGAATTAATTAGTTTCTGTGCCATAAAAGTTCAGAGTGAGTGGGAAATTGTCTCAAGCATGTAAAATCTTAAGATCCTTGACAGAGTGTATGTGGGGAGGTTATATCCTGTTCTGCAGTGGTGGATTGGCGCAGTGGTTAATACTGCCACCTCACAGCTCCAGCGAACCAGGTTCGATCGTAACCTCTGGTGCAATGCATGTGGAGTCTGCACTTTACTGTATGGGATGGTCTGGTTTGCTGGTTTACTCTCACATCCCAAAATCACATGAGTTAGTAAGTTCATTGACCGCTGCAAATTCCCTCCAAGTGTGTAGGCGAGTGGTGGAATCTGTGCGGAGTTGAAGAGAATGTGGTCAGAATAAAATAAATTCGATTTATGTGGGATTAGCGTAAATGGGTGGTTGATGTTTGCAATGGACTTTGTGGAACGTCGTGTTTTCATGCTGTATCCCTTGCTGACTCTTTTATCCTTAACCATATAATAACCATATAACAATTACAGCATGGAAACAGGCCATCTTGGCCCTTCCAGTCCGTGCCGACCATTTATTTTCCCCTAGTCCCATCTACCTGCACTCAGACCATACCCCTCCATTCCCTTCCCGTCCATATACCTATCCACTTTACTTTTAAATGTTAAAATCGATCCTGCCTCCACCACTTCTGCTGGAAGATCATTCCACACAGCCACCACTCTCTGAGTAAAGAGGTTCCCCCTCATGTTACCCCTAAACTTCTGTCCCTTAATTCTCATGTCATGCCCTCTTGTTTGAATCTTCCCTACCCTCAATGGGAAAAGCTTATCCACGTCTATCCTTTTCATCATTTTAAAGACGCTCAATCAAGTCCCCCCTTAACCTTCTGCGCTCCAAAGAATAAAGACCTAACTTGTTCAACCTTTCTCTGTAACTTAGTTGCTGGAACCCAGGCAACATTCTAGTAAATCTCCTCTGTACTCTCTCTAAGTGAAATCCTTGTGAAATATTTCCTCAAAGATGATTGTGAACTTTGGAACACTCTTCCTGAAATTGGAAGAAAATGCAGTCTTTGAAATGTCTAAATGCGGATGTAGATACATATTTGATAATCGAGCGATGAGAGGGAGGGGGAGGAGAGGGGGGTTAAATGGGAAGGTGGAGTGATGGTTATAGTCAGACCAGATGTGGCCTGATCCTAAGTGGAAGTCAGCCCTGAAGATGTTGTGCACCTTTCTCGTTGCTGCAGGTACAAAGCCATTGTGAACCCCATGGACATCCAGGAGTCCAGTGCTGTCCTCCACACCTGCCTGAAGGCAGTCACAATATGGCTGATCTCTGTGGTCCTTGCCATCCCGGAGGCCGTGTACTCACAGGTGGTACAACACCACAACGGCAACAACAATAGCTTCAGCGCCTGTGTGCCTTACCCACTCTCCGACAAGCTGCACCCCAAGATCCACTCCGTCCTGATATTTCTTGTCTACTATCTCATCCCCCTCACTATCATCAGCATCTACTACCTCCACATCGCCCGGACCCTGATCAAGAGCGCGCACAACATGCCCGGAGAAAGCAGCGAACACGCCAAGCGCCAGGTAAGCCACAGGAAGCTAAGTGCTCACACTCGGGCAAATACAACCCAGAGCAGGCACTGCAGGCAGTAGCTGTGTACAATGTTTTAAGGAGCACCTTGAAAGAGAAGCAGAGAATTTCTGGGGCAGGTCCTCGGGGCGCTGGATGATGGAATGGCCAAATGATTAAATTTAGATTAGATACATGAGAATCCAGAGTTACAGAAGTGCAGATAGTTGGAGGATTTTGACCAGCTGTATCTCTGTCTGGTTTGGGGACTGTAAAGCCTCCGACTGGAAGTCTGTGCAGAGAGTGGTGAGTACAGCGGAAAAAATCATCGGGACCTCTCTCCCCTCAATCGGGGACATTGCGACCAAACGTTGCATGTCTAAGGCCAGCAGTATTATAAAAGACCCCACACATCTCCATCACGGATTGTTCACTCTGCTGCCCTCGGGCAAAAGATATCGCAGCATAAGGAGCAGAACATCAAGGTTCTGCAACAGCTTCTTCCCACGAGCCATCAGACTCCTGAATGCCATGTAATGGGCTGCCACCGTTGTCTATTTATCCTTTTACCCTTTTTATCCATTTTATCCATGTTTATCCTTCTGTTAATTATCGTGTTGCACAGGGAGCCAAATGCAACGGAATTTCGTTTGGAACTGCATATATCGATGTATTTCTAAATGACAATAAAGTTTGTTTTACTTTGACTTTGAGGATTATGGGGATTAATGAACTTGTGAAGGTTGGGAGGTGTTGTTAGGGGTGTGGCAATTAATCACAGTCATACAACACGGAAACAGACCCTTCAGCCCGGCTCATCCATGCCGTCCAATATGCCGTCCCCATATCTAAACAGTGCAGGAAGGAACTACAGGGCCGAAGAGCCTGTTTCCATGCCGTATCCCAAAACTAAAGTGAGGTGAGTTCTCTAAAAGCATGTTCTCTAACAGTTGATTTCCTTGACCTCATCAGTCACCTCAGAGCCCATAAAACAAGAGTGCAAGCAAATCGCCCTTGACTTCTAAGAACCGTTGGATGACAAAAGGAGAAGCAAATTTAAGTTATCCTCATTCGTCTCTCTCCCCCCCCCCCCCCCCCCCAATAATGGCAAGCCATTTAAATCATATCTTTCCAGAGAAGTTTTAACCAAGGCTAACCACAAGGAAATACTGGCCTCTGTATTCTTTCAAGTTGAACCCATTGCATCTTCCATATTGAAATAAAAATATTCCAATAAATTAATGTAATGGCAGTCTACTAGTGAAGGGTGGGTTCAGCATTCGGCAAACTTCTGAGAAAATCCACCAATAACGCAGAACTGAAATGCAGTCTGAAGAAGGGTCTCGACCTGAAACGTCGCCTATCTCCTTCGCTCGCTTGTGTTGTTCCATTGCATAAAATGAGGCCATTTTCAAAAAGTCCAAGAATGAAATTGTTATTGAGCACACTGAGTATATTGAGTATATAACTTTTTAAAATTACTTTTGATTCCAACATTTGCACTCCACAAAAATTAGGTGTGAAAAACGGAAAACAATCCCTCTTCAATCAACAGCGAGATTTTTTTACGAAGCTAGCAATCCAACCCACTGTCTTTCTTGCCCCCAGAGGAGTCCTGCACTACAGCATGGTTGATAGCTCGGCTGAGCTGATCATCAGTGAACAGTCACTCACAGCACCGGTGGGACGGCAATCTGCGTAACCAGCTCGCAGTGCAAGCAAAGTGCCGCTGCATTCAAAGGCATCCCAGTCAACAGCCCGAGGCTGTGTCCTCATCATCAAACCCATTCTTCAACTGCTTTCTAGAAGACAAGGCAATAAAATGTTATAGAGATTCAGCAATGAAATAGGCCCTTTGGCCCATCGAGTCTGGGCTGACCATCAACCATCCATTTGCACTCATCCTACATTAACCCCATTTTTTAATCTCCGCAGATTCTCAACAACTCCCCCCAGATTCTGCAAACAAGGGGCAGTTTACATTGGCCATGGGACGGCACAGTTGGGCAGCGGTAGAGTTGCTGCCTCATAGCACCAGATACCCGGGTTTGATCCTGACTACTGCATGGGTTTTCTCTTTGTGCTCCATTTTCCTCCCACACTCCAACGATGTACAGGTTTGAACGTTGATCGGCTTCCGTGAAATTGTAAATTGTCCCAAGTGTGTAGGATAGTGCTGGTGTATGGGGTGGTCGCTGGTCTGCGTGGACTTGGTGGGCCGAAGGGTCGTTGTCCGTATCTCCAAAGTCTAAAGATTAACCTATCAACCCACATGTCTATGTAATGTGGGTGGAAACTGGAGCAACCAGAGGAATCCCATATCTATACTCATGACTGCGTAGCCGGTCACAGCGCCAACTCCATCATCAAGTTCGCTGACGACACCACTGTTGTGGGACATATCACTGATGGGGATGGAGTACAGAAGAGAGATCGAGCAACTGTCCATATGGTGCCAGCACAATAACCTGGCCCTCAACACCAGCAAAACCAAGGAACTGATTGTGGACTTTGGAAGGAGTAGGATGGGGACCCACAGTCCCGTTTATATCAGCGGGTCGATGGTTGAAAGGGTCAAGAGCTTCAAATTCCTGGGCGTGCACATCTGTGAAGATCTTTCGTGGTCTGAGAACACTGATGCAATTATCAAGAAAGCAGATCAGCGCCTCTACTTCCTGAGAAGATTACGGAGAGTCGGTCTGTCAAGGAGGACTCTCTCTAACTTCTACAGGTGCACAGTAGAGAGCTTGCTGACCGGTTGCATTGTGGCTTGGTTCGGCAACTTGAGTGCCCTGGAGAGGAAAAGACTACAAAAAGTAGGAAGCATTGCCCAGTCCATCATCAGCTCTGACCTCCCTTCCATCGAGGGGATTTATCGCAGTCGCTGCCTCAAAAAGGCTGGCAGCATCATCAAGGACCCACACCACCCTGGCCACACACTCATCTCCCTGCTACCTTCGGGTAGAAGGTACAGGAGCCTGAAGACTGCAACGATCAGGTTCAGGAATAGCTACTTCCCCACAGCCATCAGGCTATTAAACCTGGCTCGGACAAAACTCTGGTCATTAATAACCCATTATCTGTTATTTGCACTTTATTAGTTTATTTATTCATGTGTGTATATATTTATATATGGTATATGGACACATTGATCTGTTTTGTAGTAAATGCCTTCTATGTTCTGTTGTGCTGAAGCAAAGCAAGAATTTCATTGTCCTATCAGGGACACATCACAATAAACTCACTTCAATTTTTCTTCCTGTCTCCTGTGGAACAGTATGACATTTAAACATAGAAACATAGAAATTAGGTGCAGGAGTAGGCCATTCGGCCCTTCGAGCCTGCACCGCCATTCAATATGATCATGGCTGATCATCCAACTCAGTATCCCGTACCTGCCTTCTCTCCATACCCTCTGATCCCCTTAGCCACAAGGGCCACATCTAACTCCCTCTTAAATATAGCCAATGAACTGGCCTCAACTACCCTCTGTGGCAGAGAGTTCCAGAGACCCACCACTCTCTGTGTGAAAAAATTCCTTCTCATCTCGGTCCTAAAGGATTTCCCCCTTACCCTTAAGCTGTGACCCCTTGTCCTGGACTTCCCCAACATCGGGAACAATCTTCCTGCATCTATCCTGTCCAACCCCTTAAGAATCTTGTAAGTTTCTATAAGATCCCCTCTCAAACTCCTAAATTCTAGAGAGTATAAACCGAGTCTATGCAGTCTTTGTTCATAAGACAGTCCTGACATCCCAGGAATCAGTCTGGTGAACCTTCGCTGCACTCCCTCTATGGCAATAATGTCCTTCCTCAGATTTGGAGACCAGAACTGTACGCAATAATTTACCAAAGATAGACCCAAAAAGCTGTGGTAACTCAGCGCACGAGGCAGCATCTCTGGAGAACAGGAATAAGTGACATTTAGGGTCGAGCCTATTTCCTTTCTCCAGAGATGCTGTCTGAACCCGCTGAGTTACTCCAGCTTTTTGTGTCTATCGTCAGTTTAAACCGGCATCTACAGTTCCCTCCTTTATATGACAATTACAAAAGTGCTTTTAACATGAATCATGACAATTGTGAAAGTGCAAAGTTACAATTCTTTGAGATTTCGACACTCACAGCCTCAGAATTAAAGGACGTTCTTATCGGAAGGAGATGAGGAGAAATGTCTTTAGTCAGAGGGTGCTGAATCTGTGGAATTCTTTGCAACAGATGGCTGCGGAGGCCAAGTCAGTGGATATTTTTAAGGCAGAGATAGATAGATTCTTGATTAGTACAGGTGTCTGAGGTTATGGGAGAAGGCAGGAGAATGGGGTTAGGAGGGTGAGATAGATCAGCCATAGAAACATAGAATCATAGAAATTAGGTGCAGGAGTAGGCCATTTGGCCCTTCGAGCCTGCACCGCCATTCAATATGATCATGGCTGATCATCCAACTCAGTATCCCGTACCTGCCTTCTCTCCATACCCTCTGATCCCTTTAGCCACAAGGGCCACATCTAACTCCCTCTTAAAAAGAGCCAATGAACTGGCCTCAACTACCCTCTGTGGCAGAGAGTTCCAGAGACTCACCACTCTCTGTGTGAAAAAAGTCTTTCTCATCTCGGTCTTAAAGGATTTCCCCCTTATCCTTAAGCTGTAACCCCTTGTCCTGGACTTCCCCAACATCAGGAACAATCTTCCTGCATCCAGCCTGTCCAACCCCTTAAGAATTTTGTAAGTTTCTATAAGATCCCCCCTCAATATCCTAAATTCTAGAGAGTATAAACTGAGTCTATCTAGTCTTTCTTCATAAGACAGTCCTGACATCTCAGGAATCAGTCTGGTGAACCTTCTCTGTACTCCCTCTATGGCAATAATGTCCTTCCTCAGATTTGGAGACCAAAACTGTACGCAATACTCCAGGTGTGGTCTCACCAAGACTCTGTACAGCTGAAGTAGAACCTCCCTGCTCCTATGCTCAAATCCTTTTGCTAACGCATGGTGGGGCAGGGGGTGGCATGGGTGGCACAGTGGTAGACTTGCTGCCTTAAAGTGCCAGAGACCCAGGTTTGAACCTGACTATGGGTGCCGTCTGCACGGTGTGGTCTCACTAAGACCCTATACAACTGAAGTAGAACCTTGCTGCTCCTATACTCAAATCCTTTTGCTATGAGTTCCTGAGTTCCTCCAGCACTTTGTTTTCTGACCTGAACAACTTCTCTTTCGACTCCTCTCACTTCCTACAAATCAAAAGTGTAGCTACGACCACTTGCATGGACTCTAGCTTGGGCTATCTTTTCAGTGGCTACTTGGAACAGTCCTTGTTCCAAAACTTCCCGGGAATAAATATCACCCACAATTTATCCTGGACCAGCCATATCGAATCTATGGCCAAGAAACCATGCCAACGCTTCCACTTCCATAGGAAGTTCAGCATGTCCCCCACAATTCATCCACAAACAAGCCAGACCCTCTTCCGATTTCCACTCCTCTGTAGAATGAATCAAATTGACAATTTCTAAACGATGTGGCTGCACATAGTTACTTAGATACATCCTGAAAGTGACTTAACCAGCCGTTAAGAAACTCCAATATTACGTTCTCTCCCATGGTTGGACATGGCTTATTGCAGGTTCATCTGCTGAACTGCAAGTGTTATTTACCTGATGTGTGCATAGCTGAAGAGTGCTGTTACCATAGATACAATACTGAACACTGGCTGGGCTAATAATCTAGAGGTTGAGATTAAATCTCATCACAGCCACTTGAGAATTAATGCAGTTTGAAAAATACGGAAATATAAAATTGGTCTCCATACAACTTTTTATGATCATAGAACAGTACTGCACAGGATTAGGCCTTTTGGCCCGATATGTCTATGCCGAGTATGATGGAAAATTAACTTAATCCCTTCTGCCTGCACATGATCCATATGCCACCATTCCGTACTTGTTCAAGTGTCTATCTAAATGTTGCTTAAATGTTGCTATTTTCTCTGCTTCCTTGGCCTCCTCTGGCAGTGGGTTCAGGCACCCACCAATCTCTGCAAAAAAACTTGCCGCGTAAATCTCCTTTAAAATTTCCTCCTTTCAACTTAAAGCCATGGCTCCAGTATTTAACATTTCCATCTCGGGAAACAAAACCTTTGACTATCTGCTCTATTTGTGCCACTCATAATTTGATCCAACACCTCCCCCTTGTTTGATATGAACATAGAATTCTGTCCTGGGCCTCCTCCATGGCCAGAGTGAGTCCCACCGCAAATTGGAGGAGCAGCACCTCATATTTCGCTTGGGTAGTTTACACCCCAGCGGTATGAACATTGACCTCCAATTTCAGGTAGTCCTTGCTTTCTCCCTCCTTCCCCTCCCCTTCCCAGCGCTCCCCACAGCCCACTGTCTCTGCCTCTTCCTTTCTTCTTCCCGTCCCCCCCCCCCCCCACCCTCACATCAGTCTGAAGAAGGGTCTCGACCCAAAACGTCATCTATTCCTTCGTTCCATAGATGTTGCCTCACCCGCTGAGTTTCTCCAGCATTTTTGTCTACCTAGAATTTTAACATATCCCATACTGATCTCAATATCCACCATGTCCTTCTCCTTGGTAAATATGGATCGAAAGGACTTGGTTAATACCTTGCGTACATCCTCTGGCTCCAAACATGAATGCCTCCTTTGTCCTTGAGTGTTGCAACCCTCTGCCTGGGTACCATCTTGTTTATAATCCGTGCATTAAATGCCTTGGGATTTTTCTTCAGGCCAACTTGCAAAGGACATTTCAGGACATCTTTCGGGCATCCTGATTCCCCGTTTGAATTATTTTCTTCTTCATTAAGATTCCTCAGTGCTTGTTAATTTAAAAAAAACAATAATTTCTAATTTCCTGCAGGGAAGATATCATTTTGCTCTGCATTAGTCTAGTTCATGTGCTTGTAGTCACATGCGAATGTGGTGAACACTCAACCATTATTCAATTCAATCTTTAATTGTCATTGCGCAGTGTACAATACAGAGACAACGAAAACGCAGTTGGTATCTCCGAAGGACGAACTTACGAATGAACAAGTATTCATGTATATATACAGTGTCCGTGCGAGAGGGGTGGAGACAGGCAGTCATTGAGGTGCAGCGTTGAGATGGTTGACAGCCGCAGGGAAGAAGCTGTTCTTGAGCCTGCTGGTCCGGCAGCGGAGGGACCTGTAGCGTCTCCCGGATGGGAGGAGGGTAAACAGTCTATGGTTGGGGTGTGAGCTGTCCCTGGCGATGCTGTGCGCCCTGCACAGGCATCGTTTACTATGGACAGACTCAATGGAGGGGAGTGAGGTGTTGGGCGATCTTCACCACCCTCTGCAGAGCTTTCCGTTCGGCGACAGTGCAGTTACCATACCATACTGTGATGCTGTTGGTAAGGACGCTCTCGATGGTGCAGCGTTAGAAGTTCACCAGAATCTGGGGACACGGTGTTGAATAGAGTGTTCATTACATAATACTATGTTGACAGGTCGTGCTAACTGGTCCAATGTGCAAAGAATAATGAGGGAACAACAAGGCAGCAATTTGTTTTTCCAAGTAATCGAGTGGTCCAGAATTTGTGTAAAAGGCCCAGCAGGGTAGATTGTTACTAAAGCAGGGCAGGTTGTGTTGCAGGTGCTGGAAATCTGAAACCATTCCAAAGATTTCCAGAAACATTGAGCAAGTCAGGCAGCATTTGCTGAAAGCGAAAATAAGTTTCAGGTTGTTGATCCTCCGACAGAACTGGGAAAAGTTGGAGTGGTACCACGTTTTAAGCAGAGATGGAGAGAGTGAGTGAGAGGAAAGGAGAAGAGGAAGGGCATTAAGTGGGTGGAGACATAAAGGTATGGAATTGGGAAAATACATTTTAAAAAGGCCTGGAGAAAATGCAAGTCACATCTTACAACATACTTGGTGTCACCCTTGAAGAATCCAAACAAACCAAGTATCTTGGCATCAAATTGCAGAATGATCTACGTTGGAATGGTCAGACTCATCATGTAACAGTGAAAGCAACAGGTGCCCTAAACTTCCTGAGGCGCAACTTCCATCATTGTTCAGCTTCTGTCAAGGAGAAGCTGTATTTCACCCTCGTTAGACCTCATCTGGACTACGCAGTTGCAGCTTGGGACCCATACACAGATAGAAACATTTCATCCATCGAACGTGTCCAAAGACAGGCCGCTCGATTTGTTACTAACACCTACGAGAGAGAAGCGAGTGTCACCAAACTTCTGAATTCTCTGGGCGGGGTGGAACCCTCTCCAAGACAGACGTGAAGCTCACCGTTTGACCTGTTTTTACAAAATGTTAAATGGTCAGCTAGACATAGATCACAAGACCTACACCAACCCCAAATCAATTAGGAGCAGACGAGGGCATTCGATCCAATTTGTGGTCCCAGCCTCAAAGACAGATGTGGACAGCAATTCGTTCTTTCCACGCACTATTAAAGCATGGAATAATCTCCACCAAGCCACGGTTGCCCAGCCAGATGCAACTAAATTTAAAGTGGCACTTTCTTCCCAATAACCCTGTCTGGCTAAATCCCTCCCTTCACCACCTCCAGTTTAAATTCCAGTTGGAATATTTTGGAGGACCAAGTAACCAAGAACCAAGAACCAAGTGGCGAGGGCAAATCTAACACCACTGCAGCCTGGGAGAGTGAGGCGTGGATGAGTCTGGAGAGAGGTGGGGATGAACTGAAAGTAGAAACAAGAAACTGCAGATGCTGGTGACAAAAAAAAGGACGCAAAGTGCTGGAGTAACGCAGCATCTCTGCAGTACATGGGTCTGAAGAAGGTCCTGACCTGAAACATCATCTATCCATGTTCTCCAGAGATGCTGCCTGACCCGTTGAGTCACTCCAGCACTTTGTATCCTCATGAGCTGCAAATGTTGAGTTTGGAGGCAATAAAGGACTGTGGAGAAAAGGGGTGCCATTCCCTGGGCATTCCCGTGCAGTAATCTGGAGATAGAATGATGGCGTGGTGAAGGTTGCCCAGTTGTTTGAACCAAAATGTAATCTATCCATTTCCATCCATTGGTGCTGCAGGACCTGTTGGGTTCCTCCAGCACTGTGTCTTTTGTTCATGATTCCAGCATCTGCAGTCTCTGGCGACTCGTTTACCCAGTTGTTTATCATGAAGTCTTAGAATCTGACATTGCCCCTCTGTATGCACCAGGCACGTGCCGTCAGGGCAGGCAAGGTAGGCACTGCCTACCCTGACTAAAATTATGAAATGGGAATTATTAAATATAAATAGTAAAGGCATGGGAGAATTATGCCTATGTAAGAGACTGATCTCTTAGGTAGGCATAATTCCCTGTGCCTTTCACCCGCAGCGCTTGTGACACGGGAAGCTCTGTGCAGCCCCCGTGCCATCAGCGCTGCCTGAAGCCGTCAATTTTAATCGGGGCTGAAGGCAGCAGAAATCCTGCCTTGGTAGCACTGCGCATGCGCAGCATCATACTGCGCATGCGCATCAGTCTACCGCGCATGCGCAGCGCAAGTTTATTGGCGGGGTTTTCAACCATGGTTTGTCGTGTCCCAATGATATGGTAAGTACATTTTGTGATTTATTTTTTTTTAATACCGTATTTGCCGGGGTGTGGGAGTCGGAGTGGGGAGAGAGCTCCTTTCACAGCGTGTGGGGAGTCTGGCCCGGGGTAACGTTGCGGGGAGGGCACAAATGTTATGAATGAGGGGTCATGGGCATCCACTTGCGATGCTCCTTGCAAGGGGGCATGAAATGACACTGCTCTGAGGCCGGGGGGGGGGGGGGGGGAGAGAGAGAGAGTAGCTCGAGCGGCCGCCGGGCCGGACAGCGGAACCAGCCGCCACCTTAGCTCCAGAACCACCCGCCCACCTCTGGCAGCTCTCCATCTAAAAATCTCTCTCCTGCCGCTCGCTGGCCTCACTCATGTCCTTAAATTCCAACAGCGCGATTGAGGTTACTCGGCTGTGGGAGTTTAAGGATTTGCAGGAAGTCGCTGACATGAGTGAAGTCGGCGAACGGCAGGTGACAGGTGTTCAGACAGAGAGCACTGCCAAAGGTGAGCGGGCCGGCAGAAGGCGCTGAAGTGCCGGCCAGTTCAGCGGTGGCCACTCTCCGAGCTGCTTCTATCCCCAGCTACAGTCCGTGGCTTCGCACCCGGAGAGCTGCGGCAGCGGTGAGGCAGTGAAGATTCAGCACTTTGTGATAAGTCACTGTTTTTTATTTATTTATTTATTTAACGGGGAGAACAATCTGCGCATGCGCGGTTTACATTTTTTTTAAAGCGGACTGAGTGCCTACCCAGAGTAATTACTCACGGCACGTGCCTGGTATGCACCCTCTGAGGGCTCTCATCAGTGTTACAAAGATTATTGGGGCAGATGCAGACAGCTTAATTAAGACCCGAATCCTGGCTAGGCAATGGAATACTATGGACAACCTCTTGCACATAGTATCTGTCACAAATGTCTTTTTCTTTTCTTTTTACCGCGGTGCATAATTTATGTTTAATGTATTAACATAATTTATGAGTTGTCCAAGTCCATGTGTCTGATAGAAACATAGAAAATAGGTGCAGGAGTAGGTCATTTGGCCCTTCGAGCCAGCACTGCCATTCAATATGACTATGGCTGATCATCTAAAATCAGCACCCTGTTCCTGCTTTCTCCCCATATCCCTTAATTCCGTTAACTCTAAGAGCTATTTCTAACTCTCTCTTGAATACTTGCAGTGAATTGGCCTCCACTGCCTTCTGTGGCAGAGAATTCCATAGATTCACAACTCTCTGGGTGAAAATGTTTTTCCGCATCTGAGTCCAAAATGACCTACCCCTTATTCTTAAACTGTGACCCCTGGCTCTGGACTCCCCCAACATGGGGGACATTTTCTTCTGCATCTAACCTGTCCAATTTTGCAAGAATGTTATTTGTTTCTATAAGATTCCCTCTCATCCTTCTAAAATCCAGTGAATATAAGTCCAGTCGATCCATTCTTTCATCATATGTCAGGCACTGTGATGTCGTAGCAAACAATATTCTTATTGTACCTGTACCTCACTGTGTATAAACACAACGTGACTCAACTCGATATAATGGAGGAGCTGATATCTCACTCCCACTTGATGAAATTGCTGATTAGGATTAAGAGGGGCAGGTGGTCAGGGAGTGATCGTCTCTCAGTATCAGCAGCTATAATGCTGGGTATCCTATCTTTCAGATCCTTTTCTAGTATTACTATCTTTAAAATATGAAATGACCCAAGCGCACAATCTGCGCTCAGAATTGAGATTCATTAACACAATTGAGAAGTTAGGTGAGTTTAGGTCAAGTGTAACTGACCCAATATGTTCCCTCAGCTCCTTCTCACCCATTAATGTATGTGTTACCTTAATTACTTGCCTTTTGTTGAGGAGGATTCTCTTGTATGGACCGCTGTATCGCTCTAAGCGAAACAGAAAATAACTCACTGACCCCACAAATCATTGCATTTCTCTTGTATGCTCAGTCTTGGCCTCTCAGAGACACATGCAATGCATTCCCCTGTGCAATGTGATAGCAGGGCTGGTCTTGCTATTGTCGAGTCTCCAGACTTGATTGGCCTGATCAGGCTGAAATCAGGGCAGCACAGTGGGGTAGCGGCAGAGCTTGCAGCACCGGAGACCCGGGTTCGATCCTGACTACGGGTGCTTGTCTGTATGGAGTTTGTACGTTCTCCCCATGACCGCGTGGGTTTTTCTCCGAGATCTTCAGTTTCCTCCCACACTCCAAAGATGCATAGGTTTGTATGTTAATTGGCTTGGTGAGTGTGTAAATTGTCCCTAGTGTGTTTAGGGTAGTGTTAATGTGCGGGGATCGCTGGTTGGTGCAGACTCGGTGGGCCGAAGGGCCCGTTTCGGTGCTGGACCGCTGTATCGCTCCAAGCGAAACAAAAAATAACTCACTGACCCCACAAATCATTGCCTACACTGCAATGTAGACGGTCACAGCTAACTCAAAGCTGAGTATTCAGTTGGAAAGGCGAGAGTCAGGTCCTGCCTCGAATGCCAATGAATGGCCATCTTGGTCAGGGCTAGGGCTCTTGGAATTAGTCGGTTCAGGGACACAATCCAACACATTGCTGAAATGATTGAAGTCTAAGGATTGATTTGATTAGAGAACAAAACAGGTTGATTGTATCTGCGCGATTCCATCACGCTAACGTTCCCCTGAGAATGAGATGTTTTGTTGTATGAGGAGATAGTACATATCTTGGTTCTATACTCTCTTAAGTTTAGAAGAAGGAGAAGTGATCTCATTTAGAAGGTACCAGATACTTAAGGGACATATTAACCATATAACATATAACCATATAACAATTACAGCACGGAAACAGGCCTTCTCGGCCCTTCCAGTCCGTGCCGACCATTTATTTTCCCCTAGTCCCATCTACCTGCACTCAGACCATACCCCTCCATTCCCTTCCCGTCCATATACCTATCCACTTTACTTTTAAATGTTAAAATCGATCCTGCCTCCACCACTTCTGCTGGAAGATCATTCCACACAGCCACCACTCTCTGAGTAAAGAAGTTCCCCCTCATGTTACCCCTAAACAACTTAAATATTGAAGTTGACATTTTCTCTGACAGGGTTGTATTAAACCAGGCATTCCACCAACAACATTAAGCCATTCAGGACAAAGATTGTAAAAACATTGAGACCCAAGGAACTGCAAATGCTGAAATCTTGAGTAAAACACAAGGTGTGTGAGGAACACAATGGGTCAGGTAATATCTCATCTCTGGAAGACATGGGATGGTAACATTTCTGTTTGGGCCCCGTCTTCAGACCTAAAATCATTCTTTCATCCAAAAGGAATTTTTGGAATCCTTCACACTCAAGGGTTTCGGAGGTTCCTGAGTATGGGTTACAGAACCTTTCCACTGGAAACTATGTGCAAATGTTTGGAAGCCCAGCGGGATGAATGCGGATGGATTTGCTGCCTGCTGTGGGTCTGCAGGCATGTGGTGCTGGGTGGGACTGGGGGATCTCCACGTGCCTGCTCTCCCTTCCCCAACCCCTGAGATACAACAGTGAGGAGCTTGGTCGAGCAGAGCTGGGAGCATTGAGCAGACTGAGTCGCTGAGTCTCGCTGCTGAGTCGCAGCTGCTCTCCCCCCTGCGTGCTTGTTCTCCCATCCCAGCTGCCTCTGTGATCCTCTCCCACACACTAGGGGAATCAAGGATTAAGGGCCTGGTGCCAGAGAATGGTGGTGAAGTAGAACGTGATGCATTTAAATGATGGAGAGGCAGAAGATTGACGAGGTTTAGGTTTAAATAGAAACATAGAAATTAGGTGCAGGAGTAGGCCATTCGGCTCTTCGAGCCTGCACCGCCATTCAATATGATCATGGCTGATCATCCAGCTCAGTATCCCGTACCTGCCTTCTCTCCATACCCTCTGATCCCCTTAGCCCCAAGGGCCACATCTAACTCCCTCTTAGATATAGCCAATGAACTGGCCTCAACTACCCTCTGTGGCAGAAAGTTCCATAGACCCACCACTCTCTGTGTGAAAAAAATCCTTCTCATCTTGGTCCTAAAGGATTTCCCCCTTATCTTTAAGCCGTGACCCCTTGTCCTGGACCTCCCCAACATCGGGAACAATCTTCCTGCATAGAAACATAGAAACATAGAAAATAGGTGCAGGAGTAGGCCATTCGGCCCTTCGAGCCTGCACCGCCATTCAATGTGATCATGGCTGATCATCCAACTCAGTATCCCGTACCTGCCTTCTCTCCATACCCCCTGATCCCTTTAGCCACAAGTGCCACATCTAACGCCCTCTTAAATATAGCCAATGAACTGGCCTCAACTACCTTCTGTGGCAGAGAATTCCAGAGACTCACCACTCTCTGTGTAAAGAATCTAGCATTTAGGTTTATTATTATCACGAGTTGCAATCAAAAGCTTTGTTTTGCATGGCTTTTGATCAGATCAGATAAATGTAGGCTAATCAAACTTATTGTACTTAATAAGTAGAGGAAAGGGGAAGATACGGTGAGCAGAATATACTTCTCAGCATTGTGGCACATCAGTTTCATAGTCAAGGTACAATGACTGCAATGAGATGGAGGCGAATGAGACAGTACCCGAGCTAAGGGAAGGACTATTCAGAAGCCTAACAAGAGAAGTGAAGAAGATAGTTTAGTTTAGAGGTACAGTGTGGAAACTGGCCCTTCATCCCACCGAGACCGCGCTGACAGTGAACCCCGCACACTAACACCATCCTATCCACTAGGGCCAATTATCAAGACAATTAACCTACAAAACTGTACATCTTTGGAGTGTGGCAGGAAACCGGAACACCCAAAGGAAACCCACACAGGTTACGGGGAGAAGGTACAAACTTCGTACAGACAGCACCTGGAGTCGGGATTGAATCTGGGTCTCTGGCATTGTAAGGCCACAACTCTACCGCTGCGCCACTGTGCCACACATCTCCATCACGGACTGTTCACTCTGCAGCCCTCGGGCAAAAGATATCGCAGCATAAGGAGCAGAACATCAAGGTTCTGCAACAGCTTCTTCCCACGAGCCATCAGACTCCTGAATGCCATGTAATGGGCTGCCACCATTGTCTATTTGTCCTTTTATCCATGTTTATCCATGTTTATCCTTCTGTTAATTATCGTGTTGCACAGGGAGCCAAATGCAACGGAATTTCGTTTGGAACTGCATATATCGATGTATTTCTAAATTACAATAACGTTTGTTTGACTTTTTTGACTTTTGACACCCTATGTTCCTGAGTCTGGTGGTATGAGCTTTCAAGTTTTGGTATCTGAATTTTGTCCAGACTTTATTTCTGTTCCTTTCCTTTTCAGATGGAAACCCGGAAGCGCCTTGCCAAGATCGTGCTGGTGTTCGTTGGCCTATTTGCGATGTGCTGGTTCCCTAACCACGTGCTCTACATGTACCGCTCCTTCCACTACGGCCAGATCGACCCTTCCCTCGGGCACCTCCTGATCACTGTGCTGGGCCGGGTGCTGAGCTTCTGCAACTCCTGCGTCAATCCTTTCGCCCTGTACCTGCTGAGCGAGTCCTTCCGGAGACACTTCAACAACCACCTCCGGTGTAAAGGGCAGCACCGGAGGTCCGGGTCCACCAGTTACTTCCAGAGCACCTCCGCCGTGCGCATGACGTCGGTGAGAAGCAGCAACAGGAACACCATTGCCAATGGTCACGGCCTCAAACAAGAGTCAGTAGCCTGAACCGCAACATACTGTACCTTCTTCACCGTCCACTGTCATGAGGCAGGTTGTCCCCACTCCCTCATGCACTGTTTTCCACAGCCAAAAGGAGAAATGGAAGAGAAATAAACCAGCAGATTCCCCTCTTACCCTCCCAATCCAAGCCAGACCGAAGACATGCATGATCTCACCATCGCTGCAAGATTCTTTGTAAAACAGGTTTAAATATCTCAGGCCTGTTCTCTGTGGATCTGGAGGTGACTGAAAATACTGTGTAAACAGTCATTCTTGCTCCAAGCCTGTCCCACAATGTTGGCTATGGAGTCACACAGCGTGAAAACAGACACTTCAATTCAGCTTTGAGTCTGAAGAAGGGTCTCGACCTGAAACGTCGCCTATCTCCTTCGCTCCTTAGATGCTGCTGCACCCGCTGAGTTTCTCCAGCTTTTTGTGTAACCCTCGATTCTCCAGCATCTGCAGTTCCTTCTTTAACACTTCAATTCAGCTTATTCATGCTGACCAACAAGCCGATCTAAGCTTGTTCTATTTGGCTGCACTCAGTCCATATTCCTCTAAATCTTTCCTATCTCCGTGCCTGTCAAAATGTCTTTTGGATGTTGTAATTGTATCTGCCACTACGACTTTCTCTGGCAGCTCATTCCACACACCTACCACCCTGGAGAAACCTGCTCCTCTCATCCCCTTTTAAATCTTTTCACTCTCACCTTGAAACTATTCCCCAAGCTGGAAAAAAGACAGTGAGCAGCTCTCCAATCTTCAATCTCATGATTTTATATATAATACGTCCACAAGGCTACCCCTCAGCCTCATTCACTTCAGGAAAAACATTCCCACAATATCTATTCTCTCCATATAACTGAAGCCTATCAGTCCCAGCGATATGCTTGCGATTGTTTTCTACACTTCCACCAGCTTAATTATATCCTTCCTTTGGTGAGGTGACAGGATCCTGTCTGTGGATAACTTTCCCGGTGGTAGCTTGGATCTTTCTCCAGTGTCCTATTGTCACGGTTTGATTGGATCTAGTTGGTTAGAGAGTCATAGAGTCATCGAATGATACAGTGTGGAAACAGGCCCTTCGGCACAACTCGCCCACACCGGCCAACATGTTCCAGCTACACTAGTCCCACCTGCCCGTGTTTGGTCCATAACTCTCCAAACCTGTCCTATCCATGTACCTATCTAACTGTTTCTTAAATGTTGGGATGATCCCTGCCCCAACTACCTCCTCTGGCAGCTTGTTCCATACACCCACCACTCTTTGTGTGAATAGGTTACCCCTTCACCTTAAACCTCTGTCCTCTGGTCCTCTATTCACCTACTCTGGGCAAGACACTCTGTGCATCTACCCAATCTTTCCCTCTCCTGATTTTAACACCGACCTTCGCCTGACCTTCTCTCTGTAGTGCCTTCTTTATCTGACATCGATCAAGAAGGTCCCCTATCAGTTGTTGCTTCACCTCAGGCTTGGTTTTATGATGCAACAGTTTCAGAGACTCCCACTACTCCTTCAATGTCTGAAAGCCATTGAGTCAAAGTCGTAGAGTCATAGAGTCATATAGTGTGGAAATAGGCCCTTCGGCCCAACTTGCCCACACCAACCAACATATCCCGTCTATATTAGTCCAACCTGCCTGTGTTTGGCCCATGTCTCTCTAATGTTTATTGAGTACCTTCCTCTATATCAATGATTTGGATGAGAACCTACTTGGCAAGGTTAGCAAGTTTGCAGATAACACAAAGGTGAGTGGTATTGTAGATAGTGAAGATGGTTGTCAAAAATTGCAGCAGGATCTTGATCGGTTGGACAGGTATGCTGAGGAATGTTTGACGGAATTTAATACAGAGATATGTGATGTGTTACATTTTGGGAGCATTAACAAGGGCAGAACCTTCGTAGTGAATGGTAAGGCTCTGGGGAGTGTTGTAGAGCAGAAGGATCTAGTGGCAACACAGGTAGATGGAGTGGTCAAAAGGCTTTTGGCACCTTGACCTTCATTAGTCTGAGCAGATTGGGTAGATGCACAGAGTCTCTTGCCCAGAGTAGGGAAATCGAGAATCAGAGGACTTAGGTTTAAGGTGAGGAGGGAAAGATTTAATAAAAATCTGAGGGGTGACTATTACACGCAAAGGGTGGTAGGTGTATGGAATGAGCTGCCAGAAGACGTAGTTGAGGCAGGTGCTATTGCAATGTTTAAGAATCATTTAGACAAGTACATGGATTGGACAGGTTTAGAGGGATATGGGCCAAATACAGGTAGGTGGGACACATGTAGATGGGACATGTTGGCTGGTGTAAGCAAGTTGGGCTGAAGGGCTGTTTCTACGCTGTAAGACTCCCTGACTCTCTGACCTCAACTACCTCCTCCGGCAGCTCGTTCCATACACCCACCATCCTTTGTGTAGAAAAGGAACCCCTCAGGTTCATATATAAATCTTTCCTCCCCTCCCCTTATACATACGTGCTCTGTTTTTTGATACCCCTACTCGGACACTTGGACAGGTTCTTGGAGAGGAAGGATTTAGAGGGGATATTGGACAGGCAAAGGCAAATGGCGCTATCTCACTTGGTCAACTTGGCCAGCATGAATGGTTGGGGCGATGTCCCTATTTCCATGCTGTGTGGTTCTTTATCTCTATGACTCCGTGTCAACCACATTCACTGCTCTGCTTCATTGATACAGCTGGTTACCTCTTCAAAATGTTCCGCATTTTTGGGTGGTGTTAGTTGGGGGGCAAGCACTGTCCATTGCCTCAGGGAGATCGCCAATGGCTCAACATTAGTCTACAAACCACCATCTAAAAACTTACAGCAAAATCCAATGAGCAATCCTAATAAAGCCACAACTCTTGTGAATGACACATCTGCCACCATCGGTTAAAGAAGAAGTTGGCATGCATCTTATTTCAGAACCAATTAATTCTATTTCAGTAAACATTCTAACCATTCAATGTAAAGGAGAGGCATATTGCAAATGTCTCTTTAAATCATTTAAATTCCAGAAACTAAAACTTTACAGAACTAATTTGATTTAAAAAGATTAATGTTGTGTTGTTATCGGTTTGGCTGTCTTTATCCATTCATGCTTGAAGAAGCGACAAAACTATAAAGCATTTAAATTATTCAGTACAATTTTTTGCTACATTTCCTTGAGAATTGGAGCTTTTCGTTGAACTAAGCAGGGAAATGAGCTGCGTTCTAATGTGAAGAATGGCAGAACATGATCGATGGGATGAAGACCTTTTCCTGATTGTTCCTTGCTGTGATTTTAACATGAGCTGGAGTGATGCTGTGGAGCATTCTGCACTTTTGCAGTGACATTGGTCTGTTCAGCTACCGAGAGCTGTGCACACACCAGCACCACGAGTGCTCATTCCAAAGGCCTGGTTGCCCAGCTAAGTGGCAAGTTATCACCATAAGACTGAAACGTCCATGTTTCAATAGCTTCTGGCACCTGTCAATATGGTTCCAGATACCCTTCCCGACGATGCAAGGTTGGCTGAATGACTCATCATCCAGAGAGATTGAATGGACCTCCCAGCTCCTGGGCTTGGTCTCCTGGAGTGCATTGTGGGCACATGTACAAGCCCCTGCGGGACGGAACACAACAGCAACATGGAGGAAAGCTTGAAATAAAGATCCAAGTCGAGACTCAAGAGTATTTCATTGCCATAGGCACTGGGAATGGAACAATGAACTTATTGCTTGCTACATAACTAATAAGCAGACAATGATCAATAGTGATCAATAATACTACGTAACCAGACCAAAACAGCGCAAACTGAAGGAGGTCGTGCAACCGACATAACGTCCATACAGACCACTTCCGAGGTAAGCTTGTGTTCACTGTTGCACAGCGTGGTTCAACAGCCTGATGTTGAGTGAGGAAGGTCCTCTTGAATGGAGTTACTGAACCAGTCCAAGTGGCAACCAGACCATGTTCTCTTACCATACGACTGTAGAAGTTCCACAATCACTCTAAACCACAATTTAAACATCTCCTCTCAATAAACCCAACAATAAAGCCCAGGTTTGACCCACCAAAGAATGCAGGAAGGTTGCGATTGAGATCTGGACGTGGCATGGCTGCTGAAGATGCTTGATGCCCAAGTGATGGTTGAAAAGTTCAGCAGGAATCCCGACCAAACTCTGGAGCATGTAGTAAGACTCTGCTGTCTTTACAGATACATTCACAAAAAACTGGTGAACTAACTTTAAAGTGGATGTAAAATTATTGCTTCATTTCATTTCAGTTATGAAGAAAACTCAGTGCCGCCCTATTGGGCGTTGATACAGTGAATGATCATAAGGTCATAAGGAACAGGAGTGGAATTAGGCCATTCGGCCCATCAAGTCTACTCTGCCATTCAATCATGGCTGATCTATCTTTCCCTCCTAACTCCATTGTCCTGCCTTCCCCCCAGAACCTCTGACACCCAAACCAATCGAGAATGATGGCAGATGGCTTCTAAAATGACACTGCTTGCCATCTCATTGAACACTCACTTGTGTGGTCATGATCATCGCACTGACATGGATGACTAACCCCAAGGGCAATCACCCTCTATGTGCTTATACTGCTTGCAGTTTCCCCTTCATTAGGCTGGGAACACAGCTATGGAAATCACGTCCTCTGGTCTTTATCTACATGCTTGCAAGGCCTGGCTTTGAAATTGCTCTTTATCCGTGATGTGCATGCTGTTTTTAAAGGTGGGAGGGGCAGGGCAACAAATAAAACCTCAGACCCTGTAAACTGAAGCCAACACATCTGTTGAGAGGAAGGTCTGTCAACATTTTGGGTCAGGGACCAAGAGGTTCTCCCTCCCTCTCTGGTGGGATTTCCACTGGTCATATGAAGGTTTCCTTCCTCCACCCTTGTCTTTGGTAGAGTTCTGCCATTCCACAGTTCAGGGGAAGGGTCCCTGACCTGAAGCATTGACTCTCCTTCCACAGCTGCTGTTTCCAGCTTTTCTGCTTGCGTTAGTTTTGGCAGGGGGGGGGGGGGGGGTGGGGGTGGCGGGTGTAAGAATCCGGTGGGGGGGTGCGAGAACCCAGGCAGTGATACAGAATGGGTCAGGTACTTTGGATGTCCATGTCCAAGGCAGCCCATGGCTCAGGGGTGATTTTCTTGCCTTTAACCCAGGCAGTTGTTGAACTAACAACTCACATCAGGTCCATAATTGGTGGATAATGACAAAGGTTGACTAAAGTCTCACCAGGATCTAGCTCAGCTTGGGAAGTGGGCAAAGGAATGGCAGATGGAATTTAACTCGGACAGGTGCAAAGTTATTCATTTTTAGGAAATTAAACCAGGGCAGGTCAAAATACAACAAAAAGCAGGACCAAGTGAAGTGCTGTTGAACTGAGGGACCTGGGGGTACAAGTACATAGTTCCCATGAAAGTGATGACACAGGTAATCAATGTGGTGAAGAGGCATATTGCATACTTGTCTTTGTTCCAACATGCATTGGCATTGAGTACAAGAGCTAGGGCACCGTGTTATAGTTGTACATAACTTTGGTTGGGCCACACATGGAGTTTTGTGTGTAGTTCTAGTCAGAAGAAATTCACAAGGATGTTGCCTGGATTGGAGGGCTGAATTATAAGACTAGATTGGATAGGCTGAGCCTGTTTTCCCTCAGTGAAGGGTACTGAGAGGTGACTTGATAGAGTAGCACTGTTACAGAATTTTGAGATTTACAAAATCTAGTCTGCAAGTTATCCCATCAGATAAAGCATAAAAAGAAGTTTAATTTGACACCTAATTCACTTTCATATCTTCAGTATTAGGAAAGTTATGACCATTTTCATACTCGGAAATTAGCATCTTGTTCCCCATTGCCTTTCAATTGACTCAACTTAAAAGCTGTGATCTAGAACATTCAAAAGCCCATAACTTTCTTAAAAATTAAGAGACCTCAATGAAATTTTCAGTTATTATAGATTGAAGCATTCTGAAACAAATCTGAAACAATCTTACTTGGATTACCTGAAATTAAAGCATATAATTAGTTAGTTATCTAATTGTAGCTAATTACAAAATTCAATGAGTAGATCTAAACATCTATCCATTTCTTAAGAAAAGATAAACTTTTTTTTAATTGCCTAAGTGTCCAAATAACATTCACACAATAATCCACAATATAACATAATTTTTAAATCTCATTTTCATGAATTTCTGGGCCAAATGGAATAAATTTAGTGTTTGATGCCTGTAAATTAATGGCCATTTAAATCAACTAGCGAGTGGGTTTTAGTGGAATGCGGTGGATTAGAACGTTGCGGTTTGCGGTGAAGTCGGTATGAAAAATACAGCCGGTTCATACTTTTTTTTTTAAACCCTTTTCGCAACATGAAAATGTGATTAAAGCCTTCCTAAAAACCAAGTTTTAATGTAAAAATAAACTGTGCAGCTTCTTTTATCGCCTACCTTAGGTCCGTTCCGCTGTTGGCGTTCAGAGCTTTAGAAGATGATTTTTAAACTACTCTAGTTAATAAATAATCTAGCGTAGTTTAAAAATACCTTTATGAATGAAATGTCGGAGCGATTTCTCTTTAGCGACGAAATCGCCCGACATGGATCGACTTGGACTGCCTAGAAAAAATCGGCATTTTAAACCCGCCCCCCCTCTGAAAGGCGCCAAAGTCACGCACACGGGGAGCGGCAGAACTGCAGCGCTGCTCAAGGTAGGTATTGTAACATACCTAGATAGAGGTATATTAAGCAACATAGTGGCGCAGCGGTAGAGTTGCTGCATTACAACGCCAGTTTCCGGTTCCATTCTGACTACGGGTGTTGTCTGTATGGAGTTTGTATGTTCACATGGGTTTTCCCCTAGTATGTAGAATAGGACTCGTGCACAAGGGCAAGTGTCTTAATGTGAGAGGGAGGAGGTATGAAGGTAATCTGATGGGGTAAATGTTTTACACAACAATTAGTTGGTATCTGGAATGAGCTGCCAGAGGAAGTGGTGGTGGAAGGGACAACAACAACATTTAGAAGGCATCTGGGCAGGTGCTTGAATGAGCAAGGCTCAGAGAGATACAAAATTAATGCAGGCAAGTGGGATTAGTATCGATGGGTTTGATGGTCAACGCAGATGTCGTGAGCCATATGGTCTGTTTTTCTGATGTACAGTTTTATGACGCGCAGTTCTTTTAACCCATGCTGCCTCTCAAGAATGGACCTGACGGAATGCTGCCTTACAAATCAAAATTTAAACTCCTTCAATCCAAATCGATGGGTATTTTGACCTGAGATAAGGTTTAATGTCATTATTGAATGGGTTGTAAACCTCAAGGCTTTGGGTACTCAGTCATTCAAAGTTTAAATAAGTCCTTAGATGCATTTGTAGACCCTGGGTAGGGAATTGGCTGTGGCGGTACCGAGCTGGAATTGCTGGTGAAAGTCAGTAATTGAAGTGGCAGGGCTTGCCATCTTCCAGAGGAGCACAGTCTTCCCTAGGTGGACCTGGTGTCAGTGTGAAACAAATGATAGATACCTGGGTCCATCGCTGGACCTGACTGTGGAGCCAAGCTGTGTGGCCCAATCCTGCTGGGATTCTCTTTGGGAATCCATCTCTCCCAGCCGGACACGGAGTAGGATCGACGATCCTGTTCATTCCACTGACTGTAAAGTCGGACAGAGTTGGAATACATTCAGTAACCACCCACAGACTAACTAAACCTCCCTGGGATAAACCGGCTTAATCCTGGGTTAGTGTCTCTGGATCTTTAACGTCCATCGGAGGGAATCATGAAAAGAACATGGATAATTTCAATGTTTTTATTCGTCCATTGCAATTTCCACGATCTTGGATGAGATTCCACCACGAGACACCTTTACCCCTCCCCTCCCATTTCAGCGATTTCAAGGATCATTCCATTCACGACTCCCAGGTTTGTTTTATGGTTCTCCAACAATCCTCCATTTAATAGCACTTTTCCTAGGCTCCTTGGAGATGCAACACCTGTCCTTTTACCTCTTCCCACACCAACTAACTTGCTTTCCCCCCATTCTTCGTCCTGACAAGAGATCTTTGGCATGAAGTATTCACCCTGCTTCCCTTTCGTCACATGCAGCCTGACCTGCTCTATATTTATCAGGAGCCCTGATTCTGGACCCCTTCGATGCATCCTCTCATCCTCCACCCACACCCTATCATTCACCTCAGTGGCGTCACTTTCTCTACTTCAGCTGCCTTGTGCTGAAAAGTGGCCGGCAGCTCTGTGCCACATTGATTATGTACCTGTCACTTGTGATAACACTTCAGTAAAGCTCTTTGGTTGAATCAATCTGCAGTTAATGAAACAGATCTGGCGCAATCAATAGCAGATGTTTATTACTTTGCACTGGGGATAACGTCTATAACCACCAAAATACAAGACAATTAGAGCAGGAACAAACCATAACCCTGTCCCACCATTGGTAGGCCTTTGGGTAGTGTTGTAGAGCAGAGGGATCTAGGAGTACAAGTGTATAGTTCCATGAAGGTCAATTCGCAGGTAGATAAGGTGGTCAAAAAGGCTTTTGGCACTTTGGCCTTCATCAGTCAGTGTATTATTAGGTCCTTATTCTTTGGAGCGCAGAAGGTTAAGGGGGGACTTGATTGAGGTCTTTAAAATGATGAAAGGGATAGACAGAGTTGACGTGGATAAGCTTTTCCCATTGAGGGTAGGGAAGATTCAAACAAGAGGGCATGACATGAGAATTAAGGGACAGAAGTTTAGGGGTAACATGAGGGGGAACTTCTTTACTCAGAGAGTGGTGGCTGTGTGGAATGATCTTCCAGCAGAAGTGGTGGAGGCAGGATCGATTTTAACATTTAAAAGTAAAGTGGATAGGTATATGGACGGGAAGGGAATGGAGGGGTATGGTCTGAGTGCAGGTAGATGGAACTAGGGGAAAATAAATGGTCGGCACGGACTGGAAGGGCCGAGAAGGCCTGTTTGCGTGCTGTAATTGTTATATGGTTGTATGGTTATATGGTTATTGAGTATAGAAGTTGGGAGGTCATGTTGCAGTTGTATAAGACATTGGTGAGACCACATTTAGAATATTGTGTTCAGTTCTGGGCACCATGTTATAGGAAAGATATTGTCAAGCTTGAAAGGGTTCAGAAAAGATTTATGAGGATATTGCCAGGACTAGAGGGTGTGAGCTATAGGGAGAGGTTGAGTAGGCTGGGTCTCTATTCCATGGAGCATAGGAGGATGAGGGGAGATCTTATAGAGGTATACAAAATCATGAGAGGAATGGATCGGGTAGATGCACAAAGTCTTTTAACCAGAGTAAGGTAATCGAGGACCAGAGGGCATGGGTTCAAGGTGAAGGGGAAAATAATTAATTAGAATCTGAGGGGTAGCTTATTCGCACAGAGGGTGGCGGGTGTATGGAACAAGCTGCCAGAGGAGGTAGTTGAGGGCCGGGACTATCCCATCGTTTGAGAAACAGTTTGACAGGTACTTGGATAGGACAGGTTTGGAGGGATATGAACCAAACGGGACGATGGTAGCTGGGACATTGTTGGCCGGTATGGGCGAGTTGGGTTGAAGGGCCTGTTTCCACACTATGTGACTCTATAACACGATCACGACTCACCTACCCAGATATGTTTCCCTTCTGTATCAGGTTGCCATCATCCTCAAGTCACTGAACTTTCAAAAATTAATCTGCGTTCTCTTTAAATTACTATGATTATCCAGCCTCCACATCCTTCCAGAACAGAGAATTCCAGAGATACCAGTCTCTATGAGAAGAAATTCTTATGTATTTTATTTTGAAATGCCAGCTCTCTTATCTGATCTTTTAACTGTACCTCCTCATTTGAGACTCACTGATTATTGGGGAAGTTTTGATATTTACCCTGTCCTGGAGCCTCATCTCATCCATCTAAACTCCATAGAATATAGGTCTACCTTTTTACCCGTTCTCTGCAGATCTAATATTTGTATCTGTTCTCTAGACCATTGGAGGCTGAGGGGTACTAATATAAGAATATAAACATAGAAACATAGAAACATAGAAAAATAGGTGCAGGAGTAGGCCATTCGGCCCTTCGAGCCTGCACCACCATTCAATATGATCATGGCTGATCATCCAACTCAGTATCCCGTACCTGCCTTCTCTCCATACCCCCTGATCCCTTTAGCCACAAGTGCCACATCTAACGCCCTCTTAAATATAGCCAATGAACTGGCCTCAACTACCTTCTGTGGCAGAGAATTCCAGAGACTCACCACTCTCTGTGTAAAGAATGTTTTCCTCATCTCGGTCCTAAAGGAATTCCCCCTTATCCTTAGACTGTGACCCCTTGTTCTGGACTCCCCCAACATCGGGAACAATCTTCCAGCATCTAGCTTGTCCAACCCATTAAGAATGTTGTAAGTTTCTATAAGATCCAATGAGACCACAACTTTTAAGAAGCATAGATAGGTTAGACAGATAGAAAACTTTTCCTAAGATAGACATGTCAAAGATTAGAGAGCATAGTTTTCAGGTGAGAGGGTGAACGTTTAGAGATATACGGAGCACGTTTTATAATCAGAGGTTTGTGGATGCCTGGAACAAACTGCCAAAGGAGTTGGTGGAGGCTGACATGATAGTGGCGTTTAAGAGGCTTTTAGATAGACATGGAATAGAGGGATATAGATCAGATGCAGGCAGAGGACATCATGTTCAGCATGGACATTGTGGGCTGAAGTATCTATTCTTGTGGTGTATTGTTTCATAGAGTCATACAGCATGGAAACAGGCTCTTTGTCCCAACTTGACCACACCGACCAATGTGCCCCATCTACACTAGTCCAACCCGCTTGTGTTTATCCCTCTAAACCTGTCCTATCCATGTACCTGTCGAAATGTTTCTCAAACATTGCCTCAACTGCCTCCTCCACCAGCTCTTTCTATACACCTTCCACACTTTGTGTAGAACCCTCTCAGGTTCTTATTAAATCTTTCCCTACCTACACCTTAAATATGTAGATACTTGCTGGTGAAGTTCCTGTGACTTTGCACAATGCTCTACTTGAAACGTAATGAAATATTCGTACTCGTGTTTGCGTATCATCTAATTTCTATTTTCTTTAAGTCTGCCCTTGTGTTATGTTCTTTGTTCTTTTTATGTACAACAGGGCCATTACCTTATCTAGGAATTAACCTCATGGATCTTTTTCTGGACATCCTTCAATCTCCTTTCTTTAACAAGCGGACCAAAACTGTGAGAGGATGTGCCCACTGGTCCCAGAAACTGCTGTTTGTGGACTCGAACTTTTGTTGATCAAAAGCAGATAATGGTTGAAATAAAAAGCAGTTCAGGCTGTGATTATTGAAAGAGAAACAGAATTAATGCTTCAAGCCAAAGACCTCTTGGCTGAACTGGGAAGGAGAGATAGCAAGAGGGTGGCATAAGTGATTGGAGATGCTGAAATCTTCAGCATCCGTGGATGAATGGACAGTCAACTTTTCAGGTTGGGACCCTTTTTCAGTTTGAAGGTCTGAGTTCCACCAGCACTTTGTACTTGACTCATGAATCCAGCATCTGCAGTTCCTTGTGTCGCCAATTGTTAGAACGTAGCACTTGCTCTTATAAATAATGTTTAAGGAAGCATAGAGTAGATTCGATCATGGGAAAACGTCATAAATACTTTGGGGGAAACGAGGAGAGGGATACGTTGATGGGATGGGATGACGAGGGGTGGGAGGAGGCTGGTGTGGAGCGAGGACACTGGAGGATGCCAATTTCTGTGCAGTAGACTCAACAGCAGATTATGGACGGAAGGCATTTTCACGAGCTTGATTTGTGTGCCCCAGTGTCCGAGAGATTGCTTATGGTCTATTTGTGCAAAAAAGCATCAAGCCAGTAATAGAAGTATATATTTTTGTGATGTGATGAAATGTGTAATCAATGCTGCTTCACGGCTGAGTGAAGTGGTAGATTCTGTTGCATTGTCAATTGTGTATGGAAGCATCCACTAAGCAAGCATGAAACTCCAATGTAATACTGATGGATTTGGGCACCGTTAACGGGGCTGCTTTTTCAGATGCAACGTTAAACAGAGTCCCCATATGGTTCCCTTTGGTGGGTATGGGTTGTCCCACAGCAACTACTTTAAAGAAGGGCAGGGGAACAAGGTATATTTTCCAGCCAACAACCCTGTGACGGGTAATCCAGCCACTCACTCTATTGTTATTTATGGGACTTTGCTGTGCTCAATATGGCTGTCATGTTTCCCCACGTAACAATAGTGACCACAGTTCAAAGGTCTGGTGCCTCCTTAGGTGAGAGATACAGCACGGAAACAGGTCCTCCGGCCCTCTGAGTCTGCGTCGATCAGCGATCCCCGTACACGAGCACTACCTTACACACTGGGGACAATTTACAATTTTTACCAAAGCTAATTAACCTTGAAACCAGCACGACTTTGGACCCATGCATTACAGGGGGAACGTATAAACTCTAGCCAGGATTGAACCGGGTTTGCTTGCCCTGTAGCAAAGGCAGCAACTGTGTCACTGTGTCTCCTCTTTAAGCATTTCCTTGGGGTTGACAGTGAATTAATTGCACTCTGCACACTCTCCCGCAGAACCATATAACCATATAACAATTACAGCACGGAAACAGACCTTCTCGGCCCTTCCAGTCCGTGCCGACCATTTATTTTCCTCTAGTCCCATCTACCTGCACTCAGACCATACCCCTCCATTCCCTTCCCGTCCATATACCTATCCACTTTACTTTTTAACCATATAACCATATAACAATTACAGCACGGAAACAGGCCTTCTCGGCCCTTCCATCCGTGCCGACCATTTATTTTCCCCTAGTCCCATCTACCTGCACTCAGACCATACCCCTCCATTCCCTTCCCGTCCATATACCTATCCACTTTACTTTTAAATGTTAAAATCGATCCTGCCTCCACCACTTCTGCAGGAAGATCATTCCACACAGCCACCACTCTCTGAGTAAAGAAGTTCCCCCTCATGTTACCCCTAAACTTCTGTCCCTTAATTCTCATGTCATGCCATCTTGTTTGAATCTTCCCTACCCTCAATGGGAAAAGCTTATCCACGTCAACTCTGTCTATCCCTTTCATCATTTTAAAGACCTCAATCAAGTCCCCCCTTAACCTTCTGCGCTCCAAAGAATAAAGACCTAGGTTTCTGATATGATGATTAGATGGGCAGATTGTGAGAAGGTCCATTCTTTCCGCCGTTTCCTTCTCTGCACTCCCACCAAAATGGACCCGAGGTTCTCAATAGTAATCTGAATGTCATGACAACGTCTTCAATTTGAGTGTTGTGCATCCAGCGATTCCCAGGAATCAGTGGGGAAGTCATTTTTTTCAAAAATACTTTGAGCATTGCCCTAAATCTGTACAGCTGGTAATCTCCCAAAACAGAACTCGGAATAGTCTGAGCAGGCAGTTTGCAAGGCATCTGGTGTCAGGCATGTGAAGAACGTGACTTGCACCATGCAGTTCATTAAGTGGTGCTAAGGACGTTGACTGGGGTGAGGATACTGCCATCAGTTTCCGTACCCTTAGAAACATAGAAACATTGAAATTAGGTGCAGGAGTAGGCCATTTGGCCCTTCGAGCCTGCACCGCCATTCAATATGATCATGGCTGATCATCCAACTCAGTATCCTGTACCTGCCTTCTCTCCATACCCTCTGATCCCCTTAGCCACAAGGCCCACATCTAACTCCCTCTTAAATATAGCCAATGAACTGGCCTCAACTACCCTCTGTGGCAGGGAGTTCCAGAGACCCACCACTCTCTGTGTGAAAAAAGTCCTTCTCATCTCGGTCCTAAAGGATTTCCCCCTTATCCTTAAGCTGTGACCCCTTGTCCTGGACCTCCCCAACATCGGGAACAATCTTCCTGCATCTAGCCTGTCCAACCCCTTAAAAATTTAATAAGTTTCTATAAGATCCCCTCTCAATCTCCTAAATTCTAGAGAGTATAAACCAAGTCTATGCAGTCTTTGTTCATAAGACAGTCCTGACATCCCAGGAATCAGTCTGGTGAACCTTCTCTGCACTCCCTCTATGGCAATAATGTCCTTCCTCAGATTTGGGGACCAGAACTGTACGCAATACTCCAGGTGTGGCCTCACCAAGACCCTATACAACTGAAGTAGAACCTCCCTGCTCCTATACTCAAATCCTTTTGCTAACGCATGGTGAAGCAGAGGGTGGCATGGGTGGCACAGTGGTAAAGTTGCTGCCTTAAAGTGCCAGAGACCCGGGTTCGAACCTGACTATGGGTGCCGTCTGCACGGAGTTTGTACTCTCTTCCCGTGACCGCTTGGACTTAACCCTCTGCTTCCTGCTTTTCCTCCCACGCTCCAAAGATGTACTGGTTTGCAGCTTAATTTGCTTCAGTAAAACTTGTCCATAGTGTGTAGGATATTGGGGGTACACAAAAGGCTGGAGAAACTCAGCGGGTGCAGCAGCATCTAAGGAGCGAAGGAGATAGGCGACGTTTCGGGCCGAAACCCTTCTTCAGTGTGTAGGATATTACAGGGTTTGCTGGTCAGCATGGACTTGAGGGTCTATAGAGCTTGTTTCCACTGTATCTCTAAACTCTAAACTGAACTCCAAGTTTGGAGGGTTTTGCCTTGACAATATTGGTGGTATTGCGTATCGGAAGGCAGGGATCACTGCTGCACCATAGGTTTTGTGCCACTTTTCCCCTCGATTGACCATAGGTAGCATTGAAAGTGATGTAAAGTGATTGGGGGCACCCTGAGGCTGTGGAAGGTGCTGCAGACATTCACCGCAATCCCCGCATTTCCAGAACCATGAGTTGGGGAGAGCAGGCATTTTGCAAGGTTTGTTTAACTCAACCAATGCCAGTGGTATAAATGAGCTTGTCAGTGTCAAGAATATACAATACAATACTATACCGTTTATTGTCATTTGAACCTCATTGAGGTTGAAACGAAATTTAGTTTCTGCAGTCATACAAACAAGAAAAAAAAAACAAGAATGGAAGAGAGAGTTGTGTGATAAAGACCTCTGCCATCACTGACAACTATTTACAATAATATGTACAATACTAATTTATTCGAGAACAAACCCACCACCACAATAGAAGTAAAACAATGTTTTCTTCAATTACTATTGCCCCATCCTTATTAAAGATGCATTCCACCCCTTGTGGTGCCCAGCTGTACCGGAAATCCTCCAGCGAGCCCGTGGACAGCACATAGTCGCTTTCTAGTACCATCCGGACGCAGACGTAACCCCGGAAAAGGGGCAGGCAGGCAGCCGGCTCGGGCAGGGCATTCTTCCGCCTGGCACCGTGACTCACCGAGAGGCCAGCTTGGCCAGGCTTAGGTGCAACCCAACCAGGACATCTTCGGCCCTATCCTCTCCCCTACGCGCAGGGTGTCCAAAGGTGAGGATGGTGGGTGTGAAGTGCAACTAGAAGGCAAGGAGCAACCCCGTTAGATATTGGAACAGGGGCCCTCGCAGTCCGTTTGGGTGACGGGATGTCCTGGGAGCAGCTTGATGCTGGGTGTGGTGGTTGAATGCAATGCAATGCTGGCTGGAGCCCAGCGCACTTTTTAGGAAGGGGGAGCGGGGTGCAGTGAAGGGGTATTCGTTCACAAAGGGCTCCATAGAATGCAATGTGCCATTGGTGTCATCCAAGGGCTTGTCATGTTTGTCGGAGCATTCAAAAGCTATGAAGCAAACTCTCTTAACTGAGAATTGTACAGCGGTGATCCTTTGCCTCTTTGTTATCAGCTCGGAAACTCAGCCTTCGAGATCATCTCAATGGGTGGGAAGTCACAGACCTTATACCCTTACGTGCTTTTGGAATTAGTTCACTCACGCCAATGTCTTGCTTACCTGCAGTAAACTGTTCAATAAAGATAATCCTTCCTTCAATGCCACTTGCCATGCCTGTGTTAACTACTCCGTGTCCAATGTATGCATCTTGTAATGTATTCTGTGGGCCACGTGTTGCATTGGGGTATCGCAACCCCATCACCTTCAGCTTGGATGTATGCTTTGATGTGCATATGTGATTGAAAACACTCGCTGAAGCTATTTGATTGCATGAAGCTCTGGCAATTCGAAATAAAAGATGAATTGTTCAATTATTTTCCACACTGTCGACTAACAGCTTATTTTGTACGATGTTATGGTTTTTACAATTTTTCCATCTACGCACATTTTATTGTAATGGAAATTCTAATGTCCTTCCTCAAATCTGTGATCTGACTCAGAAATATTTGATTATGCACAAGGAAATACAGTAAAACAATAGGAATATTCAGTGGCACAGCCATGTAATTTATAGAAGTCCTCTTTAAAAAAATGCCATTGATTTATATTAACCTTTGGGAAAGGAGCATTGTTGTCAAGGAGGACATTTATTCCCCATCCCTAATACCTTTCTGTAGGCGATGGAGATGGGATATTATTTGCACAATGTGCCTGGTGCCAAATCAGCCCAATTTTTCATTCACTGCATATGCCTGTGTTGAGGGGTCAGTGACATTGCAACGTGACTTGGGAGCATCCTGCAGTGACCTCCCAAAGTATACCATCAGTCTTGAGGCTATGCAGTTAAAACCCAAAAGAATGTAGGAAGGAACTGCAGATGCTGCTTCACACCGAAGATGGACACAAAAGGCTGGAGTAACTCAGAGGGACAGGCAGCATCGCTGGAGAGAAGGAATGGGCGACATTTCCGGTTCGGGACCTGAAGAAGGGTCATGACCCGAAACATCGCCCACTCCTTCTCTCCAGAGATACTGCCTAGCCCGCTGAGTTACTCCAGCATTTTGTGCCTACCTTCGGTAAAAGCCGAAAGTCATGCATTGTTAATGTGCAACATGACTACACTGGAGTCATTTGGGTGATGCCATCTGCAGGTTTAGTTTCGGCAGGTTTAGAGATACATCGTGGAAACAGGCCCTTGAGCCCATCGAGTCCAAACCGATCACCGATCCCCGCAAACTAGCACTGTCCTAACACTAGGGGGGATTTACAATCTTTACAGAAGCCAATTAACCAGCAAACCTGTTCGTCTTTGCGGTATGGGAGGAAACTGGAGTACCTGGAGAAAATCTACACGGTCACTGGGAGAACGTACAAACTCCGTACAGACAGCACCCTTAATCAGGATCAAACCCAGGTCTCTTGCGCTGTAAGGCAGCAACTCTACTGCTGCGCCATCGTGCCAACCTGAACAATGAAAAGAGCTATGAAGTCAGTGTCAGTATTATGGCCCCAAGGAACTAATTGATGTATAAAATCGTGAGAGGAATAGATCGAATAGATCGGGTATGTTTCTATGTTTCTATGTTTCTATGCACAGAGTCACTTGTCCAGAGTGGGGGAATCAAGGACCAGGGGACACAGGTTCAAGGTGAAGGGGAAAAGATTTATTAGGAATCTGAGGGGCCATTGTTTCACACAAAGGGTGGTGGGTGTATGTAGCGAGCTGCCAGAGGAGGTAGTTGAGGCTGGGACTATCCCAACATTTAACATGGATAACCATATAACCATATAACAATTACAGCACGGAAACAGGCCATCTCGGCCCTTCCAGTCCGTGCCGACCATTTATTTTCCCCTAGTCCCATCTACCTGCACTCAGACCATACCCCTCCATTCCCTTCCCGTCCATATACCTATCCACTTTACTTTTAAATGTTAAAATCGATCCTGCCTCCACCACTTCTGCTGGAAGATCATTCCACACAGCCACCACTCTCTGAGTAAAGAAGTTCCCCCTCATGTTACCCCTAAACTTCTGTCCCTTAATTCTCAAGTCATGCCCTCTTGATTGAATCTTCCCTACCCTCAATGGGAAAAGCTTATCCACGTCAACTCTGTCTATCCCTTTCATCATTTTAAAGACCTCAATCAAGTCCCCCCTTAACCTTCTGCGCTCCAAAGAATAAAGACCTAACTTGTTCAACCTTTCTCTGTAACTTAGTTGCTGGAACCCAGGCAACATTCTAGTAAATCTAATGGAGAATGGATAGGTCAAGTCTGGAGGGATATGGACCAAGCACAGGCAGGTGGGACTAGTGTAGCTGGGACATGTTGGTCGCTGTGGGCACGTTGGGCCAAAGGGCCTGTTTCCACACTGCATCAATCTATGACTCATTGACTCTCAGTCCCAACCAAAATGCCGCAATCCCACAGATGGGACTTGGAAGGGTGTGCTACAAAAGGATTGCTTCAATGTATTGTATTGAAACAATCACCTCTGGTACACAACTCATGGATGCATCGGGATCATGCTCTTGGTCCAGGTGAAAGGTCCAGGAAGATGGGCAGCACAATGGCCAAGGTGGGAGAGCTTCTAACTCACCCACCCAGTGAACCGAGTTCAACCCTGCTCTCAGGAGTTGCCTGTGTGGAGTTGGTTTTCCCTGTGACTGGGTTGGTTTCCTCTGGGCCCTCTAGTTTCCTCCCACATCCCAAAGATGTATGAGTCGGTAGTTAAATTGGCCCACATAATTTACCACTAGTGGATAGGTAATGGGCAGAATCTGGGGGCAGTGGTTCAAAGCGTGGGAATAATACAATAGGTTGCGGTAAAATCAGTACAGAAATGAATGCTTGATAATCAGCATGGTCTCAGTGGGCCGAAGGGCCTGTTTCAGTGCTTTCTCAGATTGAGTGGAGGTTGACAAAGGAAGACTGGCACATTGCCTTCACAGGGGAGCCAAACATCTGTCTGTCTCGAGCTCAGCGACTGATGAATGATGCCGATACTAATCACCTCTGCCTGAACATGATCCCCATTCCCCCAACCTCTGCATATCCATGTGCCCATGCGAAATACTTCAACGCTATTATCGCATCTGGCTCCACCACCATCCCGGACCACTGCAGCATGCCAGGCACCCACTATCTCTGTAAAAAACTTGCCTTACACATTTCCTTTAAAATGTTCCGATCTCGCCTCAGCTAAGCCCTCAAATCTTTTGGTGTTTTTCCCTGCCTTTCGTTTTCTTTTTATCTTTCAAATTCTTTTCATCTGCCCTACTAGGGATACATCCATGTTGCCTATAGACCAGACAACGCAATATTGTCCTGACTACACAAAATTAAAAATATTCAATGATTCAATGATACCTTATTGTCACATGTACCTAGGTGCAGTGAAATTCTTTATTTTTTTGCATATAATACTCAGGATAACAGAGTTGCCCAAGTTATAAAAAGTATTAATTTGAGTCATGTTTGTCCCTCTTCATTCTCAGCCTCTCCTGCTGGGTGCCTCGTAGTTCTCAGCGGCCCCCTCACGCCAGGTCCCTGTTAGTTCCCCCCCCACCCCCCTCCCTCAGGCTCACTCCATGAACCTCTCACTCACACAAACCTGCTTAACTGCTCATTTAACGGCTGCATTATTCCACCCTATCACTGAAACTCCAGCCATTGCACGCCCTCCCCTTACCCGCCCAATAGACTAAAGGGCCTGTTCCACCAGCATGCAACTCCATGCGATGAGCGCGACCTAACGTGGTCGCTTGAGCCGTCCGGCGTCGCGGGGCCGGTCCCACTTCGATCGCCGGAGCTGTGCGGAATTGTGCAGAGTTCGTCCCGACATCGCGCGGGGCTGTGAAAAACTGACCGTGTTCAAAAATTCCGCGCGGCAACGGCTTGTTGGCTCGCAGTCGCCTCGACGCATTACACACCGCCCCGACATTGTGCCTCCGTGAACCTATCTGTAGGTGCCTCCGTGACCCTCTGTGTGTGTAGCTCTGTGGCCCTCTCTATGTGTGCCTCTGTGACCCTCTCTGTGTGTCCCTCTCTGTCCTGGCGAACTTACCTTTAAGACTTCGCTCCAAGTTCGCCTCACTTTGCGCCGCGTTGCGCCACTCACCTGACCTCCGCACGGCCCTCGCTGCCGGTTTGGTCACGCTTGCCGCATGCAGGCGCATGCTGGTGGGAACGGCCCTGTACAGGGGATCACCCGACCTCCGCGCGGCCCCCGCTTCTAGTTTGTTCGCGCTCACCGCATGGAATCGCATGCTGGTGGGACAGGCCCTTAACTTGTTTTTTTCCATGCAAAACACAAACTGCCAATGCTTGGCTCAAGGTTGCACCATCTGCTGTTCCTTATTGCTCTCTTTGTTTTCTCTAACTCTCACTTCTGCTGAAGGAGCTCACCCTGATTTCCACAGATGCTGCCTGATCTGCTGAGTTTTATCTTGCATTTTCTGGTCTTATTTCAGATTTTCGGTTTAAAAAAAAAAGATTTCACGCAGAAGAGTCTATCCTAAAGTGAAACAACAATAGACTGCAATTTTAAACATCATTTTTTGTTAAAATCTAAGGGAGGATGTCACGCATGTAATATTAGATTGGTGACAATGTGAAATATATCAACAGATTCGTTGCACTCTGCAAATAAACAGCAACAAGGATTAAGGTAGAATATTCCTGAACCGTGGAGGAGGAACATGGTACAAATGTCCGTTTTATTTCAAGAACTACCGTTAGTTTAAATAATGGACTTGATGCCCATATCTATGATAGCAAATGTGAGATGACAAAATGCACAAGGTGCGCTTAAAAATGCTGTAGCACTTTAAAAGGTTGAATTTAATTGAAGACTGATATGGACCCAAATTCTTTGAGATCTCAAATTAATACAAAGTGCAACTTCCTTGACTCGTTATTTTTAGCATCCCATTAACACATTGCTATTATATTTCGGCAGTGCTATTTAAATGTAAATGTTTGCACAAGTGTTATTCACTGATAGCGTCACACATCGCAGTACACAATGCAGCCCAAATGATCAGCAGTGTTAAAGAACGAACTGCAGATGCTGGAGAATCGAGGGTTACACAAAAAGCTGGAGAAACTCAGCGGGTGCAGCAGCATCTAAGGAGCGAAGGAGATAGGCGACGTATCTCCTTCGGAAGGAGATCCTTCTTCCGAAGGAGATACGTCGCCTATCTCCTTCGCTCCTTAGATGCTGCTGCACCCGCTGAGTTTCTCCAGCTTTTTGTGTAACCCCCAAATGATCAGCACCTGTTTTTGGTGCCACAGTGCCAACAAGAAGGATAAGGACAGCAGGCGTGAAAGAGCCTACCTGTCCCTCTTCAAGTCACATGATGATCCATCATTGCTGGCTCCACATCCATGGGACCAAGTTGACCAGGAGGACTTCAGAACTCAAGCAGTTCAAGAAGGTGCCTCACCACAGCCTTCTTAGATATAGATGAGCAACAAATGATGGCTTGCCAGTGATGCTCATGTTTCATTAATATGAATGTATTTATTTATTTCTGTTTTTCCATCTATCTGCATCTAAAGTATCTGCATCTGTATCTGTGCCTGTATCTATCGGTTTCCATCTATCTGCATCAGATTTTGTACCTTTTCATACCTCTAGTTTCCCTCTCCCCTGACTGATGGGTCTGAAGAAAGGTCTCAACCCGAAATGTCACCTATTTCTTTTCTCCAGACATGCTGCCTGACCCGCTCAGTTATTCCAGCATTTTGTGTCTATCTGTATCTAAAACTTGATCTACCTAAATATGATCTACATTAACTTTTTTCTTTCTGCATCAATTTGTTCCAACAATCAATACCAGTTTCTCCATCTCTATTTCCATCTTAGCATCCATTTTGTCCTACCACCTTTTTTTAATCTCCGTTTAGAGTCATAGAGTCATACAGCGTGGAAACAGGTCCTTTGCCCAACTTGCCCTCACCGGCCAACATGTCCCAGCAACACTAGTCCCACCAGCCCACAATACTTCAAACCTGTCTTATCCATGTACCTGTCTAACCATTTCTTAAATATTGGGATAGGCCCAGCCTCAACTACCTCTTCTGGCAGCTTGTTCCACACACCCACCATCCTTTGTGTGAAAAGGTTGCCCCTCAGATCCCTATTCAATCTTTTCCCCTTCACCTTAAACCTATGTCCTCTGGTCCTCGATTCATCTACTCTGGACAAAAGACATCTACCCGATCTACTCCTGGGGTGGATGGGTGTTTTCTGGCTGGAGATCTGTGACCAGTGGAGTTCCACAAGGATCTATTCTGGGACTTCTGTTGTTTGTAATGTCAATAAATGACTTGGATGTAAATATAGGTGGGTTGGTTAATAAGTTTGCAGACAACACCAAATTGATGGAGTTGTGGACAGTGAGGAAGGTTGCCAAAATATACAGCAGAATATAGATTAGCACCAGAAATGGGTGGAAAAATGTCAGATGAAGTTTAATCTGATCAAGTGTGAGGTATTACACCTTGGGAGGTTTAATGTAAGGAAGGGATATGCTATTAATGTCGACCCTTAACAGCATTGATGCACAGAGGGATTTTGTGACCCAAGCCCACAGCTCCCTGAAAGTGGCAATACAAGTAAATGGAATGGTAAAGAAGGTGTTTGGTATGCTTGCCTTCATCGGTTGGGGCATTGAGTATAAGAGTCACGGAGTCATGTTGCAGCTTTATAGGATATTGGTTTTGGAGTACCATGTGCAATTTTACTTCGGAGTCACGTGAGTGATTCCGTGAAGAAGCCCCGCCAGTGCACATGCGCGTCATTACGTCAGACGCATGGCGCACTGACGGGCTGGAGAGCGCCGCTCCACCAGCGGTAAGTTATAAGCCCGCAAGTAAGTGCTTTAAAACTTTGCTGCGGTTTACTTAGGTTCTGTGAGGCTGTTTGCAGGAACCAGCAGGAACGATTTCACAAATGGGAAAAAGTGACAAAAAGTAAGGCGAGGAATGCCGCTGTTAGAAGTTAAAAAAACCTACCCGCGGGACCGCGGTCAGAGAGCATACGCCAACTTCAGCGCCACCGGCAGTTCAGCCAGCGGCAGCAACCCCGGTGCTTCAGAGCACTGTGGCCACTCCTGTCGGGAGGAAGGCCAAGAGGAAAACGTCCAGGCCTGTCGACTCTGATGAGTCATGACAGGAAGACTCCCCTCCTTCCAATAAAAAGGTTTGGGGACGTCTGGACAAGATGGAACACCTCATAGAAAAAATACTCAACCATGAGGTGTTCCAGCCGGGGTTTCATACCCCCAGGGTTCCCCGGCAGCTCTCAGCAGCAACCTCAAGCAGAGGTCCATATAGCGAAGAGCTGTACAGGCAGGAAGAACAATATGCCTGCGTGTCTGCATGGGGACCCATAACAGCAGTGCCTTTTCAAGGGCTGCATGATACCTCCCTTGAGCATGAGCCGGGAGAGCCAGGGCAGTATATGACTCTGACCCTGAAGTTGGTGGCACTGCAGAAGAGCATGCACCAAAGCACGTGAGCTATGCTCCAGGTATGCTGGATGTGGCCAGCAAATTTGCCATACCGGCTGGAACTGGTGAAGAGATGGATGAAAACCTGGCCAGCAATGTTAACTATATGGCCTCTCACCAGCTCCAGGACTCCATAATGGAAGAAACTTTGCAGAGATATCAGATACCTGTTAACTGTGCGTTGCTCAAAGTGCTCACAGTGAACCGGGCCATCTGGGGGCAAATGAGCGCATTCATGCGGGTGCATGAGTTGAGGCTACAGAACGTCCTCAAACTGGTTGGATCAAGAATAACGGCATTTGGGCGAATGGTACAAGGGGCACCACTATCAAATGCACAGCAGGATATGCTTGCCCTTTTGAGATTAATTGCTTACGGAAGGTAGCCATCAAGCCGACACTCAACCCATGCTTCGCGGCCTTGTGCACATCCTCTAATGTCCACACACCAAACTTGCTATTTGGGGAGGATCTGGCAAAACAAGTGAAAGACCTGGATGATGAGGCAAAAACAATCGGCCTCATCAAAACTCATCCCGAGGGCAGGATGCCGCCTTGCAAACCATACCCTTTCAGACGGGCTACAGACGCTGGAGCAGGTCAAGGACCAAACCGGGGGATTCCAGCTACACGCCATTGGCACGCACCAATGCACACCCCCAACAGGGCCAGGGGACCGAGGAATCCAGCAACCATGGAGGTACGAGTAACTGGACTTGTCCAGGATATATTGTCTAGAGATCAGTCACCGGTCGGGGGTAGGTTGCAATTGTTCTATGATGAATGGTGCTGCATTACATCATGTCTATTCATACTGGACAGTATCCGAGGGACTCGAATCGAGTTTATCTCAGAAGTACATTCACCCGTACAAAATACACCTAGTCAGGTATTGTTTTTTTCTAGACCAGAAACTCTACAGGTGAATGATGAAATTGGAATTTTATTTCAAAAAGGGGTAATTGAAAGGACGGCATATCAGCCTCAACAATTTGTGTCCAATATATTCCCCAGGCAAAAGAAGGATGGTGGGTGTCGAGTCATTCTGGACCTAACCCGACTTAACTCTTATGTCCAGCATAAACATATTAAAATGGAAACTTTCAGTACTGCTAAGCAACTGGTATCAAAAGGGTGTTATATGGCAACCATAGATCTGAAAGATGCACATTATTCAGTACCAATTCATCACCAATACCGTAGAAATTTAGTTGGATGAGAAAACTGTGGCAATTTAAAGCTTTGCCTTATAGGTTAACCTCAGCCCCTAGGTTATTTGCAAAATTGTTGAAACCAGTATTAGGGCTGCTCCACGCTCAGAATCACATTATAATGGCATACTTGGATGATGTTCTGATCATAGGCAAAACTCAGGAAGCAGCTGAGGAATCTGTTTCAGTTACCAAACACCTGTCTGAGAGGTTAGGTTTCCTCATCCATCCAACTAAATCCAAATTAGTACTATCTAGATTGATTGACTATTTGGGGTTCATCATTGATTCAACTAACATGTCAGTGACTTTGCCTACGGGCAAAACTGTAGAAATTATGGACTTGTAGCAATCGGGTAGATGAACAACAACCCTCCATCCGATGAGTAGCCAGTGTTATTGGTCAATTAGTGGCAGTTTTCCCTGGAGTGCAGTTCAGACCTCTGCACTATCAGAATGTGCAACAAGCTAAAGAACAAGCACTAACAGAACATGCAGGTCATTTCGATAGACCAATGCATTTGCCAGCCGAAGTTATCACCGAGTTGCAATGGTGGATAACTAATGTCTCACAATGTGCTAGAGACATTCTGACTCAACAACCTTCAGTTATTTTACAAACTGATGTGAGTGCTTCGGGATGGGGAGCCACTGATACCGAGTCTAGCTGTGGCGGCAGATGGAGTGTGCAAGAGGCATTAATCCTGCAGAGGCATGGGATAAACTACTTAGAATTGCTGGGTGCACTCTATGGCCTAAAAGCATACTGCTCAACAATGCATGATTTACATGTTCAGCTTCAGATTGACAATACCACAGCTGTTGTATATATCAATCACATGGGTGGAATTAGGTCATTATCATGTGACAATCTGGCTAACCTCATCTGGCACTGGTGCATTACGAGAAATAGGTAGAGATAACCTGGTGGCAGGCACCAGGTCACGTAAATTTAATGACAACACAGAATGGATGCTGAATCCAAAAGTGGGTGCCTGGGATGTGAGACCAGGGTTGATGGTGGAGACGGATACGATAGGGGTGTTTAAGATAATTAAATAGGCACATGGATATGCAGTGAATGGAGGGATATGGATCACGTACAGCAAGAGGAGATTAGTTGAACTTAGCGTCATGCTTGCCACCGACATTGTGAACTGAAGGACCTGTTCCTGTGCTGCACTGTTTCCAAATTCTACATTCCATTATATCAGTTCCTAAACACGTCACTAAAATTGTACCTTCTGAATCCCATCAATGGGAGAGCGTGCAAGCATCGCTAGACTTCTTTGCCACTGGAGTCCCTCCATCAAAGTACCTCTCAGGATTCACGGCAGATTATTTAGAAATCTTTCAAGGGTGTCAGAGATAAATTCCTCATGAAAGATGTTGCATTGGTGGATTATTGATAAACCTGGCTAGTCACCCAGCCTTGAGTGGCACTCTGAAGAACTATTCATTGTGTAAGTGTCGAGCACATCATTCAAGATGCATTTCCTCAGAATGGCAGTAAATAACAACTAACGCAGGAGGTTGTGTGAATGTTTTGATGTGTTGAATATCTGTCAGGCACTCAATCCGTTCTTCCTTTCCTCCCTCATCCCCACCTTTACTGCTGCAAAGCTAGTTTAGACAAAGCTGTCACAATGAGACTCACATTCTGTTCCTGCTCATCCCACTTAGAAACATAGATAGAAACATAGAAATTAGGTGCAGGAGTAGGCCATTCGGCCCTTCGAGCCTGCACCGCCATTCAATATGATCATGGCTGATCATCCAACTCAGTATCCTGTACCTGCCTTATCTCCATACCCTCTGATCCCCTTAGCCACAAGGGCCACATCTAACTCCCTCTTAAATATAGCCAATGAACTGGCCTCAACTACCCTCTGTGGCAGAGAGTTCCAGAGACCCACCACTCTCTGTGTGAAAAAAGTCCTTCTCATCTCGGTCCTAAAGGATTTCCCCCTTATCCTTAAGCTGTGACCCCTTGTCCTGGACCTCCCCAACATCGGGAACAATCTTCCTGCATCTAGCCTGTCCAACCCCTTAAGAATTTTGTAAGTTTCTATAAGATCGCCTCTCAATCTCCTAAATTCTAGAGAGTATAAACCGAGTCTATGCAGTCTTTGTTCATAAGACAGTCCTGACATCCCAGGAATCAGTCTGGTGAACCTTCTCTGCACTCCCTCTATGGCAATAATGTCCTTCCTCAGATTTGGAGACACCTTCCTCAGATTTGTCCTTCCTCACTTTAATCATGGCTTTGTCAATTCAACACACGTATGAAGCCTACCCGATAATGAAAGGCCTGGAGTGGACGTGGGGAGGATGTTTTCAGCGATGGGACAGCCTGGAACCAGAGGGCATAGTCTCAGAATACAAAGGTGTACTTTTAAAGTAGGGACGAGAAGGAATTTCTTTAGCCAGAGGGTGGTAAATCTGTGGAATTTAATGCCACAGGCAGTCATGGACGGAAAGACATTGGATATTTTAAAAATGGAGATTGATAGAGTCTTCATTTGTAGGGGTCAAAGGTTATGGGGAAAGGTTAGAGAATTGGGTTGAGAAGGAAAAATAGATCAGCCATGATTAAATGTAGACTCCATGGGCCAAACTGGCCTAATTACGTTCCTATGTTTTGTTTAGTTGAGTTTAGTTCATTGTCACATGTACTGAAGTAGAGTGAAAAGCTTTTGTTGCGTGCTAACCAGTCAGCGGAAAGACAATACATGATTAGAATCGAGCCATGCACAGTGCACAGATACATGATAAAGGGAATATCGTGAATAACGTATAGTGCACGATAACAGAAACATAGATAGAAACATAGAAAATAGGTGCAGGAGTAGGCCATTCCGCCCTTCAACCCAGCACTGCTATTCAATATGATCCTGGCTGATCATCCAAAATCAGTACCCCACTCTGGCTTTTTCTCCATATCTCTTGATTCCCTTAGCCCTGAGCTAAATCTAACTCTCTCTTGAAAATATCAGCGGTTGGGTGAATGTTTTGAAGTGATGAATGTTGAAAATCCTATTAAAGATAGTCCAAGGGTCTCCAATGAGGAAGATATTAGCTCAGGACTGCTTTCTAGTTGTTTTTGACGGTGGTTAGGTATTCTGATAACATCTGGGGAGAAACTGCTTTCTACGGAGCATCTGTAGAAAGTTGGTGAGAGTTGCTGGGGACATGCCAAACTTTCTGAGCTTTCTAAGGAAGCAGAGGCATCAGCGTGCTTTCCTGGCCGTTGCTTCAATATGGGTGGACAAGGACAATTTGCTGGTGATATTTACTCCCAGGAATTTGAAGCTTTCAACCATCTCTACTTCAGCGCTATCAATGCATGCCGCCTTATGGTCTTATGCTCCCAGACAAGCTCAGAGCTCTATGAAGATTATGTTTCAGTCTAGTTCCGACAGTGTTCTGGCAAAGCATCAATACTAATTGACTAAAACAAAGTCGTTCACCAACAAAATCCGCTGTGACACACTTTTGAATTGCATTAAGCTGCTACTTTATGGGATCAGCAAAATAACGATCCTGGAAATAGTTCCGATGTTGCTTTCAACTTGTCTGTTAAGGGCCTGTCCCACCAGCATGCAACTCTATGCGATGAACGCGATCAAACTAGAAGCCGGGGCCGCGCGGAGGTCGGGTGATCCGCTGTACAGGGCCGTTCCCACCAGCATGCGCCTGCATGTGGCAAGCGCAACCAAACCGGCAGTAGAGGCCGCGCGGAGGTCGGGTGAGTGGCGCAATGCGGCGCAAAGTGAGGCGAACTTGGAGCAAAGTCCAAGGTAAGTTCGCCAGGACAGAGAGGGGCACACAGAGAGGGGCACCGAGGCACACACACAGACAGGGCCACGGAGCCACACACATAGAGGGTCACGGAGGCACTTACAAATAGGTTGACGGAGGCACGATGTCGGGGCGGTGTGTAAATGTTGAGGCGACTGCGAGCCGAAAAGCCGTTGCCGCGCGGAATTTTCGGACATTGTCAGTTTTTCGGAGCCCCACGCGGTGTCGGGACGAACTCGGGACTAACTCCGCACGGCTCCGGCGATCGAAGTGGGACCGGCCCCGCGACACTGAAGCGACCACGTTAGGTCGCGCTCATCGCATAGAGTTGCATGCTGGTGGGACAGACAGGCCCTTAAGTAAAGGTTATTTTTATTATTCATTTTTTGGAAATTGGAAACCCATCTCTAATTGCCCCTGATAAGGCGATGGTGAGCAACATCTTTGAGCCACTGTGAAGGTATTCTGACAGTGCTAAGGGGGAGGGAGTATCAGCATTTCGGCCCAGTGACAGTTAAGACCAGAGATTTACAGAGGCTCCGCAGGTTACAGAAGACATGCAGAGGGAACTACAATTGCTGGAATCGTGAGCAAAACACAAACTGCTGAAGCAATTCCGCGGGTCAGGAGGCATGTAGACAGTAGACATTTCAGGCCAGGACTCTTCTTCAGACTGGTTATAATAGAGAGGAGAAAGCTGGAAAAGAGACTGATAGGGTGGAGAAAGTTCATGTTCATAATTCATAGGCCCATCGAGTCTACTCCACCATTCAATCATCGCTGATCTATCTTTCCCTCTCAACCCCATTCTCCTGTCTTCTCCCCATTCTCCATATAGACTGGCATCGCAGCAACCTGGAGCTCAATGCTCTTAAGACAGTGGAATTGATTGTAGACTTTAGGAGAGCTCCCCATCCCCTCACCCCACTCACAATCAACAACACCACAGTCACATCTGTGGAAACTTTTAGGTTCCTGGGAGCCATCATCTCCAAGGACCTTAAGTGGGGGGCTACCATCGACTCCACAGTCAAAAAGGCACGACAGAGGATGTACTTCCTGCGGCAGCTGAGGAAGCACAATCTGCCACAGGCAATGATGGTCCAATTCTATACGGCCATCGTAGAGTCTGTCCTCATCTTCTCCATCATGGTCCGCTTTGGCTCAGCCATCAAGTACGACATCCGGAACCTGCAGCGAATCGTCCGATCAGCAGAGAAGGTTATTGGCTGCAACCTTCCCTCCATTGATGAACTGTACACTGCAAGGGCCAGGAAGCGAGCGGGCAAGATCATCTCTGACCCCTCTCACATTGGCCACAAACTCTTTGAATCACTTCCCTCTGGAAGGCAACTCCGGACTGTCAAAGCTGCCAGAGCCAGACATTAAAACAGCTTTTTTTCCATGAGTAGTGGCTCTACTCAATAATCAAAAATCTGTAGCCTCCTTTTGCTCAGGTATTTTATTTAATTCACATGTGTAATCAATAATGTTTTATTATTAATGTTTAATGTTTTATGTGTCATTCCTAACTGTCACTGTATATCATTGTCACTTGCGGGCGGAGCACCAAGGCAAATTCCTTGTATGTGAATACTTGGCCAATAAACTCGATGCCCCCGCTCGATGCCACCTCTGCGCCAGCCCTTCTTTGCGCCGCATCCCTGTCCAACCTTCAGCTGCCAAGAAAAGAAAAGTGAATGGCTTGGATAGAGCGGATGTGGAGAGGATGTCTCCACTGGTGGGAGAGTCTAGGACTAGTCATAGCCTCAGATTTAAAGGATGTTCTTTTAGGAAGGAGAGAAGGAGAAATTTACTTAGTCAGATGCTGGTGAATCTGAAGAATTCTTTTCCACAGAATGCTGTAGATGTCGTCCTTTTTAAGACAGGAGATAGATAGATTGTACAAGGCATTGGTGAGACCAATTCTGGAGTATGGTGTACAATTTTGGTCGCCTAATTATAGGAAGGATGTCAACAAAATAGAGAGAGTACAGAGCAGATTTACTAGAATGTTGCCTGGGTTCCAGCAACTAAGTTACAGAGAAAGGTTGAACAAGTTAGGTCTTTATTCTTTGGAGCGCAGAAGGTTAAGGGGGGACTTGATTGAGGTCTTTAAAATGATGAAAGGGATAGACAGAGTTGACGTGGATAAGCTTTTCCCATTGAGGGTAGGAAAGATTGAAACAAGAGGGCATGACATGAGAATTAAGGGACAGAAGTTTAGGGGTAACATGAGGGGGAACTTCTTTACTCAGAGAGTGGTGGCTGTGTGGAATGATCTTCCAGCAGAAGTGGTGGAGGCAGGATCGATTTTAACATTTAAAAGTAAAGTGGATAGGTATATGGACGGGAAGGGAATGGAGGGGTATGGTCTGAGTGCAGGTAGATGGGACTAGGGGAAAATAAATGGTCGGCACGGACTGGAAGGGCTGAGAGGGCCTGTTTCTGTGCTGTAATTGTTATATGGTTATATATAGATTCTTGATTAGTACAGGTGTCAGAAACTATGGGGAGAAGGCAGGAGAAGGCGGTTAGGAGGGAGAGATAGACATGGTTAAATGGTGGAGTACACTTGATGGGCCGAATGGCCTCAATCTAGACGTATCACCGTATATGACCGTACGAAAAGACTGTACATGCAGCTCTCTGCTTCAGAGCCAAGATAGTAATTCAGAGAAAGAATGGCAATTTGCATCGAGTTCTGCACCCAAATGCTGTGCAAACCCGCCAGAAGTGACCCAGTAGATATTAGCTGCACGCTTGGATGGGACAATTGGTAGAAAATGCATTTCACGACTAAATTGTTCAATTTAAAACTTTTCAGGAAGTTTTAAACTTTTGAAGTCTGCTTATCGAGAATAATTTGTTCTCAAGCCTCTTTAGTTTTCAGTTTTAGTGATTAAGTACCCCATTGAGATAAAAATTGACAGTAACTATTGTGAGGGACCCTTGAAGCAGAGCACATGATTATTTCTGATGGAGATGGGTATTGGTCACTGCTCATTTTCCAGCCTCAAATAAGAAGGTAACTGGCCACATTATCATTCAGCGTAATATTCAGACTCAATTCAGACTCAAAAAAATATTTCAGCTTCATAATTGCCTGGCAGCCAACACACCTTTGAAGTCAAAACACTGTGGGAATCACAGCAATCTACCTTTGCAAAGGAACCTCCTGCAACAGCACTGTGTAACTGAGAATTACTGTATGATGGTGCAGCGGTAGAGTTGCTGCCTTACAGGACCAGAGGCCCGGGTTCAATCTTGACTACGGGTGCTTGTCTGTACGGAGTTTGTACGTTCTCCCCTTGACCGTGTGTTTTTTCCCTGGGTACTCCGGTTTCTTCCCACATTTCAAAGACGTACTGGTTTGTCGGTGAATTGCCAGTTTAGTTTAGTATAGTTTACTAAATATACAAATATAGTTTACTATATATACACAAAGCGGAAACAGGCCCTGCGGCCCACCAGGTCCGTGCCGACCAGCAATCCCCTAATATTATCCTGCATAGATTATGGATAATTTACAGTTTTATCGAGCCAATTTCCTACAGACCTGTCTGTCTTTGGAGTATGGGAGGAAACCGGAGATCCCGGAGTAAACCCACTTAGTTTACGGGGTGAACATACAAACTCCATACAGACAGCACCCGTAGTCAGAATTTAACCATATAACAATTACAGCACGGAAACAGGCCTTCTCGGCCCTTCCAGTCCATACCGACCATTTATTTTTCCCTAGTCCCATCTACCTGCACTCAGACCAGACCCCTCCATTCCCTTCCCGTCCATATACCTATTCACTTTACTTTTAAATGTTAAAATCGATCCTGCCTCCACCACTTCTGCAGGAAGATCATTCCACACAGCCACCACTCTCTGAATAAAGAAGTTCCCCCTCATGTTACCCCTAAACTTCTGTCCCTTAATTCTCATGTCATGCCCTCTTGTTTGAATCTTTCCTACCCTCAATGGGAAAAGCTTATCCACGTCAACTCTGTCAATTTGTTGTTATAAAGCAGCAATTCTACCATTCCGCCACCGTGTCGTGCCTATTTTGTTATTTTGTCGACCATCAAATCCACAACTGTGTCTCCAATGTGTTCCTCTGCACAATGCTGGCTATCCTGGCAGGATCTCCCAGTCTCTACAGATGCGCAGCTTGGCATGGCAACAACTCTGCCTAAGACCGCAATAAACTGATTCAGATGAAAGACCATCAGTATCCTGTTTATTCCCTCTTTTTCCCTCTCCCTTCAAGCAAAAGATGCAAAGGCTTGCAAGTATGTACCACCAGATTCAATAACATCTGCTTCCCTGCTGTTATCAGTCTCTTGAACAGACCTCCTATGGACCATAACGTACTCCCGAACTCTATCTTATTGCACCCCTTACACTCCGTCTTATCTGTGTTTTATTCTGCTGCTGTAACACTATGCATTTATTTTTTCTTTTGAACTACCTGTTGTCTTCATGTATCGTATAATCTGCCTAGACAACAAGCAAAATAAATGTTATCACTGTATAACCTAAAATTGCAGTAGGATCTTGATCGGTTGGGCAGGTGGGCTGAGGAATGGTTGATGGAATTTAATGCAGAGAAATTGGATTTTGGGAAGTCTAACCAGGGCAAGACCTACACAGTGAATGGTAGAGCTCTGGGGAGTATGGTAGCGTAGAGGGATCTAGGAGGGCATGTACAAAGTTCCTTGAAAGTGGCATCACAGGTGGATAGGATGGTCTTAAATGCTTATGGCACATTGGCCTTCTTCTGTCAGGGTATTGGGTATAGAAGTTGGAATGTGAGGTTGCAGTTATACAGGAGTACTGTATTTAGTTTTGGCCAGCATGTTATAGGAAATATTTTGTCAAGCTGGAAAGGATGCGGAGAAGATTTATGAGGATGTCGCTACGACTCAGGGACCTGAGCTCAAGAGAGAGGTTTGTGCAGGCCAGGACTCTATTCCTTGGAGCACATGAGAATGATGGGTGATCTTAAGGGTAAATGCACATGGTGTCTTGCCAAGAATAGGGGAATCGAGAACAAGAGGACATAGGTTTGTGAGGGGGGGGGGGGAAGATTTAATAGGTATCTGAGGAGTAACATTTTCACACAAAGGATGGCGGGTGTATGGAAGACGCCGCTGGAGGAGGTAGTTGAGGCAGGAATATTGCAACTTTTGAGAAACAATTAGACAGGTAGATGGATGGGTTAGGTTTAGAGGGATATGGAGCAAATGCAGGCAAGTGGGACAAGTGTAGATGGAGCATGTTGGGCGGTGTGGGAAAGTTGGGCCGAAAGGCCTGTAACCTCGCTCTAAAAATCTATGTATTGATGACTCTATACGTTAGCTAATACAGGGTCTGGTACAGCAATGCATCAATAGTCATCTCACAGGGTACTTCCTTATAATGCATCATAAGAGCACTATCCATAGATGGTAGCTAGAGGGCATAGGTTTAAGGTGCAAGGGGAAAGATTTAAAGAAGAACAGAAAGACAAATTCTCCACACAGAGGGTTGTGGGTATATGAAGCAAGGTAGTATGCGCAGGCATAATTACAATGTTTCAAAGGCATTTGGGCAGATTCATATATTGGAGGTAGGGGATATGGGACAAATGCAGGCAAATGGACCTAGCTCAGGTAGGCAACTTACCTAGCAATGAGGGTTACACAAAAGCTGGAGAAACTCAGTGGGTGCAGCAGCATCTAAGGAGCGAAGGAGATAGACGACGTTTCGGGTCGAGACCCTTCTTCAGACCTAACCAGATCTAACCAGATTACCTAGCAATGGACCTAGCTTAGGTAGGCAACTTACTGGGATGGACATGTTGGGATTAAAGGCATGCTTCTTTGCTGAGTTGCTGAATGCTATGATTCAGAGAGAATGGTCAAACAACATTATATCAGAAGCTTTGACCCTTTTCGAGAGTGTTATCAAAATCAATTCACTGAAGCAAGATGTAGAGGTAAGATCGTTAACTGTGTTATCAACCAATGATGTTTCTCACAAGTGAGGAATCATTCACTTTTCAATTTCCTTTTATGAAATGTACAAAGGCCCTATAGGTACAAGCACACTGAATAGTATCTCACATCTGCCAGAGATGAAACGACAATCATAAAGCACAAATAAAATAAAGGATTTTTTCACAGTTAGAACTTGTCATGTAACTTTGACATGGGCAGCTTTTGAATGCGTTGTGTGCTGAGCTAACCATTTGCTCCGTTCTTACAGCTGCGTTAGTCGGGGTTCAAGCCTGGATACTGCAGAGAATGCAGGATAATATTATGCAATTATATAAAGTTTAACTAAATTGGAATCAATCCTTATGTTCGAGCTGGGACCGTCACTGTTTAAAAGATGTAAAAATTGATAGGTGGAAGTAAAGCCAGAGAGTTGTGTGATGTTTTGCCAGACGAGGTAATGAGCAAGAGCACACACACTTGGTAAATTGTCCCATTAGCGCCTATGGTCAGGAACTCTTTAGAAAAGCATCAGAACCTGTGACATTATATGAGTTTAACCTAGAACATAAAACCATAGAACGTAGAAGAGTACAGTACAGGAACGGGCCCTTCAGCCCGCAATATTTGTGCTGAACGCCATTCCAAGCTAAACTGATCTCATCTGCCGATAGATGATCCAAGTCCCTCTGCTCCCTGCACTTCCATGTGCAAGCCTCTTAAATGCCGCTATCTAATCTGCCTCCACCAACGAGACTGGCAATGCATTCCAGGCCCTCACCAATCTCTGTGGAAGAAATGTTCCCCACACATCTCCATTGAACTTACCCCTCATTCCTTCTTAGTGTTTCGAGGGAAATAGACCTAGCCCAGTACGGCAACTTGGTCAGCTTGGACTGTCGGAGCTGCTCTATGGACTACCCTCTGAGTGAGAAAGTTGCCCATGAGGCCCTTCATAAAATCTCTGCCCTCTCATCTTAAGCCAATGTGCTCTTGTTTTAGAATCTTCCACCCTGCATAAAAAATGTGTAAAATATAATTATAAAAAACAATTCATGGTAGTTCAACAGGTAGTCCATCAAGTTTTGTTGCTATGGCAGGATCAGGTTGTGGATGGTGGAGATCCTTAATGATAGATGCTACCTTCTTAAGGCATCGTCTCCCGTAGATGCTCATGATGGTAGGGAGAACAGTGCCTGTGATGGACTGGGCAGAGCCCACGTCTCATTGCGTTCCTATGCAACCAGCCAAGATACATAGAAACATAGAAACATAGAAATTAGGTGCAGGAGTAGGCCATTCGGCCCTTCGAGCCTGCACCGCCATTCAATATGATCATGGCTGATCATCCAACTCAGTATCCCATACCTGCCTTCTCTCCATCCCCTCTGATCCCCTTAGCCACAAGGGCCACATCTAACTCCCTCTTAAATATAGCCAATGAACTGGCCTCAACTGCCCTCTGTGGCAGAGAGTTCCAGAGACCCACCACTCTCTGTGTGAAAAAAGTCCTTCTCATCTCAGTCCTAAAGGATTTCCCCCTTATCCTTAAGCTGTGACCCCTTGTCCTGGACCTCCCCAACATCGGGAACAATCTTCCTGCATCTAGCCTGTCCAACCCCTTAAGAATTTTGTAAGTTTCTACAAGATCCCCTCTCAACCTCCTAAATTCTAGAGAGTATAAACCGAGTCTATGCAGTCTTTGTTCATAAGACAGTCCTGACATCCCAGGAATCAGTCTGGTGAACCTTCGCTGCACTCCCTCTATGGCAATAATGTCCTTCCTCAGATTTGGAGACCAGAACTGTACGCAATACTCCAGGTGTGGTCTCACCAAGACCCTATGCAACTGAAGTAGAACCTCCCTGCTCCTATACTCAAATCCTTTTGCTATGAAAGCTAACATACCATTCGCTTTCTTCACTGCATGCTGCACCTGCAAGCCTACTTTCAATGACTGGTGTACCATGACACCCAGGTCGCGCTGCATCTCCCCTTTTCCAAATCGGCCACCATTTAGATAATAGTCTGCTTTCCTATTTTTGCCACCTAAGTGGCACCAAAGTGGATAACCTCACATTTATCCACTTATATCCATTTATACTTTCTACTGGGCATCTGTTGTTAGTTATCAGTGACATGGCAAATCACTTTAAACATCTCAGGGATGCTAATTGCACCTTCTGCATGCGCTGCTCCCAGTAATTTAAAACTGTGGACTCTCTTCACCACCAACCAATCAATGAAAATGTCTACTTTCCCATTAACTCTCCCCACATTTCACCACTGCACGAGGAACAATTTAATAACTGCCAAATAACCTACGAACCCCCCGCACATCTTTAGGATGTGAGGGGAAACAGTAGCACATTGGGGAAAGCTCAATGTCATAGGGAAATCGTGTAAACTTCACAAAGTCAAGGCTGGAGGTCAGGATTGAACCAGGACCCCTGGAGCCGTGAATGATCAACTCTGCTAATCGTGCCACTGTACTGCCCAAAACTATGATTTCTTGAAGCTAAAATCCAGGTCCGTGAGTTAGGTGAAATTGAACTCGGGCAAGGAAGACGGGCATTTTAAATCCAGGACAAATCACAGCTCATTTAAAAAGATGCAGGTCAAACTGTTTATAGTGGATAACAACAGTGAATGCATCTATCACCAGAAATAATTAATCTCTTTCTAAACATTAATTACTCTTCCTTGAAGTTGCCTGGGTTTCTGCTGACAGGCTAGGATGTGATCTTTTCTCCCACAGAGAGATTACAACCCCCCCAGTGAGGAATGGCTGGTGTCTGCACAATATCAAAGGTGACTTTCCCCACTATCAGCAGGCAATAAGTGTTAATATATGCAGAGGGAGCTTCACAGGCTCCATATCCTGTGTGGCTAGAGTACAAAGGTAACAACTGAAGTGTACAGCACAGGGTGAGGATACAGAATCAGTCACACAGCACAGAAACAGGCCTTTCAGCCCAACTTATCCATGCTTAACCAAGGATCTTATAGAAACATATACAATTATAAAAGGACTGGACAAGCTAGATGCAGGAAAAATGTTCCCAATGTTGGGCGAGTCCAGAACCAGGGGCCACAGACTTAGAATAAAGGGGAGGTCATTTAAGACTGAGCTGAGAAAAAAACGTTTTTACCCAGAGGGTTGTGAATTTATGGAATTCCCTGCCACAGAGGGCAGTGGAGGCCAAATCACTGGATGGATTTAAGAGAGAGTTGGATAGGGGCTAGTGGAGTCAAGGGATATGGGGAGAAGGCAGGCACAGGTTATTGATAGCGGACGATCAGCCATGATCATATTGAATGGTGGTGCTAGCTCGAAGGGCCAAATGGCCTCCTCCTGCACCTATTTTCTATGTTTCTATGTCCATCCATGTTAGTTACATTTGCTATCATTTGACCCATAGTCTTCTAAACCTTTAACTGTCCAAACATCTGTCAAATGCATTCTTGCTCCAAACCACTTCCTCAGACAGCTTGATTCATATAGAATAAACCTTGTATAAAGGACAATAGAGGGTTAGGGGTAATGATGTTCCTTATTGCCGATTTTCTGCTAAAACCAAGTAAATGATCACTGAGTAATAGAGTTTCATTGTAAAGTAGTAGCTACAAAGAACTGAAGTGCTGGTTAATACACAAAAGGACACAAAGTGCTGGAGTAGTCTAGTAGGTCGGGCAGCATTTCCACAGAACATGGATAGGTGCGTTTTCGGGTCGAGACCCTTCTTCAGACTCTCTTGTCTGGAACTGGGCCTAGAGGATCGGTGGAGCCATCCCCGCGGGCAGCCGTGATGCAGGGAAGGGTCGTGGCGGCGGCGGCAGGCGCGACCTGGAAGCAGCCGAGGAAACCGTGTGGGCTGGCGGTGGAAACAATTACCTTCCTCCAACCATCATGTTCTTGCATCGACCTGCACAACTCCAACCCAACCTTGGCAACAGAGCAACATGGACCACCCCTTGCACCACCATGGGCTTTGATTTCTAACTGGGTCTATTGACATTATTTTTTGGTTTGCCTGGGTCAATGTGCTTGTGACACTGCTGCGGATGCGAAGGAAGATTTTTATTCTACCTGTACTCACTGATCTTGTGAACATGACAATCAGCTCCACTTGACATGACTTATTGAGGAGCATCTTAACGGAGGAAAGAGGTAGAAGGGAGAGGCTTGAGGGAATGTTAGAGTTCAAGGCGCAAGCAGCAACAAGTATTGATGCAAATATAGAAATTGCACATTATTCAAAACAAATGAGATGATGTACATTAGGGGGGAAAAGTAATTTGCACCACATTTAACATAGTTACAACAGCAGTGTAGATGTCACTTCAGTGACAGAACTGCATTTTCAGAAAAATGTAGGGCCATTACTCACTGAACCATTCCTCAGTAATGAACACAAATAGTAAGATTGAACGAGAACTTACCAGTTCGAAGGTTGATCTTTATTTTATGAGGAGTCGAAGTGAGGGATTTCGTGAAGAGCCCGCCGGCGCGCATGCTCGACATACTTCAAAGTAGCGGCGTGGAATCACAGAACCAACAATAGAAATGACTTCGCGTAGTATGATTGAATTGACTAAGATTACCAGATGAAGGTGACTGAGGGTTGGGCGAGGAGGGCACGAAATCCCTCACTTCGACTCCTCATAAAATAAAGATCAACCTTCGAACTGGTAAGTTCTCGTTCAATCTTACTATTTCATTTCGGAGTCACGTGAGTGACTTCGTGAAGACTTCAAAGCTTCTGTGATTACACGCCCTGGACCACGTCCATGCTGACACACCACTACCAGGGATGGATGGGAGGAACAAACTTGCTCAATAGTTCATACTGCAAAACAAGAGCATATTTATTAATAACAAATCAAAACCCCTCATGCGGGGACATCTCCACGTTCTTGACCTGCATTCAGCACGGCTTCTGCGAACTGTAGAGGAGCAGCAACAGGTTTGTTATAAAAACGCTGGAACACAGCTTCATTAGCCCATCCTGCTGTGGCAAGAATTTGGTCCATGGGCACCTCCATGACCCTCGCCGCTGACGTCGATGCAGCCCTGGTGGAATGAGACTTGAACACATTAGTGTCGATACCTGACTTACCCAAGACGACTCGAAGCCACCTGGATATCGTCTGGACTGTCACTCGATGATGAGGTCTCTTGTGAGTGACAAGCAGGTATCTCTCCATTCCTCTGATGCGTGCCGTCACGTTGACATAGTGGCGGATATGTGAGGCTAAACATAGCCTAGCATCTGCGGGGTATGCCGGGAACTTCAGCTGCAGCCCTGTGCACCCAGGTCTATGCTGCTTTAGTAGCTCGTCAATGAAAAATACTACTTCTGTAGGGGTAGATGTCATTCTGTCGACACGAAGTTTGTGTAGTGTCTGTACCCTCTGAGCTGAAGTCAGCGCTAGTAACATCACCAGCTTCATGGTGAGTTGGTCCAGTTGGAGCCCTTCCATGGGAGACCACGTCCTGAGCAGGGTTAATACGTCCCTGACATCCCAGGTGATATTATAGCGTGGTGTAGGTGGATTCATATTGAATATACCCCGCATGAGTCTGGACACTAGCCTGTTGGATCCTACCCCAATCTTGAGGTAGAATGATAGCGCACTTCTGGCGCTGTTGATGGCACTGTAACTTAAGTGTTCATCATGGTGCAACCCCGCGAGGAATTCCAGGACGTCGGTTATTGTCACGTCATCGTACGTGATGCGAGAGCGGCTGCAGTAGGCTTCCCACTTCTTAATATGCGAGCGGTATCTTTGCCTTGTGGACTCTCGACACGACGCCCCAATGGTATCCATGGTCCGAGCCGAGAGGCCGTATTGGACTAACGGCCTGTTCAGAACCTGCAAGCCAACAAATTTAAATAGCCATGGCAGGGATGTGGCTCCCCTGAGACAGGGTGAGTAACCAATTGTGGGCAACCCTTCAAAAGGACCCAGGGTTCGTTGAGCATGTCAAAGACCACCGGATACCAAGGCTGTGTGGGCCAGTCGGGTATAATAAGGATGCCCTTGGCAGCATGTGCCTGAATCTTTCGCAATACCCGACTGATGAGGCAAAACGGAGGGAAGGCATAGAAAAACCAATTCCCCCAGTCCAGCGAGAATGCATCTAGCGCTATTGCCCCAGGATCTGGTTCCCATGAAACGTAGGCTGGTACCTGATGGTTTAACCGTGACGCAAAAAGGTCAATGTCCGGTTTACCAAATTTGGCTGTGACTTTAGAAAAAATCTCAGGATGCAACATCCATTCAATATTGTCATTAAATTTGCGTGACCTGGTGTCCGCCACAGTATTAAGCTCACCTGGCAAATAGGTAGCTGAAATCCAAATGTCTCTTTGAACACACCAGAGCCAAATTGAGTTAGCCAATTTGTCACACGAAACTGACCTGGTACCACCCATATGGTTTAAATATGCCACAGCTGTGGTGTTGTCTATTTGGAGACGGACGTGTGCTCCAACAAGCTTGGAACAATATGCACGAAGTCCGTGGAATGCTGCCAGCAACTCCAAATAGTTAATCCCTTGAGTCAACAACATCGATGACTCAAGGGTGTCCCATCTGCCCCCACAACTAGAGCAATTATCAGTGGCTCCCCAGCCATTGGAGCTTGCATCAGTCTGTAAATATACCACCGGATTAGCCTCCCTAATAGGCTTGAATGAGTTGCTAATGTGACACACCCACCATTGCAACTCAGTTATCGCTTCGGACGGCAGCTGCATTGATCGATCGTAATGACCAGCGTTCCGTTTTAACGCAGTAATTTTAGCTCTTTGCAAATTCTGATAATGCAAAGGTCCATATCGTGCTGCCGGACACAAAGCCACTAGCTTGCCAATTACTGTGGCTGTATGCCGAATCGATGGTATATTGGTGCCAATTAAATCTCTGCACACCTGAGTGACTTCCTCAATTTTGTTAATTGGTATAGTTATCCTCATGCTCATTGAGTTCACCGTGAACCCTAGGTAATTAATTACCTGGGCAGGGCAGAACTTCGATTTCTCTGGATGGACAATGAATCCTAATTGTTGAAATATATTGACAGCAGCTGCAACACCCTGTTCAGCCAATTGCAGGGTGTGGCCCACAATAAAGACATCATCTAAATAGGCCGTAACTATATGATGTCGTTGTCTCAAATAAGCCATGATTGGCTTCACCAATTTAGTGAACAATCTAGGGGCTGTAGTGAGCCCATTAGGCAAAGCCTTATACTGCCAAAGTTGCCCCATCCAGATAAATTTCAAAAACCTTCTATCATATTTCTGGATGGAGACTGAATAATATGCATCCCTCAAATCAATGCATGCCATAAAGCAGCCATGAGAAATCAATGATTTGGCTGTTTCAAACGTATCCATTTTAAAATGAGTATATGTTACAAACGTATTCAAACGGGTTAGATCAATAATGACACGACAGCCTCCATCCTTCTTAGGTCTAGTAAATATGTTCGAAACAAACTCAATTGGCTCATGCACCGTTTTCTCAATCACCCCCTTCTGTTCCAGACTTAAAATTTCCTTATAACCTGCTGCCTGTTCTGCAGCAGACAATTTGAACGTACGACCAGGCATGTGCTGGGATGGAGGAATGTCGCCATTAATAAACTCAATTTTATGCCCCTGAATATTCCGCAACACATACTCATCACCAGTAAAATTACCCCATGCACCCAAAAACGACCGTAAACGACCACCAACATGGGAAGTTAAACAGAGAGAAAAAAGAGAACCAGACCCCCTCACCTCCGTGGTTACCGGCGGTCCTTGACACGTGTGGGTGGCCGTGGAGGTGCTGGGTTGGCTTGAGGGCGCGGCGTCTTCGATTTCCACAAAGGTCTCTGCCGACCCTGTCCTAAAAAAGACCCTTGGTGCTGGTTCTGGTGCTGTTGTCGTTGTGGAGCTAGAGGGTGAGTCCTCGTCGAGGCACTGGCCGACCCCCGTGAGCGAATGTATGGAGCTTTTGAGCCTGACGGTGTGGGGGCACTCTGAGAGCGCATGATCCCCACCGTTTTGGCTTGTTCGTCAAGCTCTTTGACTCTCTTCGAGAGGTCCTCACCAAAGAGCTGACGGGGCGGCGGCGGCGGCGGTGGTTTGCACAATCCTGCAAACTTCGGGTTGAGTGCTGGGCGGATGCTGTTTTTGCGAAACCCCTTGATTTCGTGCTGGGTCGCGCACAATAAGGCCAGAGCATCTTCCTGGTCCAAATTCAGTTCGTCCCCGTCCACCGACCGCGCAAAGGCGGTAATACCGGCCGTGAGGAGTTTCAGGATCCGCTGCAATTTTAGCTCCTGTTGACGGATAGCCGCACTGATGTTGCCCCATATTGGCGTATTGACCACAGGCACGTTGAGGGAGTTGCAGTTTGATGGAGCCTTGTGACGGCTCATAGCCTGGATGAGGACTTCTTCCTGCAGCACCTGATTATTAAGAAAGTCCACTGTGGCTGCCAGCTTTGTATTTAGAGGAAGACCAGCCGTATGTGGGGCCGCGAATTTGGTCGCCACATTCAAGAGTTCCTCCGCTGGCACCTCCAACGGAGGTGGTACAGGCTCCACCAGAACCTCCTCCTCCTGCTGCTCCAGGCTGATAGTAGATGTTGGTGAAGACGCCCTGTGCCTGTTGCTGCCCTGCTGATGTTGACGTTGAAGCAGGAGCTCCAGCAGCCGCTCCATACGGTCAATATGCCCTTCTCCCTGAACACTCAGGTGGTCGGAGTCCTCCGGCTCTGAAAAGAAAACCGGGCTCCTGTCATCGGCCCGCACCTCGTCGAGGCCCTGCCGGTGCCGGTAGTTGTCGCTAACAGCCGCCGAGGCGAAACTGCGCGATTCCTGCGCGGGCGTGTTCAACCGCCTCCGTTTAGCGGGAGCTGAAGCCGCTGCCACTAAGGGCACTTGCGGCGAGGTGTCGGCACCAGCCGAAGCATGGCTGCCTGGGGCCCGCGCAGTCTTGCCGGCCGCCCACATCGTGGACCTTGCCGACGCATGGTCTCGCCCACCCATCCATGGGGGGCTCGGTGACCGTGACGAGACCCGACTCGACCGACCCGTCCCGGCGTCGAGAGTCGGGGTGTGCCGGCTGGACCTCACAGCCGCCCCGGGTCTCGCCCTGGAACCTGACCGCTCCTCCGCGGCAGGCAATGCCTTAGCCCTGACAGGGTTAGGCTTCTGGGCTCCTGCCCTCCCCCTTCTCGGAGGGCTGAGTGGAACAGGCCGTGCAACGGCACGTGCCCTGCTCGAGGCCGCCAGCGAGCCCGCTGACGACCTGACTGCCATGGCAGGGTCCCCCTGCTCTGGCGGCACACCACACTCCTCCTCGTCGAACTCCTCCGAGCTGTGGTGTGCTGGCGGATCTGGACCTGTGAACACAGGGCTTACCCACATCTCCGCCTGAGTCCCGGCCTGCGCTGCAGGTACTGCCGATGGTAATGGCCCCGGAACTGTTGACCGGCGAACTCGTCCTGACGTCCTCCGGCCCTTGGAACTCCCATCCATGTCCTTGCTGCAAGACATAATCAGACAACAAGGACCACCAACTAAAGGTAGAATACTTACCTCCGTGGCCCCTTATGAAGGGCTGGCGAGGAGCGCGCTCCACCGCCAGCCGTCGCAGCAACGTGGTACGACGATATCGAGCATGCGCGCCGGCGGGCTCTTCACGAAGTCACTCACGTGACTCCGAAATGAAATAAATGCAGCTTGCCTAGAATGTTGTCAAGTGTACAAAAGGCTTTTATCTCTCAAATATCATAACTGCTATGAGTGTTGGCTTGTTGAGGTCACGGTAGGTTAGAATCTTCTGAGTGGGATCACTCTGATTTGGGAAAATGGTTTTGCCATCAATATTCCCCAATTCCTGTCCGTCCACATTTTCCGAGATCATATCCAATATTCAGGATGGAGCCCCGTCCTTTTTTCCCAGCAGGAGCAACGAAACAGGGCTGTGATAGTGTGACATGGAATTGGATTCAGTCATCCATTCATGGCGGCTCGGTGGCGGTAGAGTTGCTGCCTTACAGCGCCAGAGACCAGGGTTCGATCCTGACTATGGGTGCTTGCTGTACGGAGTTTGTGCATTCTCCCCGTGACCTGCTTGGGTTTTCTCCGGAAGCTCTGGTTTCCTCCCACATTCCAAAGATGTACAGGTTTGTAGGTTAATTGGCCTTTGTAAATTGTAAATAGTCCCTAGTGTGCGTAGGTTAACATTGGTCTGCTAGGTCGGCACAGACTCAGTGGGCCGAAGGGCCTGTTTCTGCGCTTAATCCCCAAAACTAAAACTAAAATCCTGAATAGTTGGGGACAACTGCAGAGGGAAAGAAATGGCCTTTAAAATACAATCTTCATCGCAGAGAGAAACTGCCATTCTTACCTGGAATGGAAAACAAGTGATGGAGTTTGTTAGATATCTTTCATTTGTCACGGCTCCAGCAACCTGCAGTCAATCCTGACTGGGTTTCTCCTGGGCTCTCCAGTTTCCTCCCACATCCCAAAGACACACAGGTAATTAATTGGCTTCTGTAAATCAGCCTTCATTGTAGATGAGTGGAATGGTTGAAAGGGAGATAATGGGCATGTGTTGGGTGCCCAATCCATTTATAAAGAGGGGGAATGGGATCGATGGAATTGCTCTGTTAGGATAAGGAAAATGGTCTTCCCTGCTTGATAATATGTACGATGCTGTCGTTCATTGTCCCATTTTTAATGGCAATGATGGTAGATTGGTTTCTTAATCCAGTCCAGGAAATCAAGGTGCCTACCTATTTCTAGGGCCACCTCCTTGAGCACTCTGGGATGCAGACCATCTGGCCCTGGTGATTTATCTGCCTTCAGTCCCAACAGGTTATCTAACAGCATTTCCAGACTAATGTGAATTTCATTTCAGTTCCTCCCTCACGCTAGCTCCACAGTCCCCTAGTATTTCTGGGAGATTGTTTGTGTCTTCCTTAGTGAAGACAGAACCAAAATACTTGTTTAACTGGTCTGCAATTTCCTTGTTTGCCCATTATAAATTCACCTGTTACTGACTATAAGGGACCAACTCGTCGATGGGGGGGCGCTGCAGCCTTGCCCGCAGCGTGTTAGTTTTTTCTACATTTTTTGTTTTTTTTAGTGTGTCTCAATGTGTGTTTTTAATGTTTCACTGTGTGTCTTGTGTGGGGGGTGGTGTGGGGGGGGTAAGGGGGAAACCGCTTTGGTCGCCTCCTCCATGGAGTGGCGCCTTTTTCCATGTCGCCTCCCTAGTGGCCAATCATCGAGAATCGGTGCGGCCTTTCCCGGAGATGCACCCAGGGCTTCAGCAGCGGGTGCAGCGAGGCCTTTCGTCGTGGAGCGGGCGAGCCCTCGCCGGGGATTGCCTGGAGGGAAGCGCTCCATTCAGTGGCCCGCGGCAGCCTGAAGCCGTGGTCTGCGGAGCTCCAGCTGGCACGGTGTCTGGAGCCTGGGATCCCTCGTTGGGGACCCCGGAGGAGAAGAGCTCCGACCGCGGCCTACTTCTACCATGGGCGCGGCGGGGACTTACCATCCCTCGCAGGATCCCTCGCCAGGGATCCCCGGAGAGGAGCTCCGACCACCGGCCTGTGGCCTACACCATCCAGAAGCTGCGGACTGCGGTACTTCTGGCTGGCGCGGTGTCCGGAACCTGTGATCCCTTGTTGGGGACCCCGGTGAAGAGCTCAGACCGCTGGCCCGTGGCCTACTTCTACCGTGGGCGCAGTGGGAACTTACCATTGAGAGCGGGATCCCTGTAGAGGAGCCCCGACCGCCGGCCCTGCGGTCTGCGGTGCTTCTGGCTGCGGCGCGGTGGGGACTTTAGATCTTCGACCACCAGCCTGCGGCCTACATCATCTTGAAGTCCCCTTGTCCTGCTCTTGTCCTGCCCAGAGTCCCCTTCCGCTGGGCAGGACAAGAGCATTTTTCCCATCGATTAAAAATAAAAGACTTATTAATGTTTAAAAAATATTAAGATTCTCTCTCCTATCAATCACGCCATGAAGACCACGCCCTTCCGGTGGGAGGGCAGAGGGACTATAAAACCCAGAAATGTTGAGTGCCTCAGTCAGTTTCTGCAAGATGGGGGAGTGAGAGGGTCATGTCTCTCAGTCTGAGCTATGAATAACACTGAACACATGTATACTAAACTGTGAGTGGTTTTACTGACCTCTCAGTGTCCTTAATGTGGTTTGAAAATGTGGTTTGAAAATGCAAAAGTGTGTTTTGGTTTGAAAATGCAAAAGTGTGTTTTGGTTTGAAAATGTAAAAGTATGTTTTGGTTTGAAAATGCTAAAGTTGTCTTTGGTTTGAAAATGCTAAAGTTGCCTTTGACTTGAAAATGCTAAAGTTGTCTGTGGTTTGAAAATGCTAAAGTTGCCTTTGGTTTGAAAATACTAAAGTTGCCTTGCCTAATTGAAAAGTTGGTTTGAGAATGCTAAAGTTGTCTTGCCTAATTGAAAAGTTGCATTTTAGAATGCTAAAGTTGCCTTGCCTAAATGAAAAGTTGGGTTTGAGAATGCTAAAGTTGCCTTGCCTAATTGAAAAGTTGGGTTTGAGAATACTAAAGTTGCCTTGCCTAATTGAAAAGTTGGGTTTGAGAATGCTAAAGTTGCCTTGCCTAATTGAAAAGTTGGGTTTGCGAATGCTAAAGTTGCCTTGCCCAATTGAAAAGTTGGGTTTGAGAATGCTAAAGTTGCCTTGCCTAATTGAAAAGTTGGGTTTGAGAATGCTAAAGTTGCCTTGCCTTCTATATAATTAAAAGTCTAATTTTGACCACTTCCTGTTTGCGTTATATATTGATTTTAGGAAAAATGCTACCACGTATGACTCTGTGATTTTTGGCCATCTTAGAGTCCCTCTCCATTCATCAGGCGCCGAGGATTATTCCCATTGATGAAAAATTAAAGTGTTATTAGTGTTTAAAAAATGTTGAGATTCTCTCTCATGTCAATCACGCCATGAAAGCCACGCCCCATCTGGTGGGAGGGAGGGGAGGGACTATAAAACCCAGAAGTGTGGGCATGGCACAGTCTCTGCAAGAAGGGGGAGGGAGAGGTCATGACTCTCAGTCTTTAGTGGGCTTGCACCCTGCTTGAAATGGTATGAAACTGCACCTGAATTTGGTGGCCTTGAACCCCACTTGAAGTGGCAGGAAACGGCACTCGAATTTGGTGACCTTGCACCCCTGCTTGAAGTGGCAGGAAACTGCATTCAAATTTTGTGGCCTTGCACGCTGCTTGAAGTGGCAGGAAACTGCACTCGTATTTGATGGCCTTGCACCCTGCTTGAAGTGGCAGGAAACTGCACTCGAGTTTGGTGGCCTTGCACCCTGCTTGGAGTAGCGGGAAACTGCACTCGAATTTGGTGACCTTGAACCGTGCTTGAAGTGGCAGGAAACGGCACTCGAGTTTGGTGGCCTTGCACCCTGCTTGAAGTAGCAGGAAACTGCACTCGAATTTGGTGGCCTTGCACCCTGCTTGAAGTGAAATTTCAAGGAATAGCCGCGAGTCAACTGCCAGCCCACCAGCCTTGAGTGAGTGAGCTGCCAGCCCAAGAATCCATTCGGCTCACGATGTCCATACTAGCCCTCTGGAAACCAGGTCCTTCAGCCCACAACACCCATACTAGCGCTCCAGAAAGCCCCCCCCCCACTGGCCACCAATATTGGAATTGGTGGAGAGATGGAATATCGCGTTGTGGGACCAGCCCTCCCGTGTGAAGCTGGGACCCAACGGGTCCCACTTAGTCTAGTTTGTTCTATATTTCTCTACTTCAACGTCTATATCTCTTGTTTCCCTTTTCCCTGACTCTAGTCTGAAGAAGGGTTTTGACCTGAAACGTCACCCACTCCTTCTCCCCAAAGGTACTGCCTGTCCCGCTGAGTTACTCCAGCATCTTTGGTTTAAACTAGCATCTCCAGTTCCTTCCTACACATCTCTCTATCCCACAATTGGTTGCAAGAAACATTGAGACCCCTGTCTTTAAGAGCTGATGTATTTTCAGCTACCACACTGTTAAAAAAAAAAGCACATCTCTCTAAAGCCAATGAAATAGTTCTTAATAGTCTAGTCAACAGCACTTATCAAAGTAAGATACTGAGAAAATTAAGAATTCTATTGCCATCAGCATGTGATGTTGTAACAAAAACTAATTTGAATTATTGGTTGCATGCCCATAATTGTCATGACAATATTTCCCATGCAATCAACCACCTTTGATCAACTGACTTGCTTTTGTTGTTGCTGTCAGTATGTTATTCACCACTTTGTCAATTATATTCCGGCTCCTAATGGCCACATAATTCATCTTATGTATGTTTCTAAATTATCCTTCACATTAAAGGCAGAGTACTGATGTTCTGAGTCGAATGTTAATCAATTGTGGCTGACATAAGCCCTGATTAAACATGCTGCTCGGGTCTCTGGGGAAGGGGAAACGAAAGGGTATCCTGCCACAGTAACTCTCCCTCGTAAAGAATTAACTGCGCAACATCTAATAGACTCACAAATCTAAACTTCAAAACGACCAGTAATTTGATACGATCTTGTATCATTTGCAAGTGGAGTTTAATGGTGTTTCACAATGGTCAGTGGATGCAGCTCACTTACCCTGCAAATATATCAATCAAAAGGCTGATATGTCAGGATACAGTCCATGATAAAGTATTGAACAGCTTCCGACCACCGTAAATTGGAGGAGCGGCACCTCATATTTCGCTTGGGCAGCTTGCATCCCAGCGGTATGAACATTGACTTCTCTAATTTCATGTAGTGCCTACTTTGTCCTCTCCTTCTCAGATCACCCTCAGCTCACTGGCTCCCTCTTCCTTTCTTTTTCCTGCCACCCACCCTCACATCAGTCAAAAATAACAAAGAAGGGTTTCGACCCGAAACGTTGCCCATTTCCTTCGCTTCATAGATGTTGCCTCACCCGCTGAATTTCTCCAGCATTTCTCCAGCATCTCCAGCTCCGACCTGCCTCCATGTTTTATTGCATTTGGTATCAGGTGAACTGGAACCCATATCCTTCACATACACTTCTATCTTTCTTCAATACATCACGTCCTCTAGAAGTGGTCCATAACAGCATACAGTGGCACTAGTCTTCCTGCTATAACGCGATGGTAGCCTTCACAAGAAATCTTGTGTTGAAGAACGTCACATTAGAAAGTCAGTTAGAGATTGGTAGCTACGACATTGTCGTGATTGCCGGGACATAGCTGCAGGAGGACCGGGCTGGGAACTGAATATTCAGGGTTATACGTCCTATAGAAAGGAGAGGCAGGTGGGCAGAGGAGGTGGGGTAGCTCTGTTGGTGAGGGATGAAATTCAGTTTCTTGCGAGGGGCGACATAGGGACTGACAATGTACAGTCGCTGTGGATAGAATTGAGGAATTGTAAAGGTAAGAAGATACTAATGGTAGTTATGTACAGGTCCCCAAACAGCCTGGATATAGGGTGCAAGTTGCAGCAGGAGTTAAAACTGGCATGTAACAAAGGTAATGCCACTGTGGTTATGGGAGATTTCAATATGCATGTAGATTGGGAAAATCAGGTTAGTTCTGGACCTCAAGAAAGGGAATTTGTAGAGTGCCTCCGAGATGGATTCTTAGAGCAGCTTGTACTGGAGACTAGCAGAGAAAAGGCAATTATGGATTTAATGTTGTCTAATGAACCAGATTTAATAAGGGAACTCAAGATAAATGAACCGCTAGAAGGTAGTGACCATAATATGGTAAGTTTTAATCTGCAATTTGAGAGGGAGAAGGATAATCAGAAATGTCAGTGTTGCAGTCGAACAAAGGGGACTATGAAGGCATGAGGGAGGAGCTGGCCAAGGTCGACTGGAAAAGGATCCTAGCAGGCATCACAGTGGCACAGCAATGGCAGGAATTTCCAGGATTAATCCAGAAGATGCAGGATTATTTCATTCCAAAGAGGAAGAAACATTCTACGGGAAATAAAGGGCCCACTGTACGAGGTAATTTTCCCCTGATTCAAACTCGGAGTATGTCCTTAGGATTTGTGTATGTCTCGTAGTGACTCGTACAAGTAAAAAGTAACAATTTTTTTCATCAGGTGCATTTTTTTACTCGTGAACATTTTTCACAGTGTTGAAAAAACGTCACGAGTTTACTGGATTAGAGCACATGGTATTGGGGGTAGGGTATTGACATGGATAGAGAATTGGTTGGCAGACAGGAAAGAAAGTGTAGGAATAAACGGGTCTCTGTCAGAATGACAGGCAGTGGCCAGTGCTGCAAGGCTTGGTGCTGGGGCCGCAATTATTTACAGTATATATTAATGATTTAGATGATGTGATTAAACGTAACACCAGCACATTTCCAAATGACACAAAGCTGGGTGGCAGTGTGAACTGCAAACATGTTAGGAGGTTGCAGGGTGACTTGGACAGGTTGAGTGAATGGGCAGATGCATGGCAGATGCAGTATAATGTAGATAAATGTGAGGTTATGCACTTTGGCGGCAAGAACAAGGAGGCAGATTATTACCTCAAAGGTGTCAGATTAGGAAAAAGTGAAGTGCAGCGAGACCTGGGTGTCCTTGTACACCAGTCACTGAAAGTAAGCATGCAGGTACAGCAGGCAGTGAAGAAAGCTAATGGCATGTAGGCCTTCATAATGAGAGGATTTGAGTATAGGAGTAAAGAAGTCCTTCTGCAGTTGTACAGGGCCCTTGCGAGACCACATCTGGAGTATTGTGTGCAGTTTTGGTCTCCTAATTTGTGGAAGGACATCCTTGCTATTGAGGCAGTGCAGCGTAGGTTCACCGGGATGGCGGGACTGTCATATGAGGAAAGATTGGAAAGACTGGGCTTGTATTCACTGGAATTTAGAAGGATGATGGGGGATCTTATAGAAACATATATCATTATAAAAGAACAGGACATGCTAGATGCAGGAAAAAAATTCCCAATGTTGGAGGACCCCAGAGCCAAGGGTCACAGTCTGCGATTAAAGGGGAGGCCATTTAAAACTGAGATGAGAAAAGATGTTTTCACCCAGAGAATTTGTGGAATTCTCTGCTACATAAGGCATTAGAAGCCTAGTCACATGATGAATTTAAAAGAGGGTTAGAGCTCTAGGGGCTAGCGGAATCAGGATATGGGGAGCAGGCATGGGTTACTGATTGTGTATGATCAGCCATGATCACAATGAATGGTGGTGCTGGCTCGAAGTGCCAAATGGCCTCCTCCTGCACCTATTTTCTATGTTTCTAAAACAATTGTTGTAATGGGAAGAGAAAGATTGGGGCAAGCAAGTTACAGACTCGCTATAGGAATGATATTTTTTCCTGCTCACTTAAAAAAAAAATCATAGCTATAAGTTTATTTTTGTTCCTGCAAGCTAAAAAGACAAAGGCTTTTTTAAAAGAGTGTCAATAGAAGCAATTGCTTGTTAAATCCAATGGCCACCCAAGGTGACACTGACAGTCTATGTACTTGGAGACATTGACGTCTGTTTGCTGTGGGGAGGTTATACAGAAGGTTTCATGTTCAATACACTTTCAGTTTAATTTGCTTTATTATTGCCATTTGTACCAAGATTTTGTGAAATATTTTGTTTGTGTGGATCTAGTCATATCAGAATATACACGAGTGCAATCTAGCTATGCACAAGTGCAATAGATAGGACCAGGAGAAATAGTGTAACAACATTCTAGCCTTACAGTTGCAGAGAAAGTGCTGAGTGCAGAGAAAGAAAACTGCACGGGCCACGATGAGATAGGTTGGGAGATTGGAACTACACCCTGCTTGTGGGTGGACAGTTCAGTTGTCTGTTAGCAATGGGGGAAAAGCTATTCGTGAATCTGGTGGTAGAGGGAGAAGATCGACTGATCATGATTTTTGATTATGTTGACTGCTTTCCCGAGGCAGCGCTACATGTGGATGGACTCAATGGAGTCAGGCTAATTTGTGTGATGGATTGGGCAGAATTTATAACTGTGTGCAACTTCTTGTAGTCTGAGGCAGTGCAGTTGTCAAACTAAGGTTTGATGTATCCTGATAATGATGCCATAGCTCTGGCCTAATAATGCTATAATCTACCTCACTCCAATTTCATACTTTCCCCCCAAGGTCTGGACTCATCCTTGGACATAACTATCTTAAAACTTATGGAGATGCAATTACTGTTCATAAAATGCCCTTCCACTGAAACACCAGTCACTTGGCCAGGCTCGGTTCCCAATAGAAGGTTTAGTATGGCCCCCATTTGCTTCAGGTAAAGGGCCTGTCCCACCAGCATGCAACTCTATGCGATGAATGCGATCGAACTAGAAGCGGGGGCCGCGCGGAGGTCGGGTGATCCCCTGTACAGGGCCGTTCCCACCAGCATGCGCCTGCATGCGGCAAGCGCAACCAAACCGGCAGTAGGGGCCGCGCGGAGGTCGGGTGAGTGGCGCAACGCGGCGCAAAGTGAGGCGAACTTGGAGCGAAGTCCAAGGTAAGTTCGCCAGGACAGAGAGGGGCACACAGAGAGGGGCACCGAGGCACACACACACACACACACAGGGCCACGGAGCCACACACATAGAGGGTCACTATGTCGGGGCGGTGTGTAAATGTTGAGACGACTGCGAGCCGACAAGCCGTTGCCGCGCGGAATTTTTGGACATAGTCGGTTTTGCAGAGCCCCGCGTGGTGCCGGGACGAACTCGGGACAAACTCTGCACAATTTCGCACGGCTCCGGCGATCGAAGTGGGACCGGCGCCGCGACGCTGGACGGCTCAAGCGACCACGTTAGATCGTGCTCATCGCGTAGAGTTGCATGCTGGTGGGACAGGCCCTTAACCCTCTTAGATACATCAACAAACATCCAGACCCAAAATGTCGCCCATCCATGTTCTCCAGAGCTATTAGCTGCCCCATAAGTTAGAGTCATAGTCATGGTCATAGAGTCTTAGAGTGATACAGAATGGAAACAGGCCCTTCAGCCCAACTCGTTCACACCGGCCAACAATGTCCCAGCTACCCTAGTCCCACTTGGTCCATATCCCTCCAAACCTGTCCTGTCCATGTACCTGTCAAACTGTTTCTTAAACAATGGGAGAGTCCCAGCCTCAACTACCCTCCTCTGGCAGCTTGTTCCATCCACCCACCAGCCTCTGCAGTTCTTTATGTCTCCAAAGTAAAGAGGCTCATTACCCCAAGTAAGTAAGTGAATGGTGGAAACTAGGGGGAAGTTGAATGGAGTGTGGGGAGATAATAATGCGATTTGTATAAATGGGCGTTTGATTATCAATCTGGACTTTATGGGCCTAAGGTGAATCCTATTTAAGTTCATACTTCTACACTTATTAATTTATCTTGTTTCATAGATTTATAATGCAGCATGGACAGAGGCCCTACTTCACAACTCAACCAAGATGCCTATCTGTTCTAATTCCGTTTGTCTGCATAGCCATTTCCTATTTTGTTGAATAGTAGTACAGTTAAAGATTTCTGAACGTCGGATGACTATAATCAATGCAGATATGAAGCAAAATAAAGTGAAATTCTATTGGAAATCCACCAGGACAGCATCCTATCTTTGTGTAAAGTTCTTTGTCAGGGAAATTTGTATGTTGCGGCAGTCTTGTTTGTGTCTAGTTCACCCCCGAAGACTTGCACTGGGAGAAAGGTTTACGAGATGACATCAGAATGTCGATTACTAGACAAGTACATAACATTCTGGGGCATGAACAGCTCTTTGCTGAGCAGCAAGTATCGACTGAGGGAACATTGGCTGCAATATTACATTCCACTCCATAATCTATCCATTATACCTTTTATTTCAATTATGTTCATTTTGTTATAGATTATTTCAACACAATTACATTTGTGATGCATGGCTGCTGCTATAAATAATTTACAAACCCATTCCAGCAAAATAAAACAGTCTCGGAAAGTCCTAGAGGCTAACAATATAGAAACAGGCCCCTTGGCCCATTTTGTCCATGCTATCCATTAAATGGCCATTTGCACTCACCTCATATGCATGATATATATAATTGACTAGACTAAATGGACCTGTTGGGTCCCATGTTCACACAGGAGGGCTGGTTCCCCAAGCAATGTTCCACTTCTCCGCCAATTCCAATATTGGTGGCCTGGGGGGGGGGGGGGGGGGGGGCTTTCTGGAGCGCTAGTATGGATGTTGTGGGCTGAAGGGACTGGTTTCCTGAGGGCTAGTATGGACATACATTGTGGGCCATGGATTAATGGGGTGGCAGCTCAGTCACTCAAGCCTGATGTGCTGGCAGCTCACTCATGGCTGGTGGGCTGGCAGTTGACTCACTTTTCTTTGAAATTCCATTTCAAACAGGGTGCAAGGCCACCTAGTTCAAATGCAGTTTCCTACCATTTCAAGCAGGGTGCAAGGCCACCAAATTCAAGTGCAATTTCATACCACTTCAATCAGGGTGCAAGGCCACCAATTTCAAATGCAGTTTCATACCACTTCAAGCAGGGTGCAAGGCCACCAAATTCAAATGCAGTTTCATACCACTTCGTACAGGGTGCAAGTCCACCAAATTCAAGTGTAGTTTCATACCACTTCAAGCAGGGTCCAAGTCCACCAAACTCAAGTGCAGTGCCCGACCACTTCAAGCAGGGTGCAAGGCCACCAAATTCAAGTGCAGATTCATACCACTTCAAGCAGGTGCAAGGCCACCAAATTCAAATGCAGTTTCATACCATTTCATCTAGGGTGCAAGGCCACCACATTCAAAGGCAGTTTCATACCATTACAAGCAGGGTGAAACCACCATAAAAACACCATAAAACCACACAAAGCACCACATAAGCACCACACTCACAGTGACATTCAGTGTGTTCAGTTGATTCACAGCTCGTGACCTCTCCCTCCCGCATCTTGCAGAGACTGAGCCATACCGACACTTCCCGGTTTTATAATCCCTCCCCCCACCCACCAGAAGGGGCGTGGCCTTCATGGAGTGAATGACAGGAGAGAGATTCACAACATTTTTAAAATACTAATAACACTTTTATTTTTCATTGATGGGAAGAATCCTCTGCACCTGATGACCAGAGGGGTACTGAGTAAGATGGCCAAAAATCACAGCCGTAAGTGGTAGCGTTTTATCTAAAATCAATATACAGAACAACAGGAAGTGGGCAAGTTTAGACTTTTAATCATTTGCCATTTCGAACCAACACAATACAATACAATACAATACCATTTATTGTCATTTGAACCTCATTGAGGTTCAAACGAAATTTAGTTTTGCAGTCATACAAACATGAAAAGAACCAAGACACAACACAATTGAACATCTCCTCCTCACTGTGATGGAAGGCAAAGTCTTATCTCTCCCCTGCACTCCCCATTCTTCTCCCGATGTCAGAGTCACAGCCCCCAGCGGGCAATGGTAAATAAGTCCCTTCAGACCGTGCTGGGCGATGCAAGGCCTCGCTCCGGGTTTTGATGTTGGAGCCCCCGGCGGGCACTAGCAAGTCCCGCGGCCATTAAAGCCGCGCCGGGCGATGTAAGGCCCCGCTCCGGGTCATTTTCAACCCCGCAACTCGGGTGGGAGAAGTTGCCGCCGCGGGAGCTCCGAAAAGCGGTCTCCCACCAGGGACCCGCGAGCTCCCGGTGTTACCATCTACCAGCCTGCAGCTGGAGCCTCCTAATCTCCGGGGTCGGGCAGCAGCAGCGAGCCACCACAGCTCCTCCCATTCCGAACTCGGCCAGCTCCACGATAGTGAGTAGTCTGCAGGTCTGCGACTGGAGCCCCAGGTCCGGTTGGAGGCCGCTCCACGGTGCTAGGCCCCAACGGCAACGGAGACCCGACAGAGGAAAGGTCGGGTCCTCCATACAGGGAAAAGATTTAAAACGTTTCCCCCACCCCCCCCCCCCACCCCCCACATATATCCAACTAAAAAAAACATTAACTAAGTACACTCAAACCACCACCAACAACCATTTGCAGTGCTTTATTTCAAACCAACCACCACCGACAACCATTTGCAGTGCTTTATTTCAAACTAACTACCATCAACCACCATTTGATGTGCTTTATTTCAAACCAACCACATTTTCATTTTCAAACCACTTTAAGGGCACTCAAGGTCAATAAAGCCCCGCTCACAGTTTAGTGGACATGTGTTCAGTGTTATTCACTGCTGAGACTGAGAGACGTGACCCTCTCGCTCCCCCATCTTGCAGAGACTGACTGAGGCACTCAACACTTCCGGTTTTATAGTCCTTCCGGAAGTGGCGTGGCCTTCAGGAGAGAGAATCTCAACATTTTTTAAACACTAATAACTCTTTTAATTTTCATCGATGGGAAAACTCCTCTTGTTGTGCACAGCAGAGGGGGACTCTGAGTAAGATGGCCAAAAATCACAGCCGTAAGTGGCAGCTTTTTTTCTAAAATCAATATACAGAACAACAGGAAGTGGGCAAGATCAGACTTTTAGTAATATAGATAAATAATAAAAGCAAAAATGCCGTAAGGGATCTGCTGGCACTTGTGACTAATTTGCCATCCCTTCGGGGATAGGAGACTTTTAGTAATATAGATATGTAAAACATATATATGGAAACATGCCCTTCGGCCCACCAAGTCCACACTGGCCAGCAATCTACAATACACCAGTTGTATCCTACACGCCAGGGACACTTTACAGAAGCCAATTAACCTACAAACCTGCACTTCTTTCGGATGTGGGAGAAACTGGAATATCCAGAGAAAACCATGTGGTCATAAGGAGAATGTACAAATACTGTACAGACAGCACCCGTAGTCAGAATCAAATCTGGGTCTGTGGTGCTGCAAGGCAGCATCTCTACCACTGCACCACTGTGTCACCCCATTAAAAAAAATGTCTGTAATATATTTATTATGGTGCCACATCAATAAAGATGAACACATGATTATAATTTCTGCCTTTAGTTGGATAACACACATCTCCAGTCATTGTGTTTTATGGCTGGTTTTTAACCTCTTTAGTCTGAAGGTCTCGACCCAAAACGTCATCTATTCTTTCTCTCCAGAGATGCTGCCTGTCCTGCTGAGTTATTTAAGCTTTTAGTGTCTATCTTCAGTTTAAACCACCATCTGCAGTTCTTTCCAACACTCTTTGTTAAGCGAAACAGGTCCTATTCTCATAATATTATTCACCTCAACTAAGTCTTTTCTTCACCTCCGTTGCTGCAGAGAATACAATCCCAGTTATCAAATCTTTCTTCAAAGTGAAATAAAAATTCCAGCCCTGCCAATGTGTTCATAAATCGCACCTGGATCCTCTCCGGAGCAATTACACCCTTTCTACAGTGTGTCATAGTTTTACAGCATGGAAACAGGCCCTTCAGCCCAACTTGTCCATGCAGATCAAGATGCCCCATCTAAACTAGTCCCATTTATCCGCATTTGGCCCATATCCCTTTAAACCTGATGTGTGTGTAAGGGTGTGTGTTAGGTTGTGTGTGAGCGTGAGTACCTCTAAAACTGAAACAAAAAAAGCCTACCACAGTACTTTGGAATATGTGACAATAAACTTAACTTTATTTTCAATGCCCAGGTAACACACCAGCCCCTGCAGAGCCCATCGATCCTGGAAAACCTGGGGCACTGGGAGCTCCCCAGATATGGACATGTCCTCAGATGATGGCCAGGAGGTCAGTTCAGAGAGATCCCTCGGTAGCACGTTTCCTGGTAGCATGTGTGAACGGCCACTCTGGCAAGGTTTCTGTGCTATCAGGGGGAATAGCAGCAGAAGAGTTAATTCAGCATGATTAGTCTCATTTTTTTTCGATAGTTTAAAAGTGCTGATGCAAGATTGCATTGACACTTGCTTCCACTTCAATCTGCCACAGCTCCTCAGTGCTAAAATCAGCAAAAATGTGTTAGAGCATTACAGATTAATTAGGCACATGAAGAAGGAAACAAAATCAGATAAAATTGATTGAACAAGTCTTGTTCTTTTTAAAAGCATAAATAGCAAAAGTTTGTTTTATCCGATTAAATCTTGAGGTTTCGTGTTTTTATTTGTTAACTCTTTTTACTTATTTCGTGTCGTTTTATACCTTTAGTTTCTCGTACCTCAATAAATTAAAATAACATCTTGTTTTCTATAATCCTGCTCCATTTATTGTTCTGATGAAGTATCATTGATCAGAAATTCTAACTCTTGTTTCTTTCCGCATTGATGCCACCTTTGAGAGCGCAGCAGCGGTTGCACTTTCTGCGTCGGATGAGACGAGCTCACCTCCCCCATCCCATCCTCACCACTTTCTACAGGGGCACCATAGAGAGTATTTTGACCAGCTGTATCTCTGTCTGGTTTGGGGACTGTAAAGCCTCCGACTGGAAGTCCGTGCAGAGAGTGGTGAGGACAGCGGAAAAAAATCATCGGGACTTCTCTCCCCTCAATCGGGGATATTGCGACCAAACGTTGCGTGTCTAAGGCCAGCAGTATTATAAAAGACCCCACACATCTCCATCACGGACTGTTCACTCTGCTGCCCTCGGGCAAAAGATATCGCAGCATAAGGAGCAGAACATCAAGGCTCTGCAACAGCTTCTTCCCACGAGCCATCAGACTCCTGAATGCCATGTAATGGGCTGCCACCATTGTCTATTTATCCTTTTTTATCCATTTTTATCCATGTTTATCCTTCTATTAATTATCGTGTTGCACAGGGAGCCAAATGCAACGGAATTTTGTTTGGAACTGCATATATCGATGTATTTCTAAATGACAATAAGGTTTGTTTGACTTGACTTTGATCTTTCACACAAACAGTTGTCAGAAAGGGATGGGTGCTTTTAATGCTGGTATCATAGGTAATCACCTGACTTCCTACTTAGTGACACCAATTTGATAAGGGCCATGATGACAGGAGGGCTATAGTCCAATGGAAGTGAAAAACAAGCTGCTGGAGTAACTCAACGGGTCAGGCAGCATCTGTGAAAGGAGACACAAGGAACTGCTGATGCTGGTTTACCAGGAAAAAAAAGGGCATAAAGTGCTGGAGTAACTCAATGGATCAGGCAGAATCTCTGGGGGACATCAATAGGCGATGTTTTGGATTGGGACCTCTCTTCAGACTGATTATAGCAGGAGGGAAGAAAGCTGGAAAAGAAGTAGGGAACATGACAAAGCCTGCTAACTGCTAGGTGGGTAGAGGGGAGGGAGGTTGATTGGGTGGAGTAAGTGATAAAGGCCAGAGGTGAACACAAGACAAAATAATGTCAGATGAGGAGAGCTTTGATATGTCAAACCAGAGGGAGGGAATGAGGAGAACAAGTGTATCGGGGGCAGGATAAGGTTCATAACGTTCATTTATTGTCACATACACCAATTTGTGTAGTGAAATTCACTGGCCAGGTCAGTCATACAATTCAATAAAGAAGGAAATGGGTGCACACCAGGAAGTAGCACAGGAAAGAGAGGGGTAAAGGGAAGGAATGTTACCTAAATTGGAGAGAAATAGATCGACAATATTTTGGGTTGAAACCCTTCTTCAGATAGAATAGAGGAGAAAACCGGGAGAGAGGCGGGGGGCACAGTCCCATACCACTTCACATCAACGACAGCGATTTGGAGGTGGTCAGTAGCATTAAGTTCCTGGGGGTGCAGATCACTAACAGTCTGACCTGGTCGAATAACATCTCATCAACAGTTAAGAGAGCGCAGCAGCGGTTGCACTTTCTGCGCCGGATGAGAAGAGCTCACCTCCCCCATCCCATCCTCACCACTTTCTACAGGGGCACCATAGAGAGTATTTTGGCCAGCTGTATCTCTGTCTGGTTTGGGGACTGTAAAGCCTCCGACTGGAAGTCCGTGCAGAGAGTGGTGAGGACAGCGGAAAAAATCATCGGGACCTCTCTCCCCTCAATCGGGGATATTGCGACCAAACGTTGCGTGTCTAAGGCCAACAGTATTATAAAAGACCCCACACATCTCCATCACGGACTGTTCACTCTGCTGCCCTCGGGCAAAAGATATCGTAGCATAAGGAGCAGAACATCAAGGTTCTGCAACAGCTTCTTCCCACGAGCCATCAGACTCCTGAATGCCATGTAATGGGCTGCCACCATTGTCTATTTATCCTTTTATCCTTTTATCCTTTTTATCCATGTTTATCCTTCTGTTAATTATCGTGTTGCACAGGGAGCCAAATGCAACGGAATTTCGTTTGGAACTGCATATATCGATGTATTTCTAAATGACAATAAAGTTTGTTTGACGTTTGACGGAAGGTATGAGGCAAGAACTGGTAAGTGATGGATAGATACAGGAAAGGAGGGATACATTGGATGATGAGTCAGATGGGGGGAGAGAAGATTAGGTAAGTAACCAAGGCTGGACATGGTAACTGGAGGAGACAAAAGGATGTGGACTGTGGACTCTGGTGCGGAGGGGGAGGTTTGGAGTGGTGTAAAACCAGAGGAAGGGATGGTGGGTAGATGGGAATGGCAGGAGGGGTAGGGTGGTTGGGGAGAAACATGGTGGACCCAGAGTAGGGAGGGATGGATGGAGGAAATGGGGCAGGGGGAAGGAGCTAGATATGCTCGGCTCAGATCGAGACTAATCGAGAATAGTAAGATTGAACGAGAACTTACCAGTTCGAAGGTTGATCTTTATTTTATGAGGAGTCGAAGTGAGGGATTTCGTGAAGAGCCCGCCGGCGCGCATGCTCGACATACTTCAAAGTAGCGGCGTGGAATCACAGAACCAACAATAGAAATGACTTTGCATAGTATGATTGAATTGACTAAGATTACCAGCTGAAGGTGATTGAGGGTTGGGCGAGGAGGGCACGAAATCCCTCACTTCGACTCCTCATAAAATAAAGATCAACCTTCGAACTGGTAAGTTCTCGTTCAATCTTACTATTTCATTTCGGAGTCACGTGAGTGACTTCGTGAAGACTTCAAAGCTTCTGTGATTACACGCCCTGGACCACGTCCATGCTGACACACCACTACCAGGGATGGATGTGAGGAACAAACTTGCTCAATAGTTCATACTGCAAAACAAGAGCATATTTATTAATAACAAATCAAAAACCCCTCATGCGGGGACATCTCCACGTTCTTGACCTGCATTCAGCACGGCTTCTGCGAACTGTAGAGGAGCAGCAACAGGCTTGTTATAAAAACGCTGGAACACAGCTTCATTCGCCCATCCTGCTGTGGCGAGAATTTGGTCCATGGGCACCTCCATGACCCTCGCCGCTGACGTCGATGCAGCCCTGGTGGAATGAGACTTGAACACATTAATGTCGATACCTGACTTACCCAAGACGACTCGAAGCCACCTGGATATCGTCTGGACTGTCACTCGATGATGAGGTCTCTTATGAGTGACAAGCAGGTATCTCTCCATTCCTCTGATGCGTGCGGTCACCTTGACATAGTGGCGGATATGTGAGGCTAAACATAGCCTAGCATCTGCGGGGTATGCCGGGAACTTCAGCTGCAGCCCTGTGCACCCAGGTCTATGCTGCTTTAGTAGCTCGTCAATGAAAAAGACTACTTCTGTAGGGGTAGATGTCATTCTGTCGACACGAAGTTTGTGTAGTGTCTGTACCCTCTGAGCTGAAGTCAGCGCTAGTAACATCACCAGCTTCATGGTGAGTTGGTCCAGTTGGAGCCCTTCCATGGGAGACCACGTCCTGAGCAGGGTTAATACGTCCCTGACATCCCAGGTGATATTATAGCGTGGTGTAGGCGGATTCATATTGAATATACCCCGCATGAGTCTGGACACTAGCCTGTTGGATCCTACCCCAATCTTGAGGTAGAATGATAGCGCACTTCTGGCGCTGTTGATGGCACTGTAACTTAAGTGTTCATCATGGTGCAACCCCGCGAGGAATTCCAGGACGTCGGTTATTGTCACGTCATCGTACGTGATGCGAGAGCGGCTGCAGTAGGCTTCCCACTTCTTAATATGCGAGCGGTATCTTCGCCTTGTGGACTCTCGACACGGCGCCCCGATGGTATCCATGGTCCGAGCCGAGAGGCCGTATTGGACTAACGGCCTGTTCAGAACCTGCAAGCCAACAAATTTAAATAGCCATGGCAGGGATGTGGCTCCCCTGAGACAGGGTGAGTAACCAATTGTGGGCAACCCTTCAAAAGGACCCAAGGTTTGTTGAGCATGTCAAAGACCACCGGATACCAAGGCTGTGTGGGCCAGTCGGGTATAATAAGGATGCCCTTGGCAGCATCTGCCTGAATCTTTCGCAATACCCGACTGATGAGGTAAAACGGAGGGAAGGCATAGAAAAACCAATTCCCCCAGTCCAGCGAGAATGCATCTAGCGCTATTGCCCCAGGATCTGGTTCCCATGAAACGTAGGCTGGTACCTGATGGTTCAACCGTGACGCAAAAAGGTCAATGTCCGGTTTACCAAATTTGGCTGTGACTTTAGCAAAAATCTCAGGATGCAACATCCATTCAATGTTGTCATTAAATTTGCGTGACCTGGTGTCCGCCACAGCATTAAGCTCACCTGGCAAATAGGTAGCTGAAATCCAAATGTCTCTTTGAATACACCAGAGCCAAATTGAGTTAGCCAATTTGTCACACGAAACTGACCTGGTACCACCCATATGGTTTAAATATGCCACAGCTGTGGTGTTGTCTATTTGGAGACGGACGTGTGCTCCAACAAGCTTGGAACAATATGCACGAAGTCCGTGGAATGCTGCCAGCAACTCCAAATAGTTAATCCCTTGAGTCAACAACATCGATGCCTCAAGGGTGTCCCATCTGCCCCCACAACTAGAGCAATTATCAGTAGCTCCCCAGCCATTGGAGCTTGCATCAGTCTGTAAATATACCACCGGATTAGCCTCCCTGACAGGCTTAAATGAGTTGCTAATGTGACACACCCACCATTGCAACTCAGTTATCGCTTCGGACGGCAGCTGCATTGATCGATCGTAATGACCAGCGTTCCGTTTTAACGCAGTAATTTTAGCTCTTTGCAAATTCTGATAATGCAAAGGTCCATATCGTGCTGCCGGAAACAAAGCCACTAGCTTGCCAATTACTGTGGCTGTATGCCGAATCGATGGTATATTGGTGCCAATTAAATCTCTGCACACCTTAGTGACTTCCTCAATTTTGTTAATTGGTATAGTTATCCTCATGCTCATTGAGTTCACCGTGAACCCTAGGTAATTAATTACCTGGGCAGGGCAGAACTTCGATTTCTCTGGATGGACAATGAATCCTAATTGTTGAAATATATTGACAGCAGCTGCAACACCCTGTTCAGCCAATTGCAGGGTGTGGCCCACAATAAAGACATCATCTAAATAGGCCATAACTATATGATGTCGTTGTCTCAAATAAGCCATGATTGGCTTCACCAATTTAGTGAACAATCTAGGGGCTGTAGTAAGCCCATTAGGCAAAGCCTTATACTGCCAAAGTTGCCCCATCCAGATAAATTTCAAAAACCTACTATCATCTTTCTGGATGGATACTTAATAATATGCATCCCTCAAATCAATGCATGCCATAAAGCAGCCATGAGAAATCAATGATTTGGCTGTTTCAAACGTATCCATTTTAAAATGAGTATATGTTACAAACGTATTCAAACGGGTTAGATCAATAATGACACGACAGCCTCCATCCTTCTTAGGTCTAGTAAATATGTTCGAAACAAATTCAATTGGCTCATGCACCGTTTTCTCAATCACACCCTTCTGTTCCAGACTTAAAATTTCCTTGTAACCTGCTGCCTGTTCTGCAGCAGACAATTTGAACGTACGACCAGGCATGTGCTGGGATGGAGGAATGTCGCCATTAATAAACTCAATTTTATGCCCCTGAATATTCCGCAACACATACTCATCACCAGTAAAATTACCCCATGCATCCAAAAACAACCGTAAACGACCACAAACATGGGAAGTTAAACAGAGAGAAAAAAGAGAACCAGACCCCCTCACCTCCGTGGTTACCGGCGGTCCTTGACACGTGTGGGTGGCCGTGGAGGTGCTGGGTTGGCTTGAGGGCGCGGCGTCTTCGATTTCCACAAAGGTCTCTGCTGACCCTGTCCTAAAAAAGACCCTTGGTGCTGGTTCTGGTGCTGTTGTCGTTGTGGAGCTAGAGGGCGAGTCCTCGTCGAGGCACCGGCCGACCCTCGTGAGCGAATGTATGGAGCTTTTGAGCCTGACGGCGTGGGGGCACTCTGAGAGCGCATGATCCCCACCGTTTTGGCTTGTTCGTCAAGCTCTTTGACTCTCTTCGAGAGGTCCTCACCAAAGAGCTGACGGGGCGGCGGCGGCGGCGGTGGTTTGCACAATCCTGCAAACTTTGGGTTGAGTGCTGGGCGGATGCTGTTTTTGCGAAACCCGTTGATTTCGTGCTGGGTCGTGCACAATAAGGCCAGAGCATCTTCCTGGTCCAAATTCAGTTCGTCCCCGTCCACCGACCGCGCAAAGGCGGTAATACCGGCCGTGAGGAGTTTCAGGATCCGCTGCAATTTTAGCTCCTGTTGACGGATAGCCGCACTGATGTTGCCCCATATTGGCTTATTGACCACAGGCACGTTGAGGGAGTTGCAGTTTGATGGAGCCTAGTGACGGCTCATAGCCTGGATGAGGACTTCTTCCTGCAGCACCTGATTATTAAGAAAGTCCACTGTGGCTGCCAGCTTTGTATTTAGAGGAAGACCAGCCGTATGTGGGGCCGCGAATTTGGTCGCCACATCCAAGAGTTCCTCCGCTGGCACCTCCAACGGAGTTGGTACGGGATCCACCAGAACCTCCTCCTCCTGCTGCTCCAGGCTGATAGTAGATGTTGGTGAAGACGCCCTGTGCCTGTTGCTGCCCTGCTGTTGTTGACGTTGAAGCAGGAGCTCCAACAGCCGCTCCATACGGTCAATACGCCCTTCACCCTGAACACTCAGGTGGTCGGAGTCCTCCGGCTCTGAAAAGAAAACCGGGCTCCTGTCATCGGCCCGCACCTTTGTCGAGGCCCTGCCGGTGCCGGTAGTTGTCGCTAACAGCCGCCGAGGCGAAACTGCGCGATTCCTGCGCGGGCGTGTTCAACCGCCTCCGTTTAGCGGGAGCTGAAGCCGCTGCCACTAAGGGCACTTGCGGCGAGGTGTCGGCACCAGCCGAAGCATGGCTGCCTGGGGCCCGCGCAGTCTTGCTGGCTGCCCACATCGTGGACGTTGCCGACGCATGGTCTCGCCCACCCATCCATGGGGGGCTCGGCGACCGTGACGAGACCCGACTCGACCGACCCGTCCCGGCGTCGAGAGTCGGGGTGTGCCGGCTGGAACTCACAGCCGCCCCGGGTCTCGCCCTGGAACCTGACCGCTCCTCCGCGACAGGGAATGCCTTAGCCCTAACAGGGTTAGGCTTCTGGGCTCCTGCCCTCCCCCTTCTCTGGAGGGCTGAGTGGAACAGACCGTGCAACGGCACGTGCCCTGCTCGAGGTCGCCAGCGAGCCCGCTGACGACCTGACTGCCATGGCAGGGTCCCCCTGCTCTCGCGGCACACCACACTCCTCCTCGTCGAACTCCTCCGAGCTGTGGTGTGCTGGCGGACCTGGACCTGTAATCACAGGGCTTACCCACATCTCCGCCTGAGTCCCGGCCTGCGCTGCAGGTACTGCCGATGGTAAAGGCCCCGGAACTGTTGACCGGCGAACTCGTCCTGACGTCCTCCGGCCCTTCGAACTCCCATCCATGTCCTTGCTGCAAGACATAATCAGACAACAAGGACCACCAACTAAAGGTAGAATACTCACCTCCGTGGCCCCTTATGAAGGGCTGGCGTGGAGCGCGCTCCACCGCCAGCCGTCGCAGCAACGCGTTACGACGATATGTCGAGCATGCGCGCCGGCGGGCTCTTCACGAAGTCACTCACGTGACTCCGAAATGAAATTAGAGAATCAGAAGAACTGCCAATAATCAGAAACCTAAGAGAGAACACAGCACCAAATAAGTATCTACCATTCATTCCTGTAGAGCTGGGCTCTTGTCTTCTATAGTGGAGTGGAGGTTGCTTACTCCACTGAGATCAGGCAGAATTTAATTTTTGGAATTGCCATTGGAAAGAAATTTAGAGCATGGAAATAGTCCAAATGAAAACCCAATTTTGTGAACTGCACATACTGAAGTTTAATGGCATTCCATATTTTTTTATTTATTAGCCACAACACCAAACTGTTTCCATAAACACTGTGATCTGTTGCTCTCGGCAAGGAACTCACTGTTACATGAGGAAATTTAATCATGTTTAGTTTAGGGATACAGCATGAATCCACTTCACATCAATGAGAGCGATGTGGAGGTGGTCAGTGGCACTAAGTTCCTGCGGGTGCAGATCACTAACAGTCTGACCTGGTCGAATAACATCTCATCAACAGCTAAGAGAGCGCAGCAGCGGTTGCACTTTCTGCGCCGGATGAGAAGAGCTCACCTCCCCCATCCCATCCTCACCACTTTCTACAGGGGCACCATAGAGAGTATTTTGACCAGCTGTACCTCTGTCTGGTTTGGGGACTGTAAAGCCTCTGACTGGAAGTCCGTGCAGAGAGTGGTGAGGACAGCGGAAAAAATAATCGGGACCTCTCTCCCCTCAATCGGGGATATTGCGACCAAACGTTGCGTGTCTAAGGCCAGCAGTATTATAAAAGACCCCACACATCTCCATCACAGACTGTTCACTCTGCTGCCCTCGGGCAAAAGATATCGTACCATAAGGAGCAGAACATCAAGGTTCTGCAACAGCTTCTTCCCACGAGCCATCAGACTCCTGAATGCCATGTAATGGGCTGCCACCATTGTCTATTTATCCTTTTATCCTGTTTATCCATTTTATCCATGTCTATCCTTCTGTTAATTTATCGTGTTGCACAGGGATCCAAATGCAACGTCATTTCGTTTGGAACTGCATACATCGATGTATTTCTAAATGACAATAAAGTTTCTTTGACTTGAGGTTTGACTTGACTTGAAAACAAACATTTCGGCTCACCGACCAGCCATCACCCGTACATTAGTTCTACACTATTCCTACACACTGAGGACAATTTACAGTAGCCAATTAATCTACAAACCTGCCTGTCTTTGGAATGGGGGAGGGAACCGGTGTGCCAAGAGAAAATCCACGCGGTCACAGGGAGAACGTACAAACTCCGTGCTGATGGGGCATGTAGTCGGGATCGAACCGGAGACGCTGGCGCCGTGAGGCAGCATCTCTACTGCGGGCACCACTGCGTTGTTTCAATTGAGAGTGCAAAGTCAACACTGGTGCATTAAAGCTGTTTGAGCCCCCTCTCAAGTAGACTGGAAATATCAAGTAATGCAATTTTGAGGATGTTATTATACCTGACATACTGGCCAATATATAGCTTTGTAATAGCATGTTGTTTGCTCATGGTTGCATTGGCTGTTTGTGGGAGCTTTCTGTGTACACTTCACCTGTCTGTTTCCTATGCTGCACCATGACTGCAATTCCACATTGGTATAATGTTGAGGGCAAAATGTTTTCAGAGGTTCTGGGGACTGCTTGATATTTGAAATTCTTCATCATCAAATATCCTTGGACCCTGTTCCTGGTTGGCTCAATGCATTTGTTGGTTTGTAAACAATGTGATAGTTTAAGTGTTAAAGAAGGAACTGCAGATGCTGGAGAATCGAGGGTTATACAAAAGGCTGGAGAAACTCAGCGGGTGCAGCAGCATCTAAGGAGCGAAGAAGATAGGCGACGTTTCGGGTCGAGACCCTTCTTCAGACTGGTTAGGGATCAGGGAAACGAGAGATATAGACGGTGATGTGGAGAAATAAAGAACAATGAATGAAAGATATACAAAAAAGTATCGATGATAAAGGAAACAGGCCATTGTAAGCTGTTTGTAGTGTGAAAATGAGAAGCTAGTGCGACTTGGGTGGGGGGGGAGAGATAGAGAGAGAGGGAATGTCAGGGCCCGAGGGCTGAGGGAGAGGTGGGGAGGGGGAGGAGACAGCAAGGGTTAACAGAATTGAGAACATTCAATGTTCAAGCCCAGGGGATGCAGAATCCCCAAGTGGAATATGAGGTGCTGTTCCTCCAACTTGCGGTGTTGCTCACTCTGGCCGTGGAGGAGGCCCAGGACCGAGAGGTCGGATACGGAATGGGAGGGGGAGTTGAAGTGCTGAGCCACCGGGTGTCGGGTTGGTTATTGCGGACCGAGCGGAGGTGTTCGGCGAAACGATCGCCAAGCCTCTGCTTGGTCTCACCGATATAGATCAGCTGGCATCTGGAGCACCGGATGCAGTAGATGAGGTTGGAGGAGGTGCAGGTGAACCTCTGTCGGACCTGGAAGGACTGCTTGGGTCCCTGAAAGGAGTGGTTGGGGGAGGTGAAGGGACAAGTGTAGCATCTCTTGCGGTTGCAAGGGAAAGTGCCCGGGGAAGGAGTGGAGCGGGAGGGAAGGGAAGAATTGACGAGGGAGTTGCGGAGGGAGCGGTCTTTGCGGAAGGCAGGCAGGGGGGGGAGATGGGAAGATGTGGCGAGTGGAGGGGTCACGCTGGAAGTGGCGAAACTGGCGGAGGACTATGTGTTGTATGTGCTGGCTGGTGGGGTGAAAGGTGAGGACCAGGGGGACTCTGCCCTTGTTGCAAGTGGGGGAATGGGGAGAGAGGGCAGTGTTGCGGGGTATTGAGGAGACCCTGGTCTATAGTAGGGGAGCGGATTCCCCGTTCTCTGAAGAATTAGGACATTTGTGATGACCTGGTGTGGAACACCTCATCCTGGGAGCAGATGTGGCGTAGACGGAGGAATTGGGAATAGGGGATGGAGTCCTTACAGGAAGCACGGTGGGAGGAAGAGTAGTCCAGGTAGCTGTGGGAGTCAGTTGGTTTGTAGTGGATGTCGGTCAGGAGTGTATCACCTGCAATAGAGATGGTGAGGTCAAGGAATGGTAGGGAAATGTCGGAAATGGTGTAAGTGTATTTGAGTGCCGGATGGAAGTTGGTGGTGAAATGGATGAAGTCAGTCAGTTGTATGTGGGTGCAGGAGGTGACACCAAAGCAGTCGTCAATGTAACGGAGGTAGAGGTCGGGGATGGGGCCCTGGTACGCCGAGAACAAGGATTGTTCGACGTACCCGACAAAGAGGGAAGCGTAGCTGGGGCCCATGCGTGTGCCCATAGCTACGCCTTGGGTTTGGAGGAAATGGGAGGAGTCAAAAGAGAAGTTATTGAGGAATAGTTTAAACTAATCCTCAATAGTTTAGTGAGGATTAAACTCATTTAATGAGTTTAACTCATTTGAGTTACAGTGTGGAAACGGGCCTATCAACAATCCATGCACTCTAGCACTACCCTACACACATTAGAGACAATTTACAATAATACCAAACCAATTAACCTACAAATTCCGGAGAAAACCCATGCAGGTCATGAGGAGAACGTACAGACAAGCACACATTATCAGGATCAAACACGGGTCTCTACCACAATCACAACAATCAGTTTTATTCGTCACTTGCATATAAACATAGAAACATAGAAACATTGAAAATAGGTGCAGGAGGAGACCATTTGGCCCTTCGAGCACCGCCATTCACTGTGATCACCGCCATTCACTGTGATCACTGCCTCAATGATCATCCGCTATTAATAACCCGTGCCTGCCTTCTTCCCATATCCCTTGACTCCACTAGCCCCTAGAGCTCAATCCAACTCTCTCTTGAATCCATCCAGTGATTTGGCCTCCACTGCCCTCTGTGGCAGGGAATTCCATAAATTCACAACTCTCTGGGTAAAAAAGTTTTTTCTCACCTCAGTCTTAAATGACCTCCCCTTTGTTCTAACACTGTGGCCCCTGATTCTGGACTTGCCCAACATTGGGAACATTTTTCCTGCATCTAGCTTGTCCAGTCATAGAAACATAGAAACATAGAAATTAGGTGCAGGAGTAGGCCATTTGGCCCTTCGAGCCTGCACCGCCATTCAATGTGATCATGGCTGATCATCCAACTCAGTATCCCGTACCTGCCTTCTCTCCATACCCCCTGATCCCTTTAGCCACAAGTGCCACATCTAACGCCCTCTTAAATATAGCCAATGAACTGGCCTCAACTACCTTCTGTGGCAGGGAATTCCAGAGACCCACCACTCTCTGTGTAAAGAATGTTTTCCTCATTTCGGTCCTAAAGGAGTTCCCCCTTATCCTTAGACTGTGACCCCTTGTTCTGGACTCCCCCAACATCGGGAACAATCTTCCAGCATCTAGCTTGTCCAACCCCTTAAGAATTTTGTAGGTTTCTATAAGATCCCCCCTCAATCTTCTAAATTCCATCGAGTACAAACCGAGTCTATCCAATCTTTCCTCATATGAAAGTCCTGACATCCCAGGAATCAGTCTGGTGAATCTTCTCTGTACCCCCTCTATGGCAAGGATGTCTTTCCTCAGATTTGGAGACCAAAACTGTACGCAGTACTCCAGGTGTGGCCTCACCAAAACCCTGTACAACTGCAGTAGAACCTCCCTGCTCCTATACTCAAATCCTTTCGCTATGAATGCTAACATACCATTTGCTTTCTTCACTGCCTGCTGCACCTGCATGCCTACTTTCAATGACTGGTGTACCATGACACCCAGGTCTCGTTGCATCTCCCCCTTACCTAATCTGCCACCATTCAGATAATAGTCTACCCTCATGTTTTTGCCACCAAAGTGGATAACCTCACATTTATCCACATTGTACTGCATCTGCCATGCATCTGCCCATTCACTCAGCCTATCCAAATCACCCTGCAGCCTCCAAGCATCCTCCTCACACCTAACTATACCCCCCAGCTTGGTATCATCTGCAAATTTGGAGATGTTGCATTGAATTTTATGATTTTATATGTTTCTATAAGATCACCACTCATCCTTCTAAACTCAAGTGAATACAAGCCTAGTCTTTTCAATCTTTCCTCATATGACAGTCCCGCCATCCCAGGGAACAATCTCGTGAACCTACGCTGCACTGCCTCAATCACAAGGATGAAGTGCAAGTGAAATGAATTTGCCAGCAGCGGTACAATGATAAAGCACACACAAAAACACACAAAAAAATGTAACACAAACATCTACCACAGCATTCTTCACTGTGGTGGAAGGCACAAAAATGGGCCAGTCCTCCTCCATGTTCCCCCGTGGTCGGGAACTCCACCCTCCGCAGCCATCGCTGCGGGCATCCAGATGTGCAGACAAGGTAAAAAGTCCAGGTAAGTCCTGAATCGGTGCCTCCCCACCGGAGACCGCAGCTTTAGGCTGGTGTAGGCCGCAGGCCGGCGGTCGGAGATTTAAAGTTTGTGCCGCAGCCAGATGCACCGCAGACTGCAGGGCCGGCAGTCTGGAGCTCCCCTCCAGGGATCCCTGGCGAGGGACCCCGCTCCTGACGGTAAATAAGTCCCTGCCGCGCCCACGGTAGAAGTTGGCCGTGGGCCGGCAGTTGGAGCTCTTCTTCCCCCGGGTCCCCCACGAGGGATCCCAGGCTGCGGACGCCGCCAGCTGGAGCTCTGCAGACCGCGGCTTCAGGCTGCCGCAGGCCAGCGAAATGGAGCGCTCCTCTCCGGCGATCCCTGGCAAGGGCTCGCCCGCTCCGCGCCGAACGTCCGCACTGCGCCCGCCGCTGAAGCCCCGAACGTGTCTCCGGGAAAGGCCGCGCCGATCCTCGCTGTTAGGCCACGGGGGAGGCGACCTGGAAAAAGGCGCCTCTCCGTGGAGGAGGCCACCAAAGCAGTTTCCTCCTTAACCTCCCCCCCCAACACCACCACCCCCATTAAAACATACTAAAAAAAACAAGAAAAGTAGAAAAAAACGGACACGCTGCTGACAGGGCTGCCAGCTTGCAGCGACCCCACTGCGCCATCCTATGGTGCAGCAAACTACATCAACAAGTAGAGGAAATTATCAAACACAAGAATATACTGGAATTGGGGCAATCCAAAAGAGATTTACGCAGACAGATCCTGGGATGAGATGGTTGGTTTAGGAAGCGAAAATCAGACAGGGCCTTTGAGGAATATAAATGAAGAGAGAATTTAAACAGGGAATCAAGAGAGCTAAAAGAAGCCAAAAAAGGTCCTTAGGAAGTCGGACGAAAGAAGAGCCCTGATGCTTTTTATTCATACATTACACCAAGGGGTTATCCAGTGAGAGGTGAGGACCACTCCAGGACAAAGGAGGGAATTTATGCCTGGGGCCTGAGAATGTAGATGGGCTATACATTTTGCATTGGTTTTCACTATGGAGAAGGACATAGATGGTGGTGATATAAGGATGTAAGCTGAAATTCTAGGGTAGGTTGATGTCAAGAAAGGAGATATTGGGGCCGTTGAAGAATATTCAGGTAGATTAGTCATGAGGCCTGATGAAATCAATGTCAGGTTATTGAGAAAGGCAAGGGAGGAGTTTATTGGGGCTTTGACAGAGTTCTTTGTCCTTGACAAGATCCCAGAAGACTGCAGAATAGCCATTGTTGTCCTTCATAAGTCATAGCAGCAGAATTAGGCCATTCGGCCCATCGAGTCTATTCCACCATTCAATCGTGGCTGATCTATGTTTTAGGTTGTTAACCTCTCAACCCAATTCTCCTGCCTTCTCCCCATTACCTTTGACACCCTTACTAATCAAGAATCTGTCAATCTCTGCTTTAAAAATAACCAAAGACTTGGCCTTCACAGCCATCTGTGGCAATGAATTCCACAAATTCATTGCCCTCTGACTAAAGAAGCTCCATCGCATCTCCTTCCCAAAGATATACCCTTTTATTCTGAGGCTGTGCCCTCTGGTCCTAGACTCTCCCACTCAAGGAAACAATCCTCTTTACATCCACTCTATCCAGGCTTTTCATTATTTGGTAATTTTCTTTTGTTTCAGTGAGGCAGTCGCAATGAACGAGAAAATTATAGGGTGGTGAGCCTTGCATCAGTAGAAGGAAACATATTGGGGAAAATCCTTGGCGATAGGATCATCTTGCACCTGGAAAAGCATAGACTTATTTAGGGATAGTCAGCATGGATTTGTGCAGGGAAGGACATATTTTTTAATCTTGATCAAGTTGTTTGAGGAGGTGGTGAAGATGATTGTTGAGGGTAGGACAGTGGGCATGGTATACATGGACTTTCAATAAGGTAAGATGATCCAGAAGATTAAGCTACACGGGATACATTGTAACCTGGTAAATTGGATTCAAAATTGGTCATAGGTCCGAGGGTTGCTAATGTGATGGAGCTCCTTGTCCTGTGGCATTCTGCTAGGGATGATGTTGGGAAATATTTTGCATGTGATATATAAATGATTTGTTTGAAAATATAGTTTGACTGACTTATACACAATAGGTGCAGGAGTAGGCCATTCGGCCCTTCGAGCCAGCACCGCCATTCAATGAGATCATGGCTGATCATCACCAATCAGTACCATTTATTGACAATAGCCAATAGACAATAGGCGCAGGAGTAGGCCATTTGGGCCTTCGAGCCAGCACCACCATTCAATGAGATCATGGCTGATCATCACCAATCAGTACCCTGTTCCTGCCTTCTCCCCATATCCCTGACTCCGCTATTTTTAAGAGCCCTATCTAGCTCTCACTTGAAAGCATCCAAAGAATCGGCCTCCACTGCCTTCTGAGGCAGAGAATTCCACCGATTCACAACTCTCTCAGTGAAAACGTTTTTCCTCAACTGCGTTCTAAAATGGACCTCCCCTTATTGTTAAATTGTGGCCCCTGGTTCTGGACTCCCCCAATGTCGGGAACATGTTTCCTGCCTCTAGTGTGTCCAATCCCTTAATAATCTTATATGTTTCAATGAGATCCACTCTCGTCCTTCATAATTCCAATGTATACAAGCCCAGTGGCTCCATTCCTTCAACATATGGCAGTCGCGCCATCCCAGGAATTAACCTTGTGAACCCACGCTGCACACCCTCAATAGCAAGAATGTCCTTCCTCAAATTTGGAGACCAAAACTGCACACAACTGGGCCCTATATAACTACAGAAGGACCTCTTTGCTTCTATACTTAACTCCTTTTGTTATGAAGACCAACATGCCATTCGCTTTCTTCACTGCCTGTCGTACCTGCATGCTTACTTTCAGTGACTGATGAACAAGGACACCCAGATCTCATTGTACTTCCCCTTTTCCTAACTTGACACCATTCAGATAATAATCTGCCTTCCTGTTTTTGCCACCAAAGTGGATAACCTCACATTTATCCACATTAAACTGCATCTGCCATGCATCTGCCCACTCACCTGTCCAAGTCACCCTGCATCCTCATAGCATCCTCCTCACAGTTCACACGGCCACCCAGCTTTGTGTCATCTGCAAATTTGCTAATGTTACTTTTAATCCCTTCATCTAAATCATTAATGTATATTGTAAATAGCTGTGGTCCCTTAACCGAGCCTTGTGGTACCCTACTAGTCTCTGCTGCCATTCAGAAAGTGACCAGTTAATCCCTACTCTTTGTTTCCTGTCTGCCAACCAATTTTCTATCCATGTCAGTACCCTACCCCCAATACCATGTGCTCTAATTTTTCCCATTAATCTCCTATGTGGGACCTTACCAAAGGTTTTCTGAAAGTCCAGGTACACTACATCCACTGGTTCTCCCTTGTCCATTTGCCTAGTTACATCCTCAAAACATTTGCAGAAAACACAAAAGTTGCTGGAATTGTGGATTGTAATGAAGTTGTCAGAGGGTTCAGTAGGATGTCGATCATTTGGGAAAATGGGCAGAGAAATGGCAGATGGAGTTTAATCTGGCCAAGTTTGCATTGGGGATAACAAAGGTAAAGGGAGAGAATACTGTAAATTGCAGGACCTTTAGAGCGTGCAGATGTTTCCCAGTTTTGTGAATTTGTAGTGTTTTAATTGGAGCATCAGAGGATGAGGGGAGCCTGATAGAAGTTTATAAAATGATGAGAGTTTATAGATAGAATAGATAGTCTTTTACCAAGAATGCAAATTTCAAATAGTAAAGGGTATTGGTTGAAGGTGAGGGTGTGTGGATGGGAAATGTAAAGGAGATTTCTAAGACAGGTTTTGCAAAATAGAATCACTGGAATTCTCTGGTCCAGAGTGTTGTGAAGGTGAGATCATTAAAACTACTTAAAAAGGAGATACATATTTTTTTGGAAAGATCGGGGAACTGAGGGCGCTGAGTACTAGGAGATATTCCTAGTATGGCCCTGGCCAGACCACATTTGGCGTATTGTGTGCAGTTTTGGTCTCCTAATTTGAGGAAGGACATCCTTGCTATTGAGATGTAGCAAAGGTTCAGGAGGTTAATCCCTGGGATGCCGGGACTGTCATATGAGGATAGATTGGAAAGCGGGCTTGCATTCACTGCAATTTAGAAGTATGAGAGGGGATCTTATAGAAACGAGTAAAATTATAAAAGGGATGGACAAGCTAGTTGCAGAAAAAATGTTCCCAATGATGGGGGAGTTCAGAACCAGGGGCCACAGTCTAAGAATAAAGGGGAGGCCATTTAAAACTGAGATGAGAAAAAACTTTTTCACCCAGAGAGTTGTGAATTTGTGGAATTCTCTGCCACAGAAGGCAGTGGAGGCCAATTCACTGGAACTTCTTCTTCTTGCCTTTGGCATGCACAGCCTAATGTTGTAGGACAACTTGTTCTATTTGATCTTATTTGATTGTGCCAGGTTGATTGCATTCGTTGAAACCAGGCGGACCACCTGAAGATTGCAATCTCCCACCCCATTCACTGGATGAAATTTAAAAGAGAGTTAGATAGAGCTCTAGGGGCTAGCGGAATCAAGGGATATGGGGAAAAGGCAGGCATGGGTTACTGATTGTGGACGATCAGCCATGATCTCAATGAATGGCAGTGCAAGCTCAAAGGGCCAAATGGCTTCCTTCGGAACCTATTTTCTATGTTTCTATGAGATGAGGCCTGGAGTGGATCAGCCATGATAATATTGGATGATTGGGCATGGCTTAGTGGGCTGAATCTTCTTCTCCTGCTCCTGGGTTCTTATGGTTCTAGTGAACATATTCCGGGTTACATCGATGGGAGTACTTTGTGTCTCCAAACAGTAACCCCTAGAGCGTTGGATGAATCTTGGAATATTTCTGACTGACCCAATTACGCCAGGTCTCCTCCCTGTGCTTGAAAAACATGCGGATGTTAAAATTGGATCAAAATTGCATTGCATCAGCACACTTCCCCCCTTGCCCGTTATAAAGCAGCAGATAACGAGACCCGCACTATTGTGTGTGGTTTGCTTGGAGCTATTGGATGCTGAGTAGCAGTTGACTTGCTGGATAAGGTAACATTGCCACAGAAATCCATTAAATAGGAAGATGATTGCCTGCAGGATCGGGATAACTATGGCTTAGTGTAATATCCCGCTTCAGGCACATGCTGAATGTGGAGATCTCTCAGTTCCTCCTCTACTACATCCTTGCTGGATGAGCCTCCTAGGGCACTTTAACAGTAGCAGCTCTTAATGTATTAAGTAAAAGATCGTAGAAAGTGCATGATTTTCGCGATGACATTTTTCACTACGGGTTTCCATTTCTTTTAATCTAATAAATATTTGCCATGCTGCTTTGATCATTAGCCACGTGAAGGCTGAGGAAGTCGAAAATGATAACCGAGTGTACCAGGAGTTGTCCAGTTTGACTCGCAGGGATTTCGACCCGAAACGTCACCTATTCCTTTAGTCCAGAGATGCTGCCTGACTTCTTGATAAGTAAGGGTGCCAGAGGTTATGGAGTGAAGGCAGGAGAATGGGGTTGAGAGGGAAAGATAGATCAGCCATGATTGAATAGCGGAGTAGACCCAATGGGCCGAATGGCCTTATTCTGCTCCTAGAACTGATGAACTGACCCGCTGAGTTACTCCAGCATTTTGTGTCTTTCTTCGTTGTCCAGTTTGACCTGACCGATTGAAGCCAATGTATGCAGACACTGAAAGCTTGCAATAAAAAGATGAGAATGCTGGAACTATATAGCAGGCCAGTGAGTATCTGCAGAGAGAGATAGAAATATAGGCAATATTTTATGTCAAAGACACTTAATTAGTAGCCAGAAACATTTTGATTCTATCCCCATTGCTGCTGCTTTTGCAGCTGGCTATTTCTGCATCCTCTGTTGCCGACATAACCTAGGTTCAACCCTGGGTGGAAGTTCCAACTTTCAACAAATATCTCCCTCAGAGGACGTTTGACTTAAACAATTGTCTCACCTGCTCTGTGCCACCAGAAAACTGCTGTAGTTGGATATAAAGTTCAAAGCTGTGATATCACCATTCGATATTATCCCAAGCCTCGCATTCAGTGACCCAGAGACATCACCTGCTTTCAGCACAGGCACTACAGAGTAAAGGTCCATCCATGTTTCAAGCCAACTCACACTCTCTTGCATCCCTCATCTGAAATAATTGAGTAGCTCCCCCAGTGGCCCAGCAGAGAGGACAAAGGACAAAGGACATTTAATGTCACATACACCAATTGGTGCAGTGAAATGTGTCTAAACAAACATTTGACCAGTAACATCAACACAGATAAAGATAAGACACAACATTAAAGAATTTAATATAAGCATAAAAAACATCCCCCCACAATGGTTCCCATTATGAGGGAAGGCACAAAGTCCAGACCCCATCCCCAGTTCACCCATAGTCGGGCCTATTGAGGCCCCAACAGTCGCCGCTACGTGGGCCGATGTTCCAGGCCCTTCTTCGCCGGGTCATGGTGCTCCGGCGACGGGAGAACCCTCTCAGCGGCTCAGGGCGCCTGTAACGGACGCTTCCTTGCTGGAGACCGCGGCTTCCGACGCCAACAGGCACGCGCTGGATGGAGCTCCACAACTGGTGATCTCGCCGAGAGATCCCAGGCTCCCGATTTAAACTTCAGCGCCGTCGCCCGCGGCCGGCCGCCCCGCAGCTCCGCGATATTCAGCTGCGGTCTTCAGCTCACCGGAGCTCCAGCCCGGCGACCCAGGCAAGGCATCACTCCACGATGGCGCTCCAGCGCTGCGCTGCTGCCGAATTCGTGGCTCTGGGCGGTCCCCCCAGGAAACGCCGCTCCAGGCCCGCTGATCAACCGCGAGGACGGGTCGACGGTGCAGCCCGAAGAAAGCTGCCTCTCCGACCAGGTAGGGTCCCTAGAAAGCAGTTTCCCCCTTCCCCCCCTCCACCCCACATAAAAAAAGGCTAGGACTCCGTAAATGAAAAAAACTCAACTAACTAAAAATAAAAAAAAGAGGGAAAAGACGGACAGCTGCAGGCTGGGCAGCCATACCCGTACAGGACGGCGCCCCCCACAATGGTTCCCATTATGAGGGAAGCCACAAAGTCCAGACCCCATCCCCAGTTCTCCCATAATCAGGCCTATTGAGGCCCCAACAGTCACCGCTACGGGAGCCGATGTGGAGGTGCAGCTTCCATCGACAAATGATTGAAATTAACAGATTGCGTGAAGCTATCTCCCATCACTTTAGAGATACAGCGCAGAACCAGGTCCTTTGGTGCACTATTCACGCCGAACAGCGATCACCCCACACACTAACACTACCCGACTCAATAGGGATACTTTAAAATTTTACTGAAGCCAATGATGCTACAAACCTGTATCTCTTTGGAATGTGGGCGGAAACCAGAGCACCCAGAGAAAACCCACCTGGTCACAGGTGCAAAACACACAAACTCTGTGCAGACAGCCCCCATAGTCAGGATCAAACCCGGGTCTCAAGCGCTGGAAGACAACAACTCTACTGCTGCGTCACCGTGCCGCCCATCCCATTCTTGGTTCTTGTTCTTGGTTACTTGGTCCTCCAAAATATTCCAACTGGAATTTAAACTGGAGGTGGTGAAGGGAGGGGTTTTAGCCAGAGAGGGCTATTGGGAAGAAAGTGCCACTTTAAATTTAGTTGCATCTGGCTGGGCAACCGTGGCTTGGTGGAGATTATTCCATTGATGATTAAGCCATCATTTCATTGGTGGATATAAATGTTGGAAGGATTTTACAGGAGAGGTACAGAGAATCTAGTCCCTTCGACTGAGTAATGGTAGATGAGAAAGATAGTCCCAACATTATAATGGCTCTTTTTAGCACTGAAGCATTTCTTCACGCAGCGGTCTTTGCATATCTAGAGTATTCAGTCCAAATGCATTTGCACACAGAGCTTTCAAAGCAAAATGAGGTGGCAGTATTACAATATATAGGAGGCAAGGAAGAACGGAACAGTGCACAAGCCAGAAAATTAATGTGCAAAATTATATTCTAGTTCCCTGATCATTTAGGCAAGAGATTAAGTAAATGTCTACCAGTGGAAATAAATAAATGTATGATTTGACAAGGTAATGAACTGAGAAATGTACATTATTTCCCTAGGTTGGGGAATCAATCACTAGAGAGCACAAGTTCAAGCTGAGAGGGGAAAAAATGAATAGAAATCTGAGGGGTACCTTTTCCATACAAAAGATGGAAGGCATATGGAATGAGCTGCTGGAGGAAGTAGTTGAAGCAGGTGTGATAACAGCATTTACAGACATTTGGACCGATACATGGATAGGAAAGGTTTGGAGGGATTTGGGCCAAACCTGCGCATAGGGGAATAGCTTAGACAGGATGCTGGTTGGCATGGATAAACTGGACCAAAGGAAAATCTGAGGTGAAATGTACACCTGCTGGATTTTGCCTCAGATTTGCCTTTGGCGATTGCACTGTGCAACGGTAAAATGTAATGGGGACAAAGAAGACTATTCAACTGAGTGTGTTGTGTAGGAAGGAATTGTAGATGCTGGTTTAAACCACAGATAGACACAAAATGCTGGAGTAACTCAGCGGGACAGGCAGCATCTTCGGAGGGAAGGAATAGGTGACGTCGAGATTCTTCTTTAGACTGATCTTGTTTCGTTTAAGCCCATTTACCAGTTCCCAGTCCGCCATCTGCCACCTCACAGCCCTTCATTTAGGGCAAAAACAGGAAAGCAGACTATTATCTAAATGGTGGCCGATTAGGAAACGGGGAGATGCAGCGCGACCTGGGAGTCATGGTACACCAGTCATTGAAAGTAGGCATGCAGGTGCAGCAGGCAGAGAAGAAAGAGAATGGTATGTTGGCTTTCATAGCAAAAGGATTTGAGTATAGGAGCAGGGAGGTTCTACTTCAGTTGTATAGGGTCTTGGTGAGACCACACCTGGAGAATTGCGTACAGTTCTGGTCTCCAAATCTGAGCAAGGACATTATTGCCATAGAGGGAGTGCAGAGAAGGTTCACCAGACTGATTCCTGGGATGTCAGGACTGTCTTATGAAGAAAGACTGGATAGACTTGGTTTATACTCTCTAGAATTTAGGAGATTGAGAGGGGATCTTATAGAAACTTACAAAATTCTTAAGGGGTTGGACAGGCTAGATGCAGGAAGATTGTTCCCGATGTTGGGGTCCAGGACAAGTGGTCACAGCTTAAGGATAAGGGGGAAATCCTTTAGGACCGAGATGAGAAGGACTTTTTTCACACAGAGAGTGGTGAGTCTCTGGAACTCTCTGCCACAGAGGGTAGTTGAGGCCAGTTCATTGGCTATATTTAAGAGGGAGTTAGATGTGGCCCTTGTGGCTAAGGGGATCAGAGGGTATGGAGAGAAGGCAGGTACGGGATACTGAGTTGGATGATCAGTCATGATCATATTGAATGGCGGCGCTGGCTCGAAGGGCACAATGGCCTACTCCTGCACCTAATTTCTATGTTTCTATGTCTATGTTTCTATGTTTCATGTGTTCACGGGTACTTCTTAAATACGCTGATTGCTTCTGTCTCCCTGTTTTGGGAAGAGTCCCATTCCCCCCCCCCCCCCCCCCCCCCCCCCTTCTGCTCTTGCACTGAAACAGGTTTTAATCATCATGAAGGGCGTAGATAAGGTGGGTGATCACAGTCATTTCCCAAGGGTAGGGGAGTCTAAAATTAGAGGTCTCATCTTTAATGTGAAAAGGTAAACATTTAAAGGGGACCTGAGGGATGAGCTTTTCACATAGAAAGTGACGGGCAAACGGAATAAGTTGGCAGAGGGGTTGGTAGAGGCGGGTACAATTACAATGTATAAAGGGCTTTTAGTCTGGTAGATGGATAGAAAAGATTTAGAGGGATAGAAACATAGAAACATAGAAAATAGGTGCAGGAGTAGGCCATTCGGCCCTTCGAGCCTGCACCGCCATTCAATGTGATCATGGCTGATCATCCAACTCAGTATCCCGTACCTGCCTTCTCTCCATACCCCCTGATCCCTTTAGCCACAAGTGCCACATCTAACGCCCTCTTAAATATAGCCAATGAACTGGCCTCAACTACCTTCTGTGGCAGAGAATTCCAGAGACTCACCACTCTCTGTGTAAAGAATGTTTTCCTCATTTCCTAAAGGAATTCCCCCTTATCCTTAGACTGTGACCCCTTGTTCTGGACTCCCCCAACATCGGGAACAATCTTCCAGCATCTAGCTTGTCCAACCCCTTAAGAATTTTGTAGGTTTCTATAAGATCCCCCCTCAATCTTCTAAATTCCATCGAGTACAAACCGAGTCTATCCAATCTTTCCTCATATGAAAGTCCTGACATCCCAGGATATGGACCAAACACAGGAAAATGGGGTTCACTGTTAATTTGGATGGTATAGAGGAGATGGCTGAACAGCCTTTTCCCAAGCTGTTTGACCATGACTGGAATTTTTTTCCTGGAAAATTAGACAGAAAAAAGGTGCAGGAGTAGGCCATTGGGCCCTTCCAGCCAGCACCGCCATTTTATATGATCAGGGCTGATCATCCATAATCAGTACCCCACTCCTGCTTTCCCCCCACATCCCTTGATTCTGTTAGCCCTCGGAGCTACATCTAACTCTCTTTTGAAAACATCCAGTGAATTGGCCTCCACTGCCTTCTGTGGCAGAGAATTCCACACAGATTCACAACTTTCTGGGTGAAAAAGTATTTCCTCATCTCAGTCCTAAATGGCTTACCCTTTATTCTTAAACGGTGACTCCTGGTTCTGCTCTCCCCAACATCAGGAACATGTTTCCTGCATCTAGCCTGTCCAATCCCTTATGAATTTTACATGTTTCTATAAGATCCCCTCTCATCCTTTTACATTCCAGTGAATATAATCCATCCAATCTTTCATCATATTTCAGTCTCTATTATCCTATTGTCTAATTCCTTTCCCATTGCCCCCTCATTTCTGATAAGGGCAATAGATACGCCCTGCTCACTCTGCCTAACCCCCCCATGATTTTATACACCTCAATTCAACCTCTCCTTTGTCCCTTCATTCCAAAGCAAACTATCCCAGTCTGGAACCTCCATCCTCACCACCACTTTTTCAAGCCTTGGAGATGTGGGGAATAGAGCAGCGTAGAGCAGACTGATAGTGGTGCAATCAATGATTTAACAGTTTTAAATGTTACTTACTAGATACATAATAAAGGAAGGCCATTCAGCCCATTAATTCCACGCCCGCAATGCAATCTCATCAACACCCTCTGGCAAACCGCAAAAGTGCAAATCAACACCCTAATGTTATACAATACAATACAATACCATTTATTGTTATTTGAATCTCATTGAGGTTCAAACGAAATTTAGTTTCTGCAGTCATACAAACAAGAAAAGAACCAAGATACAACACAGTTTACACAAACATCCATCACAGTGAATCTCCTCCTTGCTGTGATGGAACGCAAAGTCTTATCTCTCCCCTGCACTCCCCATTCTCCCCCCGATGTCAGAGTCAAAGCCCCCGGCGGGCGATGGTAAATAAGTCCCGTGGCCATTCATGCCGCGCCGGGCGATGCAAGGCCCCGCTCCGGGTCTTGATGTTGGAGCCCCCGGCGGGCCCTCGCAAGTCCCGTGGCCATCAAAGCTGCGCCGGGCGATGTAAGGCCCCGCTCCAGGTCGTCTTCAACCCCGCAACTCGGGCGGGAGAAGTTGCTGCCGCGGGAGCTCCGAAAAGCGGTCTCCCACCAGAGACCCGCGAGCTCCCGGTGTTACCGTCCACCGGCCCGCAGCTGGAGCCTCCGAATCTCCGGGGTCGGGCAGCAGCAGCGTGCCACCACAGATCCCCCCGTTTCAAACTCGGCCAGCTCCACGATGGTGAGTAGTCTGCAGGCTCCGCGACTGGAGCCCCAGGTCCGGTTGGAGGCCGCTCCATGGTGCTAGGACCCGACAGAGGAAAGGTCTTTATCGAATAGTGGCTAAGATTTTGGAACACTGCAGGCAAGAAATTAAAGAAACAAGTGCATATGTGGAAAAGGGGTTGATTTGCACCTCAGGGTCAATTGGCAATAAGGTGCCAGGCTATATCTGGGGGATGTATAAAAAGGTGCCTCAAGGGATAACCAACAGCAATAACTCAAGAAACCAATTTCGCTAGAAGAAGACGACTCAGAGAAGAGTTTATTGCATCAAAGCCTGGTTAGGTTCACAAAGAGCATTAGAATCCAAGTGACACATCTTTGAATTGCTTGAAATTAATCTTCACTTATAATAGCAATGTTACAAAATTTTGAGATTTAAAAAATCAAGTCTGCAATTTATCCCATCAGATAAAGCATAAAAAGAAGTTTAATTTGACACCTAATTCACTTTCATATCTTCAGTATTTAAAAAGTTATGGCCATTTTCATACTCGGAAATTAGTATCTTGTTTCCTATTGATTTTCTATTGACTGTACACAAAAGCTGTGATCGAAGACAGTCAAAAGCCCATAACTTTCTTAAAAATTAAGAGAACTGAAAGAAATTTTCAGTTATTATAGATTGAAGCATTCTGAAACAAATAGGAAACAATCTTACCTGGATGACCTGAAATTAAAGCATATAATTAGTTAGTTACCTAATTGTAGCTAATTACAAAATTCAATTACTAGATCTAAACATCTATCAATTTCTTAAGAAAAGATGAACATTTTTAAATAGCCTAAACGTCCAAATAACATTCACACAAGAATTCACAATATAACATGATTTTTAAATCTCATTGTCATTAATTTATAGGCCAAATGGAAGGAATGTTTAATTCCCGTAAATTAATGGCCATTTAAATCATCTTGCGAGTGAGATTTTCTGGAACGCGATCGATTGGAACGTTGTGGTTGCAGTGAATTTAAACCCCATATCGACAGGAAAAATACTGCCGGTTCGTATGGGGAATAAGTCACCTTCTCGCAACGTGAAATTTTGATTAAAAGTATCCTAAGAAGCACTTTTTAATGAAAAAATAAACAGTGCACCTTGCCCTGTCCCCTACGCGAGGTCCGTCTCGTTGTCGGCGTTCACGGCTTTAGAAGATGATTTTAAATTTACTACAGCAATTAAATTAGCAAGCGCAGTTTAAAAATCACTTCAGAGAACAGCAGTTGAAGCGATTTTTCTTTATCAACTAAATAGCCTGTTCAAGATCGATTTGAATTGGCTTCCGAAATACCGCATTTTAAACCCGCCCCCCTCTCAAAGGCGCCAAAGTTGCGCACACGGGCAGTGACAGAACTGCAGCGCCGCTAAAGGCATGTATTGTAACATACCTACTTATAAATATTGTCGTTCGGCAACCTCATTGTCAATTGTGTTTATCATGTGCTGCATTGAATTCACAACAAATATCCAGCCCCCTGTTTAATTTAGTTTGCTTAGCTCAGTTTAGTTTAGTTTAAGAAGGAACTGCAGATGCTGGAAAATCAAAGGTAGACAAAAGTGCTGGAGAAACTCAGCGGGTGCAGCAGCATCTATGGAGCGAAGGAAATAGGCAACGTTTCGGGCCGAAACGCCACTTATTCCTTCGCTCCATAGATGCTGCTGCACCCGCTGAGTTTCTCCAGTACTTTTGTCTACATTTTAGATTAGTTTAGTTCACTTGAAATTACTTTAGCAATAAAGAATGGAAGCTGGCACCCAGAGGTAACTGTCTTGGATGGTTATAAAAAATTCTCTGACATAAATTGATGAAGGGCATAATAATAATAATAATAATAATGATAATAATACACTTTATAGTCATTGTAAATACATACAATGAAATTTCAGGCGCACTGCCCGAGCAGAGCTCCAACGTATCAGATAAATAAATAACGACAATGAAAACAGCAAAAACTTCAAGAAAAACGTCAAGTCAGGATGTGCAATATTTCATATAGCGTTATAGCAGTACAAAATATTGGCTATGGGGGGTGTGTCTTCATAGCATGCTCACCCATATTTATCCCACATTTTATGGGCCAGGTTGTCTAAACATATATCATACTGCACAGACACAGGCTCTTCAGCTAACCGAGTCTGGACCAAACATCAAACAATCGTTGAGAGTAATCCTTTTTTATGCTTCCAACATTAGCCTCATATCTTCCCCCAGATTCTACCATTCACCTACACTCCAGGGTCAATTTGCAACGGTCAATTAACCTATAGACCTGCAAACCTTTTTTGATGTGAGCAAATGGACATAGGGAGCACATTCCAACTCCACGAGGGCGGGATTGAACCTGGATCTCTGTGGTTGTGAGGCAGCAGCTGCAGCACCACTGCAGCATTGCTGTTTGATTGCTGTGTGCAGATTATCTTCTGTCTGTTCCACATTATAATTGCTCAACTTCAAAGGGTACATTACCGCTGCAATACACATCGGAACATCCTGTATTGAAATCTATTATTTTCTGTTTGCTTTGCACTCTGATTCAGAAGCTGTAGGATGTCAGCGAGGAAAGGATGTGCTTTAAGGGCAATAACAAAGTATTCAAATAATACTGAATTAAATTCAGAATAATTTTATTTTTAAAACTGAATTTGCCCAACATAAGGATCTACTTAATTTTGCCTCTTGATAGTGGCAGGATGCAGACTAGTGGAACTGAAGTGCCTCTCAAGCAGTACTCTTTGTCTCCTGTGATATCACATTGGTTCCAGATTCTTCAATAGCAACTCATGAGCACTTAAAGTGTCATTTTGTGAGCACTTTCTTTGTAACAACCTGGAACCAAAGAATTCTCTGCCTTGGACTCAAACAGCTACTGACTGACAACACGAGTCTTAAATTCCCTCCCAGAACCAATTAAATTGCCAGCAATGTAGCATTTAATTGCACAATTATGAATTCTTAATTGATTGTTTAATTATTAATTATTGCTTTGATCAGCTCTTTCCAAAGATTTGAATAGACAGTCCAGCATTAACAACAGCTAATGATGGAACCACTCAACTCTCATTGAAGAAGGGTCTCGACCCGAAACATCATATAACCATATAACCATATAACAATTACAGCACGGAAACAGGCCATCTCAGCCCTTCAAGTCCGTGCCGAACAACTTTTTTCCCTTAGTCCCACCTGCCTGCACTCATACCATAACCCTCCATACCCTTCTCATCCATATGCCTATCCAATTTATTTTTAAATGATACCAACGAACCTGCCGCCACCACTTCCACTGGAAGCTCATTCCACACCGCCACCACTCTCTGAGTAAAGAAGTTCCCCCTCATGTTACCCCTAAACCTCTGTCCCTTAATTCTAAAGTCATGTCCTCTTGTTTGAATCTTCCCTATTCTCAAAGGGAAAAGCTTGTCCACATCAACTCTGTCTATCCCTCTCATCATTTTAAAGACCTCTATCAAGTCCCCCCTTAACCTTCTGCGCTCCAGAGAATAAAGACCTAACTTATTCAACCTATCTCTGTAACTTAGCTGTTGAAACCCAGGCAACATTCTAGTAAATCTCCTCTGTACCCTCTCTATTTTGTTCACTTCCTTCCTATAATTGGGCAACCAATTCTATTCATCTACTCATCTATTCATTTTCTCCAGAGATGCTGCCTGACCCATTGTGTTACTCCAGCTTTTTTGTATCGCCTTTCAGTCTGAAGTAAGGTCTCGATGCGAAACGTCACATATTCCTTCTCTCCAGAAATGCTGCCTGACCCGCTGAGTTACTCCAGCATTTCGTGCCTAACTCAGGACAACTACTGGAACCCTGGCCAAGACTAGTGGGACTAGTGTAGCTGGGGTATGTTGGATGGTGTGGACAAGTTGGGCCTGTTTCAATACTGTATCAATCTATGACTCTATGACTCAATGATGCTGCCTGACCTGCTGGGTTTTTCCACATTAAAAAAATGCGAGGCCGGGGGAGACAGTCCATGGGGGGGGGGGGGGGTACTCAGCAGGGCTGGTTCAGAGCCGCTATAGCTCTGGGAATGAAGCTGTTCCTGAGTCTGGTAGTGCTGGGCGTAGAAGGCCTTGTAACGTCTGCCGGAAGGGAGTAGATCGAACAGTCCATTACAAGGGTGAGAGGAGTCTTTATGGATGCCGACGGCCTTCCTGAGGCACCGCGTGTGGTAGATGCCCTCCAAGGCTGGTAGCGGTGTCCCAATAATCTGTTGCGCTCTGTGGACGACGCGCTGAAGAGCTCTCCTCTCCGCCTCCGTGCAGCTGAGATACCACACAGAGATGCCATATGTTAGTATGCTCTCTGTGGTGCAGCGGTAGAAGTAATATTTGATTTGTCTGACCTTTGACCACATCTTCATGCTCATTGGAAGGTTGATTTTAAACTCACTTGAGTTAAGTACTGTTGTGATGCTTAATCCAAGACAGAACTATTTGTCTTCATATGTCTTCAGTAAATGAAGCAAAACCAGCAAAAGGATTGATTTTATGTAGCATCTTCTGAAGATATATCAAGTCCTTGACATAACAAGACCTTTTTCTCCATTTTACCGTGAATTACATGTTCACTGGCTGTTAAAAATTTCTAGATCAATTTAATTAAACAATACATCATTTCTGTATTCCCTCTTTGACAATGTTGTTTTCATCAAAGTGCCTGTAAGGATTATGAGGACGTAAAGGGACTAGAGGAATGAGTGGCTCTGTAACATGAAGGCTTCACCTACTGTGTTACGCCCACTAACTCTCCATCTTGGAAAGACCAAAGATTTTGGAGACTGCAGGAATCTTGAGCAAAAAAACAAAGTGGTGGATAAATTTACCATGAGATAAAGTCGGGGAATGGACAGATGGCGTTTCGGGTCACATCCTTCTTCACACTGACAAGGTAGGGTGTAGAATGATAGAAAAGAAAGATGGGCCTAGGGCAAAGCATGGCAAGTGATAAAGATTAAATGTCTAGGAAAGAACTGCAAATGCTGATTTAAAATGGAAAATAGACACAAAATGCTGGAGCTTTTGGTATGCTAGCCTTTATAAATCAGAGCATTGAGTATAGAAGTTGGGATGTAATGTTAAAATTGTACAAGGCATTGGTGAGACCAAATCTGGAGTATGGTGTACAATATATATGGTTATATGGTTAGTAACTCAGCAGGACAGGACTGAAGAAGGGTCTCGACCCAAAACATCACCCATGATCAGTCTGAAGAAGGGTCTCGACCCGAAATGTCACCCGTTCCTTCTCCCCAGAGATGCTGCCTGTATCGTTGAGTTACGCCAGCACTTTGTGTCTGTCCTGGCAAGCAATAGGTGGATACAAGTGAAGGGGGCAGAGTGACATAAAGGTGGAGTCAGTGTTAGACACAGGCTAGAGGTGAACAGGAGACAAAACAACGTCAGATAAGGGAAGAAGAAGAAGAGAGCAATGTAAAGCCCAAGGGAGGGATATCATTAGCAAGGATCAGGCGGGGAAGGAAAAGAGGGGAGTAAAAAGTGATATTTGGGACTTGGGGATGGGAGATGAGCATACAGAGGAGGAGAAAGAGAGTGACTGGGATGATGGGAGATGGTGGAATACATATGTGTGCACTGGGTGGGGTAGTGGTTATGGTGGATGGGAGATGGCTAAATTGTTTATACCAATGTCTTGCATTTTTACAGTGTTTTTCTTTTCACTGTATTGGAGAATTGTGTGTAATTTATGTACAATTTATGTAATTTATGTATAATTTATGTATAATTTATATGTAATTTATGTTTTAGTGCAGTCATGTGCACCAAAGTTATCCACTTTGGTGGCAAAAACATGAGGGTAGACTATTATCTGAATGGTGGCAGATTAGGTAAGGGGGAGATGCAACGAGACCTGGGTGTCATGGTACACCAGTCATTGAAAGTAGGCATGCAGGTGCAGCAGGCAGTGAAGAAAGCAAATGGTATGTTAGCATTCATAGCGAAAGGATTTGAGTATAGGAGCAGGGAGGTTCTACTGCAGTTGTACAGGGTTTTGGTGAGGCCACACCTGGAGTACTGCGTACAGTTTTGGTCTCCAAATCTGAGGAAAGACATCCTTGCCATAGAGGGGGTACAGAGAAGATTCACCAGACTGATTCCTGGGATGTCAGGACTTTCATATGAGGAAAGATTGGATAGACTCGGTTTGTACTCGCTGGAATTTAGAAGATTGAGGGGGGATCTTATAGAAACCTACAAAATTCTTAAGGGGTTGGACAAGCTAGATGCTGGAAGATTGTTCCCGATGTTGGGGGAGTCCAGAACAAGGGGTCACAGTCTAAGGATAAGGGGGAATTCCTTTAGGACCGAAATGAGGAAAACATTCTTTACACAGAGAGTGGTGAGTCTCTGGAATTCTCTGCCACAGAAGGTAGTTGAGGCCAGTTCATTGGCTATATTTAAGAGGGCGTTAGATGTGGCACTTGTGGCTAAAGGGATCAGGGGGTATGGAGAGAAGGCAGGTACGGGATACTGAGTTGGATGATCAGCCATGATCACATTGAATGGCGGTGCAGGCTCGAAGGGCCGAATGGCCTACTCCTGCACCTATTTTCTATGTTTCTATGTTTCTATGTAATGCTGCTGAAAGCAAGTTTTCCATTGTACCTGCATCTCAACACACTTTCCATGCATAATAATAAACCCAATTTGACTTGTGTTGACTTTGATTGCATCGAAGAATCCTCAGTAAAACACATGGTCTAAGTACAAAGTCAAGGAAGAAATATGGTCCAATGATTCTTTATTATCACATGTATCGAGGTACAGTGAAATTCTATTTTGGATACGGTACGGTAAATTATCATTGTACATAACCCTGTTAACCATAACCCTATTATCTAAATGGTGGCCGATTAGGGAAAGGGGAGATGCAGCGCGACCTGGGTGTCATTGTACACCAGTCATTGAAAGTAGGCATGCAGGTGCAGCAGGCAGTGAAGAAAGCGAATGGTATGTTAGCTTTCATAGCAAAAGGATTTGAGTATAGGAGCAGGGAGGTTCTACTTCAGTTGTATAGGGTCTTGGTGAGACCACACCTGGAGTATTGCGTACAGTTCTGGTCTCCAAATCTGAGGAAGGACATTATTGCCATAGAGGGAGTGCAGAGAAGGTTCACCAGACTGATTCCTGGGATGTCAGGACTGTCTTATGAAGAAAGTCTGCATAGGCTCGGTTTATACTCTCTAGAATTTAGGAGATTGAGAGGGGATCTTATAGAAACTTACAAAATTCTTAAGAGGTTGGACAGGCTAGATGTCCAGGCTAGAAGATTGTTCCCGATGTTGGGGAGGTCCAGGACAAGGGGTCACAGCTTAAGGATAAGGGGGAAATCCTTTAGGACCGAGATGAGAAGGACTTTTTTCACACAGAGAGTGGTGGGTGTCTGGAACTCTCTGCCACAGAGGGAAGTTGAGGCCAGTTCATTGGCTATATTTAAGAGGGAGTTAGATGTGGCCCTTGTGGCTAAGGGGATCAGAGGGTATGGAGAGAAGGCAGGTACGGAATACTGAGTTGGTTGATCAGCCATGATCATATTGAATGGCGGTGCAGGCTCGAAGGGCCGAATGGCCTACTCCTGCACCTAATTTCTATGTTTCTATGTTTCCTGGCTCGGAACTCTGAACATTAATATCCCTCCATCTGTTATTTGCACTTTATTAATTTATTAAGTCATGGGTGTATTTACGTATAGAATTGTAGTCAATGCCTTCTATGTTCTGTTGTGCTATGGAAAGAAAGATTTTCATTGTCCTGTCAGGGACACATGACAATAAACTCTTTTGACTTTGACTTTGACTATAAACACAATCTCAGATTAAGTTCCAAGTGTGTAGAAATAGCCCATTGAGACCATATACAAGAGTGGCCAGGTCTGCGTGCCATTTTCAATGTCCAAACTGCAGCTGGCAATGAAGGCCCATTGTGCTGGCTGCAGCCAAATATTAAATTCATCCTAAAATAATGATTAGAAAGTAAAATAAACTGAAGCAACAACAGTCTCACATCTTCCCCCTCTGTCCGTTTATGTGAAGGAGAAATGGAAGAAAAAGTCAATACATTATTTTTATTAATCTGTATAAAATTTCAATAAAATGTGAAGGTTCATATCATTCAGGGTTGGGGGATCAAGATCTAGGGGGTATAGGTTTACAGGGAGAGGGGAAAGATTTAATCGGAACCTGCGAGGCAACTTTTTCACACAGAGGGTGGTGTGAATATAAACCTTGCTGCCAGAGGCAGTGTTTAGACAAGTATAATAAAAAGTTCTTTGGATAGATATGTGGAGTGAAGCAGTTTAGATGGATCAAACGCAGGTAAATGGGATTAGCTTAGATGAGAGCATGAATGAGTTGAACAGAAGGAGCAGTTTTCAACCTCTCCCTGCAGCTAATACCCCTTAATCTTGGCACCGTTCTGGTGAATCTCTTCTGTGCCCTTTCCAAAGCCTCAACTCACTTCCTGTAATGTGTCAACCAACCGTGTAAAGGGGCGACGAGAAATCCCTCAATCCCTTTGATTCCATCCATCCCGCTTCCATTTTCCCTAACTTTACTTTTACTTCAGAGATGCAGTGTAAAAACCGGCCCTTCGGCCCACCAGGTCCATGCCGTCCAGCTTTCACCCCATACACTAACACTATCCTACACACAAGTCAATTAACCTACATACCTGTGCGTCTATGCTGTCTGGGAAGAAACGGTAACAATAGGAAAAAACCCACGCGGTCACAGGGAGAACGTGCAAACTCCATACAGACAGTATCCATAGTCAGAATCGAACCGGGGTCTCTGGCGCAATAAGGCAGCAGTTCTACCGCTGAGCCATTGTGCCTCCCCTGATCATTGAAAACTTGTTTTCTCTCCCCATTTTTAACAACGGGTCTGGGAACTGAGACATTATCTGTTCTTCACGCCACAGATGCTGCCTGACCTGGTGACGGTTTCTATCATTTTCCATATTAACGGTCGACTGAATATAAATACCCCAACAATCCTGAGCGATTTTAACGTGGTTTTAAATCAGGCTTGCTGGACTGAAACGTACCAAATAGTTAAAGGCTTGGATAGAGGGGATGGTGGAGAGGATGTTTCCACAAGTGGGGGAGATGAGGACTAGTCGTAGCCTCAGAATTAAAGGACGTTCCTTTAGGAAGGAGATAAGAAGGAATTTCTTCAGTCAGAGGGTGGTGAATCTGTGAAATTCCTTGCCACAGAAGGCTGTGGAGGCCGTCAATTGATATTTTTAGACAGAGATAGATAGATTCCTGATTAGTACGGGTGTCCGGGGTTATGGGGAGAAGGCAGGACAATGGGGTTAGGAGGGAGAGATAGATCAGCCATGATTGAATGGTGGAGTAGACTTGATGGGCCGAATGGCCTAATTCTGCTCTTATTACTTATGCCCTTATGACGTTATGACTGCTAGTAACTTAACACTGCTGCTTACAATTTCTTCATGCCTTCCTAAATTTTAGTTGTACCAAGTGACCACATAATGTTGCAAGCCACAGGGGTTGGTAATGTAAGGTGCAGGGCTGATGCCACTGGAGATTCGAGACTCTAATAATAGAGGGAATAAGCTGCTTTTGAATCTGGTAGTACTCATTTTCAAGCTTTCAGATCTTTCTGCTTTTTGTATTGACTAGTGTAGATGGGACATGTTGGTCGGTGTGAGCAAGTTGGGCCAAAGGGCCTGCTTCCATACTGTATGACCAAGATTCTGTGCCTCTATTTTCTGTCTGGCAGGAGAGGGGAGAAGAGATAATGATAAGGTACTATAAAAGAGCACAAGAACCCAAGGGCAGAAGTTGGCTACTTACTCCCTCGATCCGTCTGGCTATTTATTGGCACCCTCTTTGAACTGGCCTGGGTCCTAAATCCTCTCCTGCTCCAGTTCCCTGGAGCCCTCAATTCCCTAATCTCTCATAAATCAATGCACCTTCCCTTTATCCAGTAATCCACAACTGTTGGGTAGATAATTCCAGAGATTCACCTCCATCTGAGGTAGGAAATTCTCATGCACACCAAATGTTATCCCTCAATGCTAAACAATACCAGAAAATACTAGGCCAGGACCCTACATCAGAGGGGGTCTGATTAATTTGTTCATCATTATGGGGTTGGACAAGCTAGATGCTGGAAGATTGTTCCCGGTGTTGGGGGAGTCCAGAACAAGGGGCCACAGTCTAAGGATAAGGGGGAATTCCTTTTGGACCGAGATGAGGAAAACATTCTTTACACATTGAGTGGTGAGTCTCTGGAATTCTCTGCCACAGAAGGTCATTGAGGCCAGTTCATTGGCTATATTCAAGGGAGAGTTGGATGTGGCTCTTGTGGCTAAAGGGATCAGGGGGTATGGAGAGAAGGCAGGTACAGGATACTGAGTTGGATGATCAGCCATGATCATATTGAATGGCGGTGCAGGCTCGAAGGGCCGAATGGCCTACTCCTGCAACTATTTTTCTATGTTTCTCGGTTTCTATTATTCTTAACTTCCAGAATTGATTTGAATGGAGGATCTTTGACTGTAACTAAGTTATAGGATCAGAATTAGGCCACTTGGCCCATCAAGTCTACTCCACTATTCAATCATGGCTGATCTATCTTTTCCTCCCAACCCCATTCTCACGTCTTCTCCCCATAACCCCTGACACGCACTAATTAAGAAAGCATCCCCTATTTCCCAGTTTGGCTTTGGACTTCTGGCATCTGCGGAATTTGACTTCAACAATGCTGGAATCTCCAACCAGTGATAGTGACATGCTTGTGGTGGTAGGAGGGGAACCTGCAGGTGGTGGTATGCTCCTATTGCCCTTGTCCAATTCTTGGTGGTAGAAGCTACAGGTTCGGGGGTTAGAAACATAGAAACATAGAAAAATAGGTGCAGGAGTAGGCCATTCGGCCCTTCGAGCCTGCACCGCCATTCAATATGATCATGGCTGATCATCCAACTCAGTATCCCGTATCTGCCTTCTCTCCATACCCCCTGATCCCTTTAGCCACAAGTGCCACATCTAACGCCCTCTTAAATATAGCCAATGAACTGGCCTCAACTACCTTCTGTGGTAGAGAATTCCAGAGACTCACCACTCTCTGTGTAAAGAATGTTTTCCTCATCTCGGTCCTAAAGGAATTCCCCCTTATCCTTAGACTGTGACCACTTGTTCTGGACTCCCCCAACATCGGGAACAATCTTCCAGCATCTAGCTTGTCCAACCCCTTAAGAATTTTGTAAGTTTCTATAAGATCCCCCCTCAATCTTCTAAATTCCAGCGAGTACAAGCCGAGTCTATCCAATCTTTCCTCATATGAAAGTCCTGACATCCCAGGAATCAGGGTTGAAGAGGAGGAAGGCAGTGCGGTTGGAAAGGACTGAACCTCTGGAAGTTTATATTCTCTCTTTGTCTTATGTGTTTAGTGTGCAATTATGTGCATACTTCATACCTGCAATCTGGCTCCATTGTAACTAATAGAGGTGGAGTATAATACACTGAGACTAAGATAATACATGTTCAGTATGGCACAATAGTTAAACGGATCTGCTCCCCTCCGAGCATAACCCATTCACCAGCAATATGAGAGAGAATAGTAAGATTGAACGAGAACTTACCAGTTCGAAGGTTGATCTTTATTTTATGAGGAGTCGAAGTGAGGGATTTCGTGAAGAGCCCGCCGGCGCGCATGCTCGACATACTTCAAAGTAGCGGCGTGGAATCACAGAAACCAACAAAGAAATGACTTCGCATAGTAAGATTGAAGTGACTAAGATTACCAGATGAAGGTGATTGAGGGTTGGGCGAGGAGGGCACGAAATCCCTCACTTCGACTCCTCATAAAATAAAGATCAACCTTCGAACTGGTAAGTTCTCGTTCAATCTTACTATTTCATTTCGGAGTCACGTGAGTGACTTCGTGAAGACTTCAAAGCTTCTGTGATTACACGCCCTGGACCACGTCCATGCTGACACACCACTACCAGGGATGGATGGGAGGAACAAACTTGCTCAATAGTTCATACTGCAAAACAAGAGCAGAGTTATTAATAACAAATCAAAACCCCTCATGCGGGGACATCTCCACGTTCGTGACCTGCATTCAGCACGGCTTCTGTAAACTGTAGAGGAGCAGCAACAGGCTTGTTATAAAAACGCTGGAACACAGCTTCATTAGCCCATCCTGCTGTGGCGAGAATTTTGTCCATGGGCACCTCCATGACCCTCGCCGTTGACGTCGATGCAGCCCTGTTGGAAAGAGACTTGAACACATTAGTGTCGATACCTGACTTACCCAAAACGACTGGAAGCCACATGGATATCGTCTGGACTGTCACTCGATGATGAGGTCTCTTATGAGTGACAAGCAGGTATCGCTCCATTCCTCTGATGCGTGCCGTCACCTTGACATAGTGGCGGATATGTGAGGCTACACATAGCCTAGCATCTGCGGGGTATGCCGGGAACTTCAGCTGCAGCCCTGTGCACCCAGGTCTATGCTGCTTTAGTAGCTCGTCAATGAAAAAGACTACTTCTGTGGGGGTAGACGTCATTCTGTCGACACGAAGTTTGTGTAGTGTCTGTACCCTCTGAGCTGAAGTCAGCGCTAGTAACATCACCAGCTTCATGGTGCGTTGGTCCAGTTGGAGCCCTTCCATGGGTGACCACGTCCTGAGCAGGGTTAATACGTCCCTGACATCCCAGGTGATATTATAGCGTGGTGTAGGCGGATTCATATTGAATATACCCCGCATGAGTCTGGACACTAGCCTGTTGGATCCTACCTCCAAACTGAGGTAGAATGATAGCGCACTTCTGGCGCTGTTGATGGCACTGTAACTTAAGTGTTCATCATGGTGCAACCCCGCGAGGAGTTCCAGGACGTCGGTTGTTGTCACGTCATCGTACGTGATGCGAGAGCGGCTGCAGTAGGCTTCCCACTTCTTAATATGCGAGCGGTATCTTCCCTTGTAGACTCTCGACACGACGCCCCGGTGGTATCCATGGTCCGAGCCGAGAGGCCGTATTGGACTAACGGCCTGTTCAGAACCTGCAAGCCAACAAATTTAAATAGCCATGGCAGGGATGCGGCTCCCCTGAGACAGGGTGAGTAACCAATTGTGGGCAACCCTTCAAAAGGACCCAAGGTTCGTTGAGCATGTCAAAGACCACCGGATACCAAGGCTGTGTGGGCCAGTCGGGTATATTAAGGATGCCCTTGGCAGCATCTGCCTGAATCTTTCCCAATACCCGACTGATGAGGCAAAATGGGGGGAAGGCATAGAAAAACCACTTCCCCCAGTCCAGCGAGAATGCATCTAGCGCTATTGCCCCAGGATCTGGTTCCCATGAAACGTAGGTTGGTACCTGATGGTTCCACCGTGACGCAAAGAGGTCAATGTCCGGTTTACCAAATTTGGCTGTGACTTTAGAAAAGATCTCAGGATGCAACATCCATTCAATGTTGTCATTAAATTTGCGTGACCTGGTGTCCGCCACAGTATTAAGCTCACCTGGCAAATAGGTAGCTGAAATCCAAATGTCTCTTTGAACACACCAGAGCCAAATTGAGTTTGCCAATTTGTCACACGAAACAGGCCTGGTACCACCCATATGGTTTAAATATGCTACTGCTGTGGTGTTGTCTATTTGGAGACGGACATGTGCTCCAACAAGCTTAGAACAATACGCACGAAGTCCGTGGAATGCTGCCAGCAACTCCAAATAGTTAATCCCTTGAGTTAACAACATCGTTGATTCAAGGGTGTCCCATCTGCCACCACAACTAGAGCAATTATTCGTGGATCCCCAACCATTGGAGCTTGCATCAGTTTGCAAATATACCACCGGATTAGCCTCCCTAATAGGCTTGAATGAGTTGCTAATGTGACACACCCACCATTGCAACTCATTTATCGCTTCGGGCGGCAGCTGCATGGACCGATCATAATAACCAGCGTTCTGTTTTAACGCAGCAATTTTAGCTCTTTGCAAATTCTGATAATGCAAAGGTCCATATCGCGCTGCCGAAAACAAAGCTACCAGCTTCCCAATTATTGTAGCTAAGTGCCGAATCGATGGTATATTGGTGCGGATTAAATCTTGACACACCTGGGTAACCTCCTCAATCTTGTTAATTGGAATGGTAACCCTCATGCTTATAGAGTTCACCGTGAACCCTAGGTAATTAATCACCTGGGCAGGGTAGAACTTTGATTTCTCTGGATGGACAATAAACCCCAATTGTTGAAATATATTGACAGCAGCTGCAACACCCTGTTCAGCCAATTCCAGGGTGTGGCCCACAATTAAGACATCATCTAAATAGGCCATACTATATGGTGTCGTTGTCTCAAATAAGCCATAATTGGCTTCACTAATTTAGTGAACAATCTAGGGCTGTGGTGAGCTCATTAGGCAAAGCCTTGTACTGCCAGAGTTGCCCCATCCAGATGAATTTTTAAAACCTTCTGTCACATTTCTGGACGGATACGGAATAATATGCGTCTTTTAAATCGATGCATGCCATAAAACAACCATGAGAAATCAATGATTTGGTTGTTTCATCGTATCCATTTTAAAATGAGAATATGTTACAAAAGTATTCAAACGGGTTAGATCAATAATGACACGACAACTTCCATCCTTCTTAGGTCTGGTGAATATGTTCGAAACAAATTCAACTGGCTCATGCACCACTCTCTTAATGTCTTTTAAACCGATGCATGCCATAAAACAACCATGAGAAATCAATGATTTGGTTGTTTCATCGTATCCATTTTAAAATGAGAATATGTTACAAAAGTATTCAAACGGGTTAGATCAATAATGACACGACAACTTCCATCCTTCTTAGGTCTGGTGAATATGTTCGAAACAAATTCAACTGGCTCATGCACCACTCTCTTAATCACTCCTTTGCTCAAGACTTAACAATTCCTTATAGCCGGCTGCCTGTTCTGCAGCAGATAATTTTAAATGTTCGAGCGGGCATGTGCTGGGATGGAGGAATGTCGCCATTAATAAACTCAATTTTATGCCCCTGAATATTCTGCAACACATACTCGTCACCAGTGAAATTACCTCATGCACCCAAAAAACCACCGAAGGTGACCACCAACATGTGAAGTTAAACAGAGAGAAAAGAGAGAACCAGACCCCCTCACCTCCGTGGTTACCGGCGGTCCTTGACACGCGTGTGTGGACGTGGAGGTGCTGGGTTGGCTTGAGGGCGCTGCGCTTTGTTTTCCACCAGGGTCTCTGCCGACCCTGTCCTACAAAAGACCCCTGGTGCTGGGTCTGATGTTGCTGTCGTTGTGGAGCTTGAGGGTGGGTCCTCGTTGAGGTACTGGCAGACCCTCGTGATCGAATGTATGGAGACTTTGAGCCTGACGGTGTGGGGGCACTCTGAGGGCGCATGATCCCCACCGTTTTGGCTTGCTCGTCAAGCTCTTTGACTCTCTTCGAGAGGTCCTTCCCAAAGAGCTGACGGGGCGGGGGCGGCGGCGGTGGTTTGCACACTCCTGCAAACTTTGGATTGAGCGCTGGGCGGATGCTGGTTTTGCGAAACCCGTTAATTTCGTGCTGGGTCGCGCACAGGAGGGCCAGGGCATCTCCCTGGTCCAAATTCAATTCGTCCCCGTCCACCGACCGCACAAAGGCGGTAATACCGGCCGTGAGGAGCTTCAGGATCCGCTGCAGTTTTACCTCCTGTTGACGGATAGCCGCACTGATGTTGCCCCATATCGGCGTATTGACCACAGGCACGTTGAGGGAGTTGCAATTGGATGGAGCCTTGTGACGGCTCATTGCCTGGATGAGGACTTCTTCCTGCTGCTCCAGGCTGATAGTAGATGTTTGTGAAGACGCCCTGTGCCTGTTGCTGCCCTGCTGTTGTTGACGTTGAAGCAGGAGCTCCAGCAGCCGCTCCATACGGTCAATACGCCCTTCACCCTGAACACTCAGGTGGTCGGAGTCCTCCGGCTCTGAAAAGAAAACCGGGCTCCTGTCATCGGCCCGCACCTCGTCGAGGCCCTGCCGGTGCCGGTAGTTGTCGCTAACAGCCGCCGAGGCGAACTGCGCGATTCCTGCGCGGGCGTGTTCAACCGCCTCCGTTTAGCGGGAGCTGAAGCCGCTGCCACTAAGGGCACTTGCGGCGAGGTGTCGGCACCAGCCGAAGCATGGCTGCCTGGGGCCCGCGCAGTCTTGCCGGCTGCCCACATCGTGGACGTTGCCGACGCATGGTCTTGCCCACCCATCCATGGGGGGCTCGGCGACCGTGACGAGACCCGACTCGACCGACCCGTCCCGGCGTCGAGAGTCGGGGCGTGCCGGCTGGACCTCACAGCCGCCCCGGGTCTTTCCCTGGAACCTGACCGCTCCTCCGTGTCAGGCAATGCCTTAGCCCTGGTAGGGTTAGGCTTCTGGGCTCCTGCCCTTCCCCTTCTCGGAGTGGAACAGGCCGTGCAGCCGCACGCACCCAGCTCGAGGTCGCCAGCGAGCCCGCTGACGACCTGACTGCCATGGCAGGGTCCCCCTGCTCTGGCGGCACACCACACTCCTCCTCGTCGAACTCCTCCGAGCTGTGGTGTGCTGGCGGATCTGGACCTGTAAACACAGGGCTTACCCACATCTCCGCCTGAGTCCCGGCCTGCGATGCAGGTACTGCCGATGGTAAAGGCCCCGGAACTGTTGACCGGCGAACTCGTCCTGACGTCCTCCGGCCCTTGGAACTCCCATCCATGTCCTTGCTGCAAGACAAAACCAACAACAAGGACCACCAACTAAAGGTAGAATACTTACCTCCGTGGCCCCTTCTGAAGGGCTGGCGAGGAGCGCGCTCCACCGCCAGCCGTCGCAGCAACGCGGTACGACGATATGTCGAGCATGCGCGCCGGCGGGCTCTTCACGAAGTCACTCACGTGACTCCGAAATGAAATTATTAAGTGTTTTCTCATTGAAATAGTTCTCTCTCGGAGAATTACGCTGCAAATTACAGCCCAGGATCAGGGCATTCAGCCTACGCTGTCTTTTATTGTGTAAAGAACAGGTTAGGACAGCACTCAAAGTGCACGTAATTATAAACCTGGTGTAGCAAAGCAAAAGCAAAATACTGCCAGAGCTGCAGATCTGAAATAGAAAAGGGAATGTGCATGAATCCTGAGCTGTTCTTTTGCAATGAACGCTGCTCACTTGCTGAATATTTACCAGTTATTTGTTTGTGCGTATTAAAGCAGGAAGGTCACGTTGATCCTCTGTTAAATGAAGGACCTTTGGGTCACAACGGGAGCATTGTGACCATTTCTGGTCACCTCGATATAAATGAGGCGAGGATTCAGAAGAAAGTCACCACACTATTTTTATAGATGAGGATCCTCATCTACAAGGTTAGTCTGGAGAAACTAGAGTTGTTCTACCAGGGATAATTCATAGTATCACATAATTGTACAGAATGGTTCCAATTATACACGATGTTTCTAATGGAAATCAGCCCTTTCAGCCCATCTCATCAGCCCATCAGCCCATGATTCCTGGGATGTCAGGACTTTCATATGAGGAAAGATTGGATAGACTCGGCTTGTACTCGCTGGAATTTAGAAGATTGAGGGGGGATCTTATAGAAACTTACAAAATTCTTAAGCGGTTGGACAAGATAGATGCTGGAAGATTGTTCCCGATGTTGGGGGAGTCCAGAACAAGGGGTCACAGTCTAAGGATAAGGGGGAATTCCTTTAGGACCGAGATGAGGAAAACATTCTTTACACAGAGAGTGGTGAGTCTCTGGAATTCTCTGCCACAGAAGGTAGTTGAGGCCAGTTCATTGGCTATATTTAAGAGGGCATTAGATGTGGCACTTGTGGCTAAAGGGATCAGGGGGTATGGAGAGAAGGCAGGTACGGGATACTGAGTTGGATGATCAGCCATGATCACATTGAATGGCGGTGCAGGCTCGAAGGGCCGAATGGCCTACTCCTGCACCTATTTTTCTATGTTTCTATGTTTCTATCTCATCCACGCCAACCATGATGCCCATCTATCATAATCTCATTTGCCTGCATTAGGTTAATATCCCTCGATGTCTTTCCTAGCCGTGTAACTGTCCAAATAGCACAGCGGTGCAGTGGTGGCGTTGCACCAGAGACCCGGGTGCGATCCTGACTATGCTTGTCTGCATGGAGTTTGTACGTTCTCCCTGTGATCTGCGTGAGTGTTCTCCGGCAGCTCCGGTTTCCTCCCGTAATCCAAAGATGTACAGGTTTGTAGGTTAATTAGTTTGGTATCATTGTAAAATTGTCCCTAGTGTGTGTAGGATTGTGTAAATATTCGGGGATTGTTGGTCCACGCGGACTCTGGGCCGAAGGACTTGTTTCCACGATGTACCACTAAACTAAACTAAACTACTGTAAATGCATATTAAGCGTTGGAATTGTATCTGCATCAACCCCTTCTTCTGGCCGCACATTCTACATAAGTAGTACTTTATGTGTGAAAAAACTTGTCCATGGGGTCTCATTGTAATTGTTCCCCTCTCATCTTAAACCTGTGCCTTCTACTTCAAGAATCCACAACCCTGACAAAAGACTCTGACCACCTATTCTATCAATGGCCCTTATTATTATATAAGGCTCTGCAAGGCCATCCCTCAGCCTCCTACATTCCAGTGCGAATAAATCCAAACTGTCCAATCGTTCCTTACAACTACAGCCCCTCCATTCTAGGCAATGTCCTGGTGAATCTCTTCTGCACTCTCTCTGATGCCACACCCTCACAGTGTTGTGGTGACTGAATATGTGCAACCCAGTCCAAATGCAGACTAGGTTCCGAAGAAGGGTCTCACCCCGAAACATCACACATCCATGTTACCAGGGATGCTGCCTGACCCGCTGAGTTACTGCAGCCTTTTGTGTCTTTCCTTGGTAAACTAGCATCCAAAGTTCCTTGTTTCTGCAAAACTGTGACATAACATCCCAGCTCTTACACTTACTGCCATGGCCTGTGACTGAAGGGTTTGAGGGAGATGGGAAATTAAAATCACCAGATTGAATATGGAAGTTATATTGCGGTTGTTCAGGACATTGGCAAGGCCACACTTACGCTCGGTTTTTGTCACCCTGCTATAGGCAGGATGACATGAAGCTGGAAACAGAGCAGAAAAGATCTACAAGGATGTTGCCAGGACGATTGGGTTCTCGGGAGAGGTTGGGTTGGCTGGGCCGCTAGTCCTTGCAACAAAAGAGATTAAGGGGTGATGTTGGAAAGGTACATAAAATCATGAGGGACATAGATAGGCTGAGGGAACACAGTGTTTTTCCCAGGGTTAGGGAATCGTGAACTAGAGGACATAGGTTTAAGGCGAGAGGAGAACATTTTAACAGGAACCTGAAGGGTGCCTTTGTTACACAAAAGATGGTGGGGACATGGAAGGAGATGCCAGAGGAAATGGTTGAGGAAAGTACAATAACAGCATTCAAAAAGCATTTTTACAGATATATGGATAGGAAATGTTTGGAGGGCTAAAGGTTAAACATGGTGTAGATTGGCATCTTCTTGTAGTGTGGCGACGGAAGCGGCTTGGAGGATATGGTTAAATGTGGGCAAATGGGAGTAGCATATATTGGCATGGACAAGTTGGCCAGAAGGGCCTGTTTCCGTGCTGTATGTCTCAATTATTTTATGACTTGCACCAACATGGAGTTGTTTCCTAATTGTGTTATGCACTAATGTTTTCATTTACCACAGCCTTGTACTTTTCATCATCTTGCGGAATGTATGTGTAATTCATGTGTAATTTATGTTTTAGTGTGTTTGGCTGAGTCTATGTGCCTGTGATGCTGTTTGAAAGCAATATTTTTATTGCACTTGTATCTCATCGCACTTGTGCATGGGTCAATAAACCCGACTCGATTTGTAATTGGAAAGAAGCAAGCAGATGGGAGAGAATTGATCCACAATTAGCTGCTATGGACTGAATGGGCCAAATGGACTCCACTGTGCCCTGCTACAATTCTGTGACTCTGTATTAGTGTGTCGTATTCAGAGATCTGTAGTGATCTGAGTAGATCTTGGTTCTTGGTTACTTGGTCCTCCAAAATATTCCAACTGGAATTTAAACTGGAGGTGGTGAAGGGAGGGGTTTAGCCAGAGAGGGTTATTGGGAAGAAAGTGCCACTTTATCTTTACCACTTTAAATTTAGTTGATCTGAGTTCAAATCTCATTACTGGTGGATTAAAAAGCTAGTAACAGAACTAGTGACCGTGAAACTCTCTGGTGGCCCTCTCGTGACTCATTAACATCCATTAGGTGAGGATGATACTGCTCCAAGTGTTGTTAGAAGGTGAGACAGGAAAGCAATGTTCACTGGAGTGTGAGTATGCATGTACATTAATCAGACAAAGTCGACATGTGCATACACCTGGCAATTAATATCGCCATTAAGGGGTTAAGAGGATGGATTAAGAGTAAGAAATGAACCGCTTGAGGATCTCAGATGGTTTGACAGCATTTGTAGATCGAAGTGAACTTGACATTTCAGGTCAAGACCCTTGAGTTGTTCCAGCAGCATGTTTTATTCTTGCTCAAGATTCCACAGTCCGCAGTCTCTTGTGTCTGAATTAAAACTAAGGAAGTTTTACCACGATTGTAAGATCATAGTCAAAATTCTTTGCGTAGTCTAATCTCTTTACCCGAGTGAATATAAACTTAAGTAAGGATTCAGATCAGATTCAGATTCAGATTCAGATTCAATTTTAATTGTCATTGTCAGTGTACAGTACAGAGACAACGAAATGCATTTAGCATCTCCCTGGAAGAGCGACACAGCAAATGATTTGAATAAATAAATAAAGGAGATGTGCAAACACAGCTTCCAGGATTAAAAGGTTGCCCGAGGTCAGATTAAGAGGTCAGATCAGGTTGATATGACTCATGAGCGAGAGACAATCTCACCAACACATGGAAGACTTAAGGTGACCAGAAGCTAAACAAATGCAGAAAAGAACACAGAGTGACTCAGCAGGTCAGGCAGCTTCGACAGAGAACATGGACAGGCAACGTTTTGAGTTGAAACCCTTCGTCAGACTGTGTGTAGGGTGGGGGGGGGGGGGGGGGGGGGGGTTGGAGGAGGATGAAAGCTGGAAAAGGTGGGCAAGACAAACTATGGCAGGAAGTAGGTCGACATATGCAAGAGGGATTTTTGAAAGGCAGATTGTTGGAATAATGTAACAGGAGGATGGGTGGAGGGGGAAATGGGTGGGAATGTAGGTGGGGTATAGGGGAGGGAAAGGGGGGAAGGGGGAGGGGGGGGGAAATGGAGTGGGAAGGTTAGGTGGGGGGGTTGGTTAGAGGATACCTAAAATTGAAGAATTCAATGTTCACACCATTGGGTTATAAGCTACCCAAGCAGAATATAAGGTGATGTTCCTCCAGCATGAATGTGGCCTCACTCTGACAATGGATGAGGCCTACCACAGGAAGGTGAGTGTGGGAATGGGAAGGGGAGTTAAAATAGTTAGCAACCGAAAATTCCAATAGGCTTAGTTTTAGTTTCGGGATACAGCGCGGAAACAGGCCCTTCGGCCCACTAAGTCCGTACCGACCAGTGATCCCCGCACATCCCCCCACTATCCTACTCACGCTAGGAGCAATTTAGAGTCTTCTTCATATCAAGTCCGCACACAAGATTAGAAGTTTTTCAGCCGGAGCTGAACACACTTCTCGGCATCTGCATACAACGGTGTCTGCCCTGTCGCCTCTTGTGCTTCATGTCAGTGGTGGTGAAAAGATTGGTGGAAGCAGGGGATGCGACGTGAATGCTCTTTCCTTGACCCCAATTTACACTTATACCAAGCCAGTTAACCTACAAACCTGTACATCTTTGGAGTGTGAGAACGGACAAACCCCGTACAGACAGCACCCGTAGTCGGGATCGAACCCGGGTCTCCGGCACTGCAAGCGCTGCAAGGCAGCAACCCTACTGCTGCGCCACATTGCTACCCTGCCAGCCTTGGCAGACCAAGCGCAAGTGTTCAGTGAAATGGGCGCTCAGTCTACGCTTGGTCTCTCCAATGTAAAGAATCAGAAATATACATTAATGATCTGGATGAGGGAATTGAAGGCAATATCTCCAAGTTTGCGGGTGACACTAAGCTGGGGGGCAATGTTAGCTGTGGGGAGGATCTAGGAGACTGCAAGGTGACTTGGATAGGCTGGGTGAGTGGGCAAATGTTTGGCAGATGCAGTATAATGTGGATAAATGTGAGGTGGCAAAAATAGGAAAGCAGGCTATTATCTAAATGGTGGTCGATTAGGAAAAGGGGAGATGCAGCGAGACCTGGGTGTCATGGTACACCAGTCATTGAAAGTAGGCATGCAGGTGCAGCAGGCAGTGAAGAAAGCGAATGGTATGTTAGCTTTCATAGCAAAAGGATTTGAGTATAGGAGCAGGGAGGTTCTACTTCAGTTGTATAGGGTCTTGGTGAGACCACACCTGGAGTATTGCGTACAGTTCTGGTCTCCAAATCTGAGGAAGGACATTATTGCCATAGAGGGAGTGCAGAGAAGGTTCACCAGACTGATTCCTGGGATGTCAGGACTGTCTTATGAAGAAAGACTGGATAGACTCGGTTTATACCCTCTAGAATTTAGGAGATTGAAAGGGGATCTTATAGAAACGTACAAAATTCTTAAGGGGTTGGACAGGCTAGATGCAGGAAGATTGTTCCCGATGTTGGGGAGGTCCAGGACAAGTGGTCATGGCTTAAGGATAACCATAACCATATAACCATATAACAATTACAGCACGGAAACAGGCCTTCTCGGCCCTTCCAGTCCGTGTCGACTATTTATTTTCCCCTAGTCCCATCTACCAGCACTCAGACCATACCCCTCCATTCCCTTCCCGTCCAAGGGGGAAATCCTTTAGGACCGAGATGAGAAGGACTTTTTTCACACAGATAGTGGTGGGTCTCTGGAACTCTCTGCCACAGAGGGTAATTGAGGCCAGTTCATTAGCTATATTTAAGCGTTAGATGTGTGGCTAAGGGGATCAGAGGGTATGGAGAGAAGGCAGGTACGGGATACTGAGTTGGATGATCAGCCATGATCATATTGAATGGCGGTGCAGGCTCGAAGGGCCGAATGGCCTACTCCTGCACCTAATTTTTATGTTTATGTTTCTAAGAAGGCCACATCCGGAAAACCAGATGTCATAAAGGAGGTTAGAGGAGGTGCTAATGTATCTGGTCTCACCTGAAAGGACTGCTTGGCTTGCTGGATGGAGGCGAAGGAGGAGGTAAAGGTACAGGTGTTACATCTCCTGCAATTGCAGGGAAAGTACCTGAGGATTGGGCGGTTTGGGTGGGAATGGATGAGTGAACCAAAGATGAGGAGTGGTCTCTACAGAAGGCGGAAATGGGTGGGGATTAAAATATGTGATTAGTAGTGGGATCACGTTGGAGGTGCCGGAAATGTGGAAGTATAATATGTTGGATGTGGTGGCTGGTGGGGTAAAAGGTGAGGACCAGGGGAACTCTATCCCTGTTTTGTCTAGGGGGAGGGGGAGCAAGAGCAGAACTACGGGACACATTGGAGACATGGATGAGGGATCTATCTATCACAGAAAGGGGGGAACCATCTTTGATATCCTAGAATGGAAAGTCTCATCTTGGGAGCAAATGTGACGGAGGCAATGGAATTGGGAGTAGGCAACGGTGTCTTTGCAAGAAGCAGGGTGGGAGTAACCCTATCAGATAACTATGGTAGTCCAGATAGCTATGGCAGTCAGTTGGTTTATAGAAGTCTTTAGTCGATAGCCTGTCTTCTGCGATGGAGGCAGTGAGATCAAGAAAGTGACGAGAATCCTCAGAGATAGTCTAGGTGGATTTGAGGGCAGTGTGAAAGTTAGTGGTGAAGTTAATGAAATCCTCAAGTTCTGCACAGCATGTGTTTTCAAATAATCTATTTGAATACGGGTCAATAACTGGAAAAAAAGCTCATCTTAAAATTCTGGAAAAATGCTCCCATACCAACTGTAAATATGTGGATTTCAACTATGTTTGAAACACTACATCTGGAGATATGAGACTCCGCCCGGCAGGAAAATCAGATCGCTTTTATAAGACATGGTCTGCATTTATAGATCTACTATAAAGGATAGGGTGCAGGAGTACCTCAAAAAGGTACCAGCGTTGGGTCTTGATAAAGGGGGATGAAAAACTGCCGAGTCATGTAAATTCCTTTTGCATGATATTTATAATAAAGTAACTGTCTTTTCCTTTTTTCTTCTTTCTTTCTCTTTTTTTAGGGTCTATCTCTTAATCTCCTTTTTCTAATTCCTCAACTAAGGGCTCTCTCTTCTTTCCCTTCGTCACGCTTCTTCACATTCACAATTCTCTCTCACTTTCTCTACTTACTCTGTTTCTATTCCTTTTTTTAATAGCCTTAAAAACTAAGGGGTACAATGATTGTAATAATATATACGGGACGTACGCTGATGTAATTCACTGTACCTCTAATAAGTAAAAATATTATAATAAAATAAAAGTTCTGCATGGTTGCAGAAGGCAGCTGTTTCTGCATTGGTGCAGAAGGCAGCTGTTTCTGCATTGGCGCAGAAGGCAGCTGTTTCTGCATTGGTGCAAAAGACAGCTGTTTCTGCATTGGTGCAGGAAGCAGCTCATTTTGCGTTGGTGCAGGTTGCAGCAACTTTCTGCACGGGTGCAGCTGGAAATCTGAAATGATACAAAGAATGCTGGATGTAATCAGCAGACTGGGCAAAAACTGTGAAGATCATTGGCCTGAAAGGAGAGGAACACCCCTCCAACAATGGTGTGGATGTGCAGTTTACCAGGGAGTGCAAATACTGTGGCGTGTACCTGGACAGTAACCTGGACTGGTCAAAGAACACTAAGGCCCTGTACAAGAAGGGGCAGAGCCAGCTGTGCATTTTGTAAGGCTCCGCTCCTTCAACATCTGCAGTAAGATGCTGCAGATGTTCTACCAATTGGTGGTAGCCAGTGCCATCATCTTCGGTGTCAGGGGCAGCAGGGCAAAGGCCTCGGATGCCGATCAGATTAGCAAACTCATCAGGAAGGTTGGCTCCATCCTGAGCGGTGGAGTTGGATTCATGCAAGGTGGTATTGGAGGCGAGGACGCTCCTCAAACTGCGGAGCATCGTGGACAAGACAGCTCACCCCCTCCATGACACACTGGTCAACCTGAGGAGCACCTTCAGCAACAGACTGGTTCCACCAAGATGCAGCACAGAACGCCACAGGAGATCCTTCTTCCCTGTGGCTATCAAACTGTACAACTCCTTCCCCTTCTGTCGTGGGGTAGACTGACTCCCCCCCCCCCAATCTTTGCACATCCACAATGCTTTCCACTCGTAACTTTAATTTAATGCTTCATGTATTTTGTGCTTTTGGCAGATCAATTTCCCTCCTGTGATAAAAAAAGTGCTATCATATCATATCGTATCGTTTGACTCTGTTCCACAAATCCTAGTTGCTGCCTGACCTGATAAGTAAATCCAGGGACATTTCGTTTTTAATTTAAGTTTCTATCTTAACACAGAGTCATCTCTATCCTCCCCTTTCCCGTGAGTTCCCTCCAGGAATGATTCAAGCATTTACACCATCAACGCAGAACTTAATTAAAAGTAAACATTACTTTCATCCATTGTGCAGGGGTGCGCGTGGTGGCGTACAATTTCTCTTTTTTCATTAAAATTAGTCTTATTAACAGAAGGAGAGAACACTATCAGAAAATTAGCTGTCGTTAGAAAGAACGCAAATGATTGTGTCCTCATGCCTAATTTAATTTCCTGGAGAATCTGGATATAAAGATGTACTCCCTTCAAACTGGCAAGGGTCAGGGGAATGTAATTAAAAGCTGATGGATGTCAATGAGTTTCTTTTTTATTAAAGAACAGGAAATTTGAGAAGACTAATTGGCTGAGAAGCCACATAAGGGGCACTAATCCGAGGAAATGCAGCGAGATGATGTCCAACCATTTCTTGCTTCATGTAGAAAAGACATTTGGACAGACGCTTGGATAGAAAAGGTTGAGAGGGATATAGGCCAAACACAGGCAGATGGGACTAGGTAGGTTGGGCAACGTCTTCAGCATGGACCAGTTGCGTTGAAGGGCCTGTTTCCGTGCTGTGACTCTGCGACTCTACATTAAACCGCCTGAATCAGTAGCCATGGATTCAGACTGAGAAAATGATGCAGCATTGAAACTAATAAAATAATCTGTTTCCAGCCCTATGGTCAAAGTCCAGTCAAAAGAGTTTATTGTCATGTGTCCCTGACAGGACAATGAAATTCTTTCTTTGCATAGCACAACAGAACATAGAAGGCATTGACTACAATTATATACGTAAATACACACGGGAATTAATAAATTAGTAAAGTGCAAATAACAGATGGAGGGATATTAATGTTCAGAGTTCCGAGCCAGGTTTAATAGCCTGATGGCTGTGGGGAAGTAGCTATTCCTAAACCGGGTTGTTGCAGTCTTCAGGCTCCTGTACCTTCTACCCGATGGTAGCAGGGAGATGAGTGTGTGGCCAGGGTGGTGTGGGTCCTTGATGATGCTGCCAGCCTTTTTGAGGCAGCGACTGTGATAAATCCCCTCGATGGAAGGAAGGTCAGAGCCGATGATGGACTGGGCAGTGTTTACTACTTTTTGTAGTCTTTTCCTCTCCAGGGCGCTCAAGTTGCCGAACCAAGCCACGATGCAACCGGTCAGCAAGCTCTCCTGTACACCTGTAGAAGTTAGAGAGATTCCTCCTTGACAGACCAACTCTCCGTAATCTGGTTGAGCTATCCAGTTGATCTCATCCACTTCCTCTTTATGCGCACTCTCCAAATACTTTCCCTTCTACTAATTATCTAATATTTATTGGCATTTGCAAGAATGAGAAATAAGTGTAGTGCAACTTATAACATTCTGTGGGAGTCAAGAGGATAGATTTTTAGTGGGCGGTTCTTCCTGTATGTAGATACTTGGTGTATGTGATGGGTGTAGATTTTGTTGCATGGCCGATGAATACTAAACACAAGCTATTGGTGGAGTTTCTCCCAATTGTGGGCTGGAATCTTGGACAGTGAATTGGGAGGAATGAATTAATGGGGATGCAAATGTTAAAGTACACCTTCCTCTCAAATGTGCTGGGTGGGGAGATGATGGCCATCCACGTTTGTGCTCGGGGGGGGGTGTAGTTGGGTTTGTGTTGCAATGCCTTGGTTCGGTAAAGATGGTGGCGCACGGTGTAACCAGTGTGTCTCTGTGGACTTCTCTCCCCACCTTTCCGACAAAATCTCACTTAAACAATCAGCATTTTCCATCGCCTGACCCCCGCCCGTTGCCTCGGCAACCTCCTGCTTCAAGACAAGCTATGACGGCCAGTCGGTTCCTGACGTGGAGAATGGTGAAATTCCGGGATTCACTGCTCCAGAGAGCGTTGTAGAAGCAGCATCATTAGATATATTTAAAGTGGAGGTGGATAAACTTTGGAAAGATCAGGGAAATGAGGGCCCTAGGATTCTGGCACAGAGAAGGTTCAAAACTGGGCAAATTGAATAGTGAGGTGGGATTGAAGGCCTAAGTCTCATACCTCCCAGTGTTTGACTTCTCATGCTCGATCATTTATGAAGCTCATAGCTGTTCTAATCATGACTGGAAGGGTCTTGACCCGAAACTTCCTTTTCTCCAGAGATCAGATTCAGATTCAATTTTAATTGTCATTGTCAGTGTACAGTACAGAGACAACGAAATGCATTTAGCATCTCCCTGGAAGAGCGACACAGCAAATGATTTGAATAAATAATAATAAGTGTCCGGGGGGGGGGGGGGGGGTGATTGGCAGTCACCGAGGTACGTTGTTGAGTAGCGTGACAGCCGCCGGAAAGAAGCTGTTCCTGGACCTGCTGGTTCGGCAACGGAGAGACCTGTAGCGCCTCCCGGATGGTAGGAGGGTAAACAGTCCATGGTTGGGGTGAGAGAGGTCCTTGGCGATGCTGAGCGCCCTCCGCAGACAACGCTTGCTTTGGACAGACTCAATGGAGGGGAGCGAGGAACCGGTGATGCGTTGGGCAATTTTCACCACCCTCTGCAATGCCTTCCGGTCGGAGACAGAGCAGTTGCCATACCAAACTGTGATGCAGTTGGTAAGGATGCTCTCGATGGTGCAGCGGTAGAAGTTCACCAGGATCTGAGCAGACAGATGGACCTTCTTCAGTCTCCTCAGGAAGAAGAGACGCTGGTGAGCCTTCTTGATCAGAGTTGAGGTATTGTGGGTCCAAGAGAGGTCGTCGGAGAGGTTGACTCCCAGGAACCTGAAGCTAGAAACACGTTCCACCTCCGTACCGTTAATGTGGATGGGGGTGTGCGTGCCGCCCCTGGACTTCCTGAAGATGCTGTCTGACCCACGAAGTTACTCCAGCTTTTTGTGTCCAGCTTCCTCTTTTCTGCCTTTTCTTCATAACCTGTGATTTCCCACACTATCTTACTATCTGCACACCAGAAGATTACCAAAACTCACAAACTCCACGAGAAGAAGAAATACTTCCTCTCCATCTTAAATCTGTAATTTTTTCTTTTTCTTTGTTACGTTTTTTTATTAGTTAGAAGCAATTACATAATTTTTAAAAAAGGATACGTGTTCATTGTTGACATAATAAAAATCATTTTGTTCTTTGTCTTGCGGGCCTGGTGGACGGCAACATCGGAGGCCTGGATCTCCTCAGCGCAGAGGGAGAACAAGGAGGGAAGAAGACAGAGACTCTAAGACTTTTGCCTTCCACCACAGTGAGGAGGTGTTTGGTGAACTCACTGTGGTGGATGTTAATTTTGTGTTTATTGTGTGGTTTTTGTTATTTTTATATATGTATGACTGCAGGCACGAAATTTCGTTCAGACCGAAAGGGCTGAATGACAATAAAGGCTATTCATTCATTCATTCATTCATTCAGGCTATTCATTCATTCATAATCAGTATTATTTATGTTAATCCTTGCTTAATAATTGTGCTTCTATATTATTATTTTTTTCCATTTTTTATAAAGGTAGAAAATAGTGGAAAAAGATTAAACAAAAAAATATATATACATATATATATATATTTATTAGAATGCTCTAATGTAGAATACTCCATTCTTTCCCAACTTTTTATATAGATATATATATAAAGTTGGGAAAGAATGGAATATTCTACAGATTTTACATCATTGGAGATATATCCGCGTTTTATGAAATGTACTACTTCATCTATTCTTCGATTCCGGTTTCAGTCGGGTTCTCGTGCCGAACCAGTTTGCCCCTTCAAATCTTCAATAAATGGGGACCATATTTTTTTAAATAGTTCTTGTTTGTCCATTAAGACAAATCTTATTCTTTCCAAATATAGGGTCTCCGACATTTCTGTGGTCCACATTTTAATTGTGGGGGTTATAGAGCCTTTCCAAAATTTTAATATTAATTTTTTCCCAATTATTAAACTATAATCAATAACAATTCTTTGATTCGAAGTAATGAATTGATTTGGTTCCGTTATTCCTAATATTATTAATTTTCAGTCAGGAGCCAGTTCGGTATTGACGTCTTCTGAGATTATCTGTAATTTTGAAATTACTTCCCTGAGCTCTATAATCCTCCAACAGGGGAAACGTCCTCTCAGTATCTCCCCTTTCTACTCATTCAGAACATCTGTACATCTTCAAGGGTTATAGGGTTGATCACCTTATTTATTCCCAGTAACCTCCTTTGAACTATCCCCGGTGTAAGTATATTAAATAAAGAGCCTCGGTTGTCAGAACTTCTAAAAGATGTTACAGCTGAGGTCCGTGCTGCTTTTCAAATTGGAGGATTAATATTCAGGAAAGATTTTTCAAATCTTTTTCACCAATTTTATTACTGGTGTATCTTATACCTTGATGAACAAATTATGAGTCAGGGACAATGCATGTAATCGTGTTAATCTGCCTCGCTAAAAATATTTCTAATTAGCATAATTAAGTCATAAATGTTTCTGCTCTAGATCCCTAGTCAGAAAGCTCAAGGAAAAAGCTGATCTTCAGTTTGCTCTAATTTGATTGTGAATGCTAATTGAAATCTAGCTACGTTTCAGAGAATGCCCTGCAGTTATAATGAGAGTTATTCCATATATAGAAACATAGAAAATAGGTGCAAGAGTAGGCCATTCGGCCCTTCGAGCCTGCACCGCCATTCAATATGATCATGGCTGATCATCCAACTCAGTATCCTGTACCTGCCTTCTCTCCATACCCCCTTGATCCCTTTAGCCACAAGGACCACATCTAACTCCCTCTTAAATATAGCCAACGAACTGGCCTCAACTACCTTCTGTGGCAGAGAATTCCAGAGACTCACCACCCTCTGTGTCAAAAAATGTTTTCCTCATCTCGGTCCTAAAGGAATTCCTCCTTATCCTTAAGCTGTGACCCCTTGTCCTGGACCTCCCCAACATCGGGAACAATCTTCCTGCATCTAGCCTGTCCAACCCCTTAAGAATGTTGTAAGTTTCTATAAGATCCCCCCTCAATCTTCTAAATTCTTTTCTTTTTTTCTCTCTTTTTTTGTATGGCTTTGTAAATATTTGATTAGTGTATAAATGTAAATAATTTGGTGTGCATATAGCTGCTGGTGTACATATGGTGTACATATAGCTGCTAAATTTGTATAAGATAATTATACGCAGTTGAATAAGGGATGGGAATTAATAAGCTTTGGATTCTTCCTGCTCCTTTTCGGACACATCCGATTTCATTTATTTATAGATACAGTTTATAAATATTATTGTTTTGTTTTTTGTATGGCGTTTCACACTTGCTTTTTATTATTTTATTCTGTTCGAAATAAATAAATAAATAAATAAATTCTAGCAAGTACAAGCCGAGTCTATCCAGTCTTTCCTCATATGAAAGTCCTGCCATCCCAGGAATCAGTCTGGTGAACCTTCTCTGTACCCCCCTATGGCAAGAATGTCTTTCCTCAGATTTGGAGACCAGAACTGTACACAATACTCCAGGTGTGGTGTCACCAAAACCCTGTACAACTGCAGTAGAACCTCCCTGCTCCTATACTGAAATCCTTTTGCTATGAATGCCAACATACCATTCGCTTTCTTCACTGCCTGCTGCACCTGCATGCCTACTTTCAATGACTGGTGTACCATGTCAGATTCAGATTCAGATTCAGATTCAATTTTAATTTTTAAAAAAGGATACGTGTTCATTGTTGACATAATAAAAATCATTTTGTTCTTTGTCTTGCGGGCCTGGTGGACGGCAACATCGGAGGCCTGGATCTCCTCAGCGCAGAGGGAGAACAAGGAGGGAAGAAGACAGAGACTCTAAGACTTTTGCCTTCCACCACAGTGAGGAGGTGTTTGGTGAACTCACTGTGGTGGATGTTAATTTTGTGTTTATTGTGTGGTTTTTGTTATTTTTATATATGTATGACTGCAGGCACGAAATTTCGTTCAGACCGAAAGGGCTGAATGACAATAAAGGCTATTCATTCATTCATTCATTCATTCAGGCTATTCATTCATTCATAATCAGTATTATTTATGTTAATCCTTGCTTAATAATTGTGCTTCTATATTATTATTTTTTTCCATTTTTTATAAAGGTAGAAAATAGTGGAAAAAGATTAAACAAAAAAATATATATACATATATATATATATTTATTAGAATGCTCTAATGTAGAATACTCCATTCTTTCCCAACTTTTTATATAGATATATATATAAAGTTGGGAAAGAATGGAATATTCTACAGATTTTACATCATTGGAGATATATCCGCGTTTTATGAAATGTACTACTTCATCTATTCTTCGATTCCGGTTTCAGTCGGGTTCTCGTGCCGAACCAGTTTGCCCCTTCAAATCTTCAATAAATGGGGACCATATTTTTTTAAATAGTTCTTGTTTGTCCATTAAGACAAATCTTATTCTTTCCAAATATAGGGTCTCCGACATTTCTGTGGTCCACATTTTAATTGTGGGGGTTATAGAGCCTTTCCAAAATTTTAATATTAATTTTTTCCCAATTATTAAACTATAATCAATAACAATTCTTTGATTCGAAGTAATGAATTGATTTGGTTCCGTTATTCCTAATATTATTAATTTTCAGTCAGGAGCCAGTTCGGTATTGACGTCTTCTGAGATTATCTGTAATTTTGAAATTACTTCCCTGAGCTCTATAATCCTCCAACAGGGGAAACGTCCTCTCAGTATCTCCCCTTTCTACTCATTCAGAACATCTGTACATCTTCAAGGGTTATAGGGTTGATCACCTTATTTATTCCCAGTAACCTCCTTTGAACTATCCCCGGTGTAAGTATATTAAATAAAGAGCCTCGGTTGTCAGAACTTCTAAAAGATGTTACAGCTGAGGTCCGTGCTGCTTTTCAAATTGGAGGATTAATATTCAGGAAAGATTTTTCAAATCTTTTTCACCAATTTTATTACTGGTGTATCTTATACCTTGATGAACAAATTATGAGTCAGGGACAATGCATGTAATCGTGTTAATCTGCCTCGCTAAAAATATTTCTAATTAGCATAATTAAGTCATAAATGTTTCTGCTCTAGATCCCTAGTCAGAAAGCTCAAGGAAAAAGCTGATCTTCAGTTTGCTCTAATTTGATTGTGAATGCTAATTGAAATCTAGCTACGTTTCAGAGAATGCCCTGCAGTTATAATGAGAGTTATTCCATATATAGAAACATAGAAAATAGGTGCAAGAGTAGGCCATTCGGCCCTTCGAGCCTGCACCGCCATTCAATATGATCATGGCTGATCATCCAACTCAGTATCCTGTACCTGCCTTCTCTCCATACCCCCTTGATCCCTTTAGCCACAAGGACCACATCTAACTCCCTCTTAAATATAGCCAACGAACTGGCCTCAACTACCTTCTGTGGCAGAGAATTCCAGAGACTCACCACCCTCTGTGTCAAAAAATGTTTTCCTCATCTCGGTCCTAAAGGAATTCCTCCTTATCCTTAAGCTGTGACCCCTTGTCCTGGACCTCCCCAACATCGGGAACAATCTTCCTGCATCTAGCCTGTCCAACCCCTTAAGAATGTTGTAAGTTTCTATAAGATCCCCCCTCAATCTTCTAAATTCTTTTCTTTTTTTCTCTCTTTTTTTGTATGGCTTTGTAAATATTTGATTAGTGTATAAATGTAAATAATTTGGTGTGCATATAGCTGCTGGTGTACATATGGTGTACATATAGCTGCTAAATTTGTATAAGATAATTATACGCAGTTGAATAAGGGATGGGAATTAATAAGCTTTGGATTCTTCCTGCTCCTTTTCGGACACATCCGATTTCATTTATTTATAGATACAGTTTATAAATATTATTGTTTTGTTTTTTGTATGGCGTTTCACACTTGCTTTTTATTATTTTATTCTGTTCGAAATAAATAAATAAATAAATAAATTCTAGCAAGTACAAGCCGAGTCTATCCAGTCTTTCCTCATATGAAAGTCCTGCCATCCCAGGAATCAGTCTGGTGAACCTTCTCTGTACCCCCCTATGGCAAGAATGTCTTTCCTCAGATTTGGAGACCAGAACTGTACACAATACTCCAGGTGTGGTGTCACCAAAACCCTGTACAACTGCAGTAGAACCTCCCTGCTCCTATACTGAAATCCTTTTGCTATGAATGCCAACATACCATTCGCTTTCTTCACTGCCTGCTGCACCTGCATGCCTACTTTCAATGACTGGTGTACCATGTCAGATTCAGATTCAGATTCAGATTCAATTTTAATTGTCATTGTCAGTGTACAGTACAGAGACAACAAAATGCATTTAGCATCTCCCTGGAAGAGCGACACAGCAAATTATTTGAATAAATAACAATAAGTGTCCGGGGGGGGGGGGGGGGGGGGTGATTGGCAGTCACCGAGGTACGTTGTTTAGTAGCGTGACAGCCGCCGGAAAGAAGCTGTTCCTGGACCTGCTGGTTCGGCAACGGAGAGACCTGTAGCGCCTCCCGGATGGTAGGAGGGTAAACAGTCCATGGTTGGGGTGAGAGAGGTCCTTGGCGATTCTGAGCGCCCTCCGCAGACAACGCTTGCTTTGGACAGACTCAATGGAGGGGAGCGAGGAACCGGTGATGCATTGGGCAATTTTCACCACCCTCTGCAATGCCTTCCGGTCGGAGACAGAGCAGTTGCCATACCAAACTGTGATGCAGTGGGTAAGGATGCTCTCGATGGTGCAGCGGTAGAAGTTCACCAGGATCTGAGGAGACAGATGGACCTTCTTCAGTCTCCTCAGGAAGAAGAGACGCTGGTGAGCCTTCTTAATCAGAGTTGAGGTATTGTGGGTCCAAGAGAGGTCGTCGGAGAGGTTGACTCCCAAGAACCTGAAGCTAGAAACACGTTCCACCTCCGTACCGTTAATGTGGATGGGGGTGTGCGTGCCGCCCCTGGACTTCCTGAAGTCTACAATGAGCTCCTTGGTCTTCTTGGAGTTAAGGGCCAGGTTGTTGTCAGAGTTAAGGGCCAGGTTGATGTCACCCAGGTCTCGTTGCATCTCCCCTTTTCCTAATCTGGAATTGTAGACAATATCAATAGGTTTCTTGGCAACAATTACACCAACCAACTGCATTCAAGTCTTTGTTGTTTCCCTGTTAGAATCAAAATCAAATTGGGGACTGCAAATCAGGCTTTAGACTTTAGATATACAGTGAGGATACTGGCTCTTTGGTGCATCGAGACTGTGCTGACCAGCGATCATACATACATTACCTCTATCCTAAACTTTAGGGACAATTTACAATTTACAGAAGCCAATTAATCTACAACCCTGTATGTTTTGGAGGTTGGAAGGAAACCGGATCACCCGGAAAAAATCCACACAGTCACAGGGAGAAGATACAAACTCCATACAGACAGCACCCTTAGTCAGGACCAAACCCGGGTCTCTGGTACTGTGAGGCAGCAACTCGAACCCTGCGCCACTGTGCCGCCCATCAGAAAAGCATTTAGAGAATCACAGATTCATACAGCAAAGTGACCAAGAATCTCTAGTCCCACTTGTCTTCTTTTGACTCATGTACCAAGCTTTCCTGTGCACCAATTCTGGAGTATGGTGTACAATTTTGGTTGCCTAATTATAGGAAGGATGTCAACAAAATAGAGAGAGTACAGAGGAGATTTACTAGAATGTTGCCTGGGTTCCAGCAACTAAGTTACAGAGAAAGGTTGAACAAGTTAGGTCTTTATTCTTTGGAGCACAGAAGGTTAAGGGGGGACTTGATTGAGGTCTTTAAAATGATGAAAGGGATAGACGTGGATAAGCTTTTCCTATTGAGGGTAGGGAAGATTCAAACAAGAGGGCATGACATGAGAATTAAGGGACAGAAGTTTAGGGGTAACACGAGGGGGAACTTCTTTACTCAGAGAGTGGTGGCCGTGTGGAATGAGCTTCCAGCAGAAGTGGTGGAGGCCGGATCGTTTTTAACATTTAAAAGTAAAGTGGATATGTATATGGACGGGAAGGGAATGGAGGGGTATGGTCTGAGTGCAGGTAGATGGGACTAGGGGAAAATAAATGGTTGGCACGGACTGGAAGGGCCGAGAGGGCCTGTTTCCGTGCTGTAATTGTTATATGTTATATGGTTATATGGTATATGTACCTGTCCAAATGCTTTTAAAAATATTGTCAATGTACCCACCTCTACTACTTGTTCTGGCAGATTGATCCATGTGTCCACCACCATCTGTGTGAAAAACAGACCGCTTTTATATCTTTCTCCTCTCATTTAAAATCTGTGCCCTCTATTTTTAAACTCCCTATCCTGGAAAAAAGGGTGATTGTTTACCTTATGCTAGTAATGTCACTCTATTTGGTCAATCTCTTATATGCCAATGAATAAAGCCCCAGATTATTCTGCCTCTCCTTATAACTCGGGTCAAAGGCATGCTAATGGGATCAGCATATATGGGCATATTGCTTGCAATGGACAAGTTGGGTGCAGAGCCATGCTGAATGGCTCTAAGACTCTGTAATTCAACCCTTCCAGTCTCATTAAAATGCTTGTGGATCTTTTCTGCATCCTTTCCAGCTTAATTACAACCTCCCTTTAGCGATCTTGATTTATCCTATCATCAATCACTTTGATCTTGTCTCACAAGACTTCAGCTACATCTCACATAGAAATGGTTGGGGAACGGCAGAGCAAGCATGAACCAGATGTTTAATTCCACATAAACATTGAGGAGCAAATGGGCAGCGACAGCTGTCTGCTGTCACCAGACAGAAGAAAGGTTTGCAATGGTACAGCGCCTTTCACCTCATCATGACATGGAATAAACGTAAATCCACTACTAATCACAACTTTCCATTCCCATCACGGTCTTCCTCCTCCCTTGATGATGTGATGACGCAGTAAATGGGATTATGTAATAAAAAGGAACTGCAGGTGTTGGTTTATAATTAAAAAGATAAACACAAAATGCTGGAGTAACTCGGCAGGTCAGGCAACAGCTCTGGAGAAATTCTGAAGAAGGGTCTCCACCCAAACTATCATCTTTCCATTTTCTACCAGCATTTTGTATCTATCTTCAGCAAATGGGATTGTTGAGGATCGGATTTGGGCATTGGTCGGAAGACAACATGTAGGTATGTTACAAAACTTACCTTGAGCAGCGCTGCAGTTCTGCCGCTCCCCGTGTGCGTGACTTTGGCGCCTTTCAGAGGGGGGCGGGCTTAAAGTGCCGTTTTTCTACAAACAGGGAAAATCGATCCATGTCGGGCGATTTCATTGTGGAAGAAAAATCGCTCCGACATTTCATTCATGAAGGTATTTTTAAATTACGCTAGATTATTTATTAACTAGAGTAATTTAGAAATCACCTTCAAAAGCCGTGAGCGCTGACAACCGGAAGGATTTTGCGTAGGGGAGAAAAAAAGGTACACAGTTTATTTTTATATTAAAAGTTGGTTTTTATGGAGGCTTTAATCACATTTTCACGTTGCGAAATGGGGTCCAAAAAAATGTATGAACCAACTGTATTTTTCCTCCCAACTTCACCGCTAACCGCAATCTTCCAATCCACCGCATTCCACTAAAACCCACTTGCTAGTTGATTTAAATGGCCATTAATTTACTGGCATTAAACACTAGATTCCTTCCATTTGGCCTAGAAATTAATGAAAATGAGATTTAAAAATTATGTTATATTGTGGATTATTGTGTGAATGTTATTTGGACACTTAGGCAATTTAATAAAAGTTTATCTTTTCTTAAGAAATGGATAGATGTTTAGATCTACTCATTCAATTTTGTAATTCGCCACAATTAGATAACTAATTAATTATATGCTTTAATTTCAGGTCATCCAAGTAAGATTGTTTCATATTTGTTTCAGAATGCTTCAATCTATAATAACTGAAAATTTCATTGAGTTCTCTTAATTTTTAAGAAAGTTATGGGCTTTTGACTATTCTAGATCACAGCTTTTGAATTAAGCCAATTGAAAGGCAATGGGGAACAAGATGCTAATTTCTGAGTATGAAAATGGTCATAACTTTCTTAATACTGAAGATATGAAAGTGAATAAGGTGTCAAATTAAACTTCTTTTTATGCTTTATCTGATGGGATAAATTGCAGACTTGATTTTTAAAATCTCAAAATTTTGTAACATTGCTGCCACATGTGAACCTCTGAGAAATTCTTTGCAGAATTAAACTCGCAGAATAAATAATGCGAAATCAAACTAATCTTTGCCTGAACATGATCTATATCCTTCCACTCGCTGCTTCTCCATGCACCTATTTGAAAGTCTCTTAACACCACTATCAAAGCACATGGATCAATGCAAAATGATAGGTAGACATAAAATGCTGGAGTAACTCAGCGGGACAGGCAGCATCTCTGAAGAGAAGGAATGGGTGATGTTTCAGATCAAAACCCTTCAGACCCAATATGTCTACTTTGAAGAAGTTCTCCTCCTCTCTCCGATGAGGGTTAAATGTGTCTACAATGGACACTGATAGCACGTTGACTGTGACGGGAGGAAACTGCATCCGTTCCTTTTTTATTCCTTCTCGGTTGCTCAAATGGATGTCTCTGAGCTGACTGAGTGAGCTGCTCAAAGGCAATGCAAGAAGAGGACTAAATAGATCTAAACCTCCCACTTTACCTCGGGCGATTTAGTCATCATATCAAAGTAAATGGCTTTATTTAAGCTTTAATTTCTGGCATCTTTGATGTAGGATGGAACATCCAATGTTCATGGCATTTTGCCGGGCTGGAGATAATCAGTAAAAGGTCATTACGAGACTGCAGATGCTGGAGTCTGGAGCAAAATAAAGAAGAGCTATTGGAGGCTGTTCACAGCAAAAGGATTTGAGTATAAGAGCAGGGAGGTTCTACTGCAGTTGTATAGGGTCTTGGTGAGATCACACATGGAGTATTGCGTACAGTTCTGGTCTCCAAATCTGAGGAAAGACATTCTTGCCATAGAGGGAGTACAGAGAAGGTTCACCAGACTGATTCCTGGGATGTCAGGACTTCCATATGAATAAAGACTGGATAGGCTTGGCTTGTACTCGCTAGAATTTAGAAGATTGAGGGGGGATCTCATAGAGACTTACAAACTTCTTAAGGGGTTGGACAGGCTAGATGCAGGAAAGTTGTTCCCGATGTTGGGGAAGTCCAGGACAAGGGGTCACAGTTTAAGGATAAGGGGGAAATCTTTTAGGACCGAGATGAGAAAAACCTTTTTCACACAGAGAGTGGTGAATCTCTGGAATTCTCTGCCACAGAAGGTAGTTGAGGCCAGTTTGTTGGCTATATTTAAGAGAGAGTTAGATGTGGCCCTTGTGGCTAAAGGGATCAGGGGGTATGGAGAGAAGGCAGGTAAGGGATACTGAGTTGGATGATCAGCCATGATCATATTGAATGGTGGTGCAGGCTCGAAGGGCCGAATGGCCTACTCCTGCACCTATTTTCTATGTTTCTATGTCTCTATGTTTCTATGGAGGAATTAAGTGGATCAGGCAACATCTGTGGAGGCAAAGGAATGGCGGCTGCTTCGGGTCAAGGACCTCCGTCAATAGTGAGATTCTAAAAGAGATCTTAAAATAACATTTCATCCATCGAACGTGTCCAAAGACAGGCCGCTCGATTTGTTACTAACACCTACGAGAGAGAAGCGAGTGTCACCAAACTTCTGAATTCTCTGGGCGGGGTGGAACCCTCTCCAAGGCAGACGTGAAGCTCACCGTTTGACCTGTTTTTACAAAATGTTAAATGGTCAGCTAGACATAGATCACAAGACCTACACCAACCCCAAACCAATTAGGAGCAGACGAGGGCATTCGATCCAATTTGTGGTCCCAGCCTCAAAGACAGACGTGTACAGCAATTCGTTCTTTCCACGCACTATTAAAGCATGGAATAATCTCCACCAAGCCACGGTTGCCCAGCCAGATGCAACTAAATTTAAAGTGGCACTTTCTTCCCAATAACCCTCTCTGGCTAAACCCCTCCCTTCACCACCTCCAGTTTAAATTCCAGTTGGAATATTTTGGAGGACCAAGTAACCAAAAACCAAGATAACCAGTACAAAGTGCTGAGGGGGGTGGGATGAGGCAGGGGTTGGCAGGCATTAGGTGAAACCATGTGAGGAGGGGGTTGGTTAGTAGATGGAGCCAGGTGGGGGAGGGAAGGATGGAGAGAGTAACAGAGGCCAGGAAGTGATAGACAGAGGCAACAATGGGCCTCAGGTTATCGGATATGGAGAGAAAGGAAGATGCTAAGTGTAACCAGATGAGGGAGGGACACTGGGCGGATGGACTGTGAGACAAGAGGAAGGCTTAGAGGATCAAGTGTATGGAGTGTGGGCTGATGGAACCAGGTGGCAGAGGGGAAATAGATTGGTTAACAGGGAGGCTGGGATGGTGGGGTGGGGTTGGAAAGGAGAGGGTGGATTACAAGGAAAGTGAAAGGAACAGAGGTGTGAAGATTACCTGAAGATGGAGAATTCAATGTTCACAGTGTTTGGGTTGTACGTTACTCAGCAGGAATATGAGGTGCTGTGTCTCCAGTTTACATTTGTCCTCGCCATGACAAAGTGAGGCAGCCAGCTGCTTCTCGGCTCCAGTGACTTGGGTTCGATCCTGACCTTGGGTGCTGCCTGTGTGGAGTTCTTCCTGTGACCATGTGGGTTTCTTCAGGGTGCTCCAGTTTCTCCCCACAAACCAAAGATGTGAAGTCTAACTGATCTGTGCAAAAGACCCTTATTATTGAGTGTCCTCAAGCCACCTGCTCTAACTGTCCCATATTCCCCAGCTGGCATGTTTTTTCTACACGGTAAAAACATCGGAGAAATATTAATTGAGGAATTTGCCCATCTCCTGTGGCTCCACATACAGATGGCCACTTTGGTTTCTTATGGGTGCTATTCTCTCTCTCGTTACCCTTTTCCCCTTAACATACGTTTAAAATCTTTTGGATTTTCCTTAACATAGAAACATAGAAATTAGGTGCAGCAGTAGGCCATTCGGCCCTTCGAGCCTGCACCGCCATTCAATATGACCAATGCTGATCATCCAACTCAGTATCCCGTATCTGCCTTCTCTCCATACCCTCTGATCCCCTTAGCCACAAGGGCCACATCTAACTCCCTCTTAAATATAGCCAATGAACTGGCCTCAACTACCCTCTGTGGCAGAGAGTTCCAGAGACCCACCACTCTGTGTGAAAAAAGTCCTTCTCATCTCGGTCCTAAAGGATTTCCCCCTTATCCTTAAGCTGTGACCCCTTGTCCTGGACCTCCCCAACATCGGGAACAATCTTCCTACATCTAGCCTGTCCAACCCCTTAAGAATTTTGTAAGTTTCTATAAGATCCCCTCTCAATCTCCTAAATTCTAGAGAGTATAAACCAAGTCTATGCAGTCTTTGTTCATAAGACAGTCCTGACATCCCAGGAATCAGCCTGGTGAACCTTCTCTGCACCCCCTCTATGGCAATAATGTCCTTCCTCAGATTTGGAGACCAGAACTGTACGCAATACTCCAGGTGTGGTCTCACCAAGACCCTATACAACTGAAGTAGAACCTCCCTGCTCCTATACTCAAATCCTTTTGCTATGAAAGCTAACATACCATTTACTTTCTTCACTGCCTGCTGCACCTGCATGCCTACTTTCAATGACTGGTGTACCATGACACCCAGGTCGCGCTGCATCTCCCCTTTTCCTAATCGGCCTCCATTTAGATAATAGTCTGCTTTCCTATTTTTGCCACCAAAATGGATAACCTCACATTTATCCACAATATACTGCATCTGCCAAACATTTGCCCACTCACCCAGCCTATCCAAGTCACCTTGCAGTCTGCTATCATCCTCCTCACAGCTAACACTGCCCCCCAGCTTAGAGTCATCCGCAAAGTTGGAGATATTGCCTTCAATTCCCTCATCCAGATCATTTATGTATATTGTAAATAGCTGGGGTCCCAGCACTGAGCCTTGCGGTACCCCACTAGTCACTGCCTGCCATTGTGAAAAGGACCCGTTTACTCCTACTCTTTGCTTCCTGTTTGCCAGCAAGTTAATGTTAACTTGCAGTTATCTCCTGCCCACTTTTTGGCCTCTTTCCTTTTTAACTACGCTCCTCCATTCCCTAAACTCCTCCAGGGACACACGTGGTCCCACTGCCTACACCTGGCTAATGTCTCCTGTTTTTCCTCACCGGGCCTCAATTTCTCTCGTCATCCAGGGCCCTTTATTCCCAGCTGCTTTGCCCTTCACTGTATCAGGATCAATTGTGCCTGAAAGTTTCACCATCACTCTTTAAAAACCCCCTTTTCAGGTGTTCCTTTGCCTGCAAACATCCTTCTCTAATTAGCTTTACAAAGTTCCTGTCTAATCCCATTAAAGGTGACCTCTCCCCAATTCAGAACTTTAACTTGTGTGCCTGTCCTGTCCTATAACCATATAACCATATAACAATTACAGCACGGAAACAGGCCTTCTCGGCCCTTCCAGTCCGTGCTGACCATGTATTTTCCCCTAGTCCCATCTAGCTACACTCAGACCATACCCCTCCATTCCCTTCACGTCCATATACCTATCCACTTTACTTTTAAATGTTAAAATCGATCCTGCCTCCACCACTTCTGCAGGAAGATCATTCCACACAGCCACCACTCTCTGAGTAAAGAAGTTCCCCCACATGTTACCCCTAAACTTCTGTCCCTTAATTCTCATGTCATGCCTCATTGATAACTATTTAAACGTTAATAGAACTGCAGTCACTAGTCCCAAAAGGATTCCCCACCGACACATCAGTCGTGTGCCCTTCCCATTTTCCTAAGAATAGGTCCAGCTTCACCCTCTCCCTTACATATTGCCCGAGGAAACTTCCCTGAACACGTTTGACAATTTTCACCCCATCTAAAGGCCCTGTCCCACCAGCCTGCAACTCTATGCGATTAGCGCGACCTAACGTGGTCGCTTGAGCCATCCGACGTCGCGGGGCCGGTCCCACTTCGATCGCCGGAGCCGTGCGGAATTGTGCGGAGTTCGTCCCGAGTTCGTCCCGACGCCGCGCGGGGCTCCGAAAAACAGACTATGTCCAAAAATCCCGCGCGGCAACGGTTTGTCGGCTCGCAGTCGCCTCGACATTTACACACCGCCCGGACATCGTGCCTCCGTGAACCTATTTGTAAGTGCCTCCGTGACCCTCTATGTGTGTGGCTCCGTGGCCCTGTATGTGTGTGTGTCTCGGTGCCCCTCTCTGTGTGCCCCTCTAAGTCCTGGCGAACTTACCTTGGACTTGCTTCAAGTTCGCCTCGTTTTGCGCCGCGTTGCGCCACTCACCCAACCTCCGCGCGGCCCCTGCTGCCGGTTTGGTTGCGCTTGCCGCATGCAGGCGCATGCTGGTGGGAACGGCCCTGTACAGGGGATCACCCGACCTCCTCGCGGCCCCTGCTGCCGGTTTGATTGCGTTCATCGCATAGAGTTGCGTGCTGGTGGGACAGGCCCTTAAGCCTTTGGGACTATGTTAAAATCCCCAACTATGATAACTAATGCTAAGATAAATCTCTTTTGCACCCTATCCAAAATTCTTGTCACCCATCCATCCTGCAGCCTACCTCCTCTTAAAGCTGGTATAATTTCCATTTCCAGAGCAGAAATTCCAGGTACCTGGCAAAGTGTTTAGGTAGTAGAGCTGCAGTCTCACAGATCCAGTACCTTTTTTTTTTCCCCTTACAAAATGCTTTCATTCAGAACAAACAAATACAAAGTAGTAACATGATCAGAGAATGCCTATATTCAGATCCAGTACCCTGGGATCAATCCTGATCTCCAGTGCCATGTGTGCGGAATTTTCACGTTCTCCCTGTGGCCATATACGTTTCCCCAGCTGCCCGTAGTCCTCCCACATCCCAAAGGAGCGCAGGTTGGTAGGTTAATTGCCCCTGTAAAACCCCGCTTCTGTGCAGGTGAGTGGTAGAATCTGAGGAGAGTTGATAAGACTGGGGGGGGGGGGAACCTCATTGAAACATACAGAATAGTGAAAGGCTTGGGTACAGTGGATGTGGAGAGGATGCTTCCACGAGTGGGAGAGTCTAGGACTAGAGGTCACAGCCTCAGAATTAAAGGACGCTCTTTTAGAAAGATGAGGAGAAATTTCTTTAGTCAGAGGGTGGTAAATCTGTGAAATTCTTTGCCACAAAAGGTTGTGGAGGTCGTCAGTGGATATCGTTAAGGCAGAGATAGATAGATTTTTGATTAGTACAGGTGTCAGAGGTTATGGGAGAAGGCAGGAGAATGGGGTTAGGAAGGAGAGATAGAAACATAGAAACATAGAAACATAGAAATTAGGTGCAGGAGTAGGCCATTCAGCCCTTCGAGCCTGCACCACCATTCAATATGATCATGGCTGTTCATCCAACTCAGTATCCCGTACCTGCCTTCTCTCCATACCCTCTGATCCCCTTAGCCACAAGGGCCACATCTAACTCCTTCTTAAATATAGCCAATGAACTGGCCTCAACTACCCTCTGTGGCAGAAAGTTCCAGAGACCCACCACATAAGGATTTCCCCCTTATCCTTAAGCTGTGACCCCTTGTCCTGGACCTCCCCAACATCGGGAACAATCTTCCAGCATCTAGCCTGTCCAATCCCTTAAGAATTTTGTAAGTTTCTATAAGATCCCTTCTCAATCTCCTAAATTGTAGAGAGTATAAACCTAGTCTATGCAGTCCTTGTTCATAAGACAGTCCTGACATCCCGGGAATCAGCCTGGTGAACCTTCTCTGCACTGCCTCTATGGCAATAATAGATAGATCAGCCATGATTGAATGGCGGAGTAGGCTTGATAGGCCGAATGGCCTAATTCTACTCCAATCCCTTATGACCCTTATGAATGAGTGCTTGATAGCCAGTGAGGACTTAATAGGTTGAAGGTCCTCATTCTGTGCTTTATAACCATAACAACCCAGAGCTCACAGGCTCCAGCATAATGAAGTGTATTCTCTCAGCATAGTATATTTACAGATTAGCCATCTCGTGCAAACAAAGCAAGCTACTAGGGAAAACTGGCTAAGCCTAGTAATAATAAGATCGGGTCTATCCCAGCATCTGCAGTCTCTTGTGTCTCCAGGTCAGCTCCTGTGTTTGGGTAAGACCCCATTACTCTGCAGATGCTCATTATAGCCAAGATAGGATTGAAATGGAGACGAGTTTGATTTTAATTGCTGATGAATTGATTTGGGATGTTGAACCCAGAAGAATAACAGATCAGGTCTCACTGGAAAATCTTAAGACTTCCCCATTAGTCTTCATTCCGATGGCTTTTTCGTGCAGTAACTTAGTCTGGGCTGAGAGTAACTTAGAGAGTGGAATAGGGTAGCTAGGACTTCAGTGAATGTCGGTAACAATGGTTTGTTTTACCAAAACTCTGAAAAAAATCAAAGATCATGGAGGATTAATTAAAGTTAGGCCAGGAACGAACAGAAATAGTAGAAAGAAGGAATGCCTAGTAAAAAAAGAAAATAGTTTAGTTTAGTTTATGGTCATGTGTACTGAGGTACAGCGTGAGGGGATAACGTTTTGTGCAAGGTAAAGCCTGCAAAGTCCAATTAAGGATAGTCCAACAGTCATCAATGAGGTAGATAGTAGTTCAGCACTGCTCTCTGGTTGTGGAAGGATGATTCAGTTGCCCGATAACAGCCGGGAAGAAACTGTCCCCAAATCTTGAGAAGTGCCCTGATCGTCCACCACTCTTACCTTTTCGTTAATTGGAATTGCTGTGCCAGACCCTGATGCAGCCAGTCAGGATCTTCAGTCTATCAAATCCATGCTGACCGTCACAATCATCTTGTACTAATCCTATTTTATCTTCCATGGATTGTTTAGACTTTAGAGATACAGCGAAGAAACAGGTGGGGGCGCTGCAAGCCGGCAGCCCTGTCAGCGGCGTGTTCGTTTTTTTCAACATTATTAGTTTTTTTAGTATGTTTTAATGTCTGCTTTTAATGTTTCTTTGTGTGTCTTGTGTGGGAGGTGGTGTGGGGGGGTAAAGGGGAAACTGCTTCGGTCGCCTCCTCCACGGAGAGGCGACTTTTTCCAGGTCGCCTCCCCCGTGGCCTAACAGCGAGGATCGGCACGGCCTTTCCCGGAGACGTGCCCCGGGGCTTCAGCAGCGGTCGCAGCGTGGACTCTCGGCGGGGAGCGGGTGAGCCCTCTACGGGGCTTGCCGGAGGGGAGCGCTCCGTTTTGCTGGCCCGCGGCAGCCGGCAGCCTGAAGCCGTGGTCTGCAGAGCTCCAGCTGGCGGCGTCCGGAGCCTGGGATCCCTCGTGGGGGACCCGGGGGAAGAAGAGCTCCAACTGCCGGCCCGTGGCCGACTTCTACCACGGGCGCAGCAGGGACTTACTTATCATCAGGTGCGGGGTCCCTCGCCAGGGACCCCTGGAGGGGAGCTCCAGACCGCCTGCCCTGCAGTCTGCGGTGTTTCTGGCTGCGGCACGAACTTTAAATCTCCGACCGCCGGCCTGCGGCCTACACCAACCTGAAGCCGCGGTCTCCGGTGGGGAGGCACCGATTCAGGACTTACCCGGATGTTTTACCTTGTCTGCACATCTGGATGCCCGCAGCGACGGCTGCGGAGGGTGGAGGTCCCGACCACAGGGGAAAATGGAGGAGGACTGGCTCATTTTTGTGCCTTCCACCACAGTGATGAACGCTGTGGTAGATGTTTGTGTTACATTTTTATTGTGTTTTTGTGTGTTCTTTATCATTGTACCGCTGCTGGCAAATTCATTTCACTTGCACTTTATGTGCAATGTGACGAATAAAACTGTATTGTATTGTATTGAATAGCGATCACCCCGTACACTACCACTATCCTACACATGAGGGACAATTTACAATTTTACTGAAACCAATTAACCTACAAACCTGTATGTCTTTGGAGTGTGGGAGGAAACTGAAGAACCCGGAGAAAACCCATGTGGTCACAGAGAGAAGGTACAAATTCCGTACAGAGAGCACCCGTAGTCGGGATCAGAGACAGAGTCAGAGAACTCAAGTCTCTGGTGCTGTAATGCAGCAACTCTTTTGCTGTGCCTCCATGCCCCCCGACCCTCCACTGCCCAATTGGCATCAACTCTCCACCGATTCTCCTATCACCTACACTCTAGGGACAATTCGGGTTCGGGATTTGGGATGTGGGAGGAAACAAGGAGGAGCACCGGAAGGAAACCCATTGTGATCACAGATCGAATGTGCAAACTCCAGTCAACATCAGCGGTGAGAATGGACCCAGATCACTGGAGCTATGAGACAGCTGCACTACCTGCTATACCACCATGTCACCTGTGAGCCATCACTTTAATAATGAAAAGGGTGTCTCTATACTTCGTCAAAGAGTATACTCAGGGTTAAATAATGAATAACTGTTGTATATATTCTGCTTGCATTCCATTGCCTTCAGAATGTTGATCTCTTTGATGTGCCTAAACATTTAAAGGATTTGATAGGGTGTTTGAAGGGATTATAAAGTGATTTTGGATTTGTCGTATTAAACATGCATAACTGTCCTTCCAAAAAGTTCAGTTCCACTGAAGTCACTGGTGACATCACACAGACCCCAACATCTATTGCTTTGAATGCTGCTCATCCAAGCAGTGAGTTTCTCCATGTCACAATGAGGAGCACACAACGTCATTGGAATTGTGTCGACACAAGGAACTGCAGATGCAGGTTAACAAAATATGCACAAAGTGCTGGAGTGACTCCGCAGGTCAGGCAGCATCTTTGGAGAAATTGGATAGGTGACATTCCAGGTTGGACCCACCTTCAGATTCATTGGTGTCGGGTGGACAGAAAGCTGGAATTCTATATACCTATCACTTGCCAGGCTGTTATCTGCCCACGCTGCACTTCCACCTTGCTCCTCCCCACCCTGCCACTACCACAATCAGTCTGAAGAAAGTTTCTGATCCCCACTATCCTAGTCAATCTCTTTTGCATCCTCTCCTGTGTAATCATGTCCTTCAAATGGCAGAGAATGGTCACGATCGAACCGGCTGGAAGGATATATTGTGAGACTAAATGCTCTTCTGCTCTTATGTTGTGGAGTTCTAGGTGTGAGGGCGTCTACACTCTGCTTGACACTTCACTGCTTAAGCTGTTGGCAACAAATGTCGCCCATACACTGTTGTGCTTCTTTCTTAAGGGCCTGTCCCACCAGCGTCCGACTCCATGCGATGAACGCGATCAAACTAGAAGCGGGGGCCGCGCGGAGGTCAGGTGATCCCCTGTACAGGGCCGTTCCCACCAGCATGCGCCTGCATGCGGCAAGCGCGACCAACCCGGCAGCGAGGGCCGCGCGGAGGTCGGGTGAGTGGCGCAACGCGGCGCAAAGTGAGGCGAACTTGGAGCGAAGTCTTAAGGTGAGTTCGCCAGGACAGAGAGGGGCACACAGAGAGGGGCACAGAGGCACACACACACACAGAGGGCCACGGAGCCACACACATAGAGGATCACGGAGGCACCTACAGATAGGTTCACGGAGGCACGACGTCAAGGCGGTGTGTAATGCGTCGAGGCGACTGCGAGCCGACAAGCCTTTGCCGCGCGGAATTTTTAAACATAGTCAGTTTTCCGGAGCCCCGCGCGATGTCGGGACGAACTCCGCACAATTCCGCACGGCTCCGGCGGTCGAAATGGGACCGGCCCCGCGACGCCGGACGGCTCAAGTGACCACGTTAGGTCGCGCTCATCACATGGAGTTGCATGCTTGTAGGACAGGCCCTTAAGGCTCATAGGCCTGGAGCTAGGTACTCAGAGGTACACGAGACCAAACGTAAGATTGCTTACATTAGGTTTTCATGTTCTACACTGTAGTAATGACGCCATCATGCTCGGCATCACATGGCACAATTACAGCCAATCGTGGTGCTGTATATCATGATGTACGTCATATGATACGATTGCGGCCAATATTAGGTCTGAATATCGATTGCCCATTTAAAAAGCTCCATGAGTAATGTTGCTGAGACATTGCAGACACAAAGAACAGCAAAGAGTCTAAATATCAAGGTCATCTTGCAGAGATTTGAAGTCTAGGCTGCAAACATCCATTGAATTTAACCTATTTAGCCTGTCTGCCACATACTGCCTGATCCTGCCTCCCCTCAACTCACCATTCATGCCAGGGTCCTCCCACTGAGACTTATTTTAGTTTAGTTCAGTTTAGTCTAGAGATACAGCGTGGAAACAGGCCCTTCGGCCCACCAAGTCCACACCGACCTGCGATGCCCGCGCATTAATGCTATCCTACACACACTAGGGACAATTTTACATTCATACCAAGCCAATTAACCTACAAACCTGTATGTCTTTGGGATTATTGGGCACTGTGCGGAGAGAGAGTGTGGCGGTTAGATCTTGTGCATTTTTTTTTTAACTTCCTGCCTACCTCTTTAATTGCCACCATGACCCCCTCAAGGTCTTTGGCCTCCCCCCAATTCTGGCCTGTTGCCCCATCCCAAATTAAATCTCCATATCAATTACCCTTACCCTCAGCTGCACTGCAAAGTACTCGCTCTGCACCTCAAGCCTATTTTAATGTTCTCCCTCCAACCAACCTCTTTGACCAATATCCTCTTTGTGCCAAATTTTGTTTGACAAATGGGAAGACATTCAACTAAGTTCATCTCGTGGCAAGTTGTGGTTAGGCATTGAGTCAAAGAGTGATAGAGCATGGAAGCAGATCTTTCAGCTCATTGAGGATGTGTTGATCAACAACCATCCACTAATTTACGCTAATCTGACCCAACTCTCTCTTTTTGTTCTGCACACATCTTACAATCTACCGCACATTCTACCCTAAGTGGTGGTCAACATGCTTGGAGCATTTTACGGCGTCCAATTAACCTTCCAAACGACATATTCTTTTGTACGTGGGAGGAAACAGGAACAGCTGAGGAATAGCCAAAGGTAGCCATGCAAACATCTGTTCTCTGAATGCTTTCAAGAGAGAGCTAGATAGCAGAGTCAGGGGATATGGGGAGAAAGCAGGAACGGGGTACTGATTGGGGATGATCAGCCATGATCACATTGAATGGCGGCGCTGGCTCGAAGGGCCGAATGGCCTACTCCTACACCTATTGTCTATTGTCTATTATCTCACAGAGAGCATCCAAGCTTTGAATCGAACCCAGATCTCGCGAGGTGTGAGGCAGAGATGCTCGTTATTGCAGCATTGTGTCCATTCACTTAACTAAATTGCGTCAATGGTTTTTTATGAGAATTAAGGGCTTGTCGTGGCATGGAGGAGGCCATTCAGCCCATCGAATCTTCGCCTGGTCTTTGTGGACCAATCTGGTCAGTCCTTTTGCACTGTGTTCATGTGGTCACAGGTAGACCATGCAAGCTACACAGAGACAGCACAGGAGGTCAGATATGAGATTAACTCATTGAATCATACATCACAGGAAGAGGTCCTTCAGCCCACCAAATCTGTACCAACCGTCAAGCACCCAAATTGACTAATCCCATTCTCTTCTCCTCATGTGGTTATCAACTACACGGGGATTCATTTTTTTTTAATATATATATTTTTTATTAGAGTAGGTAAGCAGTACATTAGCAAACACATATTATGATAGTAATATTTTGTGTGCAACAATCGTACATTATTAATATTATCAAATGAATCTTTTTGTCTCTAATAAATTTTTTTTTTAAAGAGAGAAACCGAGAAAAAAATAAAATATAGATCAAAAAAAATAAAATCATAAAGAATGGAATAATTTACCATTAATACGTCATTGGAGATAAAATCAAGGAATATAGAATATAACTTTTCATCTAATCGTGAGTCCAAGTTTCAGTTAGGGTTCCTTGCCGAACCGATCTACCCCTTTTCAGTAATCAATGAAAGAAGACCATATTCTAACGAAAACTTCTTGTTTGTCCATTAGGGCAAATCTGATTCTTTCCAGGTGTAGGGTCTCCGACATTTCCGTAATCCACATTTTAATTGTGGGGGATATAGGGGCCTTTCCAAAATTGTAATATGAATTTCATCCCAATTATTAGACTATAATCTAGGAAATTTCTTTGACTTGTTGTAAGTATTAGACTTTGTTCTGATATTCCAAGTATTATTAATTTTGAGTCCGGATCCAATTTAATATTAATAACTTCAGAAGTTATTCTAAAAATCTCAGTCCAAAAAATTCTTAATTTTTATACAATTTGCAAAAGTATGTGTTAAATTAGCCTCTGGATGCTACACCGGGATTCTACCAACCAAATACACACCAGGGGAAACCTGCAGAGGCCAATTAATGTACAGTATCAACATGCATGTCGTGGAGATGTTGGGGGGCACCAAGCTATGGGACCATGGTAAGAAGTTGCAAACTCATAGAAAATAGGTGCAGGAGGAGGCCATTTGGCCCTTCGACCCAGCACCACCATTCATTGTGATTGTGGCTGATCGTCCCCAATCAATAACCCGTGCCTGCCTTCTCCCCATATCCCTTGATTCCACTAGCCCCTAGAGCTCTATCTAACTCTCTCTTAAATCCATCCAGTGATTTGGCCTCCACTACCCTCTGTGGCAGGGAATTCCACAAATTCACAACTCTCTGGGTGAAAACGTTTTTTCTCACCTCAGTCTTAAATGGCCTCCCCTTTATTCGAAGACTGTGGCCCCTGGTACTGGACTCGCACAACATTGGGAACATTTATCCTGCATCTAGCTTGTCCAGTCCTTTTATAATTTGATATGTTTCTATAAGATATCCCCTCATCCTTCTAAACTCCAGTGAATACAAGCCTAGTCTTTTCAATCTTTCCTCATATGACAGTCCTGCCATCCCAGGGGTCAATCTCGTGAACCTACGCTGCACTGCCTCAATCACAAGGATGTCCCTCCTCAAATTAGGAGACCAAAGCTGTACACAATACTCCAGATGTGGTCTTACCAGAGCCCTATACAACTGCAGAAGAACCTCTTTACTCCTTTACTGAAATCCTCTTGTTATGAAGGCCAACATTCCATTAGCTTTCTTCACTGCCTGCTGTACCTGCACGCCAACTTTCCATGACTGGTGTACAAGGACACCCAGCTCTCGCTGCACCTCCCCCTTACCTAACCTAACCCTATTGAGATAATAATCTGCCCCCTTGTTTTTGCCGCCAAAGTGGATAACCTCACATTTATCTATATTATATGGCATCTGCCACGCATCTGCCCACTCACTAAACCTGTCCAGGTCCCCCTGCAACCTCCTAACATCCTCTTCACAGTTCACACTGCCACCCAGCTTTGTGTCATCCGCAAACTTGCTAGTGTTGCTCCTAATTCCCGCTTACAAATCATTATTATATATGGTAAACAGTTGCGGCCCCAACACCGAGCCTTGCGGCACTCCACTCGCCACTGCCTGCCATTCTGAAAAGGACCCGTTCACTCCTACTCTTTGCTTCCGGTCTGCCAACCAATTTTCTATCCACGTCAACACCCTACCCCCAACACCATGTGCTCTAATTTTAGTCACCGGTCTACTATGCGGGACCTTATCAAAGGCTTTCTGAAAGTCTAGATACACTGCATCCACTGGCTCCCCTTACTGCATCCACTGGCTCCCCTTGTTATGTCCACTGGCTCCCCTCAGGCTCCCCGCAACTCCACACAGACAGCGCAATGGTGGGGATTGAACACAGGTTCCTAGAGCTGTGAGTTAGCGGCTGTATCAGCTGGAGAGTCTAATCGCTGAGAGTTCACAGCTTTCCTGGTTCTTAGGTATCCGTATCGCTCTCACACCTGTGGCAAACAAAGAATAATTCCACCTGTTGACAACACTCCAGCGTGTGTGCTGGGATTTTCTAGTTATTTGCTATGGCACAGTGGTACAGCAGTAGAGTTGCTGCCTTACAGCATCAGAGACCCAGGTTCGATCCCGACTACGGGTACTGTCTGTACGGTGTTTGTCTGTTTCCCCCGTGACCACGTGGGTTTTCTCCGAGATCTTCAGTTTCCGGCCACACTACATAGCAATGTTACAAAATTTTGAGATTTTAATAATCAAGTCTGCAATTTATCCCATCAGATAAAGCATAAAAAGAAGTTTAATTTGACACCTAATTCAATTGCATATCTTCAATATTAAGAAAGTTATAACCATTTTCATACTCGGAAATTAGCATCTTGTTCCCCATAGCCTTTCAATTGACTAAACTCAAAAGCTGTGATCTAGAATAGTTAAAAGCCCATAACTTTCTTAAAAATTAAGAGAACTCAATGAAATTTTCAGTTATTATAGATTGAAGCATTCTGAAACAAATATGAAACAATCTTACTTGGATGACCAAGTAAGATTAAAGCATATAATTAATTATATATATATCTTAGCATATAAGATTAAAATTAAAGCATATAATTAGTTAGTTACCTAATTGTAGCTAATTACAAAATTCAATGAGTAGATCTAAACATCTATCCATTTCTTAAGAAAATATAAAAAATTTCTAAATTGCCCAAGTGTCCAAATAACATTCACACAATAATTCACAATATAACATAATTTTTAAATCTCATTTTCATGAATTTATAGGCCAAATGGAAGGAATTTAGTGTTTAATGCCTGTAAATGAATGGCCATTTAAATAAACTTGCGAGTGGGTTTTAGTGGAATGCGGTGGATTAGAACGTTGTGGTTTGCTGTGAAGTCGGTATGAAAAATACAGCCGGTTCAAATATTTTTTTTGTCCCCTTTTCGCAACATGAAAATGTGATTAAAGCCTTCCTAAAAACCAAGTTTTTATGAAAAAATAAACTGTGTAGCTTCTTTTATCGCCTACCTTAGGTCCGTTCCGCTGTCACCGTTCAGAGCTTTAGAAGATGATTTTTGAACTACTCCAGTTAATAAATAATCTAGCGTAGCTTAAAAATACCTTTATGAATGAAATGTGGGAGCGATTTCTCTTTAGTGACGAAATCGCCCGACATGGATCGGTTTGGACAGCCTAGAAAAAATCGGCATTTTAAATCCGCCCCCCTCTGAAAGGCGCCAAAGTCGCGCACACGGGGAGCGGCAGAACTGCAGCGCTGCTAAAGGTAAGTATTGTAACATACCTAGACCACAAAGACGTATAGTTTTGTGGGTTACTTGGCTTGATATAAATGTAAAATTCTCACTAGTGTATGTAGAATGATGTTAATGTGTGGGATTGCTGGCCGCTGCCGCCGGTGGGCCGAGGGCCTGTTTTCACACTGTATCGTTAAACTTAACAAAACTAAAATCCTTATCATCCAAAGCGATTTGGACCATGAGATAACTGACCATTACTTCCGCCCACTCAGCATTATTCCAAGTTGCAATGTGCCTGCTACACCCTCAGAGTTATTATGATCACAGAGCTTTATTTATCTTATCTTCAGGTTCCATGCCAAATGCAATACTTTCTCTGTGTTTTCATCTGCCTTCAAGATATGGGAAGGAAAGCAAAACACAAACCTATGCTGAACATTTTGGGTGATAACAATTGGTGTAATTGAATAAAAGCCATTGTGATTCTGGATGGAGTCAGTCCCATTGTCGGAGATTAATAGGCAGGGAATAAATGCAGTGATAAAAGATAAGAATGGAAAAAATAACGCTGCAAATATTTCACCTCTTCTCTGCTCCTGTGTTGGTGTGCTTTCTTGGCGATTGCTTCAGTATCGCCAGTGCAGGATGTTTACTCCTTGGAACCTGAAGCTCTAATCGCATCTTTCCTATAGCAGGATGATTAAAACTGAACACAATACACCAAGTGTAGACTCACTAACATCTTATACGACAGCAACATAAAGTTCCAACTCCTGTACTCAGTTGGGGAGAGGTATTAAGGGCCTGTCCCACCAGCATGCGACTCCATGCAGTGAGCGCGACCAAACAGGCAGCGGGGGCCGCGCGGAGGTCGGGTGATCCCTGTACAGGGCCGTTCCCACCAGCATGCGCCTGCATGCGGCAAGCGCGACCAAACCGGCAGCAGGGGCCGCGCGGAGGTCGGGTGAGTGGCGCAACGCGGCGCAAAGTGAGGCGAACTTGGAGCGTAGTCTTAAAGGTAAGTTCGCCAGGACAGAGAGGGCCACACAGAGAGGGGCACAGAGGCACACACAGAGAGGGCCACGGAGCCACACACAGAGAGGGTCACAGAGGCACCTACAGGGAGGGTCACGGAGGCACGACATCGAGATGGTGCGTAATGCGTCGAGGCGACAGCGAGCCGGCAAGCCGTTGCCGCGCGGAATTTTTGAACACGGTCAGTTTTTCGGAGCCCCGCGCGATGTCGGGACGAACTCCGAACAATTCCGCACGGCTCCAGCGATCGAAGTGGGACTGGCCCCACGACGCCGGACGGCTCAAGCGACCACGTTAGGTCGCGCTCATCGCATGTAGTTGCATGCTGGTGGGACAGGCCCTTTAGGAACCGGAATTTGAAGCCCCGGGGCAAAAGATGGAGGGCGTAGGCAAGCACCATGAAAGTACACGTAGCTGTGGTAGGGGAGTCTGGGTTAAAACGTGGTCGGAGAAATGGAGAACAGGAGCAATCTCAGAGTGGGAGCAGCGAAGGAGAATATGGCAGAACTCTGAAGAAGGGTCTCGAACTGAAACGTCACCCATTCCTTCTATCCTGAGATGCTGCCAGTCCTGCTGAGTTACTCCAGCATTTTGTGTCTATTTTCCGTACTCATTTTCCTGACTAATAAAGGCCAGCCTGCCAAGAGTTATCTTCACCACCCTATCTACCGATAATACACCTTTCAGAGAACTATGTACATGTATTCCTAGATCCTTTGGTCTGCAATGCTCCCCAGACCTCTACCATTCACAGTGCAGGTCTCGCCATGGTTTTACTGCCCAAAATGTAATACGTCACACATATCTGAATTCCCTTTGCCATTGCTCTATTTGCCATAGATCGGCTCACTTGCCCAGCTGATTAAAATACTGTTATATATCTGAGAATCATCTTTTCCTTCAACAATTCCAGGTATTGTAAATGCACCTGCAAACTTACTAATCATGCCTTGACATTCTCATCCAAATTGGTGATGCAGATAACAAGAGCAATGACCCCAGCACCGATCCTTGAGGCGTACCACTCGTCACAAGCCATCAGTTCGAATAAAACCTTTCACCACAACCTCTGTTTCCTATCATTAGGTCAATTATGTATCCGGTTACCTAGCTCTCCCGAGATCACATCTATAAAACTAAAAGTCTCATCTTGACTACTTCCTGTCTATGTTGTATATTGATTTTAGAAAAAATGCTACCCCATATCGCTATGATTTTTGGCCATCTTACTCACAGTCCTCCTCCGCTGAGGCAGCCCTGAGGATTTTCCCGATCAATGAAAAATGAAAAAGTTATAACCATATAACATATAACCATATAACAATTACAGCACGGAAACAGGCCATCTCGGCCCTCGACCGATATCCGTTGTGCAGTCCAAATCAATGGGTGGGGATCTGACAGCTTCCCCATCAGGTCTGGAGTCAGGCAGGGTTGCCCTCTCTCCCCTGTCTTGTTCATCTGATGTATTGAACCTTTTCCCGAGTCCTTCAGGAAGGACGCGAGCATAAGAGGAGTGACATTGCCAGGCAGTGGGGGCACTCGGGTCAAAACCTCCCTTTACATGGACGATGTTGCCGTCTTCTGCTCGGATCCAGGGTCGGTCCGCAGATTGATCAGCGTCTGCGACCAATTTAAGTCGGCCACGGGAGCCAGGGTGAACCGCAGGAAGAGCGAGGCTATGCTCTTTGGCAACTGGCCCAACCGATCTTCCATCCCCTTCAAAATCAAGCCTGACTTCTTGAAGGTGCTGGGGATCTGGTTCGTGGGGGCTGAGGCATGTGACAAGAATTGGCTGTAGCGGATAGCCAGGGTGGGGAGGAAGCTGGAGCTGTGGAAGCAACGCTCCCTCTCCATAACGGGAAAGAATTTGGTCATCAGGTGTGAGGTGCTCTTGGGGCTGCTGTGCTTGGTGCAAGTGTGGCCTGTCCCTCCCTCCTATGCCACAGGGATCACCCGGGTCGTCTTCCAGTTCATCTGGGGGTCGAGGATAGACCGGGTGCGACGGGCCACAATGTACGTCAGCAGACAACGGGGGTAAAAGCGTGCCCAACGTCGCCCTCACCCTGATGGCCACCTTCGTGTGTGGCTGCATCAGGCGGAGTGTAGAGCCAAAGCACGTGGGCACCAAGTGTCACTACCTGCTGAGGTTCTACCTGTCCCCGGTGTTGCGAAGGATGGGCCTGGCGCAGATGCCACGCAATGTGCCAGTCAGCTGGACATTGCCGCACCCGCTGTCGTCTATGGAATAGTTCTTCCGGACCAACACCTTTGACCACAAGTCCATCAGGCAGTGGTCAGCACAGAACGTCCTGCGGGCACTGCAGGGAAATTACTCCATGGATCCTGTGCCGTGGTTCCCTGAGCAGACTGCCCAGCTTGTCTGGCAAAATGCCTCATCACCAGAACTCACCAACAAGCACCAAGACCTGGCTTGGCTGGCGGTGAGGGGAGCCCTCCCAGTCAGATCCTTCCTGCACCGTCGGAACCTCACTGCCAGCGCACGCTGCCCTCGGGACGGCTGCTATGGAGAGGGGACTGTTGCCCACCTCTTTGCTGAGTGTGGATTCGCAATGAGAGTCTGGAGAGGTCTTCAAGGGTCCCTGTCACGGTTTATTCTGAACAGCCCCGTCACAGAGGACTCTGTGATTTACGGACAGTTCCCAGGGACACATTCAGAGACTGACATCGAGTGCTGCTGGAGGGTCATCAACTCGGTGAAAGACGCTCTTTGGTCTGCCCGAGCATTGCTGACCACCCAGCGGAGCGAGATGTCCGTCGGGGAATGTTGCCGACTGTCCCGCTGCAGACTGCAGGAGTACGTGCTGAGGGACGCACTGAAGCTCGGTGCAGCCAACGCCAAGGCTCGGTGGGGGAGGGCCACAGTCTAGGGTCCTTCCGCTGCTGGACATGGGGAGCACGGTATGGTGGAGACGCCCCTCAAAATAAGGGAAGGGATTCCATGCCAGGGGGCCACATGAGTGGCACGGGTGGGGGACAAATTTGTGAAATTTGAGCAATGTACATAGACTGCATTGAACAATTTGTATAGCCTCCGAAAATGTCGGATGAATTTTTTGCACAGTTCATGTATTATATATATTTATTAGCCGAATAAAGTCTCCTTACCTTGAAATTAAAAAAAACAAAATAAATACATACTGAGGGAGAATCCCCAGGATACTCGCAATGAATGACGGTGGTACGGTGGCCCAGCGATATTGCTGCCTCGCAGCGCTGGAGACCCGGGTTCGATCCCGACTACGGGTGCCGTCTGTACGGAGTTTTACATTCTCCCCGTGACCTGCGTGGGTTTTCTCAGAGATCTTCGGTTTCCTCCCACATTTCAAAGACGTGCAGGTTTGGAAGTGAATTGGCTTGGTATAAGTGTAATTTGTCCCTACTGTGTGTTAATGAGCGGGGACCGTTAGTCAGTGTGGACTCGGTGGGCCGAAGGGCCTGTTTCCGCGTTGCATTGTCTTATTGTCTTCACCGTGCTTTCTTGTCATTTTTGCACTATGTGATGTACTCATGTATGGCATAATTTGCCTAGAGAGCACAAAGAAAATTTTTCATTGCATCTCAACACACGTGACAATAATAAATTAATACCAATATCAATAACAATGTTGTCACAAGAAATTAATAATTTGCCTTGTTTTGGTCTCACTGAGTTATAAAGTACCACGACAAAGAGAGAGAATGCAATGCTATTAAGACGATCCATGACGCAATGATTAGCATTTAGCTTAGTTTAGTTTAGTTTAATTTAGAGATACAGCATTAAGACAGGCCCTTCGGCCCAAGGAGTCTGCATTGACCAGTGATCCCCACGCATTAACACTATCCTACACACACTAGGGACAATTTACACATATCTCGGGGAAAACCCACGCGTTTACGGGCAGAACGTACGAACTCCGTACAGACAGCACCCGTAGTCTGGATCGAACCGGAGTCTCAGGAGCTGCAAGTGCTGCAAGACTCGGCTTGTACTCACTGGAATTTACAAGATTGAGGGGGGATCTTATAGAAACTTACAAAATTCTTAAGGGGTTGGGCAAGCTAGATGCAGGAAGATTGTTCCCGATGTTGGGGGAGTCCAGAACAAGGGGTCACAGTCTAAGGATAAGGGGGAAGTCTTTTAGGACCGAGATGACGAAAACATTCTTTACACAGAGAGGGTGAGTCTCTGGAATTCTCTGCCACAGAAGGTAGTTGAGGCCAGTTCATTGGCTATTTTCAAGAGGGAGTTGGATGTGGCTCTTGTGGCTAAAGGGGTCAGGGGGTATGGAGAGAAGGCAGGTACGGGATACTTAGTTGGATGATCAGCCATGATCATATTGAATGGCGGTGCAGGCTCGAAGGGCCGAATGGCCTACTCCTGCACCTATTTTTCTATGTTTCTGTGTTTCTAACTCTACCGCTGCGCTATCGTGTATGCTCTGCACAATCTGGACGTTGAAACCTTCAGTTCATTAAAATGTAAATGGGCACTTCAAGGATTTTTTACCTCACAGCTCCGGGGTCCAAGTTCGATCTTCACCTTAGCTTCCGCCTGAGTGGAATTTTCAATCTCTTTCCACGATGTAGAAGTTCCACCCAGACTTGCCAGGTGGGCCCCAGAGGGAACCCAAAGAGGTGCTGGTGAGGTAATTAGTTGCTGTAGATGGCAGTTCAGTGTGGGTGAATAGTATAATGGATCTGGTTGGCATGTGAGAGAGAATAAAATGCATGGCTATGGGGAATTAAGAACCATGGAGGACTAATGGAATTGCACCACTGGGGGTTAGCATGAAGCTAATGGGCCAAGAGGCAGCTTGTATTGTTGTACAGTAATTAGTAAGAAATTTGTTTAACGGCACAGAGATAAGCCATGTTGCAGATAGCACTGAGACCTTGTTTCCAACAAAGCTTCATTAGGCAACTACACTTTGATACGGCCTGTAATTAGGATTAAAAACCCTGAATATCTTCTTTGATCTACAGCAGGGCTGGGAGATCATGTCGAGTTCTGTTCTGTGGGTAATTGAGATAAATGCTGCTGAGGAAGCAGCGATTTCAGATCCTTTATTTTATTTGACTTTAGCAGCCACACTGGCAGCAATGAATGCAGTGACTCTTGTTGAATGAAAGAATCAGCTTGTAGCTTAACAAGCTACACGTAACTTGCACTACACATTGTGGTATGAGACAAAACTATACTGGGAAAATCGTTATAGAAACAAACGTTATGACTGATTAAAGAATTAAAGAACCTGTTGTTTTGTTCTGCTTACAGAATACTGAATATGTGAAATCAGGCTTCCAGGTGGGAAAGGTTGTCATTAGTTACCAGTAGTAAATATATGCATAAATATTAAGGCCCAGATACATTAATTGCCGGACAGACCAAGGTGGTCTTATTCCATGTTCCATAATGCCTGTGGCTATGATTGACACTCTTACACAGCTTGGATTTCCATAAAAATGGACAAAACCGTCAACTCGTATTCACTTACACACCCCTGGCTACCCACTGCATTGAAACATGGTAGCTGATCAAGGGATGAGAGGGGACCACATTGAAACTTACCGAATAGGGAAAGGCCTGGATAGAGTGGATGTGGAGAGGATGGTTTCACTGGTGGGAGAGTCCGGGACTAGAGGCCACAGCCTCAGAGTAAAAGGATGCACTTTTAGGAAGGAGATGCGGAGGAATTTCTTTAGCCAGAGGGTGGTGAATCTGTGGAATTTATTGCCACAGTCGGCAGTGGAGGACAAGTCAATGGATATTTTTAAGTTAGAGATTGACAGATTCTTGGTTAGTTAAGGTTTTAGGGGAAAGGGAAGGAGAATGGGGTTGAGAGGGAAAGATAGATCAGTCATGATTGAATGGCAGAGTAGACCTGATGGGCCGAATGGCCTAATTCTGCTCCCAGAACTTATGAAGTTATGAATCACATCGTTTTTATATGGGCAAACAAAACTCATCAACTTGTAGGAGGAATGACAGATGAATAAGCAGACTTACGGCCTAGAAACGAAACCAAGAGTTCAGGTACAGAATAGATAGAATGACAGGTACTCAGGGGTAAGTTGTAGGCTGTAATTTAATTGGAGGCTTTAAATTATTTATATGTAGAACAAGAAAAATATCCAGGAGTGTACTGATCCAGTACAGGCCAGAATCTAATTGAAGAGTTCAGATGATTTTTATATCAAATAATGGATACCTAGGAGTGAGTTGCAGTTTGGAATCTAATTAAAAAAAGTTTGGCTTGTGTATCAGTGCAATAGAAGGGACTTGGGACTGAGTTACACGCTAGGATTTAATTGAAAGGTTCAAAAAGGTTTTGAACGGTGGATATGTGGGAGTGAGTTACAAGATAAAATACAATCAAGGAGTCATTAGGACAGCTGACCCAACATAAGGTCAATTTCAAGCAGCATTCTCATGCAGGAGAACCAGCGGAGTTTGGGAAAGGGATTTCAGAGCTTAAATCTGCAGAAATGCAGGCAAAACTGCTCATGACAAGACGAAAGTTGAATGTCAATACTAATGATATTATATTAGTGATTAAGCATCATGCATTTCTGCTCCATAGTCCTCATCTTACAGCTTTGCAATATGAAAACATGTTCTTCAGCCCATACTCCCCATGCCTATCAAGTTGGCATACTGAGCTAGTCCTATTTGCCAGCATGTGCCCTCTACACCCTTCCTAACCACATAGCTGTCCAATTGTCTTTCAAAAGTCATAACTGTATCTGTTTCTAGCTTAGTCAAGATGCAAACTCCCCTTTGAGTTAAAAAGTTGCTGCTAATCTCTCTCTTAAATCTCTCTGCTATCATCGAAACCGATGCCATTTAGTTATAGAATCCCCTACCCTAGGAAAGAGAGTTATCACGTTATCCTTGTCCCACATGATCATGTACACCTCAATAAAGACATCCCTCAGCTCCAAGCAAAAATGTCCCAGCCTATTGAACTCTCCTCACCTACTCACCGAATGGCCGACTCCTCCACCTATTTTCCTATGTTTCTATGTTTCCTAGGCAAAAGCCTAGGTAACATCCTTGTGATCTCTCCCGCACCATTTCCAACTCAATGACATCCTTCCTATAACTGGATGACTAGACTTAAGGGCCTGTCCTACCAGCATCCGACTCCATGCGATGAGCGCGATCAAACTAGAAGCGGGGGCCGCGCGGAGGTCGGGTGATCCCCTGTACAGGGCCGTTCCCACCAGCATGCGCCTGCATGCGGCAAGCGCAACCAAACCGGCAGCGAGGGCCGCGCGGAGGTCGGGTGAGTGGCGCAACGCGGCGCAAAGTGAGGTGAACTTGGAGCGAAGTCTTAAAGTAAGTTCGCCAGGACAGACAGGGGCACACAGAGAGGGGCACAGAGGCGCACACACAGAGGGCCACGGAGCCACACACAGAGAGGGTCACGGAGGCATCTACAGAGAGGGTCACGGAGGCACGACGTCGAGGCGGTGTGTAATGCGTCGAGGCGACTGCGAGCCGACAAGCCGTTGCCGCGCGGAATTTTTTAACATAGTCAGTTTTTCGGAGCCCCGCGCGATGTCGGGACGAACTCCGTACAATTCCGCACGGCTCCGGCGATCGAAGTGGGACCGGCCCCACGACGCCGGACGGCTCAAGCGACCACGTTAGGTCGCGCTCATCGCATGGAGTTGCATGCTTGTAGGACAGGCCCTTTACACACAATGCTTCAAGTGTGGTCCCACCAACAACTTGTACAGATGCATCATGATGAGCCAAGATAAAATGGAGCTCACTACGGTGCATCTATTATTTGTAATTTGTCCTCCGAGACAAACGTCCAATACATGATGTTCTTAAAATAGCCACAATATCACATTGTGCAAGCAGCCAAACTTGGAGAAAGCTATACACTCAGGAGGTTGTACGGCTCGATAGAATCTGAGAAAAAGGATGGACAAGAAGAAATAGGCTGAAAGCCCAGAAGGGTCTCATAAGGTCATAAGTAACGGGAGTAGAATTAGAACATTCGGCCATCAAGTCTACTCCGCCATTCAATCATGGCTGATCTAGCTCTCCTAACCCCATTCTTCTGCCTTCTCCCCATAACCTCTGACACCTGCACTAATCAAAAATTTAGCTAACTTTGCCTTAAAAATATCCACTGACTTAGCCTCCACAGCCTTCTGTGGCTTAGATTCCCACAGATCCACCACCCTCTGATGAAATACATTTCTCCTCATCTCCTTCCTAAAAGAATGTCCTTTAATTCTGAGGCTAAGACCTCTAGTCCTGGACTCTCCCACGAGTGGAAACATCCTCTCCACATCCACTCTATCCAAGCCTTTCACTACTCCGTATGTTTCAATTAGGTCTCCCATCATTCTTCTAAACTCCAGTGAGTACAGGCCCAGTGCCGACAAATGCTCATCACAGGTTAACCTGCTCATTCCTGGCATCAATCTTGGAAACCATCTCTCCAGAGCCAGCACATTCTTCCTCAGATATGGTGCCCAAAATTGCTCACAGTACTCCAAATGCAACTTTACCAGAACCTTATAGAGCCTCAGCATTACATCCCTGTTTTTGGCTTGAAATAAATACTAGCATTGAGTTTGCTTTCGACCTGCCTCGATCGCCGATTCCTTTTCTCCATAGATGCTGCCTGACCTGCTGTGACCCCAGCATTTTTCTCTATGTTTGTGGATTAGATAGGTCCATGCTTGCAACAGTCTGTTTCAGCCCGAGATTGTGACAATTCAGAGGTGACAAAGAGACCAACTGAGCTGTTAATGTTGGGGGAACAGCGGCATTGCATTGAAGAAATTCTCCAAAGGGAAAGGTGGACACACAGCAGAAGATGGGATTGAACGGAGTAAACTGAAGAAAGATGTAATGGCTTTTTGATAGAATAAATAAGGTGAGATTGTTTCGAGTAACAGGAGGGTCAGTGCCAGTGGAATTGGACTTCAGGCAATTGGCACGAAACCAAACTGTAATGAGGGGAATTATTGTCAAGCCATCAACTGCTTGTTACTGTTTGGAATGAGCTGTCTGAAAGGATAGCAATCACAAATTTAGCAACAGAAAGGGTATTAGATGAATGGTTGAAAAGCAGAAAATGCACCCAAAAAGTGGCAGCCGGGCTGATCAGATAACACTTTTCTACAGCCACCAGAAGAGTGCATACCATCATCCCAGTGTACTGTTCTATTAAAAAAAGTCAGCTCGAGTTCATTGTCATATTAACAAGTACAGTGAGGTACAAAATGCAATTAAAATCTTGCTTACAGCAGCATCGCAGCCACTTGGACTCAGACACCACTCAAAAATATAAACCACACATCATTTGCAGCTGGCATTTTTTCAGATAGTGGAGAGGAGAAGACTCTGTGAAAGGCAAGACATTAGTGAAAAATAAATCCGTCGTAGGTCAACTGAATTATTCACTTACCTCCCTTAGTCGCTTTACCTCCCACCTCCACTCCATTCAAGGGCCCACAGAGGTTCACCTGCACCTCCTCCAACCTCATCTACTGCATCCGCTGCTCCAAATGCCAGCTGATCTACATCGGTGAGACCAAGCGGAGGCTGGGCGATCGTTTCGCCGAACACCTCCGCTCGGTCCGCAATAACCAACCCGACCTCCCGGTGGCTCAGCACTTCAACTCCCCCTCCCATTCCGTATCCGACCTCTCGGTCCTGGGCCTCCTCCATGGCCAGAGTGAGCAACACCGCAAGTTGGAGGAACAGCACCTCTTATTCCGCTTGGGGAGTCTGCATCCTCTTGGCATGAACATCGAATTCTCTATATTTTCTTAACCCTTGCTGTCTCCTCCCTTTCCCACCTCTCCCTCAGCCCTCGGGGTCCTCCTCCTCCTTTTTCCTTTCTTCCCCCCGCTTCCGCCCACCTCCCATCAGTCTGAAGAAAGGTTTTGGCCCGAAACGTCGCCTATCTCCTTCGCTCCATAGATGCTGCTGCACCCGCTGAGTTCCTCCAGCATTTTGTGTAACACTGTATTATTCCCTTTGTTGAGGTAGGATTAGGGTTAGGAAGGAATAGGAATACTTTAAATACTCCCCCACGCCGGGTCCCCATGGTCCTTTGTCCCCCCCACCCCCCCCCCCCCCCCCTCTCCCAGACCCCATTGACCATTGTTCAGATAGATTCCTGAGAATCTGAGGAAAGACATTCTTGCCATAGAGGGGGTACAGAGAATGTTCACCAGACTGATTCCTGGGATGGCACGACTTCCATATGAAGAAATACTGGATAGACTCGGCTTGTACTCCCTGGAATTTAGAAGATTGAGGGGGGATCTTATAGAGATTTAAGGGGTTGGACAGGCTAGATGCAGGAAGATTGTTCCCGATGTTGGGGAAGTCCAGAACAAGGGGTCACAGTTTAAGGATAAGGCGGAAGTTTTTTTGGACCGAGATGAGAAGATCATTTTTCACACAGAGAGTGGTGAATCTGTGGAATTCTCTGCCACAGAAGGTGGTTGAGGCCAGTTCATTGGCTATATTTAAAAGGGAGTTAGATGTGGCCCTTGTGGCTAAAGGGATCAGGGGGTATGGAGAGAAGGCAGGTACAGGATACCGAGTTGGATGATCTGCCATGATCATATTGAATGGCGGTGCAGGCTCGAAGGGCCGAATGGCCTACTCCTGCACCTATTTTCTATGTCTATGTCTATGTTCTTCCCCTCTCCCCTCAAGGCAGTGCAGGTCATTTAAGAACCTGATGATTGCAGGGAAGAAGCTGCCCCTGAACCTGGTGTGGTGTGGGACCTCGGGCGTCTGTACTTCCTACCTGGTGGTAGAAGCGAGAAGAGGGCATGGTGCGGACGGGCCAAGGTGCGGATGATAGATACCGACTTACTGAGGTAAAGCCTCATGCAGATGCTTTCTCTGGTGGGGAGGGCTGTGCCCACGATGGACCATTGCTGAGTTCAGCACTCTCTGCAGCCTCCTGCTTTCTCGTGCATTAGAATTTCTGTCGAGAAATTGCCACTGAGAAATATGGAGAAAGACAATCATGTGGAAAACCACGTGGATATTTAAATCACCAATGACTTGCATGAGAAATGAGGTTTCAAAGCCTCCTTACCTTTAATATATTCATATGAACGTCATCAAGTTGGCATAAGTGTCCTTTAAAAATGTGCTTCCATGTTGAAATATAAATAAGCCTCTTGGTATTGCAATGGCAACAAGCTGAAAATGATTAATTTTAGTCAACCCTTGTTAAGCCCCAAGCTATTATACAATTCCACTGCATTGCTTGCATAGATATTCTTACATTTAACACCAAAGGATGTTTCATTGTTTTTATCTCCGCAAAATATCTTGTCACTTAAATTTGCTCTTCCACAAGGTGAAAGTCACCTTCGAAGGTCATGGGTATCTGCTCATTTATGAGCCTTCTGGAGAGTCCGTGATGAAAATCTGCCGCGACACCATCGGGCTCAGTTGTTATTCAGTTCCCAAGGCTTGGCTAACGTTTCACGAGGGCCACATAATAGCTGAGCAAATAAAGTACTTATATGCACATGTGGGACACTTGAATAAAAATGGAACGTAGTTGTTCTCTCTGGAAAATTGGAGGCTGAGGGGAGACCTGAGGGAGGTTCAGAACATTATGAGAGGCAGCCTTTTCCCAGGAGTAGACAGCTTTTTCCTAGGATCGAATTGTCAAAGACTAAAGGGCATAACTTTAAAATGAGGTAAACAAAATTAAAATAGTAAGATTAAGCGAGAACTTACCTGTTTGAAGTTTGATCTTTATTTTATGAGGAGTTACGATGAGGGATTACGTGAAGAAGCCCCGCCAGGCACATGCTCGGCATACTTCAAAGCAGCGGCATGAAAAACACAGAACCAATAGCCGGAGTAAGATAGTAAGGCTGACAAAGATTGGAACTACCAGATGATCATTTATATTATGAGGGTTGGGAGCGGAGGGCACGTAATCCCTCATCGTAACTCCTCATAAAATAAAGATCAAACTTCGAACAGGTAACTACTTGCTTAATCTTACTATTTTACTTCGGAGTCACGTGAGTGACTACGTGAAGATTTTAAAGCTCTGTGATTTTCATGCCGTAGATCATTCCATACGACACACTGCTTCAGTTTACCCAATAGTGAGTGAATAATATATATTGCTTGAAATTATGCTAAAAATATTCTTTCTTTTTATTCATTTATTTATTTTTTATTTTTTAATTTTTTAATAATAATAATAATAATAAAACGAAAAATAATAACCCCTCTATCCCAGGGGAAAAACAACAAATGTTATGCAACAAAGCAAACAATTTTGAACAGACCCCAACACAGCATGTGCAACTCTGGCACTGTAACAACAGGTTTATCATAAAACTAGGAAAGTTTCTTTTTTAGACCATCCTGCAGTCTCCAGAATTTGATCGAGTGGCACGTCCTGCACCTTCGCCGCAGACATTGATACCGCCCTTGTGGAGTGAGCTTTATACACATCAGTGGCTACTCCAGTTAATCCAGAACCTGTTTATCCATCTAGAAATAGTTCGTACTGTCACTTTTATATGTTTCTTGTGGGTAATGAACATTGGTGTCTCACAATCTCGGAGACCCTTAATTGAATATATATTAATTCAGATGCTCTCTGGAGAATTGGAGGCTGAGAGGAGACCTGAGAGAAGTCTCCCCTCAGAACATTATGAGAGGCAGCCTTTTCCCAGGAGTAGACAGCTTTTTCCTAGGATCAAATTGTCAAAGACTAAAGGGCATAACTTTAAAATGAGGTCAACAAAATTAAAATGAGATGTGTGGAGCAAGTTTTTTTTATGCAGAGAGTAGTCAGTATCTGGAACACACTGGGATGTGGTGGAAGTAGTTATGATAGTGACAGTTAGGAGGATTTTAGATGGATATGCAGGAAATGGAGGGATATGGATCACATGCAGGCAGAGGAGATTAGTTCAACTTGGTATTGCGTTCAGCATGGATACTGTGGGCTGAAGGGCCTTGTCCTGTTCTATATTCTGTGTAAAGCTGCACAGGACCATAACTTTCTCTTGTGTATCTGCCAGAGCAATACCCAGTAGCAAAACACTGCACATGCACGAAACCTACAAATGCAAATACTAAATGATGGAACAAGTCAGTCTGCATCTGTGAATAGAGAAACAGTCAACTACTTGGGTCTAAGATATATACAAAATACTGGAGTAACTCAACGGGACAGGCAGCATCTCTGGAGAGAATGAATGGGTGACATTTCGGGTTGAGACCCTTCTTCAGATTGAGTTACTCCAGAATTTTGTGTCTATCTTTGATTTAAACCAGCATCTGCAGTTCTGTCCTACCAACTATTCGGGTCTGCCAGTCTTTGTCAGAATCCCACCCAAACAAACTCGTGCACCAGCCTGGCTTGTATGTGTAGGAAGGAACTGCAGATGCTGGTTTATTCCAGCATTTTGTGTCTATCTTCGGTGTAAACCAGCTGGGATCCAGTTCTGAGCTCTGCTCATTTCAAAACCTGGTCTGAAGAAGAGGCTCGACCCGAAATGTCACCTACTCCTTCGCTCCAAAGATGCTGCCTCACCCACTGAGTTTCTCCAGTACTTTTGTCCACCTTTGATTTTTCCAGCATCTGCAGTTCTTTCTCAAACATGTTGTGTTTATTTGTTCATTTACAGATTGTGCAGCCTATATCTCCTTCGCTCCTTAGATGCTGCTGCACCCGCTGAGTTTCTCCAGCTTTTTGTGTAACCCTCGATTCTCCAGCATCTGCAGTTCCTTCTTTAACACTGAACATGGCACCGTTTTGTGTGTGCGCAAACATTTGTGTAAGTGTGTGTGTTTGTGTGTTATCAAAACATGGAGGGGACCAGGGGACGGGGGCGGACACCATTTCTTGGTGACCGCGCGCGCATGCACGAGGCTTCGGAGCTCAATCCAACGCTAAACTAGGGGAAAATAAATGGTCGGCACGGACTGGAAGGGCCGAGAAGGCCTGTTTCCATGCTGTAATTGTTATATGGTTATATGGTTAAATGCACTTCAACTCTGCCTGTCTCGCCGGGTTAACCTACAGCCCTGCCTGGACTGATGGGCCACCAGTGCTGCTTCTCCGTGCTGCCCATATTTCCCGCAAGCCGAGGACGGTTAACCTGGCGGGACAGGCGGAGATGAGCTGCGTTTAGCGCTGCTTCTCTGCGCTGGCTGTGGGCCTGGGGGTGCCGCGCCCATCTGACCCCCGACGTCTCTGGCCACCCGTGGGGGGGGGCACTCGGGTGGGGACGGGACAGAGCCGGAGACCCTGCCGGGGTCGATCCTGGCTGCGGCTGAGGCGCAGGTCTGTGCCACATCTCCCTCCTCCAATCACCGCGTTCTATCCTCAGTCCCAACCCCCCCCACTCCTCCCTCCTCCAATCATCGCGCTGAATCATCATATCCCGCGCCCATTGCCTTCTGACTGACATCTCTCCCGTCCAATCGGCGCCCTCGATCAGCAGTCCAACCTCCACTGTCTTGCGGAAAGCGGAGATTTTAAAATCCGGATGACAAAAACTTGGGGGGGGGATGTCCCCCGCCTCTCAAAACATAGGGGGGGACGTGTCCCCTCTGACCCCCCCCCCCCCCCGGGTTTTACGCCCCAGCGGGATGTGTACATGTTTGTGTGCTGTGCGTGTTTTCTATCTAACAATGAGAGGGCACTGTGGCATTTTGCAAATCAATGAGTCAGGCACTTCAGCTCTGACGTACACTAATCGTGTCAGAGGAGACTGTGAATGAAATCCCCCTCTCTGTGAATTTGTAGCGCAGGTTGGTGACATTTGAAGGGTTCCAGTAAGTATACGCCGACAACATAATTAAACTGTCATGTTCAGGCTGCCCGTTCTCATCACTTATACATCAACATAGAGTTTGTCTCGAAATCAGCAATGTATACACACCAGGTCTGTGGTGTGTGCCAACTGTATCCCTTCATTAACACAATATCAAAAGCCTAAAGCAGGAATAAACTCATTTCAATAATAATAATAATAATAATAATAATATATTTTTTATTGTCATTACGCCTAAGTGCAACGAGATTTGATTTGCAACTTCCATCCAATGACTTAACTTAAACGACTAATAAAATTGACGTTTAGATACCCCGACAACAAGGTTTGTAAAAAGAACTTTCGAACAGAAAAACAGTCAAAACAGACTAAAATGCAGATGTGTTCGTGCGATGTGACCATCTGAGGGAGACAGTCCATGGGGGGGGGGGGGGGGGTACTCAGCAGGGCCGGTTCAGAGCCGCTATAGCTCTGGGAATGAAGCTGTTCCTGAGTCTGGATGTGCGGGCGTAGAAGGCCTTGTAGCGTCTGCCGGAAGGGAGTAGTTCGAACAGTCCATTACAAGGGTGAGAGGAGTCTTTATGGATGCTGACGGCCTTCCTGAGGCACCGGGCGTGGTAGATGCCCTCCAAGGCTGGTAGCGGTGTCCCAATAATCTGCTGCGCTCTGTGGACGACGCGCTGAAGAGCTCTCCTCTCCGCCACCGTGCAGCTGAGATAGCACACAGAGATGCCATACGTTAGTATGCTCTCTGTGGTGCAGCGGTAGAAGGTCGCCAGCAGCTGTTGGGGCAGACCAGTCCGTTTCAATGTTCTTAGGAAGAACAGTCGTTGCTGTGCCTTTTTGACCAGCGCAGCGGTGTTGGTGGATCATGTGAGGTCCTCTGAGATGTGAGTGCCCAGAAACTTGAAGCTGGACACTCTCTCCACACTGTCCCCGTAGATGGAGATTGGGGCGTATTCCCCATTCTGTGACCTCCTGAAGTCGATAATCAGCTCCTTGGTCTTGGAGGTGTTTAGTGACAAGTTGTTCCGTGAGCACCAGTCCGCCAGGTTCTGCACCTCCGTTCTGTAGTTTGTTTCATCACCGTTGGTGATCAGCCCGATCACCGTTGTGTCGTCTGCAAACTTGACGATGGTGTTGGTGTCGAATGCAGGAACACAGTCGTGGGTGAAGAGGGAGTAGAGCATGGGGCTCAGTACACAGCCCTGTGGTGTGCCGGTGCTCAGGGTGATAGTGGAGGACGGGTGCGGCCCCAGTCTCACTGCCTGCGGTCGCTCCGTCAGAAAATTCTGGATCCAATCGCATATCGGTGAGCTGAGGCCTAGCTGGTGGAGTTTGGTGGTGAGCTTGGTGGGGATGACCGTATTGAAGGCAGAGCTATAGTCAATGAAGAGCATCCTCACGTAGGTGCCCTGTCTTTCCAGGTGGGTCAGGACAGTGTGAAGAGCCAGAGAGATGGCATCCTCTGTGGATCTATTTGCCCGGTATGCAAATTGATGAGAGTCCAATGATGCAGGGATGCTGGATTTGATGTGGGAGAGGACCAGCCTTTCAAAGCACTTCATTGGTATTGGAGTTTGGGCAACCGGGCGGTAGTCATTCAGGTTGGTGACTTTGGACATTTTCGGCACCGGCACTATGGTAGCTGTCTTGGGGACCGTTACCAGAGGTAGAGACAGGTTGAAGATCCTCGTAAATACCTCCGCCAGCTGTACAGCACAGTCCTTTAGTACCTTACCCTGGACTCCTTCCGGGCCTGCAGCCTTGCGTGGATTGATCCAGGGTTGTTCCTCTCCTGGAGGTGTTGCCAGTTTCAAAGCGGGCAAAGAAGGTGTTTAATTCATTGGCCAGTGTGATATCACTGTGGGGGCATGTGGGGCTGCTCTTGTAGTCAGTGATGTACCTGACACCCTGCCTCATGCTTCTGGTGTCCGCGGTGTGGAAGTGGTCTTCCACCCTTTGCCTGTGAATGTCTTTGGCCTTTTTTATGCCTTTGTTCAGGTTTGACCTGGCAGCACTGTAGGCAGAAGTGTCCCTGGATTTAAAGGCAATGTTGCGTGCCCTTAGCAGGTTCTGAACCTCCTTGTTCATCCACGGTGTGCGGTTTGGGAACATCTTTATTTCCTTGTCCACTGTGACAGTCTCCACACAGCAGTTGATGTAGGAGAGCACAGTGGATGTGTACTCCTCCAAGTCTACCTCTGTACCACTGGTAGCCTGTTGTGCAAACAGGTCCCAGTCGGTGCGATCAAAGCAGTCCTGGAGTTGTAGGGTGGCGTCCTCGGGCCATATTTTGACCATCTCTATTGCAGGTTTGGTCTTGCGGAAGCGGGGTTTGTATGCAGGCAGTAGAAACAGTGAGAGGTGATTGGATTGTCCCAGGGATGGGCAGGGGAGAGCTCTGTATGGGTCCTTGTTGCTGGTGTACACTTTATCCAGCGTGTTTGAGCCCCTGGTCAGGGACTGCGCATGCAGAGTGCAGCTCGTAGGTCGACCTGGTTAAATGCATGTTTAGAGCCCCAGAATATCATTAGAAAATATCAAGAAACTTAAAATTGTAGATACTCTGCACCATCTCCCAACCCATCACCTTGGGTGCTTGATGGTTTGAGGAATTTAGATTTTGAGGATTAGAGGCACAGAGTCATAGAGTGATACAGTGTGGAAACAGGCCCCTTGGCCCAACTCTCCCACACCGGCCAACAATGTCCAATCTGCTCTAGTCCCACTTGCCTGTGCTTGATCCACATCCCTCCAAACCTGTCCTATTCATGTGTTAAAGAAGGACATTGAATTTTCTCAATTCTGTTAACCCTTGCTGTCTCCTCCCCTTCCCACCTCTCCCTCAGCCCTCGGGCCCTGGCATTCCCTCTCTCTCTATCTCTCCCCCACCCAAGTCGCACTAGCTTCTCATTTTCACACTACAAACAGCTTACAACGGCCTGTTTCCTTTATCATCGATACTTTTTTGCATATCTTTCATTCATTGTTCTTTATCTCTCCACATCACCGTCTATATCTCTCGTTTCCCTGAGTTACACAAAAAGCTGGAGAAACTCAGCGGGTGCAGCAGCATTTAAGGAGCAAAGGAGATAGGCGACGTTTCGGGTCGAGACCCTTCTTCAGACTGGTCAGGGATCAGGGAAACGAGAGATATAGACAGTTGTTTCCATCATGATCCAGTCAATTGCTAGGAGGAACAGGAATGGTGACAATAGACATCCCTGCTTGACGCCCGTCCTGGCACTAAAGCTCTGAGAGAGCTGGCTGGCCTGCATGCATAACTTTGCATGTGGTTCCATCATATGTGTTCTTGATTAAGTTTATGATCTTGATGGGAATTCTATTAGGCGCCATAGTGTTGTCCTGTTTAAGCTGTCAAACACTTTCTTAAAGTCGATGAGGTCGATGTACAGTGACGTGTTCCATTCAATAGACTGCTCAATGATGATGCATAATGTTGCTATGTGGTCTGTGCATGAGCGATCCTTCCTAAATCCTGCTTGCTGGTCCTGTAGCACCTCAATGTTGGAGGCTAAATGCTCATGTCTCAGGAAAAGAAAATGATCATAAACTCCAGAAACAAGGAACTGCAGATGCTGGTTTACCAAGCAAAAACACAAATTGCTGGAGTAACTCAGCGGGTCAGGCAGCATCCTTGGAGAGCATGGACAGGTGACGTTTCAGGTCAGAACCCTTCTTCAGACTGATTCAGTCTAAAGAAGGGTGCCAACCTGAAATGCCACCTATCCATGTTCTCCAGGGATGCTGCCTGACCCGCTGAGTTACTCCAGCAATTTTTGTCTTTCCTATCACAAACTCTGGTCATAATTCAGTTGTTAAGTTAAACACAAAGTGTTGGAGGAATTCAACGAGTCAGGCAGCATCAATGGAGGGAATGGATAGCCGATATATCAGACCGATCAGTCTGAAGAAGGGTCTTGATCCAAAAGGTCGCCTGCCCATTCCTTCATAGATGCTGCATGACTACTGAATTCCTCCAACACTTTATATTTTGCTCATGATTCCTTGTGTCTCCTACGGTTAAGGAAGTGTCACCCATTGGATGAGTGGAAAGTGCATCTCCCCCCCTTCAATGGTTCAACAGTTCTCTATTGTCACATATTCACAGCACAGTGAAATTCTTTTGCACAACCCACAAAAGCACAGTCACCATATTTTGATTCCAAGGTCCGGTCCACATGCTGGAAGTACTGGAGTGCCCCCGATCCAGGTAAGCCCAGGCATGCCACAGACTGCTGCAACATCCTTGACCCAACATCCTTGGTCCCTCTACCAACCCACGCCTCGCGTCCGTTGCCGCTAGTGGCTCCCTCCTGGACTCTCCGGTCCTCAGAGTTTCTGAGCTTCCATCAACATTCCTGCCCGGATTTAAAAAAAATCAATGGCTGGTGGCATTACTCAGCTGAAACCTCCAAAGTTCTTCCCATTGACTTAAGGAATTCGCCATTCGCCACATAGATGGTGCTCCAGTGAAAGAACTGTTTCAGCCGGCTGCATTCACCTCCCTCTCGCTCTCTCTCTCTTGCTTTTCTGATTTCTTCTGATCTCACACAGCAATCATCTCCCCTTTTAAGTTCAGCTGAAAGTGTTCCATTACTACCTCTGTGACCTTCACAGTTGACATTACATCGGGTACGATTAGCTCGACATTGCACATGTTTATAAAACTCCACTGCACTTTATGAAATAACATAAATCACTTTAACTTTTTAAAGGAACAGAGGAAAAAAAAATGCTTGTAGACATATCCATAAAACCTCGAATACCAGAGGCTATTTTATATGACAGTAACAACTGGAGATTAGTTGCTGTTCTATGGATATTGCTCATCAGCAGCATTTACAGGTTTTTAGTTTGAAGTTCTTATCTCCTGAGATAAAATAAAATTGAATTTATTAGATACAGACTTATAATATTTTTCAGTCTTCATCTCTGACAGTCCCGACCATTTATTCAGATACTAGCTAAAGACAAGGCAGCTCTTTGCTTGTTTCATCCAGCTTCCTATCAAAACTATCAAAAAAATATCCATTCAGCTTTGTTTTTATGCATTACCTTGAACAATTAAAACACTGGTCGCCATTTTTGTCTACCTAACAGCAATTGTACCGGATGATTATGTTCACACTGAAGCAATCATCTATAAAGTATTGGAAATGTTAATTCCTTTGACCCTCTGTTTTTGCATCCCTTTATACTATTACAAACACCTTTGTCCACTTTTACAATGAAAACGCCCCCACGTTAAGATATCACCCTGCAATCTTACCCGGGTGACGCACCAGTTCTGCCGTTGCCAGGTATTCATCCCCCTGTAACCATTTATTTCTTTGCTGTGTAATTTTACAATGGACCAGGACTGGAACAAGGAAATTCTTGTTTGCTGCGTTTTTACAGCACATTAAATGCTCCATGGCTCCAAATAAATAAATGATCAATTATTAGCTATTCCATATAACCATCTAACAATTACAGCACGGAAACAGGCCTTCTCGGCCCTTCCAGTCCGTGCCGACCATTTATTTTCCCCTAGTCCCATCTACCTGCACTCAGACCATACCCCTCCATTCCCTTCCCGTCCATATACCTATCCACTTTACTTTTAAATGTTAAAATCGATCCTGCCTCCACCACTTCTGATAAACCTCTGATTATTCAAGATAAAGCATAAATGCATGCCAAAGGATGTAGTGCAACCTCAGTCCATGGTCGTTCAGTGCTAAGATAGGGTTGTGATTAGGGTTGCACAGAATGGTTCAAAGCCTGATGGTTTATGGAGGGAAGCTGGAGATAATGGTGCAAGATGAGAAGGTGGGCCTCTGATAATATTTTCTGCCTTCTTGAAGTAGTGCTTCCTGTAGATCCCTTTGATGCAATGGAGGTCAATACCTACAATGGACTGGGCAATGTCCATTCCTTTCTACAGCCTCCTTCATTTTTGAGCATTTGAATTTCCAACCAGGCCTTGATGCAACCAGTGCAGGTTCAGGATAAGCCTGAGACCGCCAGTTTGCCTCTTGAGGTAAGGGTGAAATGTAGGAAGAGGCCTGAGTCAACACGCCTTCTCCTCCAAGACCAGGACTGAGCTGCCAGGAGCTACCTGAGACTGTCAGCGCCACCACATATGCACCGTGACGATGAGGGACAGCAACCCCAATGTGGTCCTGGACTTTCTTGTCACCGCAAATAAAACAAATGTAAGTTCTCCCTACTGCGAGTATTGGTGTGGTCAACGCCAAACCTGGTGCCATCCCTGACACCACAGGGGATAATACTGGATAAATCCAGAGTTGAAATAACAAGAAAAAAAATTATGGTGCAAATGGTTCTGACCTGGATTTCAGTGGCATAAAGTTTGGTAAAGTTGGTAAAAACTTTCTAAAGGGGGCTGGGTATGATATTGAGAAGGAACGTTGTGCAGAGATTGGAAACAAAAATAGGGCTCGTTAGGCTATACAGGCAGTCTAGATGCAGTGCACACTTTGTTGAACATTGAGGTGTCTTCATTGAAAACTGATCCAGTCAAAGTAAATGGTTGAAAAGCTAAGTGAGGCAGAATGACAGTCAAGGTAATTAGGAAAACGTTTTTTTCTAATTAATTACAATCACCATGTTTGCTTGCTGCATTTATTTAAAGCATAGGGTTTTTCTTTGCATCTGCACAAACTGCAAAGGGAGGGCAGACACAAAGTGCAGGAGCAAATGGATGGGTGATGTTTCGGGTTGGGACACTTCTTCAGACTGAAACTTCATCCGTTTTCTCAAGAGATGCTGCCTAACCCCCTGTGTTACTGCAGCACTTTGTCTCTAAAGCAGCATCTGCAGTTCCTTTCCACACACGGTTAAGCAAGGAGTTTTTTGACAAAGTTTTCCTGGCTGGAATCTCCAAATTATCCAACTGGGAATGAACAGAGCTGAACTGGAACGTTGAAAAAGTGCTAACATGAGAATTGATTCACATAAGATGCAAGTAGTGAGGTGAAATACAATCAAAAATCTTGCTTGCAGCAGCATCACAGGCACATAGACACAAACAAACACACAACGAAAAATCAGAAATCATATATGACTACAATCACTGTTGTGGGACGTATCACTGATGGGGATGAGTCTAGAAGAGAGATCGAGCGACTGTCCAAATGGTGCCAGCACAATAACCTGGCCCTCAACACCAGCAAAACCAAGGAACTGATCGTGGACTTTGGAAGGAGTAGGATGGGGACCCACAGTCCTGTTTATATCAACGGGTCGATGGTTGAAAGGGTCAAGAGCTTCAAATTCCTGGGCGTGCACATCTCTGAAGATCTCTCCTGGTCCGAGAACACAGGTGCAATTATTTAGAAAGCTCATCAGCGCCTCTACTTCCTGAGAAGATTACGGAGAGTCGGTCTGTCAAGGAGGACTCTCTCTAACTTCTACAGGTGCACAGTAGAGAGCTTGCTGACCGGTTGCATCGTGGCTTGGTTATGACTGAAATGATTATGACTATAATGACTGAATTGCTGGTTTAACAGTGGTGATCTCGGTGTGTAAATGATTCCCTGGCCAACGTATGTCTGACAATGTGGTATCAATGTGATATGAGATAGCATGTCATAGAGATGCTCTCGATTGTGGAAAGGGCTGTGCCGGTGATACACCGGACTGAATCCAACACTCTCTACAGCCTTCCGTGTTCGTATATGTTCAAATTGCTTTACCGGGCCAGGATGTAACCAGTCAGGCTACTTTCTACCAATGAATGAATTAACAAATTAATACGTTTATTGGCCAAGTATGTACACATACAAGAAATTTGCCTTGGTGCTCTGCTCGTAAGTATCAACGCGACATACATTAAGTAAACCATTAAGAATAAAAGTTAAAACATTAAGAATAAAACATTATAGTTTAAACATGTGAATAAAATATAACACCAGAGCAAAATGAGGCTACAGACTATTGGTTATTGAGTAGAGCTACTACTCGTGGATAAAAAATGTTTTTATGTCTGGCTGTGGCGGCTTTGACTGTCCAGAGTCGCCTTCCATAGGGAAGTGATTCAAAGAGTCTGTGGGGAGAGGGGGTCAGAGATAATCTTAGCCGCTCGCTTCCTGGCCCTTGCAGTGTACAGTTCGTCAATGGGGGGAAGGTTGCAGCCAATAACCTTCTCAGCTGATCGATTGAATCGCTGCCGCCTCCGGATGTTGTGCTTGAAACATAGAATCATAGAAACATAGATGCAGGAGGAGGCCATTCGGCCCTTCGAGCCAGCACCGCCATTCATTGTGATCATGGCTGATCGTCCCCAATCAATAACCCGTGCCTGCCTTCTCCCCATATCCCTTGACTCCACTAGCCCCTAGAGTTCTATCTAACTCTCTCTTAAATCCATCCAGTGATTTGGCCTCCAATGCCCTCTGTGGCAGGGAATTCCATAAATTCACAACTCTCTGGGTGAAGACGTTTTTTCTCACCTCAGTCTTAAATGGCCTCCCCTTTATTCTAAGACTGTGGCCCCTGGTTCTGGACTCACCCAACATTGGGAAAAATTTTCCTGCGTCTAGCTTGTCCAGTCCTTTTATAATTTTACATGTTTCTATAAGATATCCCCTCATCCTTCTAAACGACAGTGAATACAAGCCTAGTCATTTAATACCGTGAAACTGTGCTCTCCAGTAAGAAGCGGCCGGCTCGGGAGTGTTCCGATCCGTCCCGACATCGGAGTTTCGATCATCCCGACGAGAGGGCCTGAACATCGGACCGTCTATAGCGGCGAACTACAGAGGGTTCAAAGACCCTGACCACAGGTGAACAAAGGCGGAAGATGACTGAACTTTATTACCTTCCATCACAGCGAGGAATGTTGATTTCACTGTGGTGGATGTTTATGTTAAATTTTATTTTATGTGTGTATTGTGTTCTTTTCACTTAGTATGGCTGTATGGTAACTCAAATTTCACGGTACCGTAATTGGTTAAGTGACAATAAATGTGAACTTGAATCTCATGATTGGTGTGGACTAATTGTTTTGAAGGACCTGTTGTAGCAACGTTACAAAATTTTGAGATTTAAAAAATCAAGTCTGCAATTTATCCCATCAGATAAAGCATAAAAAGAAGTTTACTTAGAGGGACTTCCGGTGGCGCCATGTTCTGAGAGGGAATCGCGCCAGATCAGCTCCGCAAAAATCTGCAAAAAAAACGGGGGTAAAGGGGACTGCTAACGGTACTTACCACAGGAGAACAACTTTGAACGGCTCCGGTTGCGATCGCAAGGTGCGTGACATCATCAGGCGCGCGACTCTAGTAAGAAATTTAAAATGTATCGCTCCCCCCCCCCCCCACTGCAAAAAAAGTTGTAAAAAGGGAGGTAGGCCTCACCGGAGCCTCGGGCTCGAGTTTGGCTGCCTCCCAAGAAGAAATCTCACTGAAGAAAAGTGAAATGGAGGAACTTAAAAACTCCATGTTAGGTGAGATGAAGAAACTGCAGAAAGAAATGAAGAAGGAATATAAAGATGAAATAAAAACTTTAAGAGCAGATATCCTGGTGTTTCATGAAAGAATTAAAGATGAATTAACAAAAGAAGTCATAATGATGGTAAAGATCATGATGAATGAATGGAAAGTAAAGGCGGACGCTGAGTTACAAACCCAAATGGCTGAGGTAAATGACAAAGTTGCTGGGATGGAAGAAATAATGGATGCGAAGATAGATTCTATTTTAATCTCACTCGACCAACAAAATGATGCAATTAAAGAACTGACTGAACTTGCTGTATCAAATACTAAGGAGAGAGAGAAGCTACGCGCCGAGAATAAACGCCTCTCAGAGCTACTACGCAAAATAAATGAGAAATGTATTGATTTGGAGGGACGACAAAGATGTAAGAATTTGCGTATAGTAGGATTGAGCGAGGGTCATGAAGGAAATCAAGACCCGCGAAAATTTGCTGCAAAACTCCTAAAGGACATTCTGAATTTGGATCAAGAACCCCTGTTGGGCCGTGCGCACAGGGCTTTAAGACGGGTCCCTGGGAGAGGTGCACCACCAAGACAAATGATTGTAAAGGTGGCTTATGATCACGTCTTTGAAGAAATGATGAAGATAATAATAAGAAAGAAAAATCTGAAATACGAGGGAGACAACATCAGTATTTTCAGAGATTACCCAGCGGAAGTGGCTAAGAGAAGATCTTTATTCACAGAAACAAGAGGCATTCTGAGGAATATAAAGGATACAAAGGATCTTAGATATGGCTTGATGTACCCAGCAACATTGAGAGTAACCTACGATAACAAGGAATACCGTTTCGTTAAGCATACTGAAGCACTGGAATTCGCTCGAGACATACAGAAGAAGGCAGAAGAGGAAGCAGACAAAGAAGCACTGGAGGAAGAAGTAGATGGCTGAACTTTTATCACCGGCCTGCGGTTATGAATTACTCATCGAGAAAGGAGGAATAATGGGCACGAAGTTCTAGTTTTGTATTAATTATTAAAAATTTCAATTATTCCCCTAACATAGTATTACTTATTATAATATTAATAATAATAGATACTAGTAACTAGAAACTAGTAATATGAATAATAGAAATAACTACTAAGTATATAAAGTTAGTACCCCACCCCAATATACACAGCATCCTAGATAGGAGCTGGAACAATTAACATCTTTAAAAAAAAAAACGGAAGTCAATAGATTAATAGCCACGCTAGTGTGGCTTCCACTAATGCACACTACACATTATATAAGTGTAGTTTCTTTTTTTTCTGGGCACCCTACTAACACCCTTTACTCTTTTTTTATTTACATTTTTTATTATTTTTTATATATCAAATATTTAATCTTATATTATATATTATATGAATGTATTAACGATCGATATTATATAATTAGTTTAAGAAGACATGTATATGAATTAATAAGGATAGTAATTTTCATCAAATTGATGTTTGGGTATAATGTTGAGCTGGAGGAGTCGAGAAGGCTACTCCAAAAAAAGCCACCCTAACGGTAAAATGCAAGACATGAATCTGAAGACTGGGGGTGATGGAATTACCTTCTGTAGTTGGAATGTTAAGGGAATTAATGAACCAATTAAAAGGGGAAAGGTGTTAGCTCAGTTGAACAGATTGAAATCAGATGTCATTTTCCTTCAAGAGACTCATCTTAAAAAAGATGCTCAACATAGATTAACAGCTAAATGGATTTCAAAGGTGTATCACTCTTCATTTATACACAAATCTAGAGGAGTTGCAATAATTATTCGTAAAGGTATACAATTTAAACAAAGTTCTATAATAGAGGATAAGGAGGGTAGATATGTAATAATTACAGGGGAATTATATTCAAAAAAAGTAATTCTTGTGAATATATATGCCCCTAATTTTGATAATCCATTATTTTTTAAGAAAATATTTAATAATATCCCTATATCCACTCAATATAATTTAATAATTTGATTTAAATTGTACTTTAGATAACTATCTAGACAGATCTTCATCAAAAAGGAAAGCTGCCTCTAATTCAAGTAAATTTATAAATTCTTTTATTAACACATCTAATGTTAAGGATATTTGGAGATTAGATAATCCATCCGGACGAGAATATTCCTTTTTCTCGCCCGTATTTGGAACTTACTCGAGGATAGATTATTTTCTAATAGATTCAAAACTACTTCCTTACACGTATGATGCAAAATATCATAATATTATTATTTCAGACCATGCGCCACTAACATTCAAGATAAAATTAAAAGATATATTTAACAAAACCACTACTTGGAGATTTAATCCCCAGATATTAAAGGACAAGGACTGTTGTAATCATGTGGTGGAACAGATTAAATTATTTTTTGAAACTAATGACAAACCTGAAATTTCACCATTGCTACTTTGGGATACATTTAAAGCATTTATGCGTGGTGCAATAATGTCAGCACAAGCATATTTTAATAAAGAAAATCGAAAGACGGAACAAAAGTTAGAAAAGGAGATAAAACAACTAGATAGTGAAAATATAAAACATCCTTCTAAAGAGTTAAGTAATAAAATTGCAATATTAAAATATAGATTAAACAAAATATATTCTAACCAAGTCATTAAACTTTTTCAACAAACCAAACAAGTGCATTTTGAATTTGGAGATAAACCACAAAAATTGCTGGCACGACAACTCAGAAAATTAGATGATGAAAAAATGATACATAGAATTAGATCTGCGCATGGAAATATATTAACTATAGCAAAAGACATTAATGCCAGATTTCTACAATATTATCAAAATCTTTATTCATCGAAATTAACAGGACAAACAGATGGAATGGAAACATTCCTACAAGAATGTCAAATTAATAGTTTAGATCAGGAAGGAAGACACTTGTTAAATGCTGAAATATCAGTAAAAGATATTGAAGAATCAATTGGTTTGTTAAAGAATGGAAAAGCTGCGGGCCCTGATGGCCTGAGTGCAGAATTTTATAAAAAATTTCAAGATCTGATTTCCCCAAGATTACATACAGTGTATAGATATGCATATGAACATGGAAAATTACCAGAATCTTTAAATGAATCCACAATCACACTCATTCCTAAGGTAGACAAGGATTTGGAAGATCCTGGATCATATAGAGCGATTGCTCTTCTAAATACAGACCAAAAAATATTAACTAAAGTTTTATCTCGGAGATTAAGTCTGGTGATCTCTAAATTAATACATTATGATTAAACAGGTTTTATTCCAAAACGCTATTCATCCCATAATCTTAGATGTTTGTTTAATATTATATATTCAAAAAGAGTATGGGACACGGAATTAGCGGTTATATCATTAGACGCAGAAAAAGCATTCGATCAGGTGGAATGGTTATATTTATTTAATATAATGGAAAAGTTTCAATTGGGAGATAGATTTTGTAAATGGGTAAGAATTCTATATTTGAATCCTACTGCAAGAATATTAACTAATCAAATACTATCAGCTAAATTTAAGCTCTCTAGGGGATGCAGACAGGGATGTCCGTTATCGCCTTTATTATTCGCTTTGGTGATAGAGCCTTTGGTGGAAAGAATTAGATCTGAACCTGAAATATATGGTTATAATACTGATACAACAACTAATAAAATATCTTTATATGCAGATGATGTTTTGATTTATGTTACAAAACCGGAAATAAGTATTCCTATGCTGTTTAATGTTATAACTAAATTTAGTACATTTTCTGGATATAGGATTAATTGGAACAAAAGTGATATTATGCCTATAACTGGAATAAATTTAAATATATTACAACAATATCCACTAAAAATAGTCACAGATAAATTTAAATATTTAGGTATCAATGTATCTAAATCTGATAACTCATTAATTAAATCTAATTTTCCTCAACTATTAGATAAACTTAGAAAAAATATTTTATATTGGAAAACACTTCCTATATCTATGGTTGGTAGAATAAATGCTTTAAAGATGTTTTTTTTTACCACAATTGTTATATTTGTTTCAGGCTATTCCTTTTTTTCTCCCGAAAACCTTTTTTAAGGAAATTGATAATATTGTTAATAGTTTTATCTGGGACTATAAAAATCATAGAATAAGTAAAAAACATTTATGTAAATCTAAGATAAATGGAGGATTAGCACTCCCAAATTTCTTATATTATTTCTGGGCAGTCCAGATTAAGAATATGAATTTCTGGTGGGTAAATATGGATCATGATCCAATGTGGTTAAAGATGGAAAAGGAAGACTGTTTTCCTTTCAACGTAGGCTCGATTCTCTTTGCCCCAAAGGAAATACAAAAAAAAATTTTTAGGGACAACCCTATAATTTATAATAATAGACGCATTTGGAAACAAATAGTTAAGACTTTACATTTAGATAATCTTTCACTTAGACTACCAATTACAAATAACCCATTTTTTAAACCCTCTATATTAGATGGGGGGTTTAGACATTGGGACGATTTAGGAATTAAAAGGATAGAGCACCTTTATAGAAAAGGAAAATTTCTTTTATTTCAGGAGTTACAAGATATCTACGGATTGTCTCCACAACACTTGTTTAGGTACTTACAAATTAGAGATTATATTAAATCTAATACACAAGATTATAAAAATAAAGAACCAGGATTATTAGATGAACTGTTTAACTTGCACCCAAATACAGAAAAATTAATAGCTTATATATATAACATTATTCTGGATAAGGAGAATCCAATAACTGAAACATATCGACAAGCATGGGAAAATGAAATTGGATTATCTATAACAAAAGAAAATTGGGAAGAAAGTTTACAACGAATACATCGGTGTTCGTTAAATGCTAGACATACATTGATACAATTTAAAGTATTATATAGATTACATTATTCGAAAACTAAATTAAATAGTATTTTTCCTAATGTCTCCTCTATCTGTGATAAATGTAAGAATTTAGAAGCAAATTTAATACATAGTTTTGTTACATGCCCCAAATTGAATTATTACTGGACAGAAATTTTTAAAGTTATTTCTGAAGTTCTTAAAGTTAAATTGGACCCTGACCCAAAGTTAATAATATTCGGAATTCCGGATTCAAATTTGGTACTAACAGCAAATCAAAGAAATTTCTTTGATTACTGTTTGATAATAGGGAAAAAAATCATATTGAAATTTTGGAAGGGAACATTATCCCCCACAATTAAAATGTGGGCAGCAGAGATGTTGGAGACGTTACATTTAGAAAGAATTAGATTTGTCCTATTGGACAAATATAATTCCTTCGAACAGACATGGTCTCCATATATACAGTATTTAGAGAAGTAGCTGTTCTTGGCATCACGGCTCGACAGGTACCCTACGGGATTTGAAGAAAATAATTCATTTTCATACTAGTGTTAATATGCATGTCTCTATTGATATTATTATTGGTAATAGTTTTATTTACAATATATTTTGTTGTTTTTCGTTTATATATATATATATAATATTTTTTCACCGTTCTGTTTGTGGTTTTTGTTTTTTTTTCTCTTTCTCTTCTTTTTTTTTCTTTTCTCTTTTTTCTTATATATAATCAAATTATTATTTAATCACATCTTTATTGATTTATAACTGCTCTATTCTTTTTCTGTCTTTATTTCCAAAAAAATAGAAGATAATAATTATCAATGTGTTATTTGTATAAATATTGAATTAAGCTGATGCTTGTAAATTTGTTTTAAACATTGTAAATTGGTTACTTCTAATAAAAAAATATTTAAAGAAAAAAAAAGAAGTTTAATTTGTCACCTAATTCACTTTCATATCTTCAGTATTAAAAAAGTTATGGCCATTTTCATACTCAGAAATTAGCATCTTGTTTCCCATTGCCTTTCTATTGACTTAACACAAAGGTTGTGATCGAGGACAGTCAAAAGCCCATATCGTTCTTAAAAATTAAGAGAACTGAAAGACATTTTCAGTTATTATAGATTGAAGCATTCTGAAACTAATATGAAACAATCTTACTTGGATGACCTGAAATTAAAGCATATAATTAGTTAGTTACCCAATTGTAGCTAATTACAAAATTCAATTTAAACATCTATCCATTTCTTAAGAAAATATTAACATTTTTAAATAGCCTAAGAGTCCAAATAACATTCACACAAGAATTCACAATAACACATGATTTTTAAATCTAATTGTCATTAATTTATAGGCCAAATTGAAGGAATTTTGTGTTTAATGCCTGTAAATTAATGGGCTTTTTAAATCAGCTTGCGAGTGGGATTTTCTGGAACGCGATGGATTGGAATGTTGCGGTTGCGGTGAATTTAATCCCCATGTCGGCAGGAAAAATTCTGCCGGTTCGTATGGGGAATAAATCACCATTTCACAACATGAAATATTGATTAAAGTCATCTTAACAAGCTGGTTTATATGTAAAAATAAACAGCTTTCATTTACCTGTTCCCTACATAAAATCCGTCCCCGTTGTCGGCGTTCACGGCATTAGGAGCTAATTTTTATTTTACTGTAGCGATAAAATAGTCGGGCAATTTATTAAAAAAAATTAACTTACCGGCAGTCGGAACGAATCTGCAGAAGTAGATCGCACTCCGAGAAAATATAATTCCGGTGGCAAGGGGAACCGCATTTTTTAACCCCGCCCCACCCCACCTCTTAAAGGCGCCAAAAGTCACGCACACGGCCAGTGACAGAACTGCAGCACTGCTGAGGGTAAGTTTTGTAACATACCTACCTGTTGCCATACTGTATGACTCCATGGACCTCATAAGATGGGTAAATATCAAATGTGAGAGGTTACATTCAAGCTTTACATGATGCTGTTTACGCCATAACCAGAGTATTGAGTTATGCTACAATTTAAGGCTACAAATGTTGTAGAGAGAGAAAAGATGTAACAGTATGACCACAGGAATGATGGATTTCACCTCTCGGGTTAGGCTGGAGATTCAGGGATTCTTGCTCTTGAGATAAAAGAGGTTGAGAAATGAAATGACAGAAGTGGGGTAAGTCATAACTGGTTTAGATACGACTAATAGAGGATAGCATATTGGTCCTGGTTTAATATTGTTTATAATTAAGTGTTCACCATTAGTGATGGTTCAAGGGTCAGGGGGAGAAGATTTAACACTTTCAGCTCAAGATACCAAAAGGTACAAGGAAAAATGAACTTATGGATAGGGCAGCAGTGCAATGATTTATATAGGACACTCGTAACCTTGGGCTGGGCTAACAATCTAGAGACCCAAGTTCAAATCCTACTGTGGATGCTGTGAGATTTAAATTTCATGAAAAATCTGGAATCTTAGCGAAAGAAAGGCTCATTTTATCAATCTGGAAATGACTGGACTGAAGGAAATCGACCCTCCGTCAATGGCCATTCCAAAACAAGATTCCAGACTACACAGCATAAAGGGCCTGTCCTACCAGCATCCAACTCCATGCGACGAGCGCGATCAAACTAGAAGCGAGGGCCGCGCGGAGGTCGGGTGAGTGGCGCAACGCTGCGCAAAGTGGAGCTTGGAGCGAAGTCTTAAGGTAAGTTCGCCAGGACAGAGAGAGGCACACAGAGAGGGGCACAGAGGCACACACACACAGAGGGCCATGGAGCCACACACATAGAGGGTCACGGAGGCACCTACTGATAGGTTCACGGAGGCATGATGTCGGGGCGGTGTGTAATGCGTCGAGGCGACTGCGAGCCGACAAGCCGTTGCCAGGCGGAATTTTTGAACATGGTCAGTTTTTCGGAGCCCCGCGCGATGTCGGGACGAACTCCGCACAATTCCGCACGGCTCCGGCGATCGAAGTGGGACTGGCCCCGTGACGCCGGACGGCTCAAGCGACCACGTTAGGTCGCGCTCATCGCATAGAGTTGCATGCTGGTGGGACAGGCCCTTAACAATCTGGTCTGTACTCAGGCAGTTAAGGATAGGCAGTAAATGTGGGCGAGGCGCTTCAGTGAGAATCATTTGTTGTGCGGCGGAGAACACGAGGATAAGCTTTTATGGGAACAAGTAATTGCCTACTGCCATCCCCATAACACTACTTGAACATGTTGAAAGCTTAGTATTTGTTCCCCAGTTAAAAGTAATAGAAAACTTACCTGGGTGAATGCAGTTTCAACAGCACTCAAGAAGTTCGACACTATGCTGGCATGTCAACTCATTAGATAAACACATCATCCACATCCATTCACTCGCTCCACCACCAAGGCACAAGTAGCCGCAGCTTATAACTTGGCAGGACAAATGGCAGGACAAATCAAAATAGGACGTACATGGTAAATGGTAGGGAATTGAGGAATGCTGTGGAACAGAGGGATCTAGGAATAACTATGCATAGTTCCCTGAAGGTGGAATCGCATGTAGATAGGGTGGTAAAGAAAGCTTTTGGTGTGCTGGTCTTTATAAATCACAGCATTGAATATAGGAGTAGGGAAGTAATGTTATAATTGTACAAGACATGGGTGAGACCAATTCTGGAGTTTGGTGTACAATTTTGGTCGCCTAATTATAGGAAGGATGTCAACAAAATAGAGAGAGTACAGAGGAGATTTACTAGAATGTTGCCTGGGTTCCAGCAACTAAGTTACGGAGAAAGGTTGAACAATCTTTATTCTTTGGAGCACAGAAGGTTAAGGGGGGACTTGATTGAGGTCATTAAAATGATGAAAGGGATAGACAGACTTGACGTGGATGAGCTTTTCCCATTGAGGATAGGGAAGATTCAAACAAGAGGGCATGACATGAGAATTAAGGGTCAGAAGTTTAGGGGTAACACGAGGGGGAACTTCTTTACTCAGAGAGTGGTGGCTGTGTGGAATGATCTTCCAGCAGAAGTGGTGGAGGCAGGATCGATTTTTAACATTTAAAAGTAAAGTGGACAGGTATATGGACGGGAAGGGAATGGAGGGGTATGGTCTGAGTGTAGGTAGATGGGACTAGGGGAAAATAAATGGTTGGCACGGACTGGAAGGGCCGAGAAGGCCCGTTTCCGTGCTGTAATTGTTATATGGTTATATGGTTATCATAGATCGACAAAACACCTCTCTCATTCTACCACCAGTAGAAATTCCAACATATGATGGAGATCCTTTGCGGTATGAAGCTTTCATAAGGGCATTAGAAGAAGTATTACAAATGCAAATTATGGATGAAAAGGAGCGCTTACGATTTCTGGTGAAGTACACAAGCGGAAGTGTTAAGGTACTTGTATAAAGATGTCAAAATGAGCCTGACAGCCAAGGCTATAAAGAGGCAGGATGTACTGCAGCAACTTGCCAGGCATCCCTAGGCAGCACTTCCAAACCCACAACCTCTATTAGCTGGAGGTTGATGACAGCATGGTGGCACAACAGTAGATTTGCTGCCTTACAGCGCCAGAGATCTGGGTTAAATCCTGATACTGGGGTTGCCTCTATGGAGTTTGTGCATTCTACCTGTGACTGCGTGGGCTTTCCTCGGGTGTGTCAGTTTCTTCTCATACTCCAAAGACATCGAGATTTGGAGGTTAATTGGCTTCGGTAAAGATTGTAAATTATTCCTTGTGTGTAGGATAGAACAAATGTGTGGGGATCGCTGGTCAGCAGGGACCCAGTGGGCCAAAGAGGCTGTTTTGGCACTGTATTTCTAAACTAGACTAAACTTAAGAAAGACAAGGGCAGTAAATGCATAGGGACACCACCAGCTGAGAATTTCCCTCCAAGCCATATGCCATGCTGACTTGGAAATAGATCACCCTTCCATCATCGGTAGTGGATCAATATTCTAGAACTTCTTGCCGAACAGCATTGCTGGTATAATAAAACACATTAAAGAGAAGGCCTGTTTCCGTGCTGTAATTGTTATATGGTTGTTATATGGTTATCAGCATTGGTTCAAGAAGGCAGCTCATCACCGGTTTCTCAAGGGTAATCAGGGATGGGCAGCTAAATGCCCTCAGCCTGTGAAGCCCACATCCCTTGAATAAGCAAACAAAAAGATAGATTATTAGGAATGGCACAGTGGCGTGACCCAGTGACCCAGAGACCTGGGTTTGATCCCGACTACAGATGCTGTCTGAACAGAGTCTCCCTGTGACCAGGTGAAATTCTCCGGGTTTCCTGGTTACCTCCCATGCTCCAAAGTCAGAAGGTTTGAAGGTTAATTGGCTTTGGCAAGTTGTAAAAATTGTCCATTAGGACAATTTAAGGAGTTTGTAGTTTAGGGAGATCGCTGGTCAATGCACACCGTAGGCCGAAGGGCACGTTTCCACACTTTATCTCTAGTCTAAAGTATCTTTAAAGTCGAAATCAGGTCAAATCACATTGCAGCTGCTTAATTATCCTGCAAAATACATCAATGATTGCCCTGTACATGAAGCTACATGTGTTATCATTAGAACATTAAAAAAGCTAAGTAAATGCAAGTCTTATTCCTTCAGTGTGAAACAGTATAGAAGACCATCTTACGAGTCAATAGTGGACAGTGTTAAACGCCACAGTTCCCCAGTGAGAGGAAATTTAATGACTGCCTGAGGGATTCGTTTTCTACCAGTTTAAGTTCAGAGAGAATGAATTAGATACATTTGTTTGTAGATTGCTTCTGAGTGTTTTTCTGCAGTCATCTTAATTAAACTGACAGCTGGCTTGCCAGAAGAGAATTACATTACTGCTGTTACAGTGAAGGTTCACAGTGAAGGCAGTGGATGGCAACAGAATTAACAAGCTCATGGGGAAGGCTAGCTCCATCCTGGGGGTGGGGTTGGATTCATTACGGATGGTCTTGGAGGGGAGGATGCTCATCAAACTGCGGAGCATCTTGGACAAGACAGCTCACCCCCTCCATAATACACTGGTCAATTTAAGGAGCACCGTCAGCAATGAATGAATGAATACGTTTATTGGCCAAATATGTGCACATACAAGGATTTTGCGTTGGTGCTCCGCTCGCAAGTGACAACACAACATAAGTGACACATGAAACATTAAACGTTAATAACAAAACATTTTACTTCGGAGTCACGTGCGTGACTACGTGAAGAACCCCGTACAGCCGTTGGTGCGTCATGACGTCAGACGCATTGGTGCAGTCGGCCGGTTGGAGCAGCAGCGCTCCTCCAAGCGGTAAGTTTAAAAACTCGACGTAAGTTTTTAAAAAAATTTCAGAGTTCATTTTCTGTGACGGTTGGAGAGGTCCTTTTGGAAATGTTGCAGAAAGTGAAAAAGGTGGCGGCGAGGCGCTCCGGAGGGGGGAAGGTTGACGACCAGGAGAGTGTTGTTGGTGGAGGCCCGGCTTGTGCACCTGGTCCGATGCCGGCTATACAGCCAGCGATTGCAGACCCACTGCCTTCGAGCAGTGTAGGCTTGCCAGTAGGGCGGAAGGCCACTGGCAAGTCAGAAAGGCCCGTTGACCCAGAGTCGGGCCTGGAGGTTGTACCCTCTACAGGAGAGTCCGTTTGCTCACGGCTCTCCCAGGTCGAGATTCTATTACAAAGAATGCTCGACAGGGACCAGCTCCGGGAGGAGGAGTTGTGCCCAAGCCAGGCTGTTGGGGAGCCTGAGCCAGCAGCACCTTTTACAGGGCTGCAGGAATATCCTGCCTGTGAGGAGGATGTTCCAATGGTGCAGTTCGCTGACACCGAATCTATGGTGGGGGAGAGCAGTTAGGGAGTTCAGTTGGAGGTAATTCCTAATATTGCTGGAAAATTTGCTATGCCCAGAGAGGCAGGAGAGCCGATTGGTGAAGATTTGGCTGCAGCAACTCAGTATATGCTCTCGCACCAGTTACAGGAGTTGGCCATGGATGAGGCCGCAAAGAAGTATGAAGCTCCTATTAATTGTGATCTCCTGAAAGTACCTGTGGTTAATCATCAGATTTGGACACAGTTGGGGGTGTCAGCTAGGGCTCAAGAAATTAAATTTCAAAAAGTGCTTAGATTGTTCTCGGCAGGGCTTACGGCTTTGGTGAAAATAATTGATACAGGGAATATGTCTGAAGCCCATCAGGATGCACTGGGACTGTTTTGTAGTGCGTTCTTTGAAATCAATAACATCAGAAGAGCCGCTATAAGGCCGGTGATTAATCCTAATCTGGCGGCTTTGTGCAAACCACCCAGTGTACCGCCACGAAATCTGTTGTTTGGAGGTGATCTTGTTAAAAGAGTTAAAGAATGTCTTGAGGATGTAAAAACTATGGGCCTCATTAAGACAGCTGGCAAACAAGGGAAAAGGTTTTATCCTTATCAAAGAGGCACCAGTTCGGTTGCAGGGGAAGGAACCAGCCATGCAGGTCTACAATACCGGAATTGGCAGGCTGCCACCGGTGTGAAGGGCAAGGTGCCTTTCTCTACAAGGGGCCGCGGACAACAAGGTCTACAAGGACATATGCAGGTAAGGAAGGTACACAAAATGCTGGAGAAACTCAGCGGGTGCAGCAGCATCTAAGGAGCGAAGGAATATGCAACGTTTCGGGCCGAAACCTTTCTTCAAGGAATGTGCCTTTGAGAGAGAATGAATTAAGTAATGTTGCTGTTGAAATTGGGGGAAGGTTAAAATTGTTTCTCAAACAATGGCAGGAGTTAACGTCAGATTCGTTTATACTTAACAGTATTGAAGGGGTGAATATTGAATTTTACTCTAATGAGAGTCCACCTAATCAGCATGTTCCAAGTCGGAAACTTATATTTTCAGATGAAGAAAATGTGCTCATACAAGGAGAAATTAATTCATTACACAAGAAAGGGGTAATTGAGACATCAGTCTATCAGTTGTCAATTTGTGTCAAGTATTTTTTCAAGGTCTAAACAGACTGGGGGATGTAGAATTATCCTGGATTTAACGAGTTTTAACAAATTTGTTTGTTATAAGCATTTCAAAATGGAAACTTTTTCCACAGCCAAACATCTAGTTTCCAACGGATTTTATATGGCAAGCATTGATTTAAAAGATGCATATTACTCAGTGTCTATTCATGGTGATGATAGAAGATATTTGAAATTTATTTGGAAGACTCAGTTGTGGCAATTTACGGCACTGCCTAATGGATTAACTTCAGCTCCTAGACAATTTACTAAATTGATAAAAACCTGTGTTAGCATTACTCAGAGCTCAGGGGCATGTAGTAATGGCCTATTTAGATGATATTCTGATTGTTGGAAAGACTCATGCTGAAGCTCAGTTGTCAGTTTCAGTTGTTAAATCCATTTTTGAACAATTAGGGTTCATTATTCATCCAGATAAATCCAAATTATCACCAAATCATTGATTATTTGGGATTTACCATTAATTCAAATCACATGTTGGTAACTTGCCTAGAGACAAATTGCAACAGTTAATTGAGGACTGTGTTAATCTCCTTGGAGAACAACGACCTTCAATTAGACTAGTAGCTATGTTGATTGGTAAATTGGTGGCTGCTTTTCCAGCTGTGCAGTATGGTCCTCTGCATTATCAACAATTACAACGATCAAAGGAACAGGCACTGAGAATACAAATGGGCCATTTTCACAGGCCTATGCAGTTGTCAGTTGGGGCAAGTTTGGGCATACAATGGTGGATAGTAAATGTTTCAAAAAGTTTTAGGAAGGTTTTGGTGGAACCACCTTCAATGATATTACAGACTGATGTAAATGCACTAGGTTGGGGTGCAACAGATATGTCTTTCAGCTGTGGAGGCAGATGGAATGCTGATGAATGCAGAGGAATCCCTTCTTCAATTAAGAGGGATCAATTATTTAGAGTTGTTGGGAACTGGGTATGGGCTTGAGGCTTATTGTTCTACCAGTAGGGACTTGCATGTGCAGGTTCAGATTGACAACACCACAGCAGTGGCATATGTAAACCACATGGGTGGAGTCAAGTCACAGTCTTGTGATAGACTGGCTAACCAGATTTGGAGCTGGTGCATTGACAAAAATATCTGGATTTCAGCAATTTATTTGCCAGGTAGATTTAACACTGTACCTGACACTAGGTCACATCAGTTCAATGACAACATAGAATGGATGTTAAATCAGGGTGTATTTAATCAAGTGATTGTTCAGTATGGAATGCCAGATATTGACTTGTTTGCATCTAGATTAAATAATCAGTTGCCCAGATATGTTTCATGGGAACCAGATCCTGGTGCAGCAGCGGTGGATGCTTTCTTGCTGCATTGGGGAGGAATGTTTGTGTATGCATTTCCTCCATTCTGTCAGATGCTTGCAAAAGATCAAGCAGGATTCTGCGTCAGGGATATTGGTAGTGCCGGATTGGCCTACACAAGCATGGTTTCCTCTGGTATTACAAATGGCTAGGGAGCCTCACATGATTATTCCCAAGAATGAAAATCTACTGGTAAATCCAGTAACTGGGGATCAACATCCTTTACATGATCGTATTGATCTGTTGATTTGCAGATTTTAAGGAGGCCATACCTGGGGAGGGGACTGTCTGATCGTACTGTGGATGTTCTCACGTCGTCCTGCAGGGATAGTACACAGAAGCAGTACATCACCTCGATAAGGAAGTGGGAGCAATTCTGTCTACAGCAGAACATTTCATATAAAACTGCAGGGATCACAGACATATTGGAGTTTTTGTCCAATCTTTATTTTGATCAAAAATTAAGTTACAGTGCGATCAATACAGCCAGGAGTGCTCTGTCTTCTTATTTACCCATGAATTCAGAATTGCATTCAGTAGGGACACATCCGTTAGTTTAACGATTTGTGAAGGGAGTTTTCAATTCTAATCCTCCTAAACCCAGGTATGCTGGTATTTGGAATGTGAGTGAAGTTCTTATGCTTCTTCGCCAGTGGGCTCCTGTTGCAAGCGTATCTATAGCCAAATTAACCATGAAGGTGGTCATGCTTATGGTGTTGGTTTCAGCCCAACGTGTACAAACATTGCAAAAGCTTCGGCTAGACAGAATGCATGTGTCGGCAGATGCCATTATATTTTATGTCTATGATTTGCTTAAACATAGTAGAATCGGCATGACAGGATGTAAGGTTGTGTTTTCAGCATACCCCACAGATGCTCGCCTGTGTGTAGTATCACATTTATCTCGTTACATTGAGGTCACTAAAGCGCTACGAGGAACAGAGTCTGCATTATTTATTATCCACAAAAAAACACACAGTAAGGTGTCAGTGCAAACAATTTCAAGGTGGTTAAAGCAGGTTCTGGGAAGTGCTGGAATTGATACTGCTAAATTCAAATCTCATTCCACCAGGGCGGCATCAACTTCCGCGGCAAGGGCAATGGACGTACCCGTAGACCATATCCTCACGGCTGCAGGATGGTCCAGTGAGCTGACCTTTCAAAGGTTTTGTCACAAGCCGAGTTCAAGGCTGGGGGTGTTTGCTGATTCTGTTTTGAGTTCAGTTATAGTTTCCCTCTGAGTTAGAGGGGTTTTGTTATGGTTTTGTTTGTAAATAAACTGTTATTCATTTAACAAATGTTATTATTGATGCATTATTGATTGTAAACGACTTTGAGTCAATCGATGCAGTGTGAGCACCGAATATGGGTCTGCGGCATGAAATCACAGAGCTTTGAAGTCTTCACGTAGTCACTCGCGTGACTCCGAAGTAAAATAGTAAGATTAAATGAGAACTTACCAGTTTGAGGTTTGATCTGTATTTTATGAGGAGTCGAGTTGAGGGACTACGTGCCCTCCGCTCCCAACCCTCTTAGATTTCATCTGGTAGTTATAGTCTTTGTTATCTTACCATTATACTTCAGTCATTGTTATCTGTGAGTTCACTCCGCTGCTTTGAAGATCGACGCATCAACGGCTTTATGGGTTTTCTTCACGTTGTCCCTCAACTCGACGACTCATAAAATAAAGATCAAACTTCAAACTGGTAAGTTCTCATTTAATCTTACTATTATAGTTTACACATGTGAATGAAATAAAAGGGGAAAGATTTCATAGGATTCTGTGGTTCAACTTTTTCACACAGAGGGTGATTGGTATATGGATTGAGCTGCCTGAGGAGTAGTTGAGGCAAATAGTATAACAACATTTCAAAGATGTTTGACAGGTAGATGGATAGGAAAGGTTTAGAGCAGTGTTTCTCAATGGGGGTTCCCCAGAGGGCTCGGGTTCTGCGAGAGGTCGCTAGGGGTTCCGAGAGAAAGAGTGATAAATAGGCTAATCATATGTAAATGCATTTGTGTCATTTTTGTCTTCAATTTCATATTCGTAATTTTATTATAGATGTACGGCATATTTAGCGAAGTCTATTTAGCGATGTCATATTTAGCGACGTCTATACGGCGCCAGTGTGAAACGGCCTTTAGTGATCAGTGGACAGGATGTGTACGTGACGGATATGTGTATCATCAAGTGACTCACTTGAGTACAGACGCATGCACGGTCTCCATCAGTCCTGTCTGTGCTTCATTTAGTCCCTCATTCACCCACATTATTTAGTCATTTTTACCCATCATTTAGGGGAGTTATATGAATTTGAAAAAAAATTAGGTCAGTTTATGCTTATTTTTGTTAGTTTATGAAAAGTTTATGTGTTGCTCTGCCTCTGCCTCTGCCTCTGCCTCTGCCTCTGCCTCTGCCTCTGCCTCTGCCTTGAACAATCAGTTTGATTTCAGCTTTTTTTGGGCATTGGTATTAAACTTGAACATGTTATTTTTTGCTTAAACCAGTTATCAGAAAAAAATATTATGTTTGCCTTATGAACTATATGAAAGAGATTAATAAAGATATATAATAATTTTAATGTAGGGGTTCCCTGAGACATGAAAATTATTTCAAGGGTTCCGCTAGGGTAAATAGTTTGAGAAAAGCTGGTTTAGAGGAATATGCGCCAACTGCAGGCAGGTGGGACCAGTGTAGATGAGGCATCTTGGATAGCATGGATAAGCTGGGCCAAAGGGCTTGTTTCTGTTCTGTATGACCCCATAACTCTATGAGGTGCTACTGGACCAGTTGATTCATCCAGTGGTTTGATTTTTGCTCAAGATTTCAGCAACTAAATTTTCTTGTGTCTCCAATTATTCTTCACGTGTGATTCTGCTCTTTTCCAATTCTTAGAGAATGATGTCAGTTTGATGATAATCACCTGTATTTTCACACTGCACAGTGGGAAGGCAAAATCCCCCAAAGCACCTCGATGAGATGATGAGATATATGACACAAGGTAGATTTTGGCTCCTTATGCTACGACATCTTTTGCCCGAGGGCAGCAGAGTGAACCGTCCGTGATGGAGATGTGTGGGGTCCTTTATAATACTGCTGGCCTTAGACACGCAACGTTTGGTCGCAATATCCCCGATTGAGGGGAGAGAGGTCCCGATGATTTTTTCAGCTGTCCTCACCACTCTCTGCACGGACTTCCAGTCGGAGGCTTTACAGTCCCCAAACCAGACAGAGATACAGCTGGTCAAAACCTGTCAACAGCTTGACCAACCTGTCATGTAGGACCCTGTGAAAAGCCCTGTTAAAATCCCTTTAGACTACAACAAACACACTACATTCATTGCGACCTTCACAAAGCAAATTGATTAAAAAATTTTCTTCTTGCAAAACGTATCCAAGGCTATGTAAATAACAGTTACATTGTTCCGCAGGATCCAATTCTTTACCTAACACTTACATTGAAATAACTGTAATCATTTGGTTAATTCCTACATTAGCAGTTCCCCAATACCCTGACACATTGCCTGTAGACAACGAAGAAATATTCAGCACAAACTTCAGATATTGGCAAACAAACCACCAGCCACCATGATACTGGATCCTTTATGTTATTCCTTCTTGCACAAGATTCATTGAGGCACGATGATAATTTATTAGTATGTGATTAAAATTCAGGACAATTAGGGCCTCGACTTGCGAGCCCTTTGGAAATGTGTGAAGGAGGAAAGTGAAATGGTTTGGCCATTAAAGGACGTACTGATTCTGTCTGCCCCATGCTTCAAAATCAGGCAATATCAAACCAAAGTTATCACTCAACTGCACTATGTTCATTCCCATCCTTTCTGTTCCCATCTGCTAACTTTATTTCATTCCACCTTTCTTACCCATCAGATCCACCGTCCGCAGACCTTTGTTGTCTCCACATATCATCTTTCAGTTCCTGTTACTATTTCCTCCCTTCCCCTCCCCACCTGGGTCCAACTACCACCCAACCTCTCCTCACCAGATTCCAACCATCGCTTGCTAACTCTTGCCCCATCACTTTCTCATCACCTCTTTACACTGGCTATCTCCCCCACTGCTCGTTTCGCCGAACACCTCCGCTCGGTCCGCAATAACCAACCCGACCTCCCGGTGGCTCAGCACTTCAACTCCCCCTCCCATTCCGTATCCGACCTCTCGGTCCTGGGCCTCCTCCACGGCCAGAGTGAGCAACACCGCAAGTTGGAGGAACAGCACCTCATATTCCGCTTGGGGAGCCTGCATCCTCTGGGCTTAAACATTGAATTTTCTCAATTCTGTTAACCCTGGCTGCCTCCTCCCCTTCCCACCTCTCCCTCAGCCCTCGGGCCCTGGCATTCCTTCCCTCTCTATCTCTCCCCCACCCAAGTCGCACTAGCTTCTCATTTTCACACTACAAACAGCTTACAATGGCCTGTTTCCTTTATCATCGATACTTTTTTGCATATCTTTCATTCATTGTTCTTTATCTCTCCACATCACCGTCTATATCTCTTGTTTCCCTGATCCCTGACCAGTCTGAAGAAGGGTCTCGACCCGAAACGTCGTCTATCTTCATCGCTCCTTAGATGCTGCTGCACCCGCTGAGTTTCTCCAGCTTTTTGTGTAATCCCCCACTACTCTTTCAGTTCAGAGGAAGGGTCTCAAGGTTGGAGGAGGATCGTATAGAAACCTATTTGGATAACGAAAGGCCTAGATAGCGTGGACGCGGAAAGGCTGTTTCCAGTAATGGGAGAGTCTAGAACCAGAGGGCACAGCCTCACAATAAAAGGACAAAACTTAAGAATGGAGATGAGGAGGAATTTCTCTTGCCACAGGGCAGTGAATCTGTGGAATTCATTGCCACAGATGGCTATGAAGGCCATGACATTGGGTATTTTTAAAGCAGAGATTGGTATGTTCTTGATTAGTAAGTGCACCAAAGGTTATGGGGAGAAGGCAGGAGAAATAGCTTGTGAGGAAATAAATCAGTAAGGATTGAATGGCAGAGTGGACTTGATGGGTTGAATAGCCTAATTCTACTCCTTTGTCATATGGTTGACAAAATGTTGACTGCCCATTTCCTCCTCTGCTGCTGCCTGACACACTGAGTTACTCCAGCAGTTTGTTTCATTTTGCTCTAAATTCCAGCATCTGCAATCACTTCCGCCACGGTATCACTTGCCTCCAACCTTGCTAAAATGCTACAAATGAAAGGTTAAATAAAACAGTTTTTCTATGATGGCTGTGTTGCCCTAGGTAAAGTCGGTGGGTTGCGAATCTGAATGGAATGGCTTTATATTAGGTAAACAATGGATAACATTGAAATAAACATTATTCAATACAAATACATTCTGCTGAACAATAAGAGAACCTTGGCAGCTGAGCTAAAGCAAAAATGCTTAGTAATCTCATGAATTATTGCAGAGCTAGAAAACTGAAGGATGTTTGGAAAACATGAGATAATCAAAGAGTGTAAGTAGAAAAATGTATTTAAAAGAAGACAAAATCCTTCTCCAAATGTACAATATGGTACAAGGAGTGAAAGTTAGAGCAAGAGAAAGATTAAAATGCAATAAGGGAATTAAAGAGATGTTCACACATTCTTTGGTACTGTTTAAACAGCAAATATTCCAGAAATAAGAAAAAAATCAAGAGTCTAATTGCTAAGCAAAAGTGGAATTAATTCAACAAATCCTCTTGCGTACATGGCCTAGGGTTCAGAAAAAGATTGCTGCAAAGGTAACTGTTGGGTTATTGCAAAAGCAAAATTCTGCAGATGCTTGAAATCTGAACACAAAGCATTGGTGGAAATGCTCAAAGGGTCAGACTGCAAATGTGGAAATTCACTTCAATGACCTCTCATCAGGACAGATGTTACTTTTTTTTAGTTTTAGAGATACATTGCAGAAACAGGCCCTTTGGCCCATCAAGTCCGCGCCAACCAGCAACCCCTGTACACTATCACAAGCCCTCGCACGCTAAGGACAATTTACACTTATGCCAGTGTACAAACCCAAGCTTTGGAGTGTGGGAGGGAACTGAAGATCCCGGGGAAAACCCACAAGGTCACGGGGAGAACGTACAAACTCCGCACAGATAGTCGGGAGTGAACCCAGGTCCCTGGCGCTGCAAGTGCTGTAAGGCGACAACTCTACCGCTGTGCCACCATGCCCCTGATTGTAACGATCATGGTCCCTCATACAAAGACTGTATGCATAGCCTCACTATTCAAGAAAAGGAGAAAATGTGGCCTGGGAAATATTGAACAGTTTACTTTTTAGTAGTGGTCAAAATTAATTTGGAGTGTTGGAACATCTATGTTTTATGTTTCTATGTAGGAACACAACATATATCTTTCTTTGTTTCTATGTTAATGGCATAGCAACAGGACATTATAAAATGATTTGGATGAGTTTTATGATGTTTTCAAAATATAATTAAAAACTTTAAGCAAAAGGTCAATAAAGGGACCCAGTAGAGTTAGTATATCCAGATTTTCAAACAACATTATTTGAAGTGGCAACTGTTAATCCAATTTCCCAATCCACTCAATTCAAATTGTCCTAAAAGGCCCATAGTACATGGGCCTCATTCCAGAGCAAGGGGTCACAGTTTAAGGATAAGGGGGAATTCCTTTAGGACCGAGATGAGGAAAACATTCTTTCCACAGAGAGTGGTGAGTCTCTGGAATTCTCTGCCACAGAAGGTAGTTGAGGCCAGTTCATTGGCTATATTTAAGAGGGCGTTAGATGTGGCCCTTGTGGCTAAAGGGATCGGGGGGTATGGAGAGAAGGCAGGTACGGGATACTGAGTTGGATGATCAGCCATGATCATATTAAATGGCGGTGCAGGCTCGAAGGGCCGAATGGCCTACTCCTGCACCTATTTTCTATGTTTCTATGTTTCTATCTCTCCTTCCTAACCCCATTCTCCTGCCTTCTATGTTTATATAATACTTAAGTATAGTACATAGGGGTATTCTCTAAGTGCAGGTAGATGGGACTAGGGGAAAATAAATGGTCGGCACGGACTGGAAGGGGGAGAAGGCCTGTTTCCGTGCTGTAATGGTTATATGGTTACTTAAATAAATGACTATATTTCAGCATTGGTAACAATTAATTTGGCATTTAACGGCTGTGCTACAGAGAATGTCATTAATTAACGTTCTCTGGTGTAGGCATGACATATTGAGATTGGTTTCCTGGCAACAGACGATGTTGAGGCGAATACTTGACTGAGGTAATCGGGGAGCATGGGCATGGTAGAAAGGGAAAAACTGCCCTCACTATAAAGACATCTAAGACTGGAGAGCATAGGTGTAAATTGAAAAGTCAGAGGTTTCAAGAGCAAAGAAAAAAAACATGTTTTCACACAGAGTGTGGTTGGAATCTGGAGCGCACAACCTGACAAGGTGGTGCAGATAGCTAAGCTCACACCATCTAACATATATATCTGAATGAGCACTTGGATTGCCAAGACATACAGTGAGTATGTACAGCGCTGTACCGAGAGATGCCATTTGGCCCATCGCATCCATGCCAACGCTTTTGCCCGTCTAGATTGACCACACCTGGTCCATATCTTTCTATTGCCTATTGAAGTAGCTAAGGCAACACATCCCAGATATCAACCACTCTCTGTCAGTGAAACTTACCCCTCAGATTCCCTTAAAACTTCATCCTAACATTTTAAACCTGTGCCCTATTGTTTTTAACGCTCCTTATTTCCATATCTTATTTGAGAATGTGGGAAAATATTAACAAAGGCAGATGAATGCAGGATTAGTATAAATCAGTGGGTGATGGTCAGCATGAAGTTTGTGTGTTGAAGGGTCTGCCTTTTCTTTCTTCCTATGCCCCTTTGACTCTATGAGATCTTATGGCATAGAGCCCTTAGAGCCATTCCCTCCTTTATTTTCCTTCTGATCCATTCTCCCCACATTCTCATTGGAACAAGGCACGTCGAGCATCCTAGTTGAACTAAAGGCCACAACAATAGGAAGCATAGCAAGTTCAAAAGGTGGAGAAGAAGAACAATTGAAGCCAGCGTGCAGTTCTGGTCACAACACTACAGGAAGTATGTGGTTGAGCTAGAGAGATTGCTAAGGAGATTCACCAGTATATTGCCTGGATTATTGGACTTTAGTTGTGGGTTGAGATTGGATATGCTGAGCTTGCTTTTCCTTCTTTGAAGCCTCCTCCGGGTGCTCTAGTTTTCTCTCAAATCCCTACGACATGTAAGTAGATTGACTGCTGATGTTACACCCTGAGTATAACATTTTGGAAAAAATAATTAAAATGAGGTTAACGGGCCATGAGTGTGGGAGAATAAACTGCAGGGGACTTTGGAAGTAAGGAGTGGCAAAATGGGACATGCATCATTTTCAGTACAAGGCAGCCCTATGACTTGTGATGACCATTGAACTTGGGCCTACAGCTACAGGCGCATACACAGAGCCCTGGTTTTTGAGATAAGCCAAGGAACATTTCATAATTTTCATTACAGAGGCCAGAAGATAAAAACCGGGTGCAAATCAACACACGAGGAGAGGGTGCAGAAAACATTCTCCTATATGGTAGGCAATGTAATTTCATTTCGGAGTCACGTGAGTGACTTCGTGAAGAGCCCGCCGGCGCGCATGCTCGACATATCGTCGTAACGCGTTGCTGCGACGGCTTGCGGTGGAGCGCGCTCCTCGCCAGCCCTTCATAAGGGGCCACGGAGGTGAGTATTCCACCTTTAGTTGGTGGTCCTTGTTGTCTGATTATGTCTTGCAGCAAGGACATGGATGGGAGTTCGAAGGGCCGGAGGACGTCAGGACGAGTTCGCCGGTCAACAGTTCCGGGGCCTTTACCATCGGCAGTACCTGCAGCGCAGGCCGGGACTCAGGCGGAGATGTGGGTAAGCCCTGTGTTCACAGGTCCAGATCCGCCAGCACACCACAGCTCGGAGAAGTTCGATGAGGAGGAGTGTGGTGTGCCGCCAGAGCAGGGGGACCCTGCCATGGCAGTCAGGTTGTCAGCGGGCTCGCTGGCGACCTCGAGCAGGGCACGTGCCGTTGCACGGCCTGTTCCACTCAGCCCTCCAAGAAGGGGGAGGGGAGGAGCCCAGAAGCCTAACCCTGTTAGGGCTAAGGCATTGCCTGTCGCGGAGGAGCGGTCAGGTTCCAGGGCGAGACCCGGGGCGGCTGTGAGGTCCAGCCGGCACACCCCGACTCTCGACGCCGGGACGGGTCGGTCGAGTCGGGTCTCGTCACGGTCGCCGAGCCCCCCATGGATGGGTGGGTGAGACCATGCGTCGGCAACGTCCACGATGTGGGCAGCCGGCAAGACTGCGCGGGCCCCAGGCAGCCATGCTTCGGCTGGTGCCGACACCTCGCCGCGAGTGCCCTTTGTGGCAGCGGCTTCAGCTCTCGCTAAACGGAGGCGATTGAACACGCCCGCGCAGGAATCGCGCAGTTTCGCCTCGGCGGCTGTTAGCGACAACTACCGGCACCGGCAGGGCCTCGACGAGGTGCGGGCCGATGACAGGAGCCCGGTTTTCTTTTCAGAGCTGGAGGACTCCGACCACCTGAGTGTTCAGGGTGAAGGGCGTATTGACCGTATGGAGCGGCTGCTGGAGCTCCTGCTTCAACGTCAACAACAGCAGGGCAGCAACAGGCACAGGGCGTCTTCACCAACATCTACTATCAGCCTGGAGCAGCAGGAGGAGGAGGTTCTGGTGGATCCCGTACCACCTCCGGTGGAGGTGCCAGTGGAGGAACTCTTGGATGTGGCGACCAAATTCGCGGCCCCACATACGGCTGGTCTTCCTCTAAATACAAAGCTGGCAGCCACAGTGGACTTTCTTAATAATCAGGTGCTGCAGGAAGAAGTCCTCATCCAGGCTATGAGCCGTCACAAGGCTCCATCAAACTGCAACTCCCTCAACGTGCCTGTGGTCAATACGCCAATATGGGGCAACATCAGTGCGGCTATCCGTCAACAAGAGCTACAATTGCAGCGGATCCTGAAACTCCTCACGGCCGGTATTACCGCCTTTGCGAGGTCGGTGGACGGGGACGAGCTGAATTTGGACCAGGAAGATGCTCTGGCCTTATTGTGCGCGACCCAGCACGAAATCAACGGGTTTCGCAAAAACAGCATCCGCCCAGCACTCAACCTGAAGTTTGCAGGATTGTGCAAACCGCCGCCGCCGCCGCCCCGTCAGCTCTTTGGTGAGGACCTCTCGAAGAGAGTCAAAGAGCTTGACGAACAAGCCAAAACTGTGGGGATCATGCGCTCTAAGAGTGCCCCCACACCGTCCGGCTCAAAAGCTCCATACATTCGCTCACGAGGGTCGGCCAGTGCCTCGACGAGGACTCACCCTCTAGCTCCACAATGACAACAACACCAGAACCAGCACCAAGGGTCTTTTTTAGGACAGGGTCGGCAGAGACCTTTGTGGAAATCGAAGACGCTGCGCCCTCAAGCCAACCCAGCACCTCCACGGCCACTGACACTGTCAAGGACCGCCGGTAACCACGGAGGTGAGGGGGTCTGGTTCTCTCTTTTCTCTCTGTTTAACTTCCCATGTTGGTGGTCGTTTACGGTTGTTTTTGGATGCATGGGGTAATTTTACTGGTGATGAGTATGTGTTGCGGAATATTCAGGGGCATAAAATTGAGTTTATTAATGGCGACATTCCTCCATCCCAGCACATGCCTGGTCGTACGTTCAAATTGTCTGCTGCAGAACAGGCAGCAGGTTATAAGGAAATTTTAAGTCTGGAACAGAAGGGTGTGATTGAGAAAACGGTGCATGAGCCAATTGAATTTGTTTCGAACATATTTACTAGACCTAAGAAGGATGGAGGCTGTCGTGTCATTATTGATCTAACCCGTTTGAATACGTTTGTAACATATACTCATTTTAAAATGGATACGTTTGAAACAGCCAAATCATTGATTTCTCATGGCTGCTTTATGGCATGCATTGATTTAAGGGATGCATATTATTCAGTATCCATCCAGAAATATGATAGAAGGTTTTTGAAATTTATCTGGATGGGGCAACTTTGGCAGTATAAGGCTTTGCCTAATGGGCTCACTACAGCCCCTAGATTGTTCACTAAATTGGTGAAGCCAATCATGGCTTATTTGAGACAACGACATCATATAGTTATGGCCTATTTAGATGATGTCTTTATTGTGGGCCACACCCTGCATTTGGCTGAACAGGGTGTTGCAGCTGCTGTCAATATATTTCAACAATTAGGATTCATTGTCCATCCAGAGAAATCGAAGTTCTGCCCTGCCCAGGTAATTAATTACCTAGGGTTCACGGTGAACTCAATGAGTATGAGGATAACTATACCAATTAACAAAATTGAGGAAGTCACTCAGGTGTGCAGAGATTTAATTGGCACCAATATACCATCGATTCGGCATACAGCCACAGTAATTGGCAAGCTAGTGGCTTTGTTTCCGGCAGCACGATATGGGCCTTTGCATTATCAGAATTTGCAAAGAGCTAAAATTATTGCGTTAAAACGGAACGCTGGTCATTACGATCGATCAATGCAGCTGCCGTCCAAAGCGATAACTGAGTTGCAATGGTGGGTGTGTCACATTAGCAACTCATTTAAGCCTGTTAGGGAGGCTAATCCGGTGGTATATTTACAGACTGATGCAAGCTCCAATGGCTGGGGAGCTACTGATAATTGCTCTAGTTGTGGGGGCAGATGGGGCACCCTTGAGGCATCGATGTTGTTGACTCAAGGGATTAACTATTTGGAGTTGCTGGCAGCATTCCACGGACTTCGTGCATATTGTTCCAAGCTTGTTGGAGCACACGTCCGTCTCCAAATAGACAACACCACAGCTGTGGCATATTTAAACCATATGGGTGGTACCAGGTCAGTTTCGTGTGACAAATTGGCTAACTCAATTTGGCTCTGGTGTGTTCAAAGAGACATTTGGATTTCAGCTACCTATTTGCCAGGTGAGCTTAATACTGTGGCGGACACCAGGTCACGCAAATTTAATGACAACATTGAATGGATGTTGCATCCTGAGATTTTTTCTAAAGTCACAGCCAAATTTGGTAAACCGGACGGTTTACGGTTAAACGTCACGGTTAAACCATCAGGTACCAGCCTACGTTTCATGGGAACCAGATCCTGGGGCAATAGCGCTAGATGCATTCTCGCTGGACTGGGGGAATTGGTTTTTCTATGCCTTCCCTCCGTTTTGCCTCATCAGTCGGGTATTGCGAAAGATTCAGGCAGATGCTGCCAAGGGCATCCTTATTATACCCGACTGGCCCACACAGCCTTGGTATCCGGTGGTCTTTGACATGCTCAACGAACCTTGGGTCCTTTTGAGGGGTTGCCCACAATTGGTTACTCACCCTGTCTCAGGGGAGCCACATCCCTGCCATGGCTATTTAAATTTGTTGGCTTGCAGGTTCTGAACAGGCCGTTAGTCCAATACGGCCTCTCGGCTCGGACCATGGATACCATCGGGGCGTCGTGTCGAGAGTCCACAAGGCGAAGATACCGCTCGCATATTAAAAAGTGGGAAGCCTACTGCAGCCGCTCTCGCATCACGTACGATGACGTGACAATAACCGACGTCCTGGAATTCCTCGCGGGGTTGCGCCATTATGAACACTTAAGTTACAGTGCCATCAACAGCGCCAGAAGTGCGCTATCATTCTACCTCAAGATTGGGGTAGGATCCAACAGGCTAGTGTCCAGACTCATGCGGGGTATATTCAATATGAATCCGCCTACACCACGCTATAATATCACCTGGGATGTCAGGGACGTATTAACCCTGCTCAGGACGTGGTCTCCCATGGAAGGGCTCCAACTGGACCAACTCACCATGAAGCTGGTGATGTTACTAGCGCTGACTTCAGCTCAGAGGGTACAGACAGTACACAAACTTCGTGTCGACAGAATGACATCTACCCCTACAGAAGTAGTCTTTTTCATTGACGAGCTACTAAAGCAGCATAGACCTGGGTGCACAGGGCTGCAGCTGAAGTTCCCGGCATACCCCGCAGATGCTAGGCTATGTTTAGCCTCACATATCCGCCACTATGTCAAGGTGACGGCACGCATCAGAGGAATGGAGAGATACCTGCTTGTCACTCATAAGAGACCTCACCATCGAGTGACAGTCCAGACGATATCCAGGTGGCTTCGAGTCGTCTTGGGTAAGTCGGGTATCGACACTAATGTGTTCAAGTCTCATTCCACCAGGGCTGCATCGACGTCAGCGGCGAGGGTCATGGAGGTGCCCATGGACCAAATTCTCGCCACAGCAGAATGGGCGAATGAAGCTGTGTTCCAGCGTTTTTATAACAAGCCTGTTGCTGCTCCTCTACAGTTCGCAGAAGCCGTGCTGAATGCAGGTCAAGAACGTGGAGATGTCCCCGCATGAGGGGTTTTTGATTTGTTATTAATAAATATGCTCTTGTTTTGCAGTATGAGCTATTGAGCCAGTTTGTTCCTCCCATCCATCCCTGGTAGTGGTGTGTCAGCATGGACGTGGTCCAGGGCGTGTAATCACAGAAGCTTTGAAGTCTTCACGAAGTCACTCACGTGACTCCGAAATGAAATAGTAAGATTGAACGAGAACTTACCAGTTCGAAGGTTGATCTTTATTTCATGAGGAGTCGAAGTGAGGGATTTCGTGCCCTCTTCGCCCAACCCTCAATCACCTTCATCTGGTAATCTTAGTCAATTCAATCATACTATGCGAAGTCATTTCTATTGTTGGTTCTGTGATTCCACGCCGCTACTTTGAAGTATGTCGAGCATGCGCGCCGGCGGGCTCTTCACGAAATCCCTCACTTCGACTCCTCATGAAATAAAGATCAACCTTCGAACTGGTAAGTTCTCGTTGAATCTTACTATTCCACATTCCACTTCGTTATCTTTTGTCCTTGACGTCTTTGAAAATAGGTGCAGGAGTAGGCCATTCAGCCCTTCGTCTTGCTTCTGCTTTAATAAGAGTGGAGTAAACACACAATTGAGAATTTTCTTCATATTTTGGAACACTTTTGATAGCATAGACAAGTTGGAAAAGTATGTTTTTAAGTGAAATATGATTGTGTAAGTCAGTTGGGAGTGGAATACACTTTAAGGAATAGATACAAGCAGATCTGGCAATGCAACAGCACTCACAGTGTTGGATGTGCCATACAATTACAGTGTCTATTGTTTTTGATCTTGGAGTTCTGATTTTATCTTTATCTCCATTTTATGGATTGCACTGTCAAGAAAGGGAAACAGAATTTTCTTCATCTTTCTTTTCACCATGGGCCCTTAAAGAGTCGCAGAGAGATTAAGCATGGAAACAGGCTGTTCAGCCCATCATATTTCTATTGACCACCAACTTACACTAATCTTACATTAATGCCATTCACCTCATCAATCTTCTCCCATTAATAGATCGGCTTTCTTCATTGTAAATGGACACAATATTTATTAGTACACTCTGATTAGCTACTTTGTGAATTTCCCTAATGTGCCCATGTCCCCAACACGTTTGCTTGTGCTGTCTGGTCATGCATAATTGGTCAACAATCAATAATGCTTTTGATTCCCAAAGATTGTGCATTTAACCCTTTCCTCCCACCTCCCTCAAACCCACACAAAGGATGAAGATGCGAATGGAGTGCAAAAGGAGGGAAGACTTTTTTACAATTGTAGCCTTGAGTTCGTAAGCTCTTTGTATTAAGCAAACTTGTTTTCTTGATGCAATGGGCCACCTGTACCAGGAATGTTTAGCCATTCACTGGTGCAACGCTCCATTCCCACACAGTGAAGTGCTGCCCACGTTGAGAGACAAAATGGAAGAACAGCTCGGTTCTTCCCACAATTCCCACAATACCTCAGTTTGTCCTAATAGGACAGTAAGAAAAAATTGCAGTCGATATTATCAGTATCATCATACAGGGAGATATTCCCGAGTTGCATGATAGCGTGATGACCATCATATTGAAGCAGGATGTGTTGTGGTTCAGCACTGAGACGGGAGTGCTGATAAGCAGAGAGCTCGAATGAGGCTGATTGATAGCTGGAACAGTACATATATGGTGACAACAGCGGCTAAAATAATAATAGCATATTTTAAAAAGGTCTGAAAGAGCCCTCCAGCACAGATTGATATGTTAGGGAGCCACCCCCACCAATCAATGGGTTTAATTTCTGAGATCTTATGCAAGGTGTGGATATCGTCTTGAATAATTCATAGCAAAAGGATTTGAGGATAGGAGCAGGGAGGCTCTACTGCAGTTGTACAGGGTTTTGGTGAGACCACACCTGGAGTATTGCGTACAGTTTTGGTCTCCAAATCTGAGGAAAGACATTCTTGCCATAGAGGGGGTACAGAGAAGGTTCACCAGATTGATTCCTGGGATGGTAGGACAGAAGAAGGGTCTCGACCCGAAACGTCGCCTATCTCCTTTGCTCCTTAGATGCTGCTGCACCCGCTGAGTTTCTCCAGCTTTTTGTGTAACCCCAGAAGAAAGACTGGATAGACTCGGCTTGTACTCACTGGAATTTAGAAGATTGAGGGGGGATCTTATAGAAACTTACAAAATTCTTAAGGGGTTGGACAAGCTAGATGCAGGAAGATTGTTCCCGATGTTGGGGAGGTCCAGGACAAGGGGTCACAGTTTAAGGATAAGGGGGAATTCTTTTAGGACCAAGATGAGGAAAACATTTTTCACACAGAGAGTGGTGAGTCTCTGGAATTCTCTGCCACAGAAGGTAGTTGAGGCCAGTTCATTGGCTATATTTAAGAGGGAGTTAGATGTGGCCCTCGTGGTTAAAGGGATCAGGGGGTATGGTGAGAAGGCAGGTACAGGATACTGAGTTGGATGATCAGCCATGATCATATTGAATGGTGGTGCATGCTCAAAGGGCCGAATGGCCTACTCCTGCACCTAATTTCTATGTCTATGTTTCTATAAAGCCTACATCAGTTTCAATTTGTTTGCTTTGGTTAGAGCAGAGACAGCAGGATTCATTGAGAGTTGCACATACACACCCCTGGGCCACCAGGAGAAAGCCCAGAACCGTCCTATATTGAATAACCATTGGACAGAGACTGGACTTTGGAGTGAAGGGCCAAAATCACAACTACTGAAATGTTTTCTATTTGTTCCATGGTGGCTGAAATTTTGTTGGTTGCTTTCTCTAGCTCATTTACTCCCAGGCCAGGTATCAGGGTGTGGAGGAATATGTCGAACATAGAAACATAGAAAATAGGTGCAGGAGTAGGCTATTCGGTCCGTCGAGCCTGCACCGCCATTCAATATGATCATGGCCGATCATCCAACTCAGTATCCTGTACCTGCCTTCTCTCCATACCCTCTGATCCCTTTAGTCATAAGGGCCACATCTAACTCCCTCTTAAATATAGCCAATGAACTGGCCTCAACTACCTTCTGTAGCAGAGAATTCCACAGGCTCACCACGCTCTGTGTGAAAAATGTTTTCCTCATCTCGGTCCAAAAGGAATCCCCCCTTATCCTTAGACTGTGACCCCTTGTCCTGGACCTCCCCAACATCGGGAACAATCTTCCTGCATCTAGCCTATCCAACCCCTTAATTTTGTAAGTTTCTATAAGATCCCCCCTCAGTCTTCTAAATTCTAGCGAGCACAAGCCGAGCCTATCCAGTCTTTCCTCATATGAAAGTCCTGACGTCCCAGGAATCAGTCTGGTGAACCTTCTCTGTAACCCCTCTATGGCAAGAATGTCTTTTCTCAGATTTGGAGACCAAAACTGTACGCAATACTCCAGGTGTGGTCTCACCAAAACCTTGTACAACAGCAGTAGAGTCTCCATATTGCAGACTAAAAGTAGGTTTTCAACTTCTCTCCAGTGTCTAACCTTCCCTGGGGATGGCTGACCATGATTCCTGATCAAGTGAGTCTGGAGGATTTTAACTCCCCAGGCATTAGGAACAATTTATCCCAGGGTACAGGTCCCAATCCAGTTCACGGGTAGGGATTTATAAGCAATGTCACCACATATCCAGAAGACCCAATGCTGAACAACCTTAGGGTGCCACTCTGTTGTGTTCCAGCAAATTAAATTCCAGAGGACAGCCTGTGGGCATACGTACCCGTGCCGCAGAATACTGCATGTGCATCCCAAACCACGTGGAGCTGAAGGTACCCCAATTACATCTTTCATGACATTTTGTTTCTGAGCAAAAGTATCAGCCGTCCACCAATACGAAGTGTCACCATAAGTGATGTTATAAGATCTCTGGCAGTAGCACGTGGAATTAACACAAAGATGTTCAAAATCATTATTGATGTTAGAGTTTATGTAAGTCTCTAGATTCCCACGCCAGCATGCCCATGAACTCAGTGGGCTTTCGGAAAATGGGCTAGTAAACCGAAACAGGAATGTTTCTGGTCATGATCTACCAGATACTGACATTGGTTTAGATTGACTCTGCCCATAGGGCCCCCTTGTGTATAGTTCTTTCGGACACAAGTGTGCTTCCCTCTCATGAGAACCTGTGAGGGTTGTTGCCTGGATTCGTTGAATGCCCTAAGCTGTTGCAGGTTTGATCACAATAGTTACCAACATTGGATAGAGTCCAGTCGTTCGTCTGTAGCTAGTGCAGACCCACAATTGGAGGCGTGGATTCATGTCACTTTTCCTTGTAGCTTCACTGTGGGTCATCATCAGCACTTGGAAAGTCTTTACGAGCATATAGTTCCGGGGTTGGTACACGTGGCAGCTTTCACTGGTTGGTTCTTCTGTGTTTCGGTTACTTGTGAATGGAAACTTTGGAGAGATGTTGTTAGTGCAACGCAATGATTCAGCTTGTTCTCATCCCTGCTATGACTGTTCCTTGCCTTTGTTGGCCGGGGAGTACTTACAGGTAATTTCATTGGCCTCCCCATTACTATCTCATATGCAGTTAACCATGTACTAGGGCTAGATCGCATTACCATTAAGTCTATTGGCAAGGCTTCGGGCCACTTTAAACCTGTCTCATTACATCATTTAGCCAATTTAGACTTGAGTATCCGTTTTGTCTTTCAACTACCCCTGATGATTGTGGGTGATATGGGCAGGATAAATGTTGTTTCACTGAGGCCCTTCATTAGTTCCTTTACAAATTAACCAGTAAAGTGGGGTCCATTGTCACTTGATTTAACCTCTGCAATGCCAAATCTCCGTACTACTTCTTTCAGTGGCACCTTGGGTACTGTTGTGGCATCACTACAGTAAGAGGGAAAGGCTCCTACCCATCTGGAAAACAAGTCTACAATTACCAACACATACTTCTTACTCGTGCATTCAGGCGTTTGTATAAATCTATTTGCATATAAACAAGAAGTCCCCATGGTTGGGGTTGCAAAGCACGCTGTACGTTGGGAGTTTGTCCCGTCTTATACCTTTGGCATATCATAAGGCATTTCGGCAGAGCAGTAACTCTATCAGCAAAACTAATACTATACATCCCCCCCCTTTGGCAGCATGTGTAAAGTGATGAACTAACATGTGCCAACCAGGGTAGGAGTTGCTTTGGGGCAACTATGCAGCCGTCACAGGAGACCCAAAGATCACGAGGCAATTGAAACCATTTTGCATCTATCCACAAATGGCACTCAGAAACGCAGCTTGTGTCTCTATTATTTCATTAATAGGGGGTTTTGGGGAATCACAATTTTGCAGACACTGGGGTATTAATGTTTTAATTCTGAGGGTGGTGGGGCTGCTGCTCAGAGCGCTGCATCAGCTCTGGCATTGCTGAAGGAGATGCCATCCATAGTGTGTGCAGAGCATTTCGCTACTGCAATAGCTGCTGGCAGATGAATTGTTTTAAAAAAAGTTACGGATTATTATCTCGTGGCTTATAGGGGTACTGGAAGAAGTTAAAATTCCGTGGGCTTCCCATAATTTGCCAAAATTATGACCAGCTCCAAAGGCATAGTGGGAATCTGTATAAATGTTAACAGTAGTAGTTTAGTTTAAAATACATGCACGGGGAGGGAAAAAGTTCTGCACACCTAAAAAGTCCTACATCAGTGAGACCAAGCGCAGGCTTGGCGATCGCTTCGTCGAACACCTCCGCTCGGTTCGCAATAACCAACCTGGTCTCCCACTTCAACTCCCCCTCCCATTCCGAATCTGATTTTCTGTCCTCGGCCTCCTCCATGGCCAGATTGAGGCCCATGGTAAATTGGAGGAGCAGCACCTCATATTTCGCTTGGGCAGTTTGCACCCCAGCGGTATGAATATTGACTTCTCTAATTTCAGGTAGTCCTTACTTTCTCCTCCCCTTCTCAGCTCTCCCTCAGCCCACAAGCTCCTCCTCTTCCTCTCTACTTCCGCCCCCCCCCCCCCACCCTCACATCAGTCTGAAGAAGGGTTTCAGCTCGAAACGTTGCCTATTTCCTTCGCTCCTTAGATGCTGCCTCACCCGCTGAGTTTCTCCAGCATTTTTGTCTACCTTTGAAGAAGTCCTTGTTCGTAAAATTTAAGACGTGGCAATTTGCCAAGACCTGTATTAAATCCATGGATCAAGACGGAATAGAGACATCAGAGGAACCACAAGGTGGCAGAGCCAGGCAAAAGTATTGAGAAGATGCATATAATACCTAGGCTGCCTACCTGAAAGAATCCGAGAAGGAGAGAAACAGATTATGGAAACAGGTCAACAAATCAATTGAGAAACAGAAGAAAGTAATGCAATCAGATAAGAGCGTAATTAAAGTGGAATCTAATATGAGTCAACTACTTAAGGGCCTGTCCTACAAGCATGCAACTCTATGCGATGAACGCGATCAAACTAGAAGCGGGGGCCTCGCGGAGGTCGGGTGATCCCCTGTACAGGGCCGTTCCCACCAGCATGCGCCTGTATGCGGCAAGCGCAACCAAACCGGCAGTAGGGGCCGCGCGGAGGTCGGGTGAGTGGCGCAACGCGGCGCAAAGTGAGGCGAACTTGGAGCGAAGTCTAAGGTAAGTTCGCCAGGACAGAGAGGGGCACACAGAGAGGGGCACAGAGGCACACACACACACAGAGGGCCACGGAGCCACACACATAGAGGGCCACGGAGGCACCTACAGATAGGTTCATGGAGGCACGATGTCGGGGCGGTGTGTAAACGTCGAGGCAACTGCGAGCCGACAAGCCGTTGCCGCGCGGAATTTTTGGACATAGTCAGTTTTTCGGAGCCCCGCGCGATGTCGGGCCGAATTCCGCACGGCTCCGGCGATCGAAGTGGGACGGGCCCCGCGACGCCGGACGGCTCAAGCGACCACGTTAGGTCGCGCTAATCGCAAAGAGTTGCATGCTTGTAGGACAGGCCCTTAAACCTCTGCCAGGAGGTTCAAGAGAAACATAGTGCACTGGTGGACTCGGAGCCATCTCTGAAAGAACGTGAAAGACACACCCAGTGATATGCAGTACAGCTGTAGTTATTCAATGATTACATGGATGAGGCGGAGGAGTGGTTATCTGAAATTATACCACAACTTACACGCTCAACAGCTGGAAGTGCAATGCAACAAGGTGCTGGAACGGAAGATGAGGTTACACCAGGAGAATGGATAGATGTTTAGATCTAGTAATTGAATTTTGTAATTAGCTACAATTAGATAACTAACTAATTATATGCTTTAATTTCAGGTCAATCAAGTAAGATTGTTTCATATTTGTTTCAGAATGCTTCAATCTATAATAACTGAAGATTTCATTGAGTTCTCTTAATTTTTAAGAAAGTTATGGCCTTTTGACTGTCCTTGATCACAACCTTTGTGTTAAGTCAATGGAAAGGCAATGGGGAACAAGATGCTAATTTCCGAGTATGAAAATGGCCATAACGTTTTTAATACTGAAGATATGAAAGTGAATTAGGTGTCAAATTAAACTTCTTTTTATGCTTTATCTGATGGGATAAATTGCAGACTTGATTTATAAAATCTCAGAATTTTGTAACATTGCTAGAGAAGGGAATCTGTTTTGGATGTTTGAAAAAAGGACATGTGGTGAGAGGCTGCAAGAGTCCTATAATTTGCTATAAGTGCAAGCAATGTCATCCTGAAGCACTTCACACTGTAAAGGAGCCACCAGAGCAAATGGAAGAGAAGCTAACAGAGCAAATAGGGGAGAAGGAGCCGGAGCAAACAGAACAAAAGGAGTGGCTTGCTACCAGCGATGCTGTCACCTCACCTTAAGTAACTGTTCATATTGGGGCCGGGGTTGAAGCCTGTATCTTTTCTATCTTACCAGTACAGGTAAGGAATAGGAAGAAAGCAAACATATGCTTTTTTTGGATCACGGAAGTTCAACTACCTTTTGCATTGAAAACCTGACAAGAAGGCTGAAGATCACAGGAGCAGAGACTAAGATTTGATTACGTACCATGAATAAAGATAGAGAGAGCATGGGTCATCACATTACAATTGTGGAGATATCCAGTCTGGATGAAGATAATTTTATACCAATATCTGAAGATATCGGCCTGTTGGGAGTCAAAATATACCCAGACATGAGGACTTACAATAATGGCCTTACCTGAAAGATGTAAAAATATCTGAAATAAATTCTGATGTTGACCTACTTATCGGAATGAATGTTTTGAAGGCGTTGGAACCTATAAGATTGTGAGGAGCCAAGGTGTTGGACCATATGCTGCGAAAACCCGACTTTGATGAGTTATCTATGGCTCCTTGAGAAGGAATAATGAAAACGGGAATCGGAAGAACTACCCTGCCATTACTGTTAATCAAATATCTACTGATAAAGTAGAAAAGTTATTGATGGAGCAAAACATTCACAAATTCAATGAAAGTACCAATATGGAATCTGAAGACATTTCCAGAGAAGAGTTTTAAGTTTGTGGATATTAGGAACTACTCAGTAAAGATTGACTGACACTATTGTGTGTACTTACCTTTCAAACAAGAAAGTGTAAGTCTACCGAATAATCGTCGAATGGCACAGCAATGCATCCAGAATTTGAAACGCAAGTTTGGCACGGATACTACATTTCATGAAGTAATAATCTCTTTGAAGAATAATTTCTACATGGATGTTTGCTTAAAATCCATGTCTCCTGAGCAGCGAGTAATTCAAATGGTAAGACATCTGACTTCCCTTTGCAATAAGGGAGGATTCGTGCTTTCCAAGTAGATCAGCAACAATTGTGAAAGCATTCCACCAGATGATAGAGCCAAAGAAACCTGAGAGTTGGATTTGGACAAAGACAATCTGCCAATGGAAAGAGCATTGGGAGTTACTAATGTTGCACAATTGAAATATGTTAACACAAAAGAAAATCCCGCGGATGAAGTTTCTAGAGAACTGACAGCAAACCGCTTCTTAAGGGATAAGAGATGGATCAATCGACTAGAGTCTCTCTAAGTCAGACAGAGAATAGCCAAAGCTTGAGCTGTGATTTGAAATCCCTGCTAATGATCTGGAAATTAAATTAAACCTAACGGTGAATGTTATTGCTAAAAATTCTGTTATTCTCTCAAAGGATTTTCACACTTCAACATTATTGTTACAACACATCCACGAGTTGATCGGACATGGAGGAAGACGTTTCATGCTATCAAAGCTTTGGACTTTTATGTTTTGGACTATACACTGGGTATCATGCCTGATGTTAAGGGTTTGGTGCACACGGTATGACTTTAAACTAAAAACACTGTTTTAATAAGATCAATAATCAAGTTATGCTTGCTTCTACAAAGCGAAGGTGAAGATGGGAGAATTGATGAAGAATTCTGAATGCGGTTATATAGTGCATGCTATTTTTTACTTTTGATATATGTTAAGCCTTCATGACTACTTTTTTGATTTTATTAATAATTGCCTCGTTATATACTCGGAACAATTAGGGGCCAGTATGTCGTGGCCATTTGGTTTATTTTGTGTGTCATTAATTATGGCATTTGTCTCTAAATTTTCGTCTGCCCATAATTATGTGGGTGGGATTTATTACGTAGTCAGGGGTGTGTTTGGTGCTGGGTTTCTGGTGCTGAAGCTGAGTTTTAGTTTAGCTCGGAGCTACATGGCAGAAGGAACACCGTTCGATCATGTGGAATTTGCTGAGGCACGAAGAGTTTTCTAACATTTAAAAACGATTTGCTGGTGTTTGATGAAGATTAAAGTATCCGAGTCAGAGAAGAAGGTCAGATGAATATCTTATTGTTTTTCTTCAACAATAAAGAAACAATTAATCAAAAGACTGTGTCATGAAGATTTATCTGTGAAGAAGCTCTGAAGGTCGCACGGAGAGCTCACATGCGTATTGCGACATTATCTTGAAGCCATGTAGACTCATAAGTGGCTGGAGGGAGTAATTTCTTGAACAAAATAAAAATCTGCCGCTACACTGATCATTAGCCGCCGAGAGTGCCAGGGATACAAAGTCAAGTATGCAACAGATACTTAACCCTTCTGAGCTACCACTATAATGAATAAAGTCATACAACATATTTTTTATAGTGTTTTGGAAAAGTAGTTACATGTTTATACAAAGTAGCAGCGATGATGTTTAATACAAATCAATCACAGGCTCTACCCATTCAAAGTATACTTGTCACTGACGCAATACACTTGTCATCTTGTGGTTCTATCAATCACAAACTGTTCATCACATTCTAAACAACATCATCGATGTCAGCTACCAACCAGAAGTTCCTGTTCACAGAGACTACCAACTCCAAAGGAAATACATCCGCTCCCACTATTGTCAATGGTATTATACTTGGGCAAAACGGGAAGCAGATTGAATGTAGGCTTCTAATTTCCTGATTACCCAGCTCCTTCACAGCACAGAATTATAAAGCTTCAAAACCCAAAGAAATAAAATTAATCTTTACTTAATAAAATACATTATACTGTATTATTAACTAGGATATTCTCACCTCTTGTTATAGTGGGGGAGCAGATGGAGGAGTACCTTCAGGTGGTGGGTATATGGGAGCCCAATTATCACAGTCACTGTCACGTGTTTTAGTTTTAATTTTAGAAATCATCGCCCGTTCTGTTGATCGAGCAGAATAACGTGGTGGAATGTGATCATGGCCATGGGATTGTGATTTTTCTTGAAGTTCTGATTTTTTGTGATTCCTGTGAGTACATATGTTTATTGCTGTTAACCTGGAGCCCCTTTATTTCACATATCTTACACAATGTATTCTTTCACGTTTTTTCTTCTATTGCAATACAATACAATACCATTTATTGTCATTTGAACCTCATTGAGGTACAAACGAAATTTAGTTTCTGCAGTCATACAAACAAGAAAAGAACATAGACACAACACATTTTACACAAACATCCATCACAGTGAATCTCCTCCTCACTGTGATGGAAGGCAAAGTCTTATCTCTCCCCTGCACTCCCCATTCTTCCCCCGATGTCAGAGTGAAAGCCCCCGGCGGGCGATGGTAAATAAGTCCCGCGGCCATTCATGCCGCGCCGGGTGATGCAAGGCCCCGCTCCGGGTCTTGATGTTGGAGCCCCCAGCGGGCCCTAGCAAGTCTCGCGGCCATTAAGGCCGCGCCGGGCGATGTAAGTCCCCGCTCCAGGTCGTCTTCAACCCCGCAACTCAGGCGGGAGAAGTTGCCGCCGCGGGAGCTCCGAAAACCGGTCTCCCACCAGAGACCCGCGAGCTCCCGGTGTTACCGTCCACCGGCCTGCAGCTGGAGCCTCCGAATCTCCGGGGTCGGGCAGCAGCAGCGCGCCACCACAGCTCCTCCCATTCCGAACTCGGCCAGCTCCACGATTGTGAGTGGCCCGCAGCTCCATGACTGGAGCCCCAGGTCCGGTTGGAGGCCGCTCCACGGTGCTAGGCCCCAATGAGAAGGGAGACCCGACAAAGAAAAGATCGGGTCCCCCTTACAGGGAAAAGATTTTAAAAGTTTCCCCCACCCCCCACACATATCTAGCTAAAAAAAAACACTAACTAACTACACTCAAACGAGACCAAAAATGAAAAAAAGACAGACGGACTGCAGAGGCCGCTGCGACCAGACTCGCGTCGCCCACCAAATTATTCTCTACTCTTATGTCTAGACCCTTATCTTTTATTATCTTGGCCCATTCTGACCATTTCGCTATATCTGTTGCCCTCCCTGTTCCATAGTTACTCAGACTCTGAATTACCCGTATTTTATTATCTTAAAATTCTTACACAAGGTTTTGAATCTGAACAACAAATCCTGGTAGGGCGCAAATTCATGCAGGCAGGCATAATGCAGAACAACAAATCTACACAGACGGGCACATAACATACACAATGCAAAATAACAAATTTTGGTGGGATACAAATCCCCACAGGCAGGTACATAACTTAAACAATGCACTTTTCAAATGGGACTCGAACCCACGCCTCCAGGTCTTGAACCTGGACAACGAATCCACACAGGCCGCAATCTATTTTATACAATGCTACTCGCGTTTATTCCAACTCCAGCAGTGTTCTTCACTCACCTGGATTCAAACGGGTACTAGTGGCAGAAAAGTCTCAATGTAAGGAAAACCCTTACTTTTTTTATATGGCTGCTGAGTCATCAATAAGGAATTCTGTTCTCAAGAATCCAAGTCAGCTGAAGAGATTACCGATCTCCGTGGAACTTCCAAAACTGTTGGAATAATTTACACTAGACGTGAGTGACTATCAAACTGTAGCTATTTTATTAACACTAACTTGTCAGACAAGGAGAACAGTCAAGCAAGACACTGTCCTTGTGATAAAAAGCACGCAGTATTTTTATATCAGTTTTGATAGCATAAAAGCAAGGATAGTCACGTACACTTGTTTACAGGGTTAACTATTGTGATCCAATATTCAGTAACCTTCCACTGAGAAAGCTTCTTTATCTATTTAGAAAAGTGATGGTGTCTCGGTGTAGCCTTGAGTTCATAAGCTCTTCTTTGTATTAAGCAATCTTGTTTTCTTGGCTCTATGAGCCACCTGCACCAGGAATGTTTAGCCATTCACTGGAGTAGCGTTCGATTCCCACAGAGTGAAGTGCTGCCCACGTTGAAAGACAAAATGGAAGAACAGCTCAGTTCTTCCCATAATTCCCACAGAAGGTTCAATCGTTGAACAATTTCTGTCATAGATTCTCAGGGGGAAATCGCACAGAAACAGGCCCACCAAGTCTGCATCAACAATTAAACACTCATTCGACACCAATTCTATATCTATTCAAGTTTTTATTCTTCACACGCTTGCATCAAGCCCCTCCAGATTCTCCCTCTCATTGACACTCTCTGGACAATTTACAGCTGCCAATTACGCTACCAACCTGCATGTCTTTTGAACAGTTGGAGAAAACTGGAACAAACTGAGGAAACCCACGTGTTCACTCAGAGAGAATGTGTAAAATCCACACTAGTGGTCAGAGAGAGCAGCACTACCAGCTAGAGCTTAGGTCCAGGACATAGGTCGAGGACTCCAAAGTATATAGAGCTGATAGAAGATTACAATTCAAATGTCTCCGGGGTTCATTCCACTTCACGTTTTCATCGGGGGAGCTCCGGGGTCCAGATTAACATGACCTCCTGCCTAAATATCCCACCATTTTATTCACTTCCATTAGGTCGTCTCTCAACCTTCTCTGTTCCAAAGCAAACAACCCCAGCCTATTCAGTCATAGCTGCAGATATCCCTTCCAGGCAACATCTTCATTGATCTCCCCCACTCATTCTGCAGAGTAACCAGCCTGCTCCTATTGCTGGAATAACTCGGAGGGACAGGCGGCATCTATGGAGAGAAGGAAAGGGTGACGTTTTGGGTCGGGACTGCTCCTATTAGAACTATAATGTCACCAACCTAGGGCCAAATTTATATAGTACACAGCGCCAGCATAACCTGCAGTAGATTACAAGATTACTCTGTGTCATAAATGATGGATGGCATCCCTTATTTATTATTGACCATGTTATCAACCAGTTCCTTAGGGATCAATGCACATACGCATTTCTTTGTTCATCCACATCATTCAATATCACCTCCAACCTTTCCCATTTCCATTCCTCTGATACCCGCACACTGATCCGCCCGGGGTTCTCCTCCCTGGCCCATGTAGGTTAACACAGGGTCAATGGTACAATAAAATGTGTTTGACAAGACAACGGGTCACCTCAGCAATAATATTATAAGGATAAAATAAGATAAAGATGACATTGGTAAGGTAAAAAGACAATAATAAAATAATCAACATATATGATGTGAAACTGTTCTTAAGTCTGGTGGTACGTGCAGCCATGCTCCTGTATCGTTGCCTGATGGTAATAAGGAGAACAGTCTGTGTGCTGGGTGGCTGTGGTCCTTGATGATGCTGTGAGTCAAGTCAAAGTCAAAGTCAAACAAACTTTATTGTCATTTAGAAATACATCGATATATGCAGTTCCAAACAAAATTCCATTGCATTTGGCTCCGTGTGCAACACGATAATTACCAGAAGGATAAACATGGATAACATGGATAAAAGGATAAATAGACAATGGTGGCAGCCCATTACATGGCATTCAGGAGTCTGATGGCTCGTGGGAAGAAGCTGTTGCAGAACCTTGATGTTCTGCTCCTTATGCTACGATATCTTTTGCCCGAGGGCAGCAGAATGAACAGTCCGTGATGGAGATGTGTGGGGTCTTTTATAATACTGCTGGCCTTAGACACGCAACGTTTGGTCGCAATATCCCCGATTGAGGGGAGAGAGGTCCCGATGATTTTTTCCACTGTCCTCACCACTCTCTGCACGGACTTCCAGTCAGAGCCTTTACAGTCCCCAAACCAGACAGAGATACAGCTGGTCAAAATACTCTCTATGGTGCCCCTGTAGAAAGTGGTGAGGACGGGATGGGGGAGGTGAGCTCTTCTCATCCGGCGCAGAAAGTGCAACCGCTGCTGCGCTCTCTTAACTGTTGATGAGATGTTATTTGACCAGATCTGCACCCCCAGGAACTTAGTGCTACTGACCACCTCCACATCGCTGTCATTGATGTGAAGTGGTTTTTCCTGAAGTCGACGATGACCTCCTTTGTTTTTTCGACATTCAGGATCAGGTTGTTCGTATTGCACCAGTCCACCAGTTGTTTCACCTCCTCCTTGTGAGCCAGCTCATTGTCGTCCCTGATGAGGCCCACCACTGTTGTGTCATCTGCGTACTTCATGATGTGGTTTGTACTAAACCTGGCACAACAGTCGTGGGTCATCAGGGTAAACAGCAGTGGACTCAGGACACAGCCCTGAGAGAGATGGTGTTAGAGGTGTTATTTCCAACCCTCACAGACTGGGGTCTGTCAGTGAGGAAGTCCAGTAGCCAGTTACACATGGGGGTGCCGAGGCCCAATGGAACCAGTTTGCTTATCAGGTGCTGGGGGATAATTCTGTTGAATGCTGAACTAAATGCTACGATATCTGAATTGTTGAATTGTGTTGAATGCCTTCGCAGGCACCACTGGTGGAAAATGTCCTGAATGGCCGGGAGACAGTTGCCAGTGCTGTGCTGTGCCACCTTCACCACTCTCTGTAGTGATTTGCGGTTGTGGGCGGAACAGTTCCTGTACCAGACTGTGATGCAGCCCGCCAGCAGACTCTCGATGGTACAAGTTTGTGAGAATGCTGGCGTTCATGCCAAACTTCCTCAGTCTTCTCAGGAAAAAGAGCCGTTGGCCGTCTTTCTTTGTTATTGTGTCTATGTGCAGTGTCCTCGAGAGGTCCTCAGTGACGAGCACACCGAGGAACTCCCTCCTGGCAACATCTTCATGAATCACCCCCTCTCAATCTGCAGAGTAAACCAGCCTGCTCCTATTAGAACTATCACCCCATCACCTATCACCTATCACCCCTCTCACTTCTCTTTACTGACGACACTGTCAATTCAGATGCAAGGTCTTGGCGCGAAACACCAACCATGCCCTTTCCTCTCCGAAGCCTGCTCGGTCCTCGGAATGATTCTAACAATTTTTTTTCCCTTCCATTTATTGCTTTGCCTTATTGCCCTTCACCAATGGATTTCCTGCAGTCAAAGTTTTCCTCCGTCAGTATTAAAAAATGCAAGCAATTTGTCATGGTGGCGAACCTGTGGAATTCTTTGCCACAGAAGACTGTGGAGGCCACCAGTGGATATATTTAAGGGCAGAGATAGATTCTTGTTTAGTACAAGTGTCAGAGGTTATGGGGAGAAGGTAGGAGAATGGTGTTAGGAGGGAGAGATTGAATGGCATAGACTTGATGTGCTGAATGGCCTAATTCTGCTCCCATCACATAATCTTATGATCGTGCTGATTACACTTAGAACTGATGTTACCATATTATAAGGAAAGCGAATGACAAAATATTAGCCCTGTAGAACCCCCACTGGTAACAGCTTCCAGTCACTAAAGAAACCTATGACCATGTGTTTGCTTTCAACCATCGAACCAGACCAGACTGATTCCTGGGATGTCAGGACTTTCATATGAGAAAAGATTGGATAGACTCGGCTTGTATTCGCTGGAATTTAGAAGATTGAGGGGGGATCTTATAGAAACTTACAAAATTCTTAAGGGGTTGGACAAGCTAGATGCTGGAAGATTGTTCCCGATGTTGGGGGAGTCCAGAACAAGGGGTCACAGTCTAAGGATAAGGGGGAATTCCTTTAGGACCGAGATGAGGAAAACATTCTTTACACAGAGAGTGGTGAGTCTCTGGAATTCTCTGCCACAGAAGGTAGTTGAGGCCAGTTCATTGGCTATATTTAAGAGGGCGTTAGATGTGGCACTTGCGGCTAAAGGGATCAGGGGGTATGGAGAGAAGGCAGGTACAGGATACTGAGTTGGATGATCAGCCATGATCACATTGAATGGGGGTGCAGGCTCGAAGGGCCGAATGGCCTACTCCTGCACCTATTTTTCTAAGTTTCTATGAACCATCTTAGGTCATAGGTGATAGGAACCAAATTAGGCTATTCTTTAGATCCAATTCCCCATTCATCACCCTTGGGTTTCTTACAATTGTACATGTTGGCCAGCCTGCCATCTCTTCTCAAAAGCCTTAAAATCCCTGCAGATGACATCAAATACACCACCCCCACTGACCCTCTTGTTTCCATCTTTAAAAAAATCATTGTCGTTTATCAGATGCGATCTTCCCTTCACGAGGCCATGCTGCTTTCCCGATTAATCTGTAGATTTCTAGATGAAGGTTTGCATCCCTCAGAAGGAACCCTTATCATTGGTGCACCACTGAAGTTACTAATTAATGGCAATTACTTGGTTTATCGTTGCCTCCTCCTTTAAACGAGTACCATGTTAGCAGTCTCCATCTCTCTGGCACCCCTCATGTACCCAGGGAGGATCTGAAGATTGTGGTCCGAGCTTTCTGCCACTTCTTTCCTTGTACCGCTGAACAACCAGGGATATATTTCACCTGGCTCTTGTTGAATTTCCTACTTCAACGTTCGTTTGATCCAAGATGGCAGCCCAACTCGGGCAACTCTCTGGGCGAGCCACAGAAGTGGATCTGCAATCTGGTGTTACCATTGCTTCACTCTTATAAATCTCTACTCCTGCAGCAACATTTCTTACTTTAACTTTGATCTTCTTAATCTCCTCTCAGATTTGTCCATTCTCCGAGTCCCGGGACCCTCGGGCTACCTTTGATCGGACTTTACAGGACTTTATCCTGCACTAAACATTATTGACGTTATTCCCTTTATCGTGTATCCGTACACTGTGGATGGCTCAATTGTGATCATGTGTGGCCTTTCCACTGACTGGTTAGCACGCAACAAAAGCTTTTCACTGTACCTCGGTACACGTGACAATAAACTATACTGACGCCTCACCCTGAGCACAGGATCCCCCCAGGGTTGCGTCCTCAGCCCCCTACTGTACTCCCTGTACACACATGACTGTGTGGCTAGGTTCAGCTCCAACTCCATCATCAAGTTTGCTGATGACACCATGGTGGTGGGCCTGATCTCAGACAACGATGAGAAGTCCTACCGGGAGGAGGTGGCTGATCTGGCACTCTGGTGTCAGGACAACACCCTCCTCTTGAACATCAAAAAAACGTAGGAGCTGATCGTGGACTTTAGGAGGGCACATCATCCGAGGACGTACACACCATTGAGGATAAATGGGGATACTGTGGATAGGGTGAGCTGTTTTAAGTACCTGGGAGTCCACATCCCTGAGGATCTGACATGGACATCGCACGCTGCAGCACTCGTTAGTAAGGCAAGGCAGCCCCTTTACCACCTCAGGCAATTGAGGAAATTCAGAGTGTCTCCGAGGATTCTCCAGTGCTTCTACTCTGCGGCTGTGGAAAGCATCTTGTCCGGAAACATCGCAATCTGGTTTGGGAATTGCTCTGCCCAGGACAAGAAGGCTCTGCAGAGAGTAGTGCGTTCGGCCGAATGCACTATGGGAACTTCTCTCGCCCCTCTGCAGGAACTGTACATCAGGAGGTGCAACTCCAGAGCCAATAGGATCATGGGAGACCCCTTCCACCCCTGCAACGGACTGTTCCAGCTGCTACGATCAGGCAAACGCCTCCGTTGCCATGCTGTGAGAACGGAGAGGATGAGAAGGAATTTCTTCCCAGAGGCCATTCGGACTGTAAACTCCTATCTCACCAGGGACTAACTTACTGTACCACAATACCACCCACAATATTTAATATGAAAAAGAACATGTTTGTAGTTTGTTGGTTGTTTGTTTGTTTGTTTTTTGCACAAAGTCCGCAGGCACGGCCACTTTTCATTTCACTGCACATCCCGTATGTGTATGTGACGAATAAACTTGACTTGACTTGACTTAACTAACAAATGAAGCCTTATGCAAAGCATCAGTATCATTCTCTCATTTTTCGTGAAGACAATTGCAGAAGATTCATAAGGAACATTCACCCTATCTGCAACCTCTCCGCACAGGTCAGTAATATATCCTACTCTTTCCTTAGTTGTCCTCCTGGTCTGAATAAGATGTCTTTGAATTTTCTTTGATATTTATGGCAATATTTTGTCATGCCCAAAGAATGACAGGAGTTTGAAAAGGCAGGCCACCCTCTCAGGGATAGTTAGGAATTAGCAGTAATGCTGCTCTTAGAGATACAGTGGTGTTCCGGCGGCGACCTGGTTTCGGAGCTGCGGGGCTCCAGTGGCGTTCCAGCAGCGACCTGACTTTCGGGGCTGCGGTGCTCCAGCGGCGACCTGGCTTCGGGGCTGCGGTGCTCCAGTGACGTTCCAGCGGCGACCTGACTTTCGGGGCCGTGGTGCTCCAGCGGCGACCTGGCTTCGGGGATGCGGTGCTCCAGCAACGTTCCAGCGGCGGGCCCTGTGGCGGTGTTCCGGCGTTCCGATGACAGCGGTGGCGGCGGCCCGGTTTCTGAGGCTCGGCCGCGGGCCTGGTGGACGGCAGCATCGGAAGCCTGGATCTCCTCAGCGCAGAGGGAGAATAAGGAGGGAGAAGACAGAGACTCTAAGACTTTTTGCCTTCCACCACAGTGAGGAGGTGTTTGGTGAACTCACTGTGGTGGATGTTAATTTTTTGTGTTTATTGTGTGGTTTTGTTATTTTTATATATGTATGACTGCAGGCACGAAATTTCGTTCAGACCGAAAGGCTATTCATTCATTCATTCATTCTTGCTAGTTTACCGGTCATTAAAAAAAAACTATATAAAACACAGGTTTAGTTTAGTTTAGTTTGGAGATACAGTGCGGAAACAGGCCCTTCGGCCCACCGAGTCCGCACCGACCAGTGATCCCTGCACATTAACACTATCTTACCTACATACACTAGGGACAATTTACATTTATACCAAGCCAATTAACCTACAAACCTGTACGTCTTTGGAGTGTGGAGGAAACCAAAGATCTTGGAGAAATCCGCATAACCTCGGGGAGAACGTACAAACTCCATGTAGACAGCATCCGTACTCGGGATCGAACACGGGTCTCCTGCGCTGAAAGCACTGTGAGGCAGCAACATAAGGAGGTGCCTCAGATGATTGTTCAAGGCCACCTATTAAATATTAAATAATATTTAAGTTTTATCATAGAAAAATGAATTATTAAGTGCTGCAGTGCTTCATGGAACTACTTAAAGAATAAAGAATAAAGAGATATGTAGAAGAAATAAATTATTCTCCATATTATCATTTGTCACATTCCATTCAGATAACTTCTTTCGTTCCATTTTTCATTCAAGTAAACTTGTAAATCCTGCCAAGACTAAATTGAAAATAAGAAAGCCTTTTTTTCTCTCGTGGCACAGAAAGTTGTGAGAGCCAGTTTTAGTCTATAATCTTTTCAAAGGATCAGTTAGAAACAACTGGATGAACAGTGACAGCCTATTTATTCCTTTTTGAGGTTTTGCAAACTATTTAACTGCGATATGGGTATTATGAGATGCCTGAGATAGAGCAGAGAGTCAAAAGCTCTCTCGCATGGTAAGGGTATCAAAAGCAAGATGGCATAGGTGGTGGAATGAGATATACTCACTGTGAATGAAAGGCATTTAGACAGACGCTTAAATAGATGAGGCATAAAGGGATACCGTCCTAATGCAGCGAAATAGGATTAGTGCAGGTTAGCATAAAGGTGTGCTTTTGCCAAAGGGCCCATTTCTATAACGTGTGACTCTACCACTCTAAGACCTATGTCTGTGGAAATTAATATTGAGTGGATTATGTGTGGGGCAGCGTTTCCAAATGCACCAAGATTTCCTTTGGATGAAACCTCACATTTTACAGACACAAGGAACTGCAGATGCTTACAGAAAAGACGCAAGTATAGCAGATGTTTTGGATTGGGACCTTTCTTCAGACTGATCAGTCTGAAGAAGGATCCTGACCCTAAATGTTGCCTATGCATGTTGTGCAGAGATGCTGCCTAACCCACTGAGTTACTCCAACACTCTGTGCTTCACATTTTACAGTCATTTGAAAATTGCTGCATTTAGGAGCTTGCTGTACACAAATTGGTTATTGCGGGTATTCCAGTAGTGTGCACTGTCACATTTTTGCAATGCAGACCATTTATTCACCTTAAGCTCTCAAAAGTACAACAAAATAAATGACCATGTCAGTGTGGTTTGTAGGATTGGCTGGGACATAGCAACATAGAAAATAGGAGCAGGAGGAGGCCATTCGGCCCTTGAAGCCAGTACTGCCATTCATTGTGATCATGGCTGATCGTCCGCAATCAATAACCCATGCCTACCTTCTCCCCATATCCCTTGATTCCCATATCCCCAAGAGCTCTATCTAACTCTCTCTTAAATCCATCCAGTGATTTGGCCTCCGCTGCCCTCTGTGGCAGGGAATTCCACAAATTCACAACTCTCTGGGTGAAGATGTTTTTTCTCACCTCAGTCTTAAATGACCTCCCCTTTATTCTGAGACTGTGGCCCCTGGTTCTGGACTCACCCAACATTGGGACATTTTTTCCTGCATCTAGCTTGTCCAGTCCTTTCATAATTTGATATGTTTCTATAAGATATCCCCTCATCCTTCTAAACTCCAGAGAATACAAGCCTAGTCTTTTCAATCTTTCCTCATACGACAGTCCCGCCATCACAGGGATCAATCTCGTGAACCTACGCTGCACTGTCTCAATCACAAGGATGTCCTTCCTCAAATTAGGAGACCTAAACTGTACACAATACTCCAGATTTGGTCTCACTATACAACAGCAGAACCTCTTTCCTCCTATACTGAAATCCTCTTGTTATGAAGGCCAACATTCCATTAGCTTTCTTCACTGCCTGCTGTACCTGCACGCCAACTTTCAGTGACCGGTGTACAAGGACGCCCAGGTGTCGCTGCACCTCCCCCTTACCTAACCTAACCCCATTGAGATAATAATCTGCCCCCTTGTTTTTGCCACCAAAGTGGATAACCTCACATTTATCTATATTATACTGCATCTGTCACGCATCTGCCCACTCACTCAACCTGTCCAGGTCACTCTGCAACCTCCTAACATCCTCTTCACAGTTCACACTGCCACCCAGCTTTGTGTCATCCGCAAACTTGCTAGTGTTGCTCCTAATTCCCTCTTCCAAATCATTAATATATATGGTAAACAGTTGCGGCACTAACGCCAAGCCTTGCGGCACTCCACTCGCCACTGCCTGCCATTCTGAAAATGACACGTTCACTCTTTGTTTCCTGGCTTCCAACTGTTTTTCTATCCATGTCAACACCTACCCCTAGTACAATGTACGGAACTCCCCCATTGATTCATTTTCTGTTAAAGAAGGAACTGCAGATGCTGGAGAATCGAGGGTTACACAAAAAGCTGGAGAAACTCAGCAGGTGCAGCAGCATCTAAGGAGCGAAGGAGATAGGCGAAGTTTCGGGTCGAGACCCTTCTTCATTTTCATTTGGCTATGAGGAATGATTTAACCACAGCTGTTTTCAAAATAGTGTCTACACTTATACTTCCAGGTGGTCTGAGAAGGAACGTCACAATCAAAATGGAAAATATTTTCTTCTGTGAGTGGAGGGGATTGTGTCAATCTAATGGCACCTCCCCTGCTGATGTTCCAGTGAACAATGAGGGTGGCACAGCTGGTAGAGCTGTTGAGACCCAGAGCATGAGACCCAGGTTCGATATTGCCTTTGGGTGCTGTTTGCATGGAATATGCACGTTCTGCCTGTGACCATGTGGGGAGTTTCTTCAGGGAGCTCAAGTTTCCTCCCACGTCCTAAATATGGGGTGGTTTGTAGGTTAATTGGGTAAATTGCCCCTAGTGCACCAGGAGTGGATGCGAATATGTGATAACATGTGTGAACTGGTGATCGATGGCCAGCATAGATTCAGTGGGCGGAAGGTCCTGTTTCCATACCATGTTTTGCAATTCAATTCCATTCAATTTAATTCCATTCAATTCAATTCAATAACATCCACAGGGAAGGTCATTCCAGGAGCCTCCATAACATTGCTACTTCACATACAATGACTTGGTCTCAGGAGAACAAGGACCCTGCATCACACTAACCCATCACTCTCAATAGCATCTGTCACTGCTGTGAAGATCACTGATCTTCAGTAAATTCAACACAATCAAAACAAAGGAAAAAAAGTCTAATTTTTTTTCTCTCGTCATAATCGGAGACTATTCAGCCTTTTGATTCTAAGCAGGCTGTGAGTAAAATTCCAACAGCTCCAGCAGGTAATGCAGCTAGTTCACAGGTTCAGTGACCTTACTTCCCCTCTGGCCTCCAGTGCACTCTGTGTGGAATTTGGGTGTTCTCGCTGAGAGGGTGGTGAATCTGTGGAAATCTTTGCCACAGAAGGCTGTGGAGTACAAGCCAGTGGGCATATTTAAGACAGATAGATATATTCTTGATTAGTACAGTTGTCAGAGGTTATGGGGAGAAGGCAGGAGAATGGGGTGACGAGGGTGAGATAGATCAGCCATGATTGAATGACGGGGTAGACTTGATGGGCCGAATGGCCTAGTTCTACTCCTATCCCTGAGGACACGAGGTTGCATGGGATTTTCCTGGGTGTTCTGTATTTCTTCCTCATCCTGAAGATGTGTGTGTTAGTGGATTCATTGGGCACTGTAAATGCTTCCTTGTGTATAAATCGCCAGCATTTGGGCGGGGACTTGATAGAGGTCTTTAAAATGATGAGAGGGATAGACAGAGTTGATGTGGACAAGCTTTTCCCTTTGAGAATAGGGAAGATTCAAACAAGAGGACATGACTTTAGAATTAAGGGACAGAAGTTTAGGGGTAACATGAGGGGGAACTTCTTTACTCAGAGAGTGGTAGCGGTGTGGAATGAGCTTCCAGTGGAAGCGGTGGCGGCAGGTTCATTGGTATCATTTAAAAATAAATTGGATAGGCATATGGATGAGAAGGGTATGGAAGGTTATGGTATGAGTGCAGGCAGGTGGGACTAAGGGAAAAAAGTTGTTCGGCACGGACTTGAAGGGCCGAGATGGCCTGTTTCCGTGCTGTAATTGTTATATGGTTATATGGTTAGCATGATTGTAATCTGACGTTATATTTAAGAAGATTCTCCACCATAGCAAGAAGGGAACTTAAAGTGGGTTGAATAATTAAATGTGGAATGAAATTCAAGGATAACAATAACAGTAACTGTGTAGGAACCTGTTTCACCATTGCTCTTTTTTGCAGGTAAACTTGCCATCAGTACTTTTTCAGTCGAGATGAGCCCTGACCTACAATGTATAGACACAAAATGCTGGAGTAAATCAGCGGGTCAGGCAGCGTCTCTGGAGAAGAGGAATACATGACATCCATCATAGCGAGGAATATGGAGGAGTGTTACGACTCCCAAAGGCTGGTTCCTCAGAGTCATGTAACAAATCAAAACCAGGGTCAAGTTTATATTAAAAAAAGTCTTTAATTGTAACACTAAACAAAATCCGAACCTGATTTTAAAGAACACGGTCAGGGACCAGAATTGGCTATAAAATAATATATAATGGTGCTCCAGCCAGCCCTTAATGGACCGTCGGACTGAAGACTCTAAACTGCCTATATAGCCCTAACTCTACAACCAAAATTACCCGAAAACTCTCAGGTCATCTCTTCCGTCCCTATAGAACATTAATTTACAAAAGCAGGTCACAAATATACAAAGTGCAGTGCCATGCGGCCAGGCCTCATGCAGCTCAGCCCGGCACCTCTTCCTCCAGAGATCTATCTTGAAGAGAGAGAGAATTCCGGGAGCCCCTGCCTTTTAAAGCTCCCGATGAGTCACCTGATGTAGCTGGGCCAATCGGGTACAGAAGCTGTTAACCCCTTGATTCCTGGAGGGGGGGGGGGGGGTACCTAACAAGGAGTCACCACGGTGGATGTTTATGTTAAAATGTGTTTTGTGTGTCCCGTTGCTTTTTATTTCTATGACTGTCTTGGTGGTAGAGTTGCTGCCTTACAGCGCTTGCAGCACCGGAGACCCGGGTCCGACCGCGACTACGGGGACTGTTTGTACACAGTATGTACGTTCTCCCCATGACCGCGTGGGTTTTCTCCGAGATCGGTTTCCTCCCGCACACCAAAGACGTAGAGGTTTGCAGGCTAATTGGTTGGGTATAAAGGTAAATTGTCCCTAGTGTGTGTACGGTATTGTAAGTGTGCACGGATCGCTGGTCGGTGCTGACCCATTGGGCCGAAGGGCCTGTTTCCACACTATATCTCCAAACAAATGAAATTTCTCATATGTTGCAAAACATACTTGGCTAATAAAGTATTATTGTGATTGTGATTGTGAAATCGAGACCCTTCTTCGGACTCTGAGACTGAGGCTAACTCTCCTTCCTATTCCAATACTGACCAATGCAATTCTGTCCTGAGCCTCCTCCACTGTCACGTGAGGCCACACTCAAATTTTAGGAACAGCACTCCATATTTCACTTGGGCAGCTTACAGAATATTGATTTCTCTAATTTCAGCTAACCCTATCTCTCCATCCCTTCCCATCCTAGTTGTCCTGTGAGTTTCACTGGCCGTATCCCTTCGCTATCAGCTCTTCCACAGCCAACAATGGACCATTGTGCGCTCCACCTTTCCTGTGTCATCGGTGCCGGCACTCATTTGTTCTGTACCTTTTCATACCTCTAGTTTCCCTCTCCCCTCACTCTCCATCTGAAGGAGTCTCGACCCAAGAGGGAGTTGGATGTGGCTCTTGTGGCTAAAGAGATCAGGGGGTATGGAGAGAAGGCAGGTACGGGATACTGAGTTGGATGATCAGCCATGATCAGCCACAGTATTCCTTTTCCCCAGAGATACTGCCTGAGCCACCGAGTTACTCCAGTATTTTGTGCAAACCAGCATCTGTGGTTCCTTCCTACCTACGATGTATAGATCTCACCCAACAATGGTCTTGGATGGCCGGTAACTTTGACTTTACCAGCGACACACTGCAATCCCGTGTATAAATAAAGAAACACCACAGAGATTGCCTGGATTTGTATAGCATTGCCAACCAGCATGTAAGAAACTGGACTTAGTCAAACCATTATACATTGAACATTGGATAAACAAACCACAGGGTCTATAAATCCTTTGCACAACTCAAAATTAAGTAGATTTGTGCAGTTGAAAAATGCACTCATCTGAAATAGAGTAATAGAAGAATAGGTGCAGGAGTAGGCCATTCGGCCCTTCGAGCCTGCACCGCCATTCAATATGATCATGGCTGATCATCCAACTCAGTATCCTGTACCTGCCTTCTCTCCATACCCCCTGATCCCTTTAGCCACAAGGGCCACATCCAACTCCCTCTTGAATATAGCCAATGAACTGGCCTCAACGACCTTCTGTGGCAGAGAATTCCAGAGACTCACTACTCTCTGTGTAAAGAATATTTTCCTTATCTCAGTCCTAAAGGAATTCCCCCTTATCCTTAGACTGTGACCCCTTGTTCTGGACTCGCCCAACATCGGGAACAATCTTCCTGCACCTAGCTTGTCCAACCCCTTAAGAATTTTGTAAGTTTTTATAAGATCCCCCCTCAATCTTCTAAATTCCAGCGAGTACAAGCTGAGTCTATCCAGTCTTTCTTCATATGAAAGTCCCGACATCCCAGGAATCAGTCTGGTGAACCTTCTCTGATTTAATTTTCTCTAATTTACTACACATGTCTGGATCTGCATGCTCGTTTAGTTTAGTTTAGTTTAGTTAGTTTAGATTAGTTTAGAGATACAGCATGCTCTACATATAACCTAAAAACAATGATGATACTAAAGGGCCTGTCCCACTGTACGAGGTAATTCAAGAGTTCTCCCGAGTTCTCCCCTGATTCAAGCTCGTGTAATGTACGTAGCGGGTAACCATTTTTTTCATCACGAGTATTTTTTTACTCATGGACATTTTTCATAGTGTTGAAAAAACGTCAAGGGTTTACCGGATTTCGCGGATACGTACCGTTACTCGTACGAGCCGCTACATGACCTCCACGAGCACCTACGTACCCGCTACGTACATTACACAAGCTCGAATCAGGGGAGAACGCGGGAGAACTCTTGAATTACCTTGTACAGTGGGACAGGCTCTTAAGGGAGTTGTGTCCGCACAAAGTGAGTCATCAGATTACTATCTAAATGGCATCGTTGGGAAAAGGGGAAGTACAACGGGATCTGGGGGTCCTTGTGCATCAGTCTATGAAAGTAAGCATGCAGGTACAGCAGGCAGTGAAGAAAGCGAATGGCATGTTGGCCTTTATAACAAGAGGAATTGAATATAGGAGCAAAGAGGTCCTTCTGCAGTTGTACAGGGCCCTAGTGAGACCACATCTGGAGTATTGTGTGCAGTTTTGGTCCCCTAATTTGAGGAAGGACATTCTTGCTATTGAGGGAGTGCAGCGTAGGTTTACAAGGTTAATTCCCGGGATGGCGGGACTGTCATATGCTGAGAGAATGGAGCAGCTGGGCTTGTACACTCTGGCGTTTAGAAGGATTAGAAGGGATCTCATTGAAACATATAAGATTGTTAAGAGCTTGGACACGCTAGAGGCAGGAAACATGTTCCCGATGTTGGGGGAGTCCAGAACCAGGGGCCACAGTTTAAGAATAAGGAGTAAGCCATTTAGAACGGAGACGAGGAAACTTTCTCTCACAGAGAGTGGTGAGTCTGTGGAATTCTCTGCCTCAGAGGACTGTGGAGGCCGGTTCTCTGGATGCTTTCAAGAGAGAGCTAGATAGGGCTCTTAAAGATAGCGGAGTCAGGGGATATGGGGAGAAGGCAGGAACGGGGTACTGATTGTGGATGATCAGCCATGATCACATTGAATGGCGGTGCTGGCTCGAAGGGCTGAATGGCCTACTCCTGCACCTATTGTCTATTGTCAGTGGGAATGTTCAAAGACTTGAACTGTTCCCTATTGATCTTGATTATCCATGGAACACATATTATAATAATAATAATAATAATAATAATAATAACATCTTTTATTGTCATTACACATAAGTGCAACGAGATTTGGTTTGCAACTTCGAGATTCCGGTTTGCAACCCCCGAGAACAAGGTTTGTAAAAAGGAACATTTTACCAGTAACATCAACACAGACTAAAGTGCGAGGCCGGGGGAGACAGTCCATGGGGGTGGGGGGGGGAGGTGGGGGGGGGGGGTGGGGGGGGGGTACTCAGCAGGGCCGGTTCAGAGTCGCTATAGCTCTGGGAATGAAGCTGTTCCTGAGTCTGGAGGTGCGGGCGTAGAAGGCCTTGTAACGTCTGCCGGAAGGGAGTAGTTCAAACAGTCCATTACAAGGGTGAGAGGAGTCTTTATCGATGCTGACGGCCTTCCTGAGGCACCGTGGACATAGTCGGTTTGTCGGAGCCCCGCGCAGTGTCGGGACAAACTCGGGATGAACTCCGCACAATTCCGCATGGCTCCGGCGATCGAAGTGGGACCGGCCCCGCAACGCCGGACGGCTCAAGCGACCACGTTAGGTCGCGCTAATCGCATAGAGTTGCATGCTGGTGGGACAGGCCCTTTAGGATACTTTCTGCCATTTCTTCAAAGGAGTCTTGATTACATTCTCAGCGCACTTGTAGCTAATGGCGTTTTTCCTGTAAAGATTAAAAAACAAATCATGCTGTTTAATAGAGAAATGCAAGGGCAAGTTGCCAGGGTGCGGTGTTCATAAGAGATAGGAATGAATAAAATGCAGCTGAGACAATGTCAATCAGATACTCAGCAACAGCAGGTCCTTTGGCTTTCTCTGCCACGTTTGGGGAGAAAGTTCACACTAGTTCTGTTATCCAGTCCCTACGCGATAGGGGCAATTGATAGCGACCAGTTAACCTACAAAAGCCCGATGTCTTTGGGATGCGTGAGGAAACTGGAGCACGCGGAGGAAACCCACACAGTCACAGGGAGAACATGCAAACAGGTAGCCCCCGAGATCAGGAATGAACCCGGGTCTCTGGTGCTGTGAGGCAGCAGCATTATTATTTGCGCCACTGTGCGTCTACAATTTAATTTAATTTATTTCTTTGCTATAGCGAACACATCACGCTACAGGTGAAACACATCACAAGGTAGATCATCAAACCTTATCATCATACATACATACATACATCATCATCATCATCATCATCATACAAACCACAAGTAAAGATCTAATAGTTTGGTCCAGGAAGTTAATTTATAGATTGTCAATGGACATAGAGGTGGACGAGGTTCACATTAAGGGTATATCAGGATTGATATTGATGGCTCAATGTAACATAACATCCTAATCCTTTAACCTAGCAGAATGTCCTAAACTGTGTTACAGGTTAGATATGATATAAACTTAGGCCATTTGGTCCATCATATCTATACCTGCTTTGAGCACAATCCCATCAATCCCATTCCCTACCTATTTCCTAATAAGTAAAGATGAGGAATACCTTATAGGGAACAATAGTGAGACTGATCCATAGGAGGCATCATTGGCGATTACTAACGTCCGATGCTGAAATGATTACCTTTGGGAATGAGCGAAAGGCTGGATTTGCTACATTTGATTTGTAGGTTGAACCATTATATTCAAGGACAAATGGGAGGTTAGGGTTAGGGGTAGAACTGGAATAAAGCGGAAGGGCTCAGGTTGTTGGGAATACCAGGGATATGGAAGGGTGAGGCCATGGAGAGATTGGGAAATAAGGATGACAAATTCAAATGGAAATTGAAAAACTGCAAATGGAGGAAATCTGAAATAGAAACACAAATTGTTGGAAAACAGCCTTGGTCACAATGCGTCTTTCCTCTACTCAGTACATCTCTCATTCCTGAGTCCCATATTTCTCCTGCATCTCTTCTCTCTTCCCTCCTCCCTGTTCCATTCCACCCTTATCTCTCACTCTGGCTTCACATTTCAGTCCTCGCCTTCTTTTCATATCTGACACACTTTTGTAATTTACTCCACCCATCTACTGACCCCCCCCCCAACCCCCCCCCCCCCCCACTCACCTGTATCTAGATATCACTAGCCAGGCTTTTAATCACCCCGTCCTCCCCTCTTGATCATCTTACTTCCCCCCTAATCCATACATTCTGAAGGGTCCCGACCCAAAATGACATCTGCCTCGCAGATTCTAGCTGACCTACTGAGTCCCTCCAGCACTTTGTATACAGCAGCCGCAGTTTTCTGTGTCTCTGTTATCATTGTTACAGCTGCTATCACAATTTCCCTCTGTCTCCCTCTGTCTCCCTCTGTCTCTCTCTGTCTCTCTCTGTCTCCCTCTGTCTCCGTTGTCTCCCTCCGTCTCCCTCCGTCTCCCTCCGTCTCCCTCCGTCTCCCTCTGTCACACACACGCAACGACAAAGCTGTGTAGGTCTACTTGTTGCCATTCATGCTATCTGTTAGTCTGTGGTTTTCTTTTCACCTGTCTTCCCAAGGCATATAGAGAGCATATCCTAGACTGGGAGGTTGTTATGTTTTCCTTTTCTGACTGGGCTCAGCCCTCTTGTGAACTTTCAGCAATTTCTTTGGACACAAAATCCTTGGGGTCTCAGACCCACACGGAGAAGCAGATGTTGCAACTATCGTCATTGTTCCTAAACCTCTCTGTTATTTCACCCCTTCCTTGTCTCTGTAAATTAATGAATCTCCAAATCCAGCCTTTCGCTCATTCCCAAAGGTAATCATTTCAGCATCGGACGTTAGTAATCGCCAATGATGCCTCCTATGGATCAGTCTCACTATTGTTCCCTATAAGGTATTCCTCATCTTTACTTATTAGGAAATAGGTAGGGAATGGGATTGATGGGATTGTGCTCAAAGCAGGTATAGATATGATGGACCAAATGGCCTAAGTTTATATCATATCTAACCTGTAACACAGTTTAGGACATTCTGCTAGGTTAAAGGATTAGGATGTTATGTTACATTGAGTATAGAAGTTGGGCAGTTACAATACAGTTGTACAAGACATTGGTGAGACCACATTTAGAGTATTGAGTTCAGTTTTGGCCATCCTGCGATAGTAAAGGGCCAAGAGAATAAAGACTTTGAAAATGATGGTTCCAGAGAGACTTAAAATCTCGTGATTAGAATAATAAATAGAATAATAAGGGGCAATTACCCCAATGACAGCAAAAGGTGTTTAAGATGCTTTCAGATAGGCACATTGACATTCAGGGAACAGAGTGTTAAGGATTACATGCATATCACTCCATTACCTGGGATTAGTTTAATATGACATTTGAATTGAATTGAATTGAATTGAATACATTTTATTAGCTAAGTATGTATACATACAAGGAATTTGCCTTGGTGCTTTGCTCGCAAGTAACAACACGATATACAGTAGACAATTGAAAATAAAACATTATAATTTAAACACGTGAAGATTAAATTAAAATACCAGAGCAAAAGGAGGCTACAGATTTGTGGCTATTGAGTAGAGCTACTACTCATGGAAAAAAAAGCTGTTTTTATGTCTGGCCCTGGTGGCTTTGACAGTCCGGAGTCGCCTTCCAGAGGGAAGTGCTTCAAAGAGCATCCTCTCTAATTGCTTCAAAGAGTTTGTGGCCAGGGTGAGAGGGGTCAGAGATGATCTTACCCACTCGTTTCCTGGCCCTTACAGTGTACAGTTCGTCGATGGGGGGGGGAAAGTTGGCAGCCAACAACCTTCTCGGCTGATCAGACGATTCGCTGCAGCCTCCGGATGTCGTGCTTGGTGGCTGAGCCAAACCAGACCGTGATGGAGAAGGTGAGGACAGACTCTATGATGGCTGTATTAAACTGTATCATCTATGCCTGTGGCACATTGTGTTTTCACAGCCGCCGCAGGAAGTAAATCCTCTGTTGGGCCTTTTTGACTGTGGAGTCAATGGTGGCTCCCTGAAGATGATGATTTCAAGGAACGTAAATGACTCCACAGATGTGACTGTGGTGGTTTTGATGGTGAGTGGGGGTGAAAGAGCTAAAAGTCAAATCTAAAATGGAGTCGTCCTTCTACAAAACCATGGACTAGTAGAACAAAAGAATGGCTCGGTGCCAAGTCTGAATGACTTTGTAAATTATATGGAACACAATATGGAGGACAGGTTGGCTTTTCAATGAAGACATTAAGATGGCAGCATGCGCAATAACACGTGCTTCTTTTCAAGGTCATAAAGAAGCCAAGATTGAAAAAAATAGCTGACGCTCCACAGATAAATAATAAATTGTTATTGGATGAGCTTGATTTTGACCCAGCTTTCCTGTATTGTGAAAGGCTACAGAATCTTTCAGTCATGCCATATTCAGACTTGGGAGGAGTGTTCTACTGTTAAGAAAAATGTATAATTGTGCTAACTGTCCTTTGTTCTGTGAGTGGAGCCCGCGAAGCACTGAGCAACGTTTGTGCTCATTGTAGCCACGCCCGTCTGACGAATCAATTCAAGATTGCCATGGTTTACCTTTAACAGTTTTTGTTGCTATTTCGGCGACAACTGAAGACAATTCAGTCGCCGGTACCTGTCGCTGGTGGACGTAGGTTGATGTAGGTAGTCACCAATGGAATTTACCAAAGTCAGCACCTGGCAACAACCAACGTCATCTGGTGACAATCTGCACCATCCTGGTGACAACCTACGACAGCACCTACGATAGAAGACAAGCTGTGTCAAGCCAACAATCGCCAAAAGGTTTTGAACATTTCAAAATCCAGCGGCAATCAGAAAAACGTTACGACTCTTTAGGCAACTTGAGGAGACTACTCACGACCATACAGGCGTCACCCTGTGACCGTGTGAAAACAGCCTTAAGGTGTAGTTCATGTAGTCCATTTGTAGGACCGATGACATTATGTTAGAGCGGGTGCTGAGGACATTCACAAAAATGTAGATAGAATTTGTAGCTTTGGATTATAGGGGAAGCTGGAGATGCTGACATTTTGTTTTTGGTGCTTAGGCTGAGGGGTGACCTTATCGAGGAGTACAAGATCATGAGGGGCATGGACAAAGCTCTCACAGTCGTTTTCCCAGGGAGAGGATTCTAAAACTAAAGCACATAGGCTTAAGGTGAGAGGAGGAATAGTTAAGAGGGACCTGATGGAAACCTGTTCACTCAGAGGATAGTCCCAATCTGGAATGAACTGACAGAGGAAGCTATAGAAGATACAGATACAGATACAGATAGATACAGATAGATTTTATTTGTCACATGTGCCAATTGACACAGTGAAATGAAGTCACCATACAGCCAAAAATAAAGATCACAACACAGAGTAGACAGAAATTCAACATAAAACATCCCCTCACAGCAGGATCAAAGTTTCCCACCGTGAGGGAAGGCACCAAAGTCAGTCTCTTCCCGGTGTTCCCCAATGTTCACCCGTGGTCGGGGCCTCCCCCAGCCCTCCGCTGTCGTCGTTCCGGGCGGCCCGATGTTCAGGCCCGCTCCCCGGGGTGATGTAAGTCCGATAGTCCGACATCGGGGCTGGGGGACGTCCTCAGCAGCCTGGACCCTGAGTCGGCCCCCTCCTACCGGAGTCTGCAGCTCCCAAAGTCCGCAGGCCGCGCCAGGTGGAGATGCAACGCTGGAGGCCCTCGGCAAAGGGCCCCAGGACTCCACGATGATGGTCAGCGTCGCCCGCGTTGGGAGCTCTTCCAAATAGTTGGAGCAGCGGCCCAAAGCTCCGGAGCTCCAACGGCGACCCAGGTGGGCATCGCCCGCTCCGTGGTGACTCCAGCGCCGCCGCCACTGTTGCAGCTCTGGTCCGGTTCCCGGTCCCCGGCAGGAAAGGCCGCTCGGATCCAGGAGGTAGGCCGCGAGGTGGGGGGCGAGGACGCGACTCGGAGAAATAGTCGCGTCCCCGCCAGGAAGCGACTGGGAAACAGTTTCCCCCCTTACCCTGCCCCCCTCCCCCACATAGAAAAGTTAAAGATTCCCCAAAAAACACACTTTAAACTGACTAAAAATTAAAAAAAAGAGGAAAAACAAACGGGCTGCAGGCAGAGGCTGCTGTCAGTGCAGTGCCCCCTAGTGGAAACGGATACAATTAAAGCTAGGACATCTTGGAGCGAAGGAAGATGAGGGGTGATCTCATAGATGTGTAATAAATCAAGAGAGGATATATCAGGTAGACAAACAGAGTCTCTTGCCCAGAGTAGGGGAATCAAGAACCAGAGGACATAGGGTTAAAGTGAAGGGGGGAGAGATTTAATAGGAACCAGCGGGATAACTCTTTCCAGTCAGAGGCTGGTGTGTGTGTGGAATGAGCTGCTGGAGGAGGTAGTTGAGGCAGGTACTATCGTAATGTTTAAGAAACGTATTGACAGGTACATTGATAGGCCAGATTTTGAGGAATACAGGCCAAATGTAGGCAGGTGGGACTAGTGTAGATGGGACATGTTGGCCAGTTTGGGCAAGTTGGGTAGTAGGGCCTGTTTCCAAGTTGTATGACTCCAATATACTGAGATATAGTTACAAAACGTTGTTTTCTGCTTTCTATCTTCTGCCTGGCTGGGGAGGGGAGAAGAGAGAAAGACTGGGGTGTGAGCATTCCTTGATTATGTTGGGGGTTACACAAAAAGCTGGAGAAACTCAGCGGGTGCAGCAGCATCTAAGGAGCGAAGGAGATAGGCGACGTTTCGGGTCGAGACCCTTCTTCAGACCCTTGATTATGTTGGTTGTTTTCCCAAGGTGGTATGAGGTGTAGATGGCTTCAAGAGTGTGGAGCCTGGTTTGTGTGATGATGTGGGCTGAGTTCACAACTCTTTACAGTTTCCTACAGTTTGGGCAGCGCAGTTGCCATACCAAGCTGTGATGCATCTGAATAGGATGCTTTCCATTGAGCATGTTTTCAAGAGAGAGTTAGATTTAGCTCTTAGGGCTAACAGAATCAAGGATATGGGGAAAAAGCTGGAACGGGGAACTAATTTTGGATAATCAGCCATGATCATATTGAATGGCGGTGCTGGCTCGAAGGTCCGAATAGCCTACTCCTGCACCTATTTTCAATGTTTCCATGTTTCTATCTGCAGACATCAGTAAGACTCAGTGCAGACTTAAGGGGTTGTACAGACTAGATGCAGGAAGATTGTTCCCGATATTGGGGAAGTCCAAAACAAGGGGTCACAGTTTCAGGATAATGGGGAAGTCTTTTCGGACCGAGATGAGAAAATCATTTTTCACACAGAGAGTGGTGAATCTGTTGAATTCTCTGCCACAGAAGGTAGTTGAGGCCAGTTCATTGGCTATATTTAAGAGGGAGTTAGATGTGGCCCTTGTGACTAAAAGGATCAGGGGGTATGGAGAGAAGGCAGGTACGGGATACTGAGTTGGATGATCAGCCATGATCATATTGAATGGCGGTGCAAGCTCGAAGGGCCGAATGGCCTACTCCTGCACCTATTTTCTATGTTTCTATGACTCTCTGAATTCCTTTTGTCTTCTGAGGAAGTAGAAGTATTGGTGTCTCATTTGGTGATATCAGCAATCTGGTTGGTCCAGGAGGAATTGTTGGCAATATTTACACCTAGGAACTTGAATTGGAATGAGGAGGTGACTGGACTAGGGGTGGGGGTGGGGGGAAATGGCTATTACATTCGCGTGGCGAGAAGGTGGTGAATAGGTTCGGAAAGTGCGGGCGTAGAAACGGAAGGATATGGCAGAGATTGGAGAATGGGATTCAGCGGAACCTAGCGTCTGAGTTCCTACCTCACCTTGTGGATGAGGAACTGAACTGACTCACATATGGAGCACAGCATTGCATGGGCCAGTTGCGGAGGTTTATACAGGTGCAAGACCAATAATACGACTCTACACTGAATTAAGTAGCCTCCATCAGCCCTCAGGAGCTGATGACAAATAGGCAGTGGAAGAATTGCGGGAAGGGAGAGAAAGTGATTGGGGAGGGGATAGTCAGCAACGGTAGAGGTGATCGGAGTTTGGATGGATGGAAATATCAGAAGCTGAGAATTCATAAGGCCATAAGAGATAGGAGCAGAATTTGGCCATTCAGCCCATCAAGTCTACTCCGCCATTCAATCATGGCCAATCTATCTCTCTCTCCTAACCCCATTCTCCTGCTTTCTCTTCATAACCCCTGACACCAGTTGGGAAATAAGGTCTGCACAACATCCAAAATCCTCATCCTATCCAACCTTTGTAACTAAGTCCTTCTTTCACCTTATTTCAGATTCTTGGAATCTCTTCCAAACTTCAGGAAAACAGTGGCTGGTTACACCTTCTGCCTGCTAAGTTACCTGACCTGGAATTACCTCGCTTGGTCCCTCAACTTTCTTGTGTTTCTTAAAGCCCACCAATCATTCGATCGCTTTCACAATATCTTTGGTTGAGTTTAGTTTAGAGATGCAGCGTGGAAACAGGCCCTTCGGCCCACCAAGCCCGCGCCAACAAACGATCCCCGCAGATTAACGCTACCCTGCATACACTAGGAACAATTTACAATTATACCAAGCCAATTAGTAGGTATGTTACAATACCTACCTTGAGCAGCGCTGCAATTCTGCCGCTCCCCGTGTGCGCGACTTTGGCGCCTTTCAGAGGGGGGCGGGTTTAAAATGCCGATTTTTTCTCGGCAGTCCAAATCAATCCATGTCGGGCGATTTTGTCGCTAAAGAGAAATCGCTCCGACATTTCATTCATAAAGGTATTTTTAAACTACGCTAGATTATTTATTAACTAGAATAGTTTAAAAATCATCTTCTAAAGCTCTGAACGATGACAGCGGAACGGACCTAAGGTAGGCGATAAAAGAAGCTACACAGTTTATTTTTACATAAAAATTTGTTTTTTAGGGAGGCTTTAATCACATTTTCATGTTGCGAAAAGGGGGCAAAAAAATGTATGAACCGGCTGTATTTTTCATACCCACTTCACCTCAAACTGCAACGTTCTAATCCACCGCATTCCACTAAAACCCACTCGCTAGTTGATTTAAATGCCCATTAATTCACAGGCATTAAACACTAAATTCCTTCCATTTGGCCTATAAATTCATGAAAATGAGATTTTAAAATTATGTTATATTGTGGATTATTGTGTGAATGTTATTTGGACACTTAGGCAATTTAAAAAAAGTTTATCTTTTCTTAAGAAATGGATAGATGTTTAGATCTACTCATTGAATTTTGTAATTAGCTACAATTAGATAACTAACTAATTATATGCTTTAATTTCAGGTCATCCAAGAAAGATTGTTTCATGGGTTACACAAAAAGCTGGAGAAACTCAGCGGGTGCAGCAGCATCTAAGGAGCGAAGGAGATAGGCGACGTTTCGGGTCGAGACCCTTCTTCAGACTGGTCAGGGATCAGGGAAACGAGAGATATAGACAGTGATGTGGAGAGATAAAGAACAATGAATGAAAGATATGCAAAAAAGTATTGATGATAAAGGAAACAGGCCATTGCAAGCTGTTTGTAGTGTGAAAATTAGAAGCTAGTGCGACTTGGGTGGGGGAGAGATAGAGAGAGAAGGAATGCCAGGGCCCGAGGGCTGAGGGAGAGGTGGGGAGGGGGAGGATGCAGTCTGGGTTAACAGAATTGAGAAAATTCAATGTTTAAGCCCAGAGGATGCAGACTCCCCAAGCGGAATATGAGGTGCTGTTCCTCCAACTTGCAGTGTTGCTCACTCTGGCCGTGGAGGAGGCCCAGGACCGAGAGGTCGGATACGTAATGGGAGGGGGAGTTGAAGTGCTGAGCCACCGGGAGGTCGGGTTGGTTATTGCGGACCGAGCGGAGGTCTTTGGAGTGTGAGAGGAGAGAAAACACATGCAGGTCACAGGGAGAACGTACAAACTCCGTACAGACAAGCACCCCCAGTCAAGATCGAATCTGGCACCGTAAAGCACCAACTCTACCACTATGCCACTGTGCCGCCCTTCTTTGGCATTCCATCCCAACTGCATTGATCCTTTCACAGTATATTCATGGAATATCATCACATTTAAAATGCAAGATCTTGCAACCAGTTCATTTGGAGTTATTTCAAAATTAGATCGTAAAGACCAATGGCTACCTGTTGCTCTGCCACTTTTACACCTATTGAAAATGTAATATGTTAATTCAGCAAATTATTCCATCTCCTGTTGATATGTGGCACCGCTCTGTGAAGAGTCACCTTGCTGCCTCTTTACAATTAGCTTGCTCATTATTATTCTCTTCAAGAATGAAATGAAACTATTAGAAACCAGGTTTCAGAATCACAGTGAGTGTCAAATCAATTACAGAAGGTGGATTACTGAATAAATTATTTATTTCACTTTGATCTCAATTAAAATTGATTACAGATGCAAGTTGATCTCTCAGTCTGGCCGCGCTTGGTAATGACTCACTCACTCTTTTACCACAGTAAGATTAGTTAGTATTCCGTCTTTCATTTGCCTGCAGTGTACAAATGCGAGACAAGAGACTGCGGATGCTGGAAATTTCAGCAAAATTCAAACTTGTGGAGGAACGCAGCAGGTCACACAGCATCTGTGAAGGGAATTGAACAGATGGCCATCGCTGCGCTGCTGGTAAGAGCTGCTGCCTCACAGCTTCAGAGACGTGGGTTTGATCTTGACCTCGGGTGCTGTCTGTGTGGAGTTTGCACCTTCTCTCTGTGACCGTGTGGGTTTTGTCTGGAGCTTCAGTCTCCTCCCACATCTCGAAGTTGTGCGGGTTGTAGGTTAATTGGCCCCTGTAAATTGCCCCCTAGTGTGCAGGGAATGGGAGAATAAATAGGATAATATAGAACTTGTGTGAAAATGCAATTGATGGTCGATGTGGACTCAGTTGGCTGAACTTCCTGTTTCCGTGCTATATCTCTAAATTAATCTCAAGTAAGTTCATTCGGGACCCTTCTGAGAAATATCGTCTGTCCATTTCCCTCCATAGATTATGCCTGACCCGCTGAGCTCTTCCAATAGTTTTTTTTTTGTTGTCTTTTAATGTGAGTTTATTCAGATAAGCTGGAGGCAAAATCTGGGCAAGGAACCATTTCCAATATCAGTGTCACCCAGGTCTCTTATGAAAAAGTAGTTGTGGAACAGTTACACAATACACATTGGCAAGGGTTAAAAATAATAAAACACCAGAGGTGGCGCTGCCCAAGCTGCTGCGCCTTGCCTGCAGTCCGTCTGTCTTTTCCCTTTTTTTGTTTTATTTTGTCTTGTAAGATGTATGTTTAGTTTATTTTTAGTTGTGTATGTATGTGTGGGGGGGGGGGGGGGGGGTAGGGTGGGAGAAATTTGTTTTTAGTCTCTTTCGGGGGGATGCGACCATTTCTTTGTCGTATCCCTGTCTCCGACTGCGCTAAGGCCTATTCACGGAGCTGGCGGCCTCCAACTGGGACCGACCTCGAGGCTCCGGAGGCAGAACCAGGACTTAAAACTTACTTACGATCGCGAAGCTGGCCGACTTCGGGGCTGTGGTGGCGCTGCGGCGACGGCCCGACTTCGTAGCCTCGGAGGCTTTGGCCGCGGGCCCAGTGGAAAATTAAAAATAAAAACGAAATTAAACCAAACTAAGAGAGTTCCAAACACTCGTCAAAGTTTCAAGTCCCATTCCAGTTTTGTTAGCATATAAAGTAGCAATGTTACAAAATTTTGAGATTTTAAAAATCAAGTCTGCAATTTATCCCATCAGATAAAGCATAAAAAGAAGTTTAATTTGACACCTAATTCACTTTCATATCTTCAGTATTAAGAAAGTTATGACCATTTTCATACTCGGAAATTAGCATCTTGTTCCCCATTGCCTTTCAATTGACTTAACTCCAAAGCTGTGATCTAGAACCGTTAAAAGCCCATAACTTTCTTAAAAATTAAGAGAACTCAATGAAATTTTCAGTTATTGTAGATTGAAGCATTCTGAAGGGCCTGTTTCCATGCTGTATAACTCTATGACTATGACTAATTCACATTAATGTGTTCGTCAAATATTTCTTAAAATATCAAAAACATCACCAGATCATGTGCCCATGATCACACTGTTGGCAGTGGGAGATTGCTATGCCCGTATTGGGTGCCGCATTTCTCACATAGAAACAGTTACTACACCTCAAAAGGGTTCTATCTCGCTCTTGGGATACCCAATCGATAAAACCGATCGTGAGATAAATACAAATTTTTCTTCACTTTCTATCTTTCTCTATTAAAATTACCTGGAGAATTATACAATCCTGCACAGAGATCTTGAAATGAAAATCAGATGGATGCTTTGAAAATTAAATGCTTAAATATAAACCTTTGAATATTTTTTTTTAAACGCGCTCTCTGGCAGGACAGATCAGCGCAGGACAGATCAGTGCACTTTTAAGTACAGCAATCAATATTCTTACAGGGAGCTGCATTGTTATTGATTTTGGAGCAATCTCAAATTTATTCCCCTCTTCTATCTTTTCCCATTTATAGATCAGTTTTGTCCATCATGGAATGATCATGTTGTTCACTGGTGGACTCGTAGCATCCACATTGCCCTTTGAGAATTCATGTTTGTATGTCCTTGTCTGTCTGAGGCAATTGGGTACTTTTGATTTGAAAAGGTTGTGAGCTTTTGATCTCCCACCACACCAAAACTCAACCAAAGGAGGGAGATGGGGACAGAGTGCGAGAGAACGGAAGGCTTGTTATACTTACATGGAAACATGCCCTTCCGCCCAACTTGTCCGTTCCGAGCAAGGTGCCCAGATAAGCTGGTCCCATCTATGTGTTTGGCCCATGTCACTAATTTTTTCCTTAACCTTCAAAAAAGCTAAAATGGCCAATCCAAAATTCCATTAGTGTTAAAGAAGGAATTGCAGATGCTGGAGAATCGAGGGTTACACAAAAAGCTGGAGAAACTCAGCGGGTGCAGCAGCATCTAAGGAGCGAAGGAGATAGGCGATGTTTCGGGTCGAGACCCTTCTTCAGACCCTTCTTCTGAAGAAGGGTCTCGACCCGAAATGTCGCCATCTCCTTCGCTCCTTAGATGCTGCTGCACCCGCTGAGTTTCTCCAGCTTTTTGTGTAACCCAAAATTCCATTAAGCAACCTCCTCACGTTTGCCTTTCAGTCGGGGTCAATGATCCCTTTCCAATTGATTATGGGATTCTGTTATTTACCACACACATCCTTGGCCAAAAACTGAGAGGTGGGAACTAAAGAGCACCTGGGCCCTGAATTCTGTGAGTCTGACCTCTGCTCCTGGGCACCATGTAATGTGTTTCTAAGTCGGGATGGCATGATGTTGAGAGCACCCTTTAAATGGTGGCGTTCCCAGACACCTGCTGCCCTTGTCCTAATCAGATGCAGATGTCGGAGATTTGGCAAGTGCTTTTAAGTAAGTAAAGGGCCTGTCCTACCAGCATCTGACTCCATGCGATGAGCGCGATCAAACTAGAAGCGGGGGCCGCGCGGAGGTCGGGTGATCCCCTGTACAGGGCCGTTCCCACCAGCATGCGCCTGCATGCGGCAAGCGCGACCAAACCGGCAGCGAGGGCCGCGCGGAGGTCGGGTGAGTGGCGCAACGCGGCGCGAAGTGAGGCGAACTTGGAGCGAAGTCTTAAAGGTAAGTTCGCCAGGACAGCGAGGGGCACACAGAGAGGGGCACAGAGGCACACACACACACAGGGCCACGGAGCCACACACATAGAGGGTCATGGAGGCACCTACAGAGAGGGTCACGGAGGCACGACGTCGAGGCGGTGTGTAATGCGTCGAGGTGACTGCGAGCTGACAAGTCGTTGCGGAATTTTTGAACATGGTCAGTTTTTCGGAGCCCCGCGCGATGTCGGGACGAACTCCGCGCAATTCCGCATGTCTCCGCCGATCGAAGTGGGACCGGCCCCGCGACGCCGGGCGGCTCAAGCGACCACGTTAGATCGCGCTCATCGCATAGTGTTGCATGCTGGTGGGACAGGCCCTTAAGTAAGTAAGTTTATTGGCCAAGTATTCACATACAAGGAATTTGCCTCGGTGCTCCGCCTACAAGTAACAACATGACATGCAGTGACAGTTACGGATGACTCAGAAAACACTAAACATTAATAATAATAAAACATTAATGATAAAACACCATTGATCAAGCATGTGAACCAACAATATATCAGATCAAAGGGAGGCTACAGATTTTTGGCTGTTGAGTAGAGTAACAACTCGTGGATAAAAACTGTTTTTATGTTTTTGTAAATGCGTTTGAGTTGAGTTTAGTTTAGCTTATTGGCACACGTACAGTGTACTGTGCATGTACAGTGAAACAGTTTTGTTGCGTGCTAACCTGCCAGCGGAAAGACAATGTATGATGACAATCGAGCCATCCATGGTGTGCAGGTACATGATAAAGGCTATAAAGTGAATAACATTCAGTGGGGGCCGAGTTGGATTCATGGCTGGTGGTCTTGGAGGGGAGGATGCTCCTCAAACTGCGGAGCATCTTGGACAATACAGCTCACCCCCTCTGTGACACATTCCTCAACCTGAGAAGTACCTTCAGCAATAGACTGGTTCCACCAAGATGCAGTACAGAACGCTGCAAGAGATCCTTCTTGCCCATGGCTATCAAACAGTACAACTCTTCCCCCTTCTGTCGTGGGGTAGACTGATCCTCCCTACCCCTCTCCTCAAATTTTTGCACATCCCTAATCCTTTCCACTCGTCACTTTCATTTCCTGTTTCATATATCTTGTGTTTTATGAGTGCTGGCAGATCAATTTCCCTCCTGGAATGAATAAAGTTCTATCATATCATATAACCATTTAACCATATAACAATTACAGCACGGAAACAGGCCTTCTCAGCCCTTCCAGTCCGTGCCGACCATTTATTTTCCCTAGTCCCATCTACCTGCACTCAGACCATACCCCTCCATTCCCTTCCCGTCCATATACCTATCCACTTTACTTTTAAATGTTAAAATCGATCCTGCCTCCACCACTTCTGCAGGAAGATCATTCCACACAGCCACCACTCTCTGAGTAAAGAAGTTCCCCCTCATGTTACCCCTAAACTTCTGTCCCTTAATTCTCATGTCATGCCCTCTTGTTTGAATCTCCCTACCCTCAATGGGAAAAGCTTATCCACTTCAACTCTGTCTATCCCTTTCATCATTTTAAAGACCTCAATCAAGTCCCCCCTTAACCTTCTGCGCTCCAAAGAATAAAGACCTAACTTGTTCAACCTTTCTCTGTAACTCTGTATCGTATTGTATCGTATCATATTGTGCAATATAAAGTCTAGTAAAGTCCGATCAAAGATAGCCTGAGGGTCTTCAGTGAGGTAGATAGCAGATAGTTCAGGACTGCGATCTAGTTGTTGGAATGATGGTTCCGTTGCCCGATAACAGCTGGGAAGAAACTATCCCTGAATCTGGAGGTGTATGTACTTCCAAGTTGCCTGATAAACACAAGTGCCAAGAACGGAAATGCTTGTACATCTTGGGGCTGAAATTTTAATGAGACTGCCTGGAGGAAAAAGATGAAATGTTCAAATTCCGTTTATGAGTGCAATATCACTTTGTCGACATCTGACTGCTGAGTAAAGGAGATGAATCACCGCCAATCACATGCCCCAAAGAAATGATCCACTCTTGCACCTGAGAATCATTTAACAGATGTTACATATTTCAGAGCTGTCTCTTTATCCACATCACTGCCTTATGGTGTTCTTCAAAGAAAGCTGTCACATATTTAATGTGCAGAATTAGCTTAGAAAAGCTCAGCGAATAAAACTAAAATGAAAACAAAGGGAATTTGTCATTAGACATTTGTCAAATGTCATTAGAAACGGGAATAGTCCCCAAGGATTGGCGTACTGCGCATGTTGTTCCATTGTTTAAAAAGGGTTCTAAAAGTAAACCTAGCAATTATAGACCGGTTAGTTTGACTTCAGTGGTGGGCAAATTAATGGAAAAGATACTTAGAGATAATATATATAAGTATCTGGATAAAGAGGGTCTAATTAGGAACAGTCAACATGGATTTATGCCTGGAAGGTCATGTTTGACTAATCTTCTTGAATTTTTTGAAGAGGTTACTAGGGAAATTGACGAGGGTAAAGCAGTGGATGTTGTCTATATGGACTTCAGTAAGGTCTTTGACAAGGTTCCTCATGGAAGGTTGGTTCAGAAGGTTCAACTGTTGGGTATAAATGCAGGAATAGCAAGATGGATTCAACAGTGGCTGAATGGGAGAAGCCAGAGGGTAATGGTGGATGGCTGTTTGTCGGGTTGGAGGCAGGTAACTAGTGGGGTGCCTCAGGGATCTGTGTTGGGTCCTTTGTTGTTTGTCATGTACATCAATGATCTGGATGAAGGGGTGGTAAATTGGATTAGTAAGTATGCAGATGATACCAAGATAGTGGGTGTTGTGGATAATGAAGAGGATTTCCAAAGTCTACAGAGTGATTTAGGCCAGTTGGAAAAATGGGCTGAAAGATGGCAGATGGAGTTTAATGCTGATAAATGTGAGGTGCTACACCTTGGCAGGACAAATCAAAATAGGACGTACATGGTAAACAGTAGGGAATTGAAGAATACAGTTGAACAGAGGGATCTGGGAATAACCGTGCATAGTTCCTTGAAGGTGGAATCTCATATAGATAGGGTGGTAAAGAAAGCTTTTGGTATGCTAGCCTTTATAAATCAGAGCATTGAGTATAGAAGCTGGGATGTAATGTTAAAATTGTACAAGGCATTGGTGAGACCAAATCTGGAGTATGGTGTACAATTTTGGTCGCCCAATTATAGGAAGGATGTCAACAAAATAGAGAGGGTACAGAGGAGATTTACTAGAATGTTGCCTGGGTTTCAACAGCTAAGTTACAGAGATAGGTTGAATAAGTTAGGTCTTTATTCTCTGGAGCGCAGAAGGATAAGGGGGGACTTGATAGAGGTCTTTAAAATGATGAGAGGGATAGACAGAGTTGATGTGGACAAGCTTTTCCCTATGAGAGTAGGGAAGATTCAAACAAGAGGACATGACTTTAGAATTAAGGGACTGAGGTTTAGGGGTAACATGAGGGGGAACTTCTTTACTCAGAGAGTGGTAGCGGTGTGGAATGAGCTTCCAGTGGAAGTGGTGGCGGCAGGTTTGTTGGTATCATTTAAAAATAAATTGGATAGGCATATGGATGAGAAGGGTATGGAGGGTTATGGTATGAGTGCAGGCAGGTGGGACTAAGGGAAAAAGGTTGTTCGGCATGGACTTGAAGGGCCGAGATGGCCTGTTTCCGTGCTGTAATTGTTATATGTTATAATTGTTATATGGAATCAGAAATAAAACTGCTGGAGATGCTCAAAGCAAAGGAAGGCAGGCTGGATATCTGAGACTGAGTTGACGATGGGATATATTTACTTTATCTCTCTGACTGTCTGAGTTGTGGAGCAACTCAAATGATGATTGTTGTGAAACTACATCAACTGGGAAATGTAAAGGATTCCATTTCATAACAGGTTCAATCCTCACCTTGGGTACTCTTTAGACTTTGGACTTCAGCGATACACCGTGGAAACAGGACCTGCAGCCCACTGAGTCCGAGCTGACCAGCGATCACCCCATATACCTAAGCATTATCATACACACAAGGGACAATTTATACCAAAACCAAATAACCATACAAACCTGTACATCTTTAGGATGTGGAAGGAAGCCGGAGCACCCAGAGGAAACCCACACTGAAATGGAGAATTTACAAATACTGTACAGAGAGCCCGTAGTGAGGATCGAATCCGGGCCTCTGGTCTGTACAGAGTTTGTATATTCTCCCTATGGTTGCGTGGGTTTTCTCCGGGAGCCCTGGTTTACTCCCACATTCCATGCACTTGCAGGTTTGTAGAGTAATCGGTTTCTGTAAATTGCCCCTGGTGTATAGGATAGAACTAATGTACAGGTGATCGTTGTTCAGCGCGGACTCGGTGGGCCAAAGACCCTGTGTCTGTAAACTAAACCGAGCAGGAACTACAAACTCGTGAGTGGAATGGCAGAACAGGAGCTGGACCCTAGTGAGAAGAAGGGGAGCATATTAACCATGTGCCAAGTGAATTGAAACAGAACGGCAGAACATAGACCAGTGAGTGCGAAAAAATGCAAGAAGCAGATCCCTAAAGTAGGTATGCTACGAAACATACCTTTAGCGGTGCTGCAGTTCAGCCGCTGGCCGTGTGCGCGACTTTGGCGTCTTTCGGGGGGGCGGGGTTAAAAAGCAGGTTTCCCCATGCAATCCGGAGCTTTCTGTTGTCGGAGTGCGAGCTATTTCTGGAGATGCGTTCCGACTGCCGGTAAGTCCGTTTTTTAAAATAAATAGCCCGACTACTTCATCGCTGCAGTAAAATAAAAATTAGCTCCCAATGCCGTGAACACCGACAACGGGGACGGATTTTACGTAGGGGACAGGTAAGTGAAAGCTGTTTATTTTTCATATAAACTTGCTTTTTTAGGGGACTTTAATCACCATTACATGTTGTGAAACGGTGATTTAGCTCCCATACGAACCGGCAGAAAATTTCCTGCCGATATTGGGTTTAAATTCACCGTAACCGCAACGTTCTAATCCATCGCGTTCCATAAAATCCCACTCGCAAGCTGTTTAAAATGCACATTCATTTACAGGCATTAAACACTGAAATCCTTCAATTTGGCCTATAAATTAATGACAATTAGATTTTAAAATCATGTTATATTGTGAATTATTGTGTGAATGTTATTTGGACACTTAGGCTTTTTAAAAAATGTTAATATTTTCTTAAGAAATGGATAGATGTTTAGTTCTAGTAATTGAATTTTGTAATTAGCTACAATTGGGTAACTAACTAATTATATGCTTTAATTTAAGGTCATCCAAGTAAGATTGTTTCATACTTGTTTCAGAATGCTTCAATCTATAATAACTGAAAAATTATTTCAGTTCTCTTAATTTTTAAGAAAGTTATGGTCTTTTGCCTGTCCTGGATCACAACTTTTGTGTTGAGTCAATGGAAAAGCAATAGGGAACAAGATTCTAATTTCCGAGTATGAAAATGGCCACAACTTTTTTAATACTGAAGACATGAAAGTGAATTAGGTGTCAAATTAAACTTCTTTTTATGCTTTATCTGATGGGATAAATTGCAGACTTGATTTTTAAAATCTCAAAGTTTTGTAACATTGCTACCTAGAGAGCAAAAGGGAAGCGTAGCGTTAGAACTCCAGTGAGTGGAGAGAGAGAGATGGAGAGTGCAGGAAGCAGCCTAGCTGAGTGGAAAGAGAGGGCAGGAACAGGCCAATGTGAGTGGAGAGAGAATGCGAGTCAACTGGGCAAAAGAATGGATCGACTGGGCTTATATTCACTGGAATTTAGGACTAGAGGGGATCTTATAGAAACATATAACATTCTTCAGGGATTGGACAGGCTAGATGCAGGAAAAATGTTCCCGATGTTGGGGGAGTCCAGAACCAGGGGTCAAAGTTTAAGAATAAGGGGTAGGCCATTTAGGACTGAGATGAGGAAAAACATTTTCACCTAGAGAGTTGTGAATCTGTGGAATTGTCTGCCAAAGATGGCAGTGGAGGCCAATTCACTAGATGTTTTCAAGAGAAAGTTAGATATAACTCTTAGGGCTAATGGAATCAAGGGATATGGAGAGAAAGCAGGAATGGGGTACTGATTTTGGATGATCAGCCTTGATCATATTGTATGATGGTGCTGGCTCGAAGGGCTGATGGCCTACACCTGCACCTATTTTCTATGTCTATGAAAGGGAACATGGTAAATGTCCGGTGAGCCGAATCCTTCACATTTCCAAGTTTTTCTGTGTTTGACTGAATACAGCCTGGAGGCTTAGGGATTGATGTAGCAGATGAAAGAGCAACCTGCTTCACCTGTCTGTCTCGTGGCCTTCAGAAAGTGCTAACCCAGTGTTTGACAGCGAATGCTCGCGCATCTGTGGATAAAGGGTTTTCACCACCTGATGAGGTGTTCCTTTGTCAGCACCTTTTGCTTCAGAACAGCTGACACTGTGATCAAAGAATGCAAGGCCGATCGAGACCCCAGCTGGACAGTACAGACATACGAGAGCTCTCCCTCTAGATATTAGGAGGAACCAGATGCGATGGAAATCGCATTTATTTATTATCGTTGTGAACCCGAGAGGATGATATCATCATTAAAACCAAGAGATTAAATGCTTTTCTGGAAGTAACGTGGTCACCAAGAACATTGAAAATACATCAGTACATATTGTATACAATATATTGTTAAAGAAGGAGCTGCAGATGCTGGAAAATCGAGGGTACACAAAATGCTGGAGAAACTCAGCGGGTGCAGCAGCATCTAAGGAGCGAAGGAGATAGGCAACGTTTCGGGCCGAAACCCTTCTTCAGTCTGATGGGGGGTGGGGGGAGGCGGGGGGAAGAAATGAAAAAGGAGCCCGAGGGCTGAGGGAGAGGTAGGAAGAGGAGGAGACAGCAAGGATTAACAGAATTGAGGGAATTCAATGTCCCTTTACCTCCCCTCTCCACTCCTTTCAAGGACCCAAGCAGCCCTTCCCGGTCCGACAGAGGTTCACCTGCACCTCCTCCAACCTCATCTACTGCATCCGCTGCTCCAGATGCCAGCTGATCTACATCGGTGAGACCAAGCGGAGGCTGGGCGATCGTTTCGCCGAACACCTCCGCTCGGTCCGCAATAACCAACCCGACCTCCCGGTGGCTCAGCACTTCAACTCCCCCTCCCATTCCATATCCGACCTCTCTGTCCTGGGCCTCCTCCACGGCCAGAGTGAGCAACACCGCAAGTTGGAGGAACAGCACCTCATATTCCGCTTGGGGAGTCTGCATCCTCTGGGCTTAAACATTGAATTCTCTCAATTCCGTTAACCCTTGTTGTCTCCTCCCCTTCCTACCTCTCCCTCAGCCCTCGGGCTCCTCCTCCTCCTTTTTCCTTTCTTCCCCCCCGCCTCCCCCCACCACCCATCAGTCTGAAGAAGGGTTTTGGACAGAAACGTTGCACATCTTCTTCGCTCCATAGATGCTGCTGCACCCGTTGTGTTTCTCCAGCATTTTGTATACCCTTGTATGCAATATATATGTGCACACAGTCTATCAGACTGGGGCTGGGCCGTGTAGCACTTGGGCTGACTAATGGTGAAGCCATTCCACCCAGTTACCTATCAGTTGCTGATGTGATGCAATTCAACGGCCTGAGCTACAGGGATGGGTTGTGCAGGCTAGGTCTTTATTCCACGGAGAACAGAAAGTGGAGGAGTGATCTTAACCATATAACCATATAATAACCATATAACAATTACAGCATGGAAACAGGCCTTCTCGGCCCTTCCAGTCCGTGCCGACCATTTATTTTCCCCTAGTCCCATCTACCTGCACTCAGACCATACCCCTCCATTCCCTTCCCGTCCATATGCCTATCCACTTTACTTTTAAATGTTAAAATCGATCCTGCCTCCACCACTTCTGCTGGAAGATCATTCCACACAGCCACCACTCTCTGAGTAAAGAAGCTCCCCCTCATGTTACCCCTAAACTTCTGTCCCTTAATTCTCATGTCATGCCCTCTTTTTTGAATCTTCCCTACCCTCAATGGGAAAAGCTTATCCACGTCAACTCTGTCTATCCCTTTCATCATTTTAAAGGCCTCAATCAAGTCCCCCCTTAACCTTCTGCGCTCCAAGAAGTGTATAAGATCATGAGAGAAATAGATAGGGTGACTGCACAGAGTATTTTACTAATGGTAAGGGAATCGAGAACCGAAGGACATAAGGTGAGAGGGGAAAGATTTAATAGGGTCTGAGGAGCAACATTTTCACAGAGGGCAGTGGGTATATGGAATGCACTGCCAGAGGAGGTAGTTGAGGAAGATATTATATAACAGCATTCAAAAGAACTGTACATGGATAGGAAAGGTTTAGGAGGATATGGGCAAATTGGACTGGCTTAGATGAAATATTGTGGTTGGCATGCATGACTTGTGCCAGAGAGCTTGTTTTCACGTCGTATGATTCTGTGACTCTGTGGAGTTAATAGGGAGGCAAGAGGGAAAAATGGGGATTAGTGTAATAATGGTTCTTTATACGTTATCACCGTTTGTTCTTTGCAATCTTTTCATCTCCCTAGTTTCCCTCTACCCTGACTCAGTCTGAGGAATGGTCTCGACCCGAAGCCTCGCCTATTCCTTTCCTCCAGAAAAGCTGCCTGGACGGCTGAGTTACTCCAGCCTTTCAAAGTCAAGTCAAAGTCAAAAGAGTTTATTGTCATGTGTCCCTGACAGGACAATGAAATTCTTTCTTTGCTTCAGCACAACAGAACATCGTAGGCAATGACTACAATTATATACGTAAATACACACATGAATTAATAAATTAATAAAGTGCAAATAACAGATGGAGGGATATTAACGTTTAGAGTTCCGAGCCAAGTTGGTGGCTGTGGGGAAGTAGCTATTCCTAAACCGGGTTGTTGCAGTCTTCAGGCTCCTGTACCTTCTACCCAATGGTAGCAGGGAGATGAGTGTGTGGCCAGCGGGGTGTGGGTCCTTGATGATGCTGCCAGCCTTTTTGAGGCAGCGACTGCGATAAATCCCCTCGATGGAAGGAAGGTCAGAGCCGATGATGGACTGGGCAGTGTTTACTACTTTTTGTAGTCTTTTCCTCTCCAGGGCGCTCAAATTGCTGAACCAAGCCACGATGCAACCGGTCAGCAAGCTCTCTACTGTGCACCTGTAGAAGTTAGAGAGAGTCCTCCTTGACAGACCAACTCTCCGTAATCTTCTCAGGAAGTAGAGGCGCTGATGAGCTTTCTTAATAATCGCATCTGGGTTCTCGGACCAGGAAAGATCTTCACAGATGTGCACGCCCAGGAATCTTGGCCCTTTCAACCATCGACCCGTTGATATAAACAGGACTGTGGGTCCCCATCCTACTCCTTCCAAAGTCCACAATCAGTTCCTTGGTTTTGCTGGTGTTGAGGGCCAGGTTGTTGTGCTGGCACCATATGGACAGTCGCTCGATCTCTCTTCTATACTCTGACTCATCCCCATCAGTCTATCTACATGATAGTCAATGCAGATGTAGTGAGCTGAAGAGTCAGCCAGCGGAAGTAGTCGAGGCAGGTCCAATAATAAAATTTTAAGACATTTGGATAGAGACATGGACAGAAAAATGTTGGAGGTAATGGCCTGTCCTCAGTGGTACAGTAGAGATGAGCCACTTTATCATTGTGAGGAGATATTATTGAACTGTTGGTATAATTCCATTTGGGTAACAGGCTACTGTGATAGCTCACTGCCGAAGAGCTGTGTCTAATAAATTGGTGTTAAAAACAGGAACATTTAGTGTAAACAGGCAGTTTCACTTCTACCATCCACAGTCCTTACAAAGCACATCTGTAGAGTTACTAAAAATAAAATGATCACCATTCACGATAATAATAAAACTGAGATCAACGAGCTCTTCCTTTTCCTATTTCTACATCTATCACAATGTTGCGGCCTGTACCTGGCTCATCACCTTCCTCTTCGAGATATTCTAACTATATTTCAGCCAGCTTTATTCAATGATAGGGTACATAAAAGGCTGGAGAAACTCAGCGGGTGCAGCAGCATCTAAGGAGCGAAGGAGATAGGCGACGTTTCGGGTCGAGACCCTTCTTCAGACTGGTTAGGGATCAGGGAAACGAGAGATATAGACGGTGATGTGGAGAGATAAAGAACAATGAATGAAAGATATGCAAAAAAGTATCGATGATAAAGGAAACAGGCCATTGTAAGCTGTTTGTAGTGTGAAAATGAGAAGCTAGTGCGACTTGGGTGGGGGAGAGATAGAGAGAGATGGAATGCCAGGGGCCGAGGGCTGAGGGAGAGGTGGGAAGGGGAGGAGGCAGCCTGGGTAAACAGAATTGAGAAAATTCAATGGTTAAGCCCAGAGGATGCAGACTCCCCAAGCGGAATATGAGATGCAGTTTCTCCAACTTGCGGTGTTGCTCACTCTGGCCGTGAAGGAAGCCCAGGACTGAGAGGTTGGATACAGAATAGGAGGGGGAGTTGAAGTGCTGAGCCACCGGGAGGTTGGGTTGGTTATTGCGGACTGAGCGGAGGTGTTCGGCGAAACGATTGCCAAGCCTCTGCTTGGTCTCACCGATATAAATCAGCTGGCATTTGGAGCAACGGGTGCCAGCTTTATTCAATGATACTTTAGCTAGGAGCTTTCATTCAGCACCACCACTTGTTTAGGGCTGAAGCTGTTCTTTTCGATAAATCACCAGAATGAGGCAACAGAGATTGCACCACAAAGTATTTTATTGTACTACCTGAAAAGGCACATAGGCTCACGTATCTGCGTTGTCACTCACAAACCCCGAGTACACAGAAGAGCGCGTCATCGCATCATATCATGTTATCGAGCTCCTTGAAATTTTGAAAGTGACCACTAATAAATTCATTTTCTCTCCTCCTCCACCACTGTAGAGCCACCTTGTGCAAATAATCAGGTCCGGGAAGTGTGTTGAATTGTAGTTCCTTTAATTTCTTTCAAATTTCCTCTCTGTTAATATCAAATACTTTATGTTCCATGCCCTTATTACACTCTTGGTTGCCCAGTGGTCTGTGTGTATTTAGCACAGTCTGTGTCTGTGGTCTGTGCGTATCTACCACAACAAGGTCGATTGGAAGAAGCTTAGGATATGAGAGTTCTGCTCAAGAGTCTGATAACTGTAGGGAGGGAGCTGTTCTTCAATCTGGCGATATATGCTTCCAAACTTTTGTGTCTTCTCCTGACAGGGAAAGAGAGAATAGAAGGCTGAGAGTGGTCTTTGATTACGATGGCTGTTTTCCTGAGTCAGCATGAAGTGCAGATGGAGTCGATGGATGGGGACGAGGGTGGGGAGAGGATTAGGGTGTAGATGTTGCTTTGCATAGTGGTCAGGGCCACATTCACAATTCCCGGTAATTTCTTGCAGTCTTGCGCAGAACAGTTGCAATACCACACTGCAATGCATCTGGATAGGATGCTCTCTATGGTGCATCTGCAGATATTCAGAAGAGCCATTGGTGACATGCCAAGCTGTCTTTGCCTCTTGAGGAAGTAGAGGCTTCGGTGTGTCTTCTTGGCCGCAGCATCAATGTGGTTGGATCAGGACAAATTGTTTGCGGTGTTTAAACCTACAAACTTGAATTGTTCACCAAATCAAACCTATAAATATCAAACCAGTTGATTTTTTAACATTTGTCAGGAGATTTTAGAGAAGATATCTTACCATCGGAGACTCGCGTGTTTATAACTGGAGATGGACACAAAATGCAGGATTAACTCAGCAGGTCAGGCAGCATCTCTGGAGAAGAATAGAATAGAATAGTTTCTTCATTGTCATTGTAACATGAACCATGTACAACAAAATTTAAAAATGTCAACCAGTCAGTGCAACATTCAAACCATAAAAGCTAACGATACATACAAGGTAAAATATTAAAAAAGATAAACAACTAAAATAAATATGAAATATAAAAACAGCACACATAAACACCCAACCCTACATCCTTCTGTTGATTTCACAGTGTACCAACCACAGTCCCTTAGTCCCCGCGTTCCTTGGCGGCTACATTTAGTGCCTTTATAGCAGTGGGGTAAAAACTGTTTTTAATTCTGTTTGTCCTTGTCCTTGTAGATCTGTACCGTCTGCCTGACGGCAACAGTTCAAACAGGGAGTGGTCCGGGGGTGGGAAATGTCCTTTATAATTTTCTGGGATTTTTTGATGCAGCGGGAACTGTGTAAGTCCTCCAAGGTAAGGAGAGGGCAGCCAACAATCCTCTGGGCGTTGTCAATGGCCCTCTGGAACGCTTTCTGGAGGAATAGGTAACGTTTCGGGTCGAGACCCTTCTTCAGACATCTTCTAAAAACGTCTTCAAAAGAGCTCAGATTTATACCTGGTGTCAACTTGTCTTTTACAACGGGATGAGCCAGGGAATTCATGTTTAAAAATGATTTCAGTCTCAATTGAATTGTTCTACAAAACGAAACAAAGCACATTTCTGTTACATGCTCAATGATCATATGATGTCCCCCGCCCCCCACAGCACTTTACAGACAGTGAGATACTTCTGATAATGCAGCCACTGTTGTAATGTTGGAGTAAATAACAGCGCAGATCTCCTGAACATCCCGAGAGCCAATTAGTATCTTTCACACTTGTATAAATCAAGGTGATTTCTACTCCAGTGAACAGTAAATGTTCCATTGCAATTTCAGTGCAATCATTTTCCTATCAAAATTAAAATATTTTACAGATTTAGATTGGAGTTTAATATCAACATGTTTATCACTGTACTGATATAGTAATCCCAGACATTTTTGTATGCACAAACTAGACTAATGAGTCGCAGAGCACCTGCATTCATTCTGCAATGGCCAATCCAACCTCCCAGTTGCATGCCATTTCAATTACTCTTCCCATTCCCACAGCCAATTCTCCATCGTCTATCATCTGATTTGCTCTTGTACCCTTATGGCAAATGTTCTCATACTAGAGTCACAGTGACATACAGTGTGGAAACAGGCCCTTCAGCCCAACTTGGGGGACTTGGGACTTCCACACTCCACCTGCATGTGGATACATAGCTTCCAGCCGGGCCGCAGCCAGAGAGTCAGAATGGGCCATCACACATCCACGGCCCTCAGCCTCAGTACCGGCTCTCCACAGGGCTGCGTGCTGAGCCCCCTGCTCTACACCATCTACACACATGACTGCTCCTCCGCCCACCACAGCAACACCATTGTCAAATTTGCGGATGACACTACGGTGGTGGGGCTCATCTCCGGGGGGGACGAGTACGCCTATCGGGATGACGTGGAGCAGCTGACAGTGTGGTGTGGAGAAAATAACCTGCTCCTCAACACCTTAAAGACTTAGGAGATAATAATAGACTTCAGGAAGAACAAAACGGAACTGGTACCACTAATCATCAGAGGGGACTGTGTGGAGAGGGTGGCGGATTTCCGCTTCCTGGGAATCCATATTGAGGAGGACCTGACGTGGAGCGTGAACACCTCTGCGCTGCTGAAAAAGGTCCAGCAGAGACTGCACTTCCTGAGGGTGCTCAGGAAGAATAACATCACACAGACACTGCTGCTGTCCTTTTATCGGTGCTCCATTGAGAGCATCCTAACATACTGTGTATGCGTGTGGTACACCAGCTGCACAGTGGCTCAGAGGGAAGCGCTCCAGAGGGCAATTGACAATGCTCAGAGGATTGTCGGCTGCCCTCTCCTTACCTTGGAGGACTTACACAGTTCCCGCTGCATCAAAAAATCCCAGAATATTATAAAGGACATTTCCCACCCCGGACACTCCCTGTTTGAACTGTTGCCGTCAGGCAGACGGTACAGATCTACAAGGACAAGGACAAACAGACTTAAAAACAGTTTTTACCCCACTGCTATAAAGGCACTAAATGTAGCCGCCAAGGAACGCGGGGACTAAGGGACTGTGGTTGGTACACTGTGAAATCGACAGAAGGATGCAGGGTTGGGTGTTTATGCGTGCTGTTTTTATATTTATTTTAGTGTTTTATCTTTTCTTTTAATATTTAATCTTTTATGTATCGTGAGCTTTTAGAAATGTTTGAATGTTGCACTGGCTGGCTGACGTTTTTTTTAAATTTCGTTGTACATGGTTCATGTTACAATGACAATAAAGAAACTATTCTATATTCTATTCTATTCTAACTTGCACACACCGACTAACATGTCCCATCTACACTAGTCCCACTTGCCTGCGTTTGGCCCATATCCCTCAAACCCTTGTCCTATCCATGTACCTGTCCAAATGTCAAGTCGAGTCAAAGTCAAACAAACTTTATTGTCATTTAGAAATACATTGATATATGCAGTTCCAAACGAAATTACGTTGCATTTGGCTCCCTGTGCAACACGATAATTAACAGAAGGATAAACATGGATAAAATGGATAAATAGACAATGGTGGCAGCCCATTTCATGGCATTCACGAGTCTGATGGCTCGTGGGAAGAAGCTGTTGCAGAACCTTGATGTTCTGCTCCTTATGCTGCGATATCTTTTGCCCGAGGGCAGCAGAGTGAACAGTCCGTGATGGAGATGTGTGGGGTCTTTTATAATACTGCTGGCCTTAGACACGCAACGTTTGGTCGCAATATCCCCGATTGAGGGGAGAGAGGTCCCGATGATTTTTTCCGCTGTCCTCACCACTCTCTGCACAGACTTCCAGTCGGAGGCTCTACAGTCCCCAAACCAGACAGAGATACAGCTGGTCAAAATACTCTCTATGGCGCCCCTGTAAAAAGTAGTGAGGATGGGATGGGGGAGGTGAGCTCTTCTCATCCGGCGCAGAAAGTGCAACCGCTGCTGCGCTCTCTTAACGTTTCAATGTTTCTTGAGTATTGTAATACCACCCGCTGTGTGAAAATGTTACCCCTCAGGTTCCTATTAAATCTTCCCCCTCCCCCTCCCCCCTCACCTTAAACCTATGTCCTCTGGTTCACAATTCCCCTACTCGTGCAGCGATGTTACTTGACAGCCAGGGTCCAGTCCATCGGATCCAACACATGTAACCACTGAAGTTAAGTTCACGGAATTTAAAAGCAAAGACTTCACTAAAAGGCTTCAACTGTTGTTAAAACCCATCCAGTTTGCTGATGTTGTTCAGGAACAGGAGAGATCAGTGGTGTAGCTGGTAGACCTACTGCTCACAGCGACAGAAACCCGAGTTTGATCCTGACCACGGACGCTATCTATGTGAAGTTTGCACATTCTCCCTGTGACTGGGTGAGTTTTCCCCCAGTGCTTTGACTTCCTCCCACATTGTGAGCAGCTCAAGGGGGATACGGCATGCTGCTGCTCCAGCTTGCCTGTGGTCTCGCTCTGGCAGTGGACGGGGCCCTGGGCAGAAAGGTCAGTATGGGAATGAGAAGGGGAGTTAAAATGGCTAAATGATGTTGCCTCTCGATCTCCCAGTAATGGCTGGGAGATCGTGTAGGCTACGGCAAACCGAGCGCAAATGTTCAACAAAATGGTAGCTTGCACCTCCAACCCTATGGTACATTGAATTATTCGTCTTTAGGAAACCTTCACACCCTCACCCCTCCACTCCCCTTTGTCCCTCACACACATCCCCCTTCCTAACCTCCTCCCCCCTCCACCATGCCCCATATGGTCTTGCACCACTCTCTTTTCTTCCCCCTACCCCTCCACCTCCACACTTCCCTACGGCTTCGCAATTCACAAGTCTTCGATCTCTCAATTTCTGTTCTAACCTCCCACCATCTGACTATCGAAACCCCTCTTGCCCGTGTCCACCTGCCTCACTTTGTCCTGCCTCTTCCCCCTCTCATCTTTCTTCCCCCTCCCCCTCCCCTCCACTCCCCCCCCCCACCATCACCATCAGTCTGACCAAGAGTCCGAAAATGAAACGTGACCCATCCATGTTTACGAGAGATGCTGCCTGACCCATTGAGTTACCCCCACTTTGTGTCCTCTCACATGTTCTCGGGATGTAGTCCCCATCTTCCTACTGAAGCACTGTGTTTATTTTCTCTTTTGCACTACCTGATGTACAATTTCCCTCACGTATAGTTTGATCTGCCTGGAAAGCGCACAAAACAAAGTTTATCACCGTATCTGGGAACACAAGACAATAATAAATCAATTCCCATGTCAATACCGATACCAATAGGTCAAAGAAGGCTCCACCTGCCTCTTGTCAATCACTTCTCTGATCACCTGCTCCCAACTTTCCAGTCTCTTCTGTTTCCATTTTAGACCGAGCATCTGCTGTTCAATTCTTGCAAATTAGCAAAACCCTTTGAATCAGCCCTCAGGGTCACTCCATTTGTTAGCCTGACACCCACAGCTGAAGAGGTCTGAAGCAGCATATGTTTTCTTATGTGAAGTTGCCCGCTGTAATAGCTTTCCCTTGCAGAATGGATTGATTTAGGTGCAAGAACTGAACAATTGCAAGTTTAAAGCAATTGAACTTGTTGAACCTGGACAAAGTGGATGTGGAGAGGATGTTTCCACTAGTGGGAGAGTCTAGGACTAGAGGTCTTAGCCTCAGAATTAAAGGATGTTCTTTTTGGAAGGAGATCCACTTTGGTTATCCACTTTGGTGACAAGAGCAAGAGGGGAGAATATTATCTGAATGGTGTCAGGTTAGGAAAAGGGGAGATGCAATGAGATCTGGTTGTCCTTATACATTAGTCACTGAAAGTAAGCATGCAGCTACAGCAGGCAGTGAAGAAAGCTAATTTGAGTATAGGAGCAAAGAGGTCCTTCTGTAGTTGTACAGGGCCTTGGTGAGACCACACAACAGGGCTTGTATTCACTGGAATTTAGAAGGATGAGAGGATATCTTATAGAAACATATAAAATGATTAAGGGATTGGAACACCCCAGATGTAGGAAACGTGTTCCCGATGTTGGAGGAGTCCAGAACCAGGGGCCACAGTTTAAGAATAAGGGGTAGGCCATTTAGAACTGAGATGAGGAAAACCTTTTCACCCAGAGAGCTGTGAATTTGTGGAATTCTCTGCCTCAGATAGCAGTGGAGGTCAATTCACTGGATGCATTCAAAAGAGAGTTAGATAGAGCTCTTAGGGCTAGCGGAATTAAGGGATATCGGGAGAAGGTAGGAACGGGGTACTGATTGTAGATGATCAGCCATGATCACATTGAATGGAGGTGCTGGCTCGAACAGCCGAATGGCCTACACCTGCACCTATTTTCTACGTATCTATGTATCTATGTGATGAGGCAACATTTCTTTAGTCAGACGGTGAATTATTTGCCACTGAAGGCTGTGGAGGCCAAGTCAATGGCGAGCCAGCACCGCCATTCAATATTATCATGGCTGATCATCCAAAATCAGGACCCCGTTCCTGCTTTCGCCCCATATCCCTTGATTCCATTAGCTCTAAGAGCCATATCTAACTTTCTTGAAAACATCCAGTGAATTGGACTCCACTGCCTTCTGTGGCAGAGAATTCCACAGATTCACAACGGCAGAAGAATAGAGTTAGGAGGGAAAGATAGATCAGCCATGATTGAGTGGCGGAAGAGACTTGAAGGGCCGAATGGTCTAATTCTACTCCCATCACTTCTACTCCAATGACCCTATAGCTTGTCTTGGAATTCCATAGGGCCTGAAGTTCCTAGCTGCACTGAAACAGACCTTTGGCCCACCAAATCCAGGTCAGTTGTCAAGTATGCATAAAAACTAATCCTAAATTAATCCCATCCTAAATTCTCCCCATGTTCTCATTGACTGCACCACATTCCACCACTCAATTACACACAAGGAGCATTTTACAGCAGCGCATTACTCTACCAACCCGCATGTCTTTGGGATGTGGGAGGAAAATGGAGCACCCAAGGGGATCCTACACATTAATAGGAAAAACATACAAACTCCACACAGACAGCACTGGAGGTCAGGATGGAATCAGGATTATACTACGGGTGTCATTGGCTTACTTTATCGTCCCTATTTTTATTGTTCCCCTCTCTCAACCATCCACCCAATCTCACCTCTCCATGCCAAAGCTCACAAAGAGTTTCCTGTAGGCTCTTGGTTCTGAATCTGAAGATATTGTCTACTAGAAGCTTTGCAATGTCCATACATCAAGCATCTTTAGCCTATCACTGCTAGGGGTTGAATCATAAGGCCTACATTATGTTCCTTCATATCTTCTGTGCATGGAGCATCGGCAGACACACGGTGGCACATTGGTAGAGCTGCTGCTTTACAGCGCCAGGGTCCTGGGTTTGATCCTGACTATGGGTGCTTGTCTGTGCGGAGCTTGTACGTTCTCCCCGTGTCCTGCGTGGGTTCTCCCCAAGATATTCAGTTTTCTTCCACAACCCAAAGACGTACAGGATTGTAGGTTAATTGGCTTGGTATCAATGTATAAATGTAAATTGTCCCTAGGGTGTATAGGATAGTGTAGATGTGCGGGGATCACTGGTCGGTGTGGCGAAGGGCCTGTTTCATAGAAACATAGAAACATAGAAATTAGGTGCAGGAGTAGGCCATTCGGCCCTTCGAGCCTGCACCACCATTCAATATGATCATGGCTGAACATCCAACTCAGTATCTCGTACCTGCCTTCTCTCCATACCCTCTGATCCCCTTAGCCACAAGGGCCACATCCAACTCCCTCTTAAATATAGCCAATGAACTGGCCTCAACTCCCCTCTGTGGCAGAGAGTTCCAGAGACCCACCACTCTCTGTGTGAAAAAAGTTCTTCTCATCTCGGTCCTAAAGGATTTCCCCCTTATCCTTAAGTTGTGACCCCTTGTCCTGGACCTCCCGAACATCGGGAACAATCTTCTTGCATCAAACCCCTTATGAATTTTGTAAGTTTCTGTAAGATCCCCTCTCAATCTCCTAAATTCTAGAGAGTATAAACCGAGTCTATGCAGTCTTTGTTCATAAGACAGTCCTGACATCCCAGGAATCAGTCTGGTGAACCTTCTCTGCACTCCCTTCCTCAGGGATAATGTCCTTCCTCAGATTTGGAGACCAGAACTGTACGCAATACTCCAGGTGTGGTCTCACCAAGACCCTATACAACTGAAGTAGAACCTCCATGCTCCTATACTCAAATCCTTTCGCTATGAAAGCTAACATACCATTCGCTTTCTTCACTGCCTGCTGCACCTGCATGCCTACTTTCAATGACTGGTGTACCATGACACCCAGGTCGCGCTGCATCTCCCCTTTTCCTAATCGGCCACCATTTAGATAATGGTTTCATTGCTGTATCTCTGAACTAAACTAAACTTACCAGAATTAAACAACATGGGTGAGAGATACAACATGGAGCCAGTCCATCGATCGCCCATTCACACTAGTTCTATCTGAATCCACTTTTTTAATCCACTCCCTACACATAGGGGGCAATTTTTACGGAGACCAATTAACCCCCAAACCTACATGGGAGGAAACTGGAACACCTGGAGGAAACCGACGCAGTAACAGGGAGAGTGTGCAAACTCCACACAGCCATTCAGTAGCAAAGCTTGACACAGCGGAGTGGTTAGAAGACCCAGCCCTGAGAGGGAAGGTTGTGGGAATGAGATCCTATCTGGAGAGCTGCATCTGCGTTCATTTTTGTATTGGATATGTGGACGTGCTGACAGCATATCCTGTTCAATCTGATGGATCCACACATGAAGAGAATCGCTGATAATGCCACTGCCTCACAGCTCCAGAGACCCGGGTTCAACACTGACCTCGGGTGCCACATATAGTGAGTTTGCACGATCTCCCAGCGACTGCGTGACCTTCCCCCGAGTCCTCCAGTTTCAGATTCAGGTCAGTTTATTATCAGACACACCATGGTGCAATGAAACTCCTTGTTTGCATGAGGCTCACCGAGTAAATAGCGCACATACAATAATAATAAACGTGACAATAAATAGAAGGACAAGTGCAAAACAACAGAATGGTGTAAAGATTATGGTGCAATCTTAAGTGTCACAGAAAATTATTAAAAGTACAAAAATGAAACAATCAAATGAGGTTGAGTGAAGTTTAAGAATACCTGGCAGCTTGGTTCTGGAATTTGATAGCAGTAGGGAAGAAGCTGCTCTTAAGTCTGGTTGTCCAAGCTTTCAAGCTCCTGTATCTTCTCCCAGAAGGCACAAGGGAATGGCTCAGGTGTTATGAATCCTTGACGATATTTCCAGTTGAATGAATGAATAGCCTTTATTGTCATTCGGTCTGAACAAAATTTCGTGCCTGCAGTCATACATATATAAAAATAACAAAAACCACACAATAAACACAAAATTAACATCCACCACAGTAAGTTCACCAAACACCTCCTCAGTTAGATGGACTGGGTGGAAGGAAGTGATGAGGCTGTTATATACTGGGCTGTGTTCACCACTGTCTATAGGTTCAGATGGTCAAGAGTGGAGCACTTCCTATACCAGGCTGAGATGTATCCCATCAGACTAATTTCTACAGCACATCTGTAGAAGTTCGAGAGAATCTTGGTAGACGTGGCAAATTTGATGCCTAAAAAAGTTTAGTTTAGTTTATTATTGTCACGTCTAATGAGGTACAGTGAAGAGCTTTTGTTTGCATGCGATCCAGGCAAAGAAAAGACGAGATGTGATTACGACCAAGATGTCCACGGTGCACAGATACGCTGGTGCGCTTTCTTGATCTCCGCCTCTGTGTGAGAGAGCCAGGTTAGGTTGCTGGTGGCATCGATACCAAGAAACCTGAAGCTCTCAACCGTCTCTACAGCAGCACAAAAGGGAGGGGTGGATGAAGGGACGGAGGCAGGCAGGGAGGCAGGGAGGCAGGGAGGCAGGGAGGCAGGGAGGCAGGGAGGCAGGGAGGCGGGGAGGCGGGGAGGTAAATTAGAAAAAAGGAGGAGTTGGAGGAAGAAAGGAGGAATGTGAAAGAAAAGAAGGCAAGAAGGAGGGAAGGATGGAGAGAAGAGGATAAGGAAGTATGAAGACAATAAGGAACCCCCCCCTCCCCCACTTACCATGAATCTAGGCCCTCTAGTTTCATTTATCCTAGATAAAAGGAAATGTTTCCTGCAGTTTACCTTTTCTGTAGCCCGTCATAATTTAATATACCTCAGTCAAGTCCCCGCTTAACCTTTCATGTTCCAGGGAAAACAGACCGACCTCAACAGGTCCATTCCAAGAAGCATCCTGCTGAGTCTCTTGGCCACCCACTCCAACGCTGTCTCATCTTCTCTACGTTTGAAGGCCAGTCGTTACATCCGTTGGAACAGGACCACATTCACAAGCACAGTCTTGAACATAGGAGGATTACAATGGAAAGTTTGTCTCCAGAGTACCAATTAAGATCATGGCCATTTCATATAGAAGCAGGAGCAGCCCAAACAGCATTTTAATCATTCAGTAAGGCCTCGGCTGATCGGATTTTGGCTTCAGCTCTGCTTTTCTGCCCAAGGCCCAAAGCCCATAGTTTCCAACTCATCCAACAGATCTACCTGAACTATGACATCGCCTTCAAAATTCAATTCAGAATTCACTTTTAGAATTCAGTGCAACATGCAAATGCAATTGGATTTTTTTTTTAAAGAGCACTGCTGAGGTCGTCAAGGAAGTGATGGAATCTTATGTTTAGGAAAAGCTTGAGTTGGAGGACCACGCCTCCCATGGGGGCTACGGGTTGGTTGGGGGATCAGACCTGCACTTGGTCTAATACATAACTAAAATTCTGATCTTGTGCGCTACGATTCTTTGCCAGCTCACTCAATGTTCTCCTGTGCTGTGAGTGCAACATGTTTTGTTCCGGTCGGTGGCATATTGTAAAAGTTAGCGAGGTTTATAAATCTTAAAAACCGCGTGTGCGCAGATTGGTCTCCTCTCCTGTCAGTCACCCGGGATGGTGACGCCCCAGCCAGGATGGTGACGGCCCTTCCGGCGCACCATCGCCGCACTGATTGGCTGGCACCTCTATCACAATAAAGCTGAAAGAGCAGAGCGAGCAGAATTTGTGCCTCTCCATGGCCGGACTGCAAAGCGGCCGGAGTGTGGAGCGGCCCAGATTAGATGACATTAGATTAGATTTTATTACTTGTCATTCGAACCTCAGAGAGGCTCGAACGAAACTCCGTTTCTACAAGCCATACAAACAGAACAATTCATAAAAAAACACACAGACAATTCAATTCACACAAACATCCATCACAGTGAATCTCCTCCTCACTGTGATGGAAGGCAAAGTCTTCTCTCTCCCCTGCACCATTTCTCTCCCGATGTCCAAGCCCCAGGCGGGCGGTGTTAAGTCCCACGGCCATTGAGGCTGCGTCTGGCGATGTACGGCCCCGCTCTAGGCCCAAAAGGCACAAAGTTGGAGCCCCCGGCCTGCGCTGGAATGTCCCGCGGCCGTTAAAGCCGCGCCGGGCGATGTACGGCCCCGCTCCGGGTCGATCCAACCCCGTGACACGAGCTGGAGATGTTGCGTTGCGGGAGCTCCGGAGAGCGATCTCCCACCCGGACCCGCGAGCTCCCAATATCCCGACATTCCACTGGCAGTAATCTGCAGTTGGAGCTGGAGCTGGAGCTGGAGCTCTGGAGTCGGGCCGCAGCAGCGAGCCACCAGCGCTCCCCACGCTCCGAGGCCGGCCAGCCCCACGACGGTGAGCCCGCAGCTCCGCAGGCTCCGTGACTGGTGCCCCCAGGTCGTCCCGGTCGGAGGCCGCTCCACGGTGCTAGGCCCCAACGACAACGGAGACCCGACAGGGAAAAAGTCGGGTCACCCGTGTAGAGCCTGGACGACTGCGAGGCCCACTGCTACAACTTCGAAATCCTGGGAGGAGGGAGAGTGGGGGAACTGGGTGCTGGGCGCTGGTGAGGCCGGGGCCTGGGTCGGGGTCGGGGCCGGGCACTCGTGGGGCCGCTGGTAGGGACGGGCACAGCACACACCAGCTCCAGCCCCTTCCCCTCTGGTTCCCCTCACTGGCTCCTGGCCCCTCCCCTGTGATACCCCCCTCTCCCCTCCCCTCCCCCGTGATACCCCCCTCTCCTCCATGACTCTTCCCCGTCTTTTCTCCGAGCTCTCTACCCCCCGCAACCCCCCACTCACCCTCACCACCCCTCCCTCTCCCACATCCCCCTCCCCTCCCTCCCCCACTCCTGCCCCTCCCCCCTCCCTCCCCCATTACCCCCTCCCTCCCCTACCCCCCCTCTGCCTCAACACCCCCCCACCACCTCCCTCCCCTCCTTCCCTCTCCCACTCCTGCCCCTCCCACCATCCCTCCCCTCCCCCGCAACCTCCTGCCTCCCACACACCCCCTCCCCGCCCACACACCCTTCCCCCACCCACACCTCCCTCCCCCACCAAAACCCCCCTCCCCGCACACAAACTACCCTCCCCCACCCAAACACTCAATTCCCACCCCGCCCCCTCCCACACATGAAGAGGAGGGGGAGAGAGTGCTTGGGGATGAGGGAAATGAGCCGCACCCACACAGTTAGGGGCTATGGGTGAGTGGAATATTGCATTGGGGACCGTGTTGTGTTGGGGGACCAGGCCTCCCATGTGACTGGGACCCAACGGGTCCCACTTAGTCTAGTAGTATCCCTAAAATCCTGTAAGATCTCCACCCCTTTAATACCCCTTTCTATTTTCAATAGAACTCCAGCAATTCATCTGCCTCTGAATTACTTGCGTTCTACTCCAATGCTAATTTGCACAAGCGGACATGGGCTCCCTTGACCACAAATATTTAGTAGTCCTATAACGCTGTGCTTCATACTTAGTGGTCTGCTAAAGGGAAGTGTGGCTAATCTGGACTTCTACTTTAAACAATGATCTTGGTGAAGTCGGAGGCGAGGGGGCGTCTTGTAAAATCTTCCAAGCATTGCTCATCTTCCACATGACAATGACCCTTAATGCAACAGGATTGAGTCTTTGCAGGATTGAGCTGCTGATCCCGAATTGCAGATTATCAATTACTGGGATGAATAGAACAGATGAAACAAAAATAAATGCACCTGGGTCCAGCTTTCAAAATTAAAAAGAGAACATTGGAGGCTTGTGAAAAAAAGCTTCATGGCCTTTGACTTTCAAAGAGGTTTCTCTATTTGAATAAGAGATTTCATACACAAATGAGGGTGGGCTGTTCAGAAAGGCAATAAATCATTCATGGAATGAATCGGTCCGCAATAACCAACCCGACCTCCCGGTTACTCAGCACTTCAACTCCCCCTCCCATTCCGTATCCAACCTCTCGGTCCTGGGCCTCCTCCACGGCCAGAGTGAGCAACACCGCAAGTTGGAGGAACAGCACCTCATATTCCGCTTGGGGAGTCTGCATCCTCTGGGCTTAAACATTGAATTTTCTCAATTCTGTTAACCCTGGCTGCATCCTCCCCCTCCCCACCTCTCCCTCAGCCCTCGGGCCCTGGCATTCCCTCTCTCTCTATCTCTCCCCCACCCAAGTCGCACTAGCTTTTCATTTTCACACTACAAACAGCTTACAATGGCCTGTTTCCTTTATCATCGATACTTTTTTGCATATCTTTCATTCATTGTTCTTTATCTCTCCACATCACTGTCTATATCTCTCGTTTCCCTGATCCCTGACCAGTCTGAAGAAGGGTCTTGACCCGAAACGTCGCCTATCTCCTTCACTCCTTAGATGCTGCTGCACCCGCTGAGTTTCTCCAGCCTTTTGTGTACCCTCGGTTCTCCAGCATCTGCAGTTCCTTCCTTAACAAAATTGTGTAATTAAAAGCCTTGTGAGAATATGAAAACCCGGGTTAGTTCAGAAAATGCTTTCTGCATCTTTCTTTCCTTCTATCTCTCTCTCTCTGTGTCTCTCTCTCTGTCTCTTGATACATTTCCTTAGCTCCATTCCTCAAATCTCCCACCACTCTTGAGAACAAAAATTGCAGCATCTGTCATTACTTCACAAAGCACCAAAGCACTTCAAGTCACTGAAAACTTTTGAAATGTAATTGCAGTTGTAATATTGGGAAAATATACTCTGACTCTCTCTGAACCTCTCTGAGGAAATATTTCACAAGATACAATAAGTGGTAAAACATCAAACTGCAATTGAAAATTAACTAACCCTAGATCCTGGGATATCTGAAGTAAAAACTAGAAAATGCTGCAAACGTCGGCAATGTAAGCTTGAAAAACAACTCCTCATCTTCCTCCTCATGTTGTACACCGTAGGACTCAGTACTGAATCCTATAATGTTAGGTACTTTGCTCTCTCAGTTTGTACTAGATCTATGCTGTTTTACTGCAAGCTTATCCGTCTGTGATCCCGACTCAGATTTCCTCTTGTCACAAACACTGACTTCTCTCTTACCCATTTCTGATGAAACATTCATTCTGTTTATCTTTCCCACAGATGCTGCCCGACATGCTGAGCTTTTCCAAAATACAAAACATCTTGCTGTGCTTTGAATGCATTCATGATATTGCATACATATGTTGTGGTAGATTTCCATCATTTTTAGACAAATTTTGAAGGGCACAGATGGGGTAGGTAATGGGGAAACCTCTTCTCAGAAATGAGGTATCCAAGCAGAGGAGGCATAGGATTACAGTATGGTGTAAAAGGCTTAAGGGCCTGTCCTACAAGCATCCGACTCCATGCGATGAGCGCGATCAAACTAGAAGCGGGGGCCGCGCAGAGGTCGGGTGATCCCCTGTACAGGGCTGTTCCCACCAGCATGCGCCAAGCGCAACCAAACCGGCAGCGAGGGCCGCGCGGAGGTCGGGTGAGTGGCGCAACGCGGCACAAAGTGAGGCGAACTTGGAGCGAAGTCTTAAGGTAAGTTCGCCAGGACAGAGAGGGGCACACAGAGAGGGGCACAGAGGCACACACAGAGGGCCACGGAGCCACACACATAGAGGGTCACGGAGGCACCTACAGATAGGTTCACGGAGGCACGATGTCGGGGCGGTGTGTAATGCGTCGAGGCGACTGCGAGCCGACAAGCCATGCCGCGCGGAATTTTTGAACAGTCAGTTTTTCGGAGCCCCGCGCGATGTCGGGACGAACTCCGCACAATTCCGCACGGCTCCGGCGATCGAAGTGGGACCGGCCCCGCGACGCCGGACGGCTCAAGCGACCGCGTTAGGTCGCGCTAATCACATGGAGTTGCATGCTGGTAGGACAGGCCCTTAAGAGGGGATCTGAGAAGACTTGTTTCACCCAAAGGATGGTTGGAATGTGGACACATTGCCTGAGGGAATATGAGAACAACGTTCAAGAAGTAGAGATTAAGAGGAATATGGATCAAATGCGGACTAGCTAAGAAGACCATCTTGGACAGCATGTTGTGAGTTGGACAGAATGACCTGTTTCTGAGCTGAATTACTCCACAACCAAGTACCCAGTTGAGAACTTGAATCACTGCAATGTAGAAAGCTACGGGCCAAGGGGTGGTAAAGTGTCGATGGGTACGTAATGGTCAGCATGGGCATGGTGGGCTGAAGGGCCTATTTCTGTGCCATATGACAATGACTATCATCGCTTGAGCCCGCACCTCCTATATTACCATATAACCATATAACAATTACAGCACGGAAACAGGCCTTCTCGGCCCTTCCAGTCCGTGCCGACCATTTATTTTCCCCTAGTCCCATCTACCTGCACTCAGACCATACCCCTCCATTCCCTTCCCGTCCATATACCTATCCACTTTACTTTTAAATGTTAAAATCGATCCTGCCTCCACCACTTCTGCAGGAAGATCATTCCACACAGCCACCACTCTCTGAGTAAAGAAGTTCCCCCTCATGTTACCCCTAAACTTCTGTCCCTTAATTCTCATGCCCTCTTGTTTGAATCTTTCCTACCCTCAATGGGAAAAGCTTATCCACGTCAACTCTGTCTATCCCTTTCATCATTTTAAAGACCTCAATCAAGTCCCCCCTTAACCTTCTGCGCTCCAAAGAATGAAGACCTAACGTTGCCTATCTCTTTCGCTCCATAGATGCTGCTGCACCCGCTGAGTTTCTCCAGCATTTTTGTCTACCTGCCATAACTTAAGAAGTGTCTAGATGCATTGCCCAAGGCATAGGAGGCTATGGTCCAAATGGTGGGAGATGGGATTTATATAGATGGGTGCCCTGTGGTCTTAATGTAGGTATGTTACAAAACGTACCTTTACCGGCGCTGCACTTCTGCCGCTCCCCGTGTGCGTGACTTTCGCGCCTTGCAGAGGGGGGCGGGCTTAAAGTGCCGTTTTCAACAGGCAGGACAAATCGATGAATGTCGGGCGATTTGGTTGCTGAAGAAAAATCGCTCCGACATTTCATGAATGGTGGTATTTTTAAATTACTCTACATTATTTATTAACTAGAGTAATTTAAAAATCACCTTCGAAAGCCGTGAGCGCAGACAACCGGAAGCATTTTCCGTAGGGGAGAAAAAAAGGTAAATACTTTATTTTTATATTAAAAGTTGGTTTTTCGGGAGGCATTAATAATATTTTTATGTTGCGAAATGGGGTCCCCAAAAAATGTATGAACCCCCAGTATTTTTCCCCCCGACTTCACCGCTAACCGCAACGTTCTAATCCACCGCATTCCACTAAAACCCACTCGCTAGTTGATTTAAATGGCCATTAATTTACAGGCAATAAACACTAAATTCCTTCCATTTGGCCCAGAAATTCATGAAAATGAGATTTAAAAATTATGTTATATTGTGGATTATTGTGTGAATGTTATTTGGACACTTAGGCAATTTTAAAAAAGTTTATCTTTTCTTAAGAAATTGATAGATGTTTAGATCTACTCATTGAATTTTGTAATTAGCTACAATTAGATAACTAACTAATTATATGCTTTAATTTCAGGTAATCCAAGTAAGATTGTTTAATATTTGTTTCAGAATGCTTCAATCTATAATAACTGAAAATTTCATTGAGTTCTCTTAATTTTTAAGAATGTTATGGACATTTAACTTTTTCAGATCACAGCTTTTGAGTTAAGTCAATTGAAAGGCAATGGGAAGCAAGATGCTCATTTCGGAGTATGAAAATGGCCATAACTTCCTTAATACTGAAGATATGAAAGTAAATTAGGTGTCAAATTAAACTTCTTTTTATGCTTTATCTGATGGGATAAATTGCAGACTTGATTTTTAAAATCTCAAAATTTTGTAACATTGCTACTTAATGGGCATGGTGGGCTGAATGGTCTGTTCCATGTTATATAACCATATCATATGTTATGTAACGGAGTCCATGACTCCATCTAAAATGAAGATCATGTGGAAGGGGCCATGACATCAAGTGTCTCCTTTCCTTTGTCAGATTGTCCTGCTGCCTTCACTGATATTTGTGCCTGAAATCCCACGTCACTCTCATGCTGCCCTCATTTTTAATTTCCACCACTGAGCTCATAAATGACAGTAATGATTTTACGTCATTTCAGTCAAAAATACTTCCCTTTTAATATTTAAACAACAATAGTGAAGGAATTTAATTAAAACCTGCCGGGAGATAATTATGACAATGGACATCTTTGCGTGTAATTGTGAAATAAAACTATCACTAATTTATATACTGGATATAAAATCGGTCCACTATTGGGCACGTTTAATTAAAAAACAGAACGCTGATATTCACGGATATATTTTAAAACCTTACTCCTAAATGAAGGACGGTGTGTGTTGCCTAGCAGCATGTCTGCAGAAGCACAGTATGAATCAGTGTCACGGGTCACATTAACAAAAGCCGGGGCAGCAGAGGACTTACAGACAATACCAGACAGGCTATGTGTGAGAGAATGCAAACCTACATTTATGTAGCACCTCACACAGCCATGGGGCATCAGCCATGCCCCACACCCAGCAAAGACATTTGCTGCGGTGATATAATAAATGCAATAAAAATGTGTAAGTACAATGTGATAATTATCAGTGTCATAGAGTTATACAGCTCAGAAATATGCCCTTCGGCCCAACTTGTCCATGCTGACCAAAATGCCTTTCTGAGATGGTCCCATTTGCCATCATTTGGCCCATATCCTTCTAACCTGTTCTCATCCATGAACCTGTCCAAATACCTTTCAAATGTTGTTATTGTACCTCCCTCTACCACTTCCCCTGGCAGCTCGTTCCATGCAGACACCAAACCTCTGTGTGAAAAACTTGCCTCTTAGGCCCCCTTTAAATCTCCGCTCCCCTCACCTTAAATCTATCTATATTACTAAATGTCTGATCTTGACCGCTTTTGGCTCACTGTGGTGTGATTTCCGAGAGCACGCCACCACCTATGGCCGTCATTTTTGGCCAGCTCGCTCAGAGCCCCCCTCCGCCTTCCTGGACCAGAGGATTCTTCCCATCGATGAAAAATCAGAGAGATATTATTGTTTTTTAAAAATTCCCCATTATCTCTGCTGCCCCTGCTGGAGGGAAGGGAAGGGACTATAAAACCAGGAAGTGGAGTGACTGAGCTACCTGGCCAGAGGGCCTGAGCTGCCTGGCCAGAGGGCCTGAGCTGCCTGGCCAGAGGGCCTGAGCTGCCTGGCCAGAGGGCCTGAGCTGCCTGGCCAGAGGGCCTGAGCTGCCTGGCCAGAGGGCCTGAGCTGCCTGGCCAGAGGGCCTGTGCTGCCTGGCCTGAGTGACTGTGCTGCCTGGCCTGAGTGACTGAGCTGCCTGGCCTGAGTGACTGAGCTGCCTGGCCTGAGTGACTGAGCTGCCTGGCCTGAGTGACTGAGATGCCTGGCCTGAGTGACTGAGCTGCCAGCCGAAGAATCCATTTGGCCCACAATGTCCATACTAGCCCTCTGGAAATCAGTCCCTTTGACCCACAACACACATATTAGCGCTCCAGAACCCCCCCCCCCCCCCTTACTGGCCAGCAATATTGGAATTGGTGGAGAGGTGGAATATTGCATTGGGGGACCTGCCCTCCCGTGTGAAGCTGGGACCCAACGGGTCCCACTTATTCTAGTACTCTCTAGTTTTAGACTCCCCTGACTTGGCAAAAAGACTGTCACCATCCACCTTATCTATGCCCCTAATGATTTTATAAATTGTAGTCGCTCCTCGATGCTCTGTGGAAAGTTGTCCAGCTTAATAACATCCCTGGTATAGTATGGCAATCAGAACTGCACACTTTATCTGCACACAATATTTGACGTGCAATCTCACCAATGTCTTATAAAGCTATAACATGACATTGTAACTGTTGTACTCAATGGCCTGTCCGATGAAGGAAAATGTGTTAAAAGCTTTTTTCATCGCTTTGTCTATCTATGTCACTATGTTCAGGGAATGATGTACAGTACCTGCTCCTCTGTTCTGTAACACGCTCAAGGACCATGTCATCTGCAGTTTCCGTCCTAACCTGGTTTGACCTACAATTCTATTTTTATGTGCATATAGGGACTAATGTTGACTGGGACAACACCGTGAGTTCCTTTGAATGTGCTATGGCTTGCCTTGCATTCAATGTCAAGTCCCAGTAACATTGAATAATTGGTGCTATCTGTCGCAGTTAGGATTCAGAGTGACTTAGAAATGAAGCTGGGGCTGTTTCCGTAAACATGGTCCCTGTATATTTAGCAAACATTAGTGGAAGCCAGAGGATTGGGAATCTTTTAAAGAACATCGGAAGGAAATACAGGGAGAAAAGATGAAATACGAATGTAAGCTAGGTAATAATATAAAAGCGAATAGCAAGAGTTTCTTCAGTTATATAAAGAGTAAGGAAGAGACAAGAGTGGAAGTTGGGCTGCTGGAGGATGATGCAGGAGCAGTGATAATAGGGAATTAAGAAATGGCAAAGGAGTTGAATAACTTTTTTATTCCGATAAGGGAGCAGGTATTGCGTACAGTTCTGGTCTCCAAATCTGAGGAAGGACATTATTGCCATAGAGGGAGTGCAGCGAAGGTTCACCAGACTGATTCCTGGGATGTCAGGACTCTCTTATGAACAAAGACTGCATAGACTCAGTTTATACTCTCTAGAATTTAGGAGATTGAGAGGGGATCTTATAGAAACTTACAAGATTCTTAAGGGGTTGGACAGGCTAGATGTAGGAAGATTGTTCCCGATGTTGGGGAGGTCCAGGACAAGGGGTCACAGCTTAAGGATAAGGGGGAAATCCTTTAGGACCGAGATGAGAAGGACTTTTTTCACACAGAGAGTGGTGGGTCTCTGGAACTCTCTGCCACAGAGGGTAGTTGAGGCCAGTTCATTGGCTATATTTAAGAGGGAGTTAGATGTGGCCCTTGTGGCTAAGGGGATCAGAGGGTATGGAGAGAAGGCAAGTACGGGATACTGAGTTGGATGATCAGCCATGATCATACTGAATGGCGGTGCAGGCTCGAAGGGCTGAATGGCCTACTCCTGCACCTAATTTCTATGTCTATGTTTCTAGGTAGCAAATCAAATCCAAAACCTCTGAATGAAGTGTGCAAAGTAGAGATAACTAGCCAAGTGAATGTAAATCATGGAACGATCAAATAGCTTGGACACAGAGGGAAACCTTTGAGTCCATGTCAGCCCCTTGAGGTAGCAATCCCATCTGTCCCATTCCTCTGCCCTTTCTCTCCCAGCTACGTATGATTTTCCTCGCTCAAGAGTTGATCCTGTTCCACAGTCTAGATCCAGATTGATTCTCATTTCCCAACCCTCACAGGCACCTCTTATAACATATATAACATATAAAAATTACAGCACGGAAACAGGCCATCTCGGCCCTTCTAGTCCATGCCTAACACTTACTCTCACCTAGTCCCATCTACCTGCACTCAGACCATAACCCTCCATTCCCTTCCCGTTCATATACCTATCCAATTTATTTTTAGATAGAAACATAGAAACATAGAAATTAGGTGCAGGAGTAGGCCATTCGGCCCTTCGAGCCTGCACCGCCATTCAAATATGATCATGGCTGATCATCCAACTCAGTATCCCGTACCTGCCTTCTCTCCATACCCTCTGATCCCTTTAGCCACAAGGGCCATATCTAACTCCCTCTTAAATATAGCCAATGAACTGGCCTCATCTACCCTCTGTGGCAGAGAGTTCCAGAGACCCACCACGAACCTGCCTCCACCACTTCCACTGGAAGCTCATTCCACACCGCTACCACTCTCCGAGTAAAGAAGTTCCCCCTCATGTTACCCCTAAACTTTTGTCCCTTAATTCTCAAATCATGTCCTCTTGTTTGAATCTTCCCTACTCTCAATGGAAAAAGCCTATCCACGTCATCTCTGTCTATCCCTCTTCCCGGCTCAATGTGTAAATAACCTTTTCAAGAGTAATAGTGCTTAATTGCCACACGCACCAGGACCAGAACGATGACGCAGAGTACAGAATGGAGATTGACTACCTCGTAACTTGGTGCCAAGACCTCATCCTCTCCCTCAATGTCAGCAAAATGAAAGAGATAGTCAGTGACCTCAGGAAGTGCTCACTCCAGTAGACATTCATGGCACTGAAGTGGTGAAGGTCGAACGTTCCCAGGAATAAATACCACCAGCAAGTTGACCTAAAGCAGCCACATCAAAGCTATGGCCAAGAAAGCACACAGATGCCTCCACTTCCTTAGTAGGCTTAGGAGGTTCGGCATGTCCCATACAACTTACCAAATTCTACCATTGTGCCGTAGAAAGTATTTTATCAGGATGCATCACCGCCTGGTTCAGGAACTGCTCTATCAAAGACCACAAGGAATAGCAGAGAATAGTGGACGTGGCCCGGACCATCACACAAAGCAACCTCCATTCCATTCATTCTATCTACACTTCACTCTGCTTCAGCAAGGCTGCCAGCATATTCAAGGACCAGACTCGCCCCTTTAACTCCCCTCTCCCATCAGGTAGGAGATACAGAAGTTTGAAAACACATACCTTCCCAGTTTCCCAGCTGTTGTCGGGCAACTGAACATCACCCCTCATCACCTAGAGTGTGGTCCTGACCTCCCATCTACCTCATGGACCTTTCAACTGCCTTCAATCGGACTCCAGCTATCTTCAATGTTATATTTGCATTAAATGTAGTAGCCTTTATCCTTTATCTTAACACTGCGAACGGCTTGATTTTATTGATGTGTGGTCTTTTATTTGACTGGGTATCAAGCAAAGAAAAGATTTTCGCTAGATCTCGACACACGTGGTAACAATAAACGAAATTGAACAAAACATTTGCTGCAACTTTCCTCAATCATTACGGCCAGGAGTTTAAAACTGTACCCTCTGACTTGGAGCCAACAGGTCCCCTCTAATTAGCCTGTCTAAACTATGCAGCATTTGAACTCACACGCACACTTGGCGATGCCTATTAATTAATGGCTATCGGCAAAGATGTGTGTTAAAACCGAGGCAATTTCACTGGGTCAAGTTTTGGGAAACATTCTGCTGAGCACTAATTGAGCTTATTAGGCGCTGTGGACGTGGGCAGATCATTGTGTCCAACGTTTCACCATCAATTAGCAGTGATTGAGGCAGAGGAACGGATAGAGATTAAACTGCGCTGGTCAGCAACTTCTTTCGTGCCTCATATTTACAATTGTTTTAAATTATTCAATCACAGAAATTTGGCTGACCTCTAATTGGTCTAGAGATCAGTGCTGTTCCAGGGCATTTAAAGATGCATTCAGATAATTATACGGTCTGGGGTCATACGTGGAACAAACTGGATACGATAAATCACCTTTTTTCCTTTCCTCAAGGGTAGGAAACCTGATGTTTACTTTTGACAACCTTGTAGCTTCAAGCTTACTGCTACTTGTCTAACCACCTGTAATTACAATTGACTGCTGCCGTCAGTTTCTGACTCATTATTATTGATCTGGAATCCAGGACATTTCTTCCATATTGTGTCCGTACCTTAGTCTGTAGTCCAGTAACATAACCAATAAATTACTTGGAAGATCGACACAAACCCCCAGATTCAGCCACAGTTCCTTTCCCACTGATATTGGACTACTGAATGGTCATAGAAACATAGAATCATAGGAAAATAGGAGCAGGAGTAGGCCATTCGGCCATTCGAGCCAGCACTGCCATTCAATATGATTATGGCTGATCATCTAAAATTAGAACCCTGTTCCTGCTTTTTCCCCATATCCCTTGGTTCCTTTAGCCCTAAGAACTAAATCTCTTGGAAACATCCAGTGAATTGGCCTCCACTGCCTTCTGTGGCAGAGAATTCCTCAGATTCACAACTCTTTGGGTGAAGAAATATTTCCTCATCTCAGTCCTAAATGGCCTACCCCTTATTCTTAAACTGTGATCCCTGGTTCTGGACTCCCACAACATCGGGAACAACATCGGGAACGTGCCTGCCCAATCCTTTAAGATTTTTTAGGTTAATTTGCTTGGTAAATGTAAAAATTGTCTCTAGTGTATGTAGGGTAGTATTAATGTATGGGGATCGCTGGTCGGTGCAGACCCGATGGGCCGAAGGGCCGGTTTCCGCTCTGTATCTCTAAACTAAATTTATATGTTTCTATAAGATCCCCTCTCATCCTTCTAAATTCCAGTGAATACAAGCACAGCCGACCCATTCGTTCATCATATGTCAGTCCCGCCATCCCGGGAATTAACCTGGTGAACATACGCTGCACTCCCTCAATAGCAAAAATGTCCTTCCTCGAATTAGGAGACCAAAATTCCACACAATACTCCAGGTGTGGTCTCATCAGGGCCCTGTTTAACTGTAATAGGACCTCCTTGCTCCTAAACTCAAACTCTCTCACAATGGAGGCCAACATGCCATTAGCTTTCTTCACTGCCTGCTGTTCCTGCATGCTTACTTTCAGTGACTGATATACAAGCTAAACCAGGTCTCGTGGCACCTCCCCTTTTCCTAATCTGACACCATTCAGATAATAATCTGTTCCTGCCACCAGTGGATAACCTCACATTTATCCACATTATACTGCATCTGCCATGCATTTGCTCACTCACCCAACCTATCCAAGTCACCCTGCAGCCTCATAGCATCCGCAGCGCAGCTCACACAGCCACCCAGCTTTGTGTCATTCGCAAACTTGGAGATGCCAACCAGTTCTCTATCCATGTCAATATCCTACCCCCAATACATTGTGCTCTAATTTTGCCCACTAATCTCCTGTGTGGTACTTTGTCAAAGGCTTTTTGAAAGTCCAGATACACCACATCCACTGGCTCTCCCTTATCCATTCTACTTGTTGCACCCTTAAAAAATTCCAGAAGATCAGTCAAGAATGATTGCCCCTTCATAAATCCATGCTTACTTTGACCGATCCCGTCACTGCTTTCCAAATACGTTGCTATAATATCTTTAACAATTGATTGAAGCATGTTCCCCACTACCGATGTAAGGCTAACTGGTCAATAATTCCTTGTTTTCTCTCTCACTCCTTTCTTAAAAAATGGAGTTACATTGTCCCTCTAGTCCACAGGAACTGATCCAGAGTCGAGAGAACATTGGAAAATGATCACCAGTGCATCCATGATTTCTAGGGCCATCTCCTTGAGTACTCTGGGATGCAGACCATCAGACTTCTCCCTCCATAACTCCCTTGTCAATTCTTCCCTTCCCTCCCGCACCACCCCCTCCCCGGGCACTTTCCCTTGCAACCGCAAGAGATGCTACACTTGTCGCTTTACCTCCCCCCTCGACTCCATTCAAGGACCCAAGCAGTCGTTCCAGGTGCGGCAGAGGTTCACCTGCATCTTCTACAACCTCATCTATTGCATCCGCTGCTCTAGATGTCAGCTGATCTACATCAGTGAGACCAAGCGCAGGCTTGGCGATCGTTTCGCCAAACACCTCAGCTCGGTCTGGAATAACCAACCTGATTAACTCATTAACTCAGCACTTCAACTCCCCCTCCCATTCCATATCTGACCTCTCTGTCCTGGGCCTCCTCCATGGCCAGAGTGAGCAACACCGGAAATTGGAGGAATAGCACCTCATATGACAGCACCAGACTTGGGCAGTCTGCATCCCGGTGGCCTGAACATTGAATTCTCCCAATTCCGTTAGCCCTTGCTGTCTCCTCCCCTTCCTAGCTCTCCCTCAGCCCTCGGGCTCCTCCTTTTTCCTTTCTTCTCCCCGTCCCCCCCCCTCCCCACCCTCCATCAGTCTGAAGAAGGGTTTCAGCCCAAAATGTTGCCTATTTCCTTCGCTCCATAGATGCTGCTGCACCTGCTGAGTTTCTCCAGCACCTTTGTCTACCTTCGATTTTCCAGCATCTGCAGTTCCTTCTTAAAAACCATTTCCTGAGTAATGTGGATTCCCTTCAGTTACTAGATTTACAAACGCTTAGGATTTGTATTATTACAAAACAAATCAACAATATTATTTGTCCCAGAGAAGATCTCCGACCATTCTCTGTAGAAAGCGGAGACGTGCTTCTCTTGTTCATAAACAGTTTCCTGATTTGCAGAATTTGCCATTTTTCCCAGTTCTCACTTGAAAAGTTACGAAATTCATACATGGCAACCAATATGCAATACCTTTATCTCTCCTATGCTCAAATTCGAGCCCCGTTGCTTCGTCTGCATGTTTTGACCGATTGTGTGTATTTGGACTTGCCCTACCATTATAAAGGGCCTGTCCCATTTTCGCGACTTTTACCCGTCATAGGTTGCCAAAATTTTCAACATGTTGAAAATTCAGCGGCGACCAGAAAGACACTACAACTCTTTGGAGACTTCTCACAACCATAGGAGACCTCTCATGACCATACAGGCGACATGTCGCGGGTGACCTCTCACGACCATACAGGTCTCCTATGATCGTGAGAGGTCTCCAAAGAGTTATAGCATCTTTCTGGTCGCCACTGAATTTTCAAAATGTAAAGGTTGCCTGTAAAGGTCGTGTAAGTGGGACAGGCCCCTAAGTGTGTAGACATTCATAGAATTCACAACTTCCGCCAGGTTTAACTCTTTTACCAAAGATAGACGTAGAGTGCTGGAGTAACTCATCAGCTCAGGCAGCATCTCTGGAGAAAATGGATAGGTGATATTTCGGATGGAGACCGTTCTTCAGTTCTTCAGGATCCCGACCTGAAGCATCGCCAATCTATTTTCTCCAGAGATGCTGCTTGACCCACTGAGTTACTCCAGCATTTTGTGTCTATGTTTGGTGTAAACCAGCAGTTCCTTCTTTTTTATTACATTTCAATTCTATTAGCTACAGTCCTCGCCATCAGTGTTATGTATCTGCCCCCTGTGAGTTACTTGTCTCTAGCAAAGTAAAATACCGAGTGCTCAGAGTAATACGCTTGTAGTGCAAAGATCTAACATGTGTTTGATTTATTCAATGTTTCCCCTTGGGATGCTCACACAAGATCAAATACTTCGAAGCGTAATATGAAAAAAATCCATTATAATTGGAGGTGCAGGAAATCTAAAACAAAACCAGGAAATACTGTAAGCATTTCATTTCAGATAAAATGTTGACTCCGTTTCTCCACAACCTGACCTTCTGAATTCCCATATTTTTGGTTTTAATTTCAGAATGCCAGCATTGAAAGATTTTTTGATGCCTAATTATTATTGAATTCATTGCTACTTTTATTCAAGGAATGCCAACCTTGAGCAAAAAATTAATAAACTGCGGAAGGGTCTGAGCAGGTCAAACAGCATCTGTGGAGGTATAGGTGTGGTCAACACTTCACGTCGAGATCCTGTATCCGGGCTGCAGAGGGAAAATCGCCGACACAAAGCAGTGAGAGGGGAGAGATAAAGATAGGTGTCTCCTTCACATTAGCCAGACCAGGTGCAGATTAGGTAATCATTTTGCGGGAATACTTGCGCTCTGTCCACAATGGCCATCTTAGTCTTCTGGTTGCATGTCAATTCAACTCCCCTTCCCCTTCCCACACTGACCAGCCTTTGTTTCAACACTGCCCTCTCCCCTTTCCCGACTTGATTCTGTCTGTCCATCATCTCAACCTCCATCTAATTCCACCTGACATCTTCCAGCTTCCATCTTACCCCCTCCCTCTTGTTTCAATATGTTGGATATCTTCCCTCTTCACTCACAGTCCTGATGCTGGGTCTCGACACAAACCCTTTGAACCAATAGGTTACTGCAGCAGTTTGATATTGCTCATTATTCTAGCATCTGCAGTCTCTCATAACCCTACGCCAACCATGAAAAGGTTTTCCCTCACTGTCTGCCGGGATTTCTGTTGGTCTATTTTTGCTTGGTTCAAACCTTATTAGTTTCTGTTCCCCTCTGTCTGTGATAAAGCTTACTTCTGCAACTACAGCTCTGACAAGTGTCCCCAGCACTATCTCACTTTCCTGTGTGGTTTTCTGTTCAATAATGTCATCGCATAAATCCTACGAGAGATTGAAAAACAAGTATGCAACAATCTATCCTCATTTGATCCTCATTTCCAATTGGGAATGCAACAAGGGGATGCTATTGTTGCATTGTCTGAAGAAGGGTATCGACCCGAAACGTCGCCTATCTCCTTCGCTCCGTAGATGCTGCTGCACCCGCTAAGTTTCTCCAGCCTTTTGTGTACCCTCGATTCTCCAGCATCTGCAGTTCCTTCTTTAACAAAGGGATCCTATTCTTGTCTCAGGAATTTTAACAAGACCGTAAGCACCAAGGTGATTTGTAAAGTGATTTCTTGCATCTATTTCTGGAGGAGTCAGGCTCTTTTAAGTAAATGCAAACATTTAGTGGATAGAGACAACGACCAGTGGTTTGAAACAAGATTTATTCTGAATCAAGGTTCTCTGGTATCACAAGTCCTAACACACAACTGACCACAACCGGTGGTCCTCAATCGACTGGCGGGCTGAGCCCAGAAACCGCGCGGAAAACCCGACCCCTCCCAGAGTCACTTGCGCGCGGCTTCCGACCGCAGGGTTCCACGCTGGCGCGCACCAGCAGATGTCGCTGCACACACACACATTTACTTTAAGAGCAAGTAGATATATTGTCAATGGATCTGGGAATTAAAGGCTGTGTGTAGTTGGCATACAAGGGGAGTTGATTCAAACATAGATCAGCCTTCTAGCCTTCTCTATCTTTCATTCTGAAGAAGGGTTCTGATCCAAAACAGCACCTTTTCCTTTTCTCCAGAGATGCCACTTGACCCGCTAAGCTACTCCAGCATTTTGTGTCTATCTTCAGTATAAACCAGCATATGCAACTCATTCCAATGCATAAATCAGCCTTGATCACGTTGAATAGCAGGGCAGCCTTAAGGGGCTGAACGGTCTACTCCTGCTCCTGTTAGTTTATGTTCTAATTCCCACTACTATCCAATGATGCCCAAGTTAATACAAATGGAAGATTAAAAAGTTTGATTAGTGTGGCTAAAAAGAATAAAACTTTCCCTAACTAAATCGAGAACTCCACGTGAGATTTCTTATTGCATTCTCCATTTGGCTGTCTCACCAAGAAGCACATTATTTCTAGCATTCGCTTGATCAGCTTCAATGACCGCTCCTCAATAATTCATGCCACCTCTCAATCAGATACCATTTATTCAAGCGTGGTTCACAGCAAACCCTCACCGGAAGAGTTTTATTCATTCTTGGGTTGTGTTGAGTTGTTGGCAATGCCAGCATTGATTGCCACTGTCTTGGCTATTTAATTTACACCCACTTTCACAGTTGTTTAATTAGCTGTGACAGTGCTGATTTCCCTTCTTGATCAGTGAATGTCCATTTCAGCCAAGAACAAGCCATATCTCTCCAGATCTGGTTATCCATTGGTCACAGCAGGCAAGGTCAGCAGATTCCTTTCCCTAAAGCACGATATTAGTCCCCATGGATTTGTCAGAAGACCTGAACTTATGATTGAATATCCTTTCCTTGGTGAATATCAGTCACAACAGATTTCTACCCAACCACTGTTTGATGGAGTTTGCTCTATAACCATATCACAATTACAGCACGGAAACAGGCCCGCTCAACCCTTCAAGTCCGTGCCGAACAACTTTTTTCCCTTAGACCCATACCATAACCCTCCATACCCTTCTCATCCATATGCCTATCCAACTCATTTTTAAATGATACCAACGAACCTGCCGCCACCACTTCCACTGGAAGCTCATTCCACACCGCTACCACTCCCTGAGTAAAGAAGTTCCCCCTCATGTTACCCCTAAACTTCTGTCCCTTAATTCTAAAGTCATGTCCTCTTGTTTGAATCTTCCCTATTCTCAAAGGGAAAAGCTTGTCCACATCAACTCTGTCTATCCCTCTCATCATTTTAAAGACCTTTATCAAGTCCCCCCTTAACCTTCTGCGCTCCAGAGAATAAAGACCTAACTTATTCAACCTATCTCTATAACTTAGCTGTTGAAACCCAGGCAACATTCTAGTAAATCTCCTCTGTACCCTCTCTAGAACCTTGCTCTGTGTGGTATGGTGACACACATGCCAAGGTAACAGCGCAAGCAACACAAAGTACTGAAGTTCATTCTACTGTAGTTCATTCCAAACAAATGATTGTCCCAAATTTGATTCTTATCTTTATGCACTTGCGTTAAATGATGTTTGAATTGCTCTGAACAAAATAAAGTTGTTAATTTAAGCAGTGCTGATGAAGTACTATAATATCAATGGGGGCATCTTTTCAATGAGACGTTGAACCTATGCCTGTTCTTTTCCCGCAGAAGTGGGTGTGAAAGTTCTTCCAGCACTCTCTATAGAAAAGCTGAAGAATGATCCATGTTCTATGTGCTTCACTTTATAAGGACAGCCTGAAGATGCCCACACAATATTTGTCATGATTTCTACCTTTGCTGCCATCTCTGCAATTTTTGTCCATCATAATTGTTCCCACCTCCACCTCTAACAGGCCCACATTTAATGTTGCCGGTCTTTTCCCCTTCAACAGATCTCTTCACATTTAGCTCAATCTGTGGCAGCAGAAATTACATTTCACAGGTACGTTGCTCGATTGGAAACCCCCAGGCATGGTGACAGGTGTTGTTCAAATACTTTTTATACGTTGTTTACAACTGCGGCCACTGGCCCAGTTTAAAATCTTTACAACTCCTCCATATGTTCAGACATAAAGATAATGAGTAGCTGCTTCATTTTTGTAGCTTTGCCTATAAGAACACCAGTAAACAATATACTAAGCCCATCTGGTTGCTTGAAACAAGCTCATTAACTTTCTTAGACAAGAACATTCCACGCTGTTTGTATCAAAAGACACAAATGGCAGCATGGAATGGTGATGGAGCAGGTGGTGACTCGGCCTCACAGCTCCAGGGCTTCAGGTTGAATCCAAACCAGCAGGACTGTTTTTGTGGAGTTTGCACATTGTGACTACAGGCTTTCCCTTGGTGTTCAAGTTTCATAAAGACCTGTCGATTGGTAAGTTAATTGGCAAGTTAGGCTGGTGAGACTCGGGGGTAAGCTGTAATGTAGGGAATATAAAACAGGTTTGGTGTAAATAGGTAGTTGATGGTCAATGTGGACTACGTGGGTTGAAGGCCCTGTATGCATGCTGCATAGTCATAGATTTACACAGCTCGGAAGCAGGCCCTTCAGCCCAACTCGTCCATACCATGGGAGAGTCTAGGACTAGAGGTCATGGCCTCAAAATTAAAGGATGTTCCGTTTGGAAGGAGATAACAAGAAATGTATTTAGTCAGAGAGTGGTGAATCTGTGGAACTCTGTGCCACATAATGCTGCGGAGGCCAAGTCAGTGGATATTTTTAAGGCAGAGATAGATAAATTATTGATTTGTACAGGTGTCAGAGGTTATCAGGAGGGCAGGAAAATGGGGTGAGGAGGGAGAGATAGATCAGCCATAATTGAATGGCGGTGTAGACTTGATGGGCCAATTGGCCTAATTCTACTTCTATCCTGTATGACCTTACTATACCAAGTGCAGACCCATTGGGCTCTGCTCCCCTAACGCACCCGTTCCCTACCCATAGCCCCCACGGAGGCACTGTCCTCTAACTCAAGCCGTTCCCGAACGTAAGATTTCAGCACTCCCCTTGCCTCCCTCCCTCATTGAAGAAAAAATCATATTGCACTTGCCCTGCATATTGCAATAGCAATTGGCCCTTCCCCTTGCCAGTCTATCCATCGTGATGTCATGTGTTCAAGCTGCCATTGTGACATCATCATTTGGAGCTGGTCGTTATGAAATTCAAAGACATCATCATTTGAAGCTGGTCGGTTTGAAATTCGGTAATAAGTCAAGAAATAAAGCATAAAATGTTCAGTGAAAGTGATTCTGCCTCGAGGGGAAAAATGTGAATCAGAATATGTAAAAATCTTGTGAAAGATGGCATTTTTAAAGCTTTAATCATGAATAACGCGTCAAATATAGGATGAAATCTTCACTGAGGCCTGTCTCTGCCAGCTGAGCCATTTGGATATCATTATTTGAAGCTGGTGGTTTTAATTTCAAAGTCTTTTGAGTTAATCCGTAATGAGTGGAGAATACGTTGAGAAATAAAGCATGAAATGTTCATTTAAGATGTTCCCGGGAAAAATGTCAACTGGAATATGTAGAAATTTAATTGTTAGTGTGTAGCTTTATCACAAAGATCTAAAGACAACCACATATCGAGATCAGAGTTTTAATAAGTACTAGACAAAGTGCAGACCCGTTGGGTCTGGTCTGTTCCCCCAATGTGTGGTTGCAGGGGAGGGGGGGCGGGTCAGCATATCCCTGAGGGTGGGTGAGGGGGGTAGAGAGGGGTGGGGTAAGGGAGAGGAGAGGGGAAGGTGAGAGGAGAGTGGTTATGGAGAAGACGGGAGAAAAAGGAGGTGGAGAGGAGAGGAGAGGGGGAGAAAGGGGGGTAGGGGAGAGGTGGAGAGAGTGTGGAGGGGGAGGGAGAGAGAGAGAAAGGAGAGGGAGAGAGGTGGGGAGAGAGAGGGGGTGAGAGAGGAGGGGGAGAGAGAGAGAGAAAGGAGAGGGGGAGAGGTGGGGAGAGAGAGGGGGTGAGAGAGGAGGGGAAGAGAGAGAAAGGGGAGGGCGAGAGGTGGGGAGGGGAGGGAGAGCGGCAGTGTGGGGAGTGAGGGGGAGAGGGGTAGCAGGGAGTGGTGCAAGAGTGAGGGGAAGGGGGTGATGGGGTGAAGAGGGGTGGGGAGAGAGGGGGTGGGAGGGGTGAGGAGAGGGAGATGGAGAGAGGGGAGAGGGAGGAGGAGAGGGGGTGGGGGAGAGTGTGAGAGGGTCCAGAGAGAGGGTGAGTGAGGGGTGGGGGAGGGGTGGGGAGGGGGGGAGAGAGGGGGGAGGGGAAGGGGAGAGAGGGGGAAGAGTGTGGAGGGAGGGGGAATGCGGAGAGAGGGGGAAGAGTGGGGAGGGGGAGGGAAGGGAGGGGGGAGAGAGGGGTGGGGGAGAGGTGGGGGATGGGGGAGAGAGAAGTGGAAGGGGGGAGAGAGGAGTGGAAGTGGGAGGGAGGGTGAGAGGTGTAGGGGAGAGTGGCGGAAGTGGGGGAGAGAGAGGGGGAAGGGGGAGTGGTGGAAGAGGGAGAGAGTAGGGGAAAGGGGTGGGGGAGATAGGGAGGGAGGGGAGAGAGTGGGTGGGTGAGGGAGAGAGGTGGGGTGGGAGAGGGGTGGGGGAAGGGAGAGAGGTGGAAGAGTGGGGGGGAGGGAGGGGGAGAGGGGTAGGGGGAGTGATGGAAGAGGGAGAGAGGGGTAGGGGAAGGGGGTGGGAGGGAGTGGTGGAAGAGGGACGGGGTAGAGGGTAAGGGGGCGTGGGGAGAGGGAAGGGGGAAGGTGGAGAGAAGGAAGGGGGGTGGGGGAGAGAGGGAAGGGGGTGGGAGGAGGAGAGGGGTGAGGGGAGTAGAGAGGTCGGTGGGGGATAGGGAGGGGGAAGAGGGGGAGATGAGAGCAGAGGGGTGGTGGAGAAGAGTGGAGGATGGGAGAGGTGGCGGGGAGAGGAGAAGGGGAGGAAGAGGGGGAGGGGAGGTGGAGAGAGAGTGGAGGGGGAGAGAGAGGAGAGGGAGAGAGTGGAAGGGGAGAGAGAAAGGAGAGGGAGAGTTGACTTTCCTGTCGAGCTAAATCAAATAATAAGATTTAGAAAATTAAAAATAAAAAAACAGCAGAAATCCAGCGTTTAGATCGATCGCTGTAGAGAAACAAATTCTGGGGAAGAATGTTCTGCAAAAGGTTTCAAAGGCAATGCGAGCCGGCAATGTCCCCCCAGTCACATGTGTGGGGGATAGTGGTACAATGTCCCCCTAGTCACATGTGTGGGGGATGAGGTACAGTGTCCCCCTAGTCACATGTGTGTGGGGGGGTGGGGGGGTGGGGGCAGCATGTCACATGTGTGTGGGGTAAGGGGGAGGTGAGAGGAGAGGGGTTATGGAGAAGAGGGGAGAAAGGGAGGTGGAGGGGAGAGGAGAGGGGGAGAAAGAGGGAGAGGAGAGAGGTGGAGAGAGAGTGGAGAGGGAGGGAGAGAGAGTGAAAGGAGAGGGTGAGAGATGTGGAGAGAGAGGGGGTGAGAGAGGAGGGGGAGAGAGAGGGAAAGGAGAGGGGAAGAGGTGGGGAGGGGAGGGAGAGGGGAAGAGTGGTGAGTGAGGGGAAGAGGGGTAGCAGGGAGTGGTGCAAGAGCGATGGGAAGGGGGTGGGGGGGGAGATGGGGATGAAGAGGGGTGGGGGAGAGAGGGGGTGGGAGCGGTAAGGAGAGAGGGAGATGGAGAGGGGGGGAGGGGGGAGGGGGGAGGAGAGGGGGGTGGGGGAAGGTGTGAGAGGATTCAGGGAAGGGTGGGAGAGGGGTGGGAGGGGGAGAGAGGGGGAAAAGTGTGGTGCGAGGGGGAGAGTGGTAGGGGGAGGGGGAAGAGTGAGGAGGGAGGGGGAAAGCGGAGAGAGGGGGAAGAGTGGGGAGGGGGAAGAGTGGGGAGGGGGAAGAGTGGGGAGGGGGAGGGAGATGTGGAAAGGTGGGGGATGGGGAGAGACAAGTGGAAGTGGGGAGGGAGGGTGAGAGGTGTAGGGGAGAGTGGTGGAAGTTGGAGAGAGCGAGGGGGAAGGGGGAGTGGTGGAAGAGGGATAGAGGGGTAGGGGAAAGGGGTGGGGGAGATAGGGAGGGAGGGGAGAGAGAGGGTGGGGGAGGGAGAGAGGTGGGAGAGGGGTGGGGGGAGGGAGAGAGAGTTTAGAAACAGAAAAGCAATGACCTCTTCAAAGTGGAGTAATGGAGTCCTTTGAAAAAAGACTGAATATTAAAAAAAGGGACAATGTGTGTTAATTTGGCGGAGCAAATAACGGAGAACTTAATAAAAACAATTATTCAAGTATAAATAAATATTGAAAACATCGTCTACGTTTACCTTTTGAAAAAAGTATAAATCGAAATAATAAGATTTTCAAAACAAAAGTGTCAAATGAAAAAAAAAAAACGGCAGAAATCCAGCGTTTAGATCGATCACTGTCGAGAAATGAAGTCCGAATGACCATTGGGGAAGAATGTTCTGGAAAAGGTTTCCAAGGAAAAGCGAGTCAGCAATGTCCCCCCAGTCACATGTCCTCACAGGCTGCGGGGGGAGGGGTTGGGGCTGGGGCAAAGGCAGATGTAAATGAGATCCATTGCGATTGGCCATTTGTGAGGGATGGCATTGTGACATCACACAATGGAATGTGCTGGAACATCAGGTGGGGCTGGGGCTGAGGCAGATGTAAATGAGATCCATTCCGATTGGACATCGGTGAGCATTGGGCATTGTGACATCACACGATGGAATGTTTACCAACAGTCTATGGGTGAGAGCAGTTTGATTTTTGAAAAAGTGGGGAGGGGGGAAGGATTTTATTAAAAACGGTGTAGGTAACGACGTCCAAACGTAACGAGGAGCGCCTTTGGGAACGCACAAGTGTAACGTCCGGCCGGGTGGGAAAAACCGGCGGCGTCCGAGGGTCCCGTTTTGGCGGAGCGCGAAATCAAAGGGCGGAGATGCGGCAGACGGTTGTCGGCAGACAGCCACACAGTTTTAATATATGTGATATATATTGACCAAGTGCAGACCCGTTGGGTCTGTTCCCCCAACATGTGGTTGCAGGGGGGAGGGAGGGGAGGGAGGAGGGGAGAGAGGAGTGGGGGATGGGGGAGAGAGAAGTGGAAGTGGGGAGGGAGGGTGAGAGAGGTGTAGGAGAGAGTGGCAGAAGTGGGAGAGAGAGAGGGGGAAGGGGGAGTGGTGGAAGAGGGAGAGAGTAGTAGCTGACCGGTGAATTCCATTGGCAACTACCTATGTCAACCTATGTCAACCGGTGACAGGTACCGTCGACTGAATTGTCTTCAGTTGTCACCGACAAGGTTGTTGCTTGTCATAGCTTGTTGTGGGTGGACGTTGGTTGACTTTGGGTGTCATAGGTTGTCAACCGTGTGGTCGTAGGTTATCGTAGGTGTGGTCGTAGGTGGACGTCTTAATGGGTTGCCATAGCTTGACTCCGACTAGGTGGTAGGTTGTCGTAGATATTGCCGTGGGGGGGTCCCGTCTCCGCTGTTTCGGTGACCTGCTATGACTGTGGCAGTTGGTGGCAGTCGCCACAAAAAAAATCACCTAGGTGGGACAGACCCTTAGTGTTTCAGGTACACGACTTTTAAATAGAACTTAAAAGGTTCAAGTTGCATCACACACAGCGAAGGGAGAAAATAAGCAAAATATATATTTGAGATACAGTGCAAGGCAGGAGAGATTAAAAGATTTGGACGTTCCTTACCAGCCAGTGAAATTGGAGAGCTACGGCAACTCTGGCCCCTCATGTTTCAGCGTTCAGGTGTGTAAGGTGTGATGCAGAGGGAGGTACAAAACTTGGAGGAATTGCATTACTAATCAGCGAGAATGTCACAGCATTACTCAGACAAGCCTGACTGGAGGCTTCAAACACCGAGGCAATATGTGTAGAGCTAATGGAGCAACAATAATAATGGAGCAGTCATTCTAATAGGAATGTACCATATGTCAACAAAGATCGAGCGGGAGATAGAGGAACAGATATCGTCCTATAATTTATAGGAAGATGTAAAAGCAACATGATACTCGTGGCTGACTTTAACTTCCTCAATCATGACTGGTTCATGTCAATGCAAAAAGCTTAAATGGGCAGAATTTGATCAATATTTCCCAGTGGTTTTCTTAGAAAGGCGTATTGATAGTTTAAGGAAGGAGTGCTATTCTTAACCTTGTGTTGAGAAACACGACAGGTGATTCAGTGAAAGAGCAGTTCGGCAACAGTGATCACAGCTATCTAAGCATTACGATAGTTAGGAATAAAGGTAAGTCTTTAGTCTGAGGGAAGGTACTACATTGGAGAAAGGCAAATGACAACATTATTCTAGGGAGAGTAAATTGGAAGCAGCTCCTCTTGTGTAAGTCCCTCTCATAAATATGGGAGGTTTTACACAAAATGCTGGAGAAACTCAGCGAGTGCAGCAGCATCTTATGGAGCGAAGGAGATGGGCAACGTTTCAGGCCGAAACCCTTCTTAATCTGAATGGGTTGCGTTGGGGGAACGGGTGAGTGGTGGAATATTGCGTTGGGGAATGGGTTGCATTGGGGGAACAAGACTCCCGTGTGACTGGGACCCAACGGGTCCCACTTTGTGTGTGTGTGTGTGTGTGTGTGTGTGTGTGTGTGTGTGTGTGTGTGTGTGTGTGTGTGTGTGTGTGTGTGTGTGTGTGTGTGTGTGTATATATATATATATATGTGCGTGTGTGTGTGATATATATATACATACATACTTATATATATACATATATACACACACACATATATATACTGCAGTTCTTTCCTACACATGTGTATGTATATGTGTATACATGTATGTATATATCCATACATGCCACACCCTTTAACATGTTCACGACTGATTCAACCTAGTCTTCAACTCCTTCCCTGTGTGATCCTCAAAGCCCTAGCTTCCTTGATCTTTTAAAATTTGTAACAACCTTATTATTACATTTTAATCACGCAAATTGGACCTTCGTGACATTCAGTTGATTCAGATAATATTTGTTCCGGGATTGATTATGAACTGGCATTTGGCATTTAGAATGTTGCCAAGCACTTGGCCCAACGTAGTGACATAATCTTTATATATATTGTGTTATGAAGAAGCTACATCGAATGGAAGGAGCAGAAGTTATAACAATATTAAATCAAGATCTGTGAAACACAGCAGATCACGTAGTACCATAAAGCACAAATACCATGGAAAATCATTAGTCTGAATGGTTTTGGAAGTCATTGATAAGATTTGCTGAACTTACTCACCCAAATGTCATTAAAAATCAGTTTGATGTTAGATGGATAGGAGCAGGTAGTGAGTGAATGTCACTGGATGATGAGTATGCAGCCTGACTCTCCCAGTCCAGTTCTCAGGGGATTTTGTGTGGAAAAGTGAGATGATAAATCAGATGGAACGTTCTATTTCTTTCATCAACACTCAGTCTCCGCCACTCAATCTATTGCCTCCATCATTTTATTGTACGTGATATGACAGACTGTAGATGCTGAAATCTGGAGCAGAAAACAAACTGCTGGAAGAACTCCAGGTCTGGAAGGATTTATAAATACAGAGAAATGATTGACATTTCAGTCCTGATACAGGATCACAAGTTGAACCTTTAAAATGTTGTAATTGTACCTGTCCTCATCACTTGCCTCAACCTTAGCTTCGGGCTGACAGACAATAGGTAACATTGGTGCCTAAATGGCAGGTAGAAAATCAGCTTGAACAAGACAATGTCATATCCCCACCTCCTGGTTTCCCTCCAAGTCCTATGACACACAAACTCGGGTGTGCAACACTAGTCATGCACCATTGCAGAAAGTGCATCACACCATTGGAGCAACACTGTTGCAGAGAGACTGCAAAGGTGCAAATCGCAGGACTACCGCAAAAGATTTTCTTTGGGAACAGGAGACGAGCATTGCATGTGGTCTTTGGAACAAACTCAAGACAGCAGATGAAGGAGAAATTCCTGCTTATCGATTCATGCTAAATGGGTGTCGAGGTGTGGTCTGACTGTTGGTCATCTTCCCACCCATTCCCTGTGGAATTGAAACCTGACTGGAGGCAGCAGAAGAGGGCTGAAGACAGCACAATCCAGTAAATGGAGCTGGCAACCAATACACAATAAGCAGATCAAGACATGAGATGAAGGAGGCATTTGTTTCTTTCTCTTGCATTTCAGTATCGAGATGTTCTCGTTTTGTTGAGCGATTGGGAGTAAATGTGACCAATCCCCCAGGCCAATCATCTCCCATGTATCTGAGCATCCCAACCAACCCACTACTCCCAGCATCCACACCTGGAAATAAACTCTTGAGTTGAAACCACTGGGCAAGACGAAGGCTTATCATGCTTGGCAAACCAGTATATAAAAATCAATCACTGCACTAGAAACTGTGCAAGAATCATGCATCATCATGCTTCAATCATGCATCATACACCTATTGACATTGCCAAGGATGTCAATCCTATGTTAAGGATGAATTCTTGATCCCACAATCTACCTTGTTGCATCCCTTGCACTTATCTTTTTCCTGCACTTTCCCTGTAGCTGTAACAATATATTCTTCACTCTATAGTGTCCAGCATCTCCTTCGCTCCATAAGATGCTGCTGCACCCGCTGAGTTTCTCCAGCATTTTGTGTAAAACCTCCCATATTTATGATATGGGACTTACACAATAGGAGCTGCTTCCAATTTACTCTCCCTAGCTACCTGCTGAATAATGATGTAATTTGCCTTTCTCCAATGTAGTACCTTCCCTCAGACTAAGGACTTACCTTTAATAATTATTTTCCCTTTTGCATTATCTAATGTATTCATGTCTAATATGATTTCCCTGAATAGCACACAACGCAAAGTGTTTCACTATTCTCATTACACGAGACAAAATGAACCTATACCAAATATTACATTCATCAGATTTTGTGCGGCCCATTAACGAGTCATGGATGATTCACATAGCATTCATAGAGGATTGAAACAGGTCCTTTGGCGATCCGAGTCCTCACCACCCAGCAAGCACCCATTCACAGCAATCATCTTTTGTTTTCCCCAATCATCTTTTGTTCACAACCCAGAGAGTTGTGACTGTGGAATTCTCTGTCACAGAAGGCAGTGGAGGCCAATTCACTAGATGTTTTCAAGAGAGTTAGATTTAGATCTTAGGTCTAACAGAATCAGGGGATATGGGGGAAAAAGCAGGAACGGGGTATTGATTTTGGATGATCAGCCATGACCATATTGGCTCAAAGGGCCGAATGGCTTACTCCTGCACCTATTTTCTATGTTTCTATGTCTCTATATCTTAAAAGTAAAGTGGATAGGTATATGGACGGGAAGGGAATGGAGGGGTATGGTCTGAGTGCAGGTAGATGGGACTAGGGGAAAATAAATGGTTGGCACGGACTGGAAGGGCCGAGAAGGCCTGTTTCCGTGCTGTAATTGTTATATGGTTATATGGTTATATCAGCTTCCCTCAGATTCTACAATTCGCACACTTTGGGGGCTATTTACAGTGGTAATCAACCAATCTGCACATCTTTGTAATGTGGGAAGAAACCAGAGCACTCTAAGGAAGCCCTCATGCCCATTGGAAGAACAAGCAAGCTGCACATAGATAGGACCCAAGGTCAGGATTGAACCCAGATCACTGGAGCAGTGAGGCAGTAGCTCCACTGTGCCATCAACAAATATTTGTAGTTGGTAATAGGCCTTTGAGCCACGAGGTTCATTGGTTTTACACATCTCCATTAGAAACCAAATAACCTCTATTAATAAATGTAAGATAGACATTAAAAGTTGGAGTAACTCAGCGGAACAGGCAGCATCTCCGGAGAGAAGGAATGGATGACGTTTCGGGTCGAGACCCTTCATCAGACTGGTTAGGGATAAGGGAAACGATAATAATATAGACGGCGATGTGGAGAGATAAAGAACAATGAATGAAAATTATGCAAAAAGTAACGATGATAAAGGAAACAGGCCATTGTAAGCTGTTTGTTACTTGGTACTTCCATTACATTGAAATAGTAAGATTAAACGAGAACTTACCTGTTCGAAGAGGGATAACGTGAAGAAGCCCTACCAGGCTCATGTTCAGCATACTTCAAAGCAGCGGCGTGAAAAACACAGAACCAATAGCCGGAGTAAGATAGTAAGGCTCACAAAAATTAGAACTACCAGATGATCATTTATATTATGAGGGTTGGGAGCGGAGGGCACGTAATCCCTCATCGTAACTCCTCATAAAATAAAGATCAAACTTCGAACAGGTAAGTTCTCGTTTAATCTTACTATTTTACTTCGGAGTCACGTGAGTGACTACGTGATGATTTCAAAGCTCTGTGATTTTCATGCCATAGATCATTCCATATGACACACTGCTTCAGTTTACCCAGTAGTGAGTAAATAATATATATTGCTTGAAATTATGCAATAAATATATATATATTATTAAAAAAGAAAAAAATATTTTCTTTTTTAATAATAATGATAAAACGAAAAATAATAACCCCTCTATCCCAGGGGAAATAACAACAAATGTTATGCAGCAAAGCAAACAATTTTGAACAGAACCCAACACAGCATGTGCAACTCTGGCACTGTAACAACAGGTTTATCATAAAACTAAGTTTCTTTTTTAGACCATCCTTCAGTCTCCAGAATCTGGTTGAGCAGCACATCCTGCACCTTCGCCGCGGACATTGATACCACCCTTGTGGAGTAGGATTTATACACATCAGTGTCTACTCCAGTTAATCCAGAACCTGTTTATCTATCTAGAAATAATTTGTTCTGTCACTTTTATACGTTTCTTGTGGGTAATGAACATTGGTGTCCCACAATTGTGGAGACTCTTAATTCAATATATATTAATTCAGATGCTTAACCACACACAATGTTTAGTTAACAGAATATGTCTTAAAGATTACATTGGTTCCAGCCTTTCTTGGCTTGCTCTGCTTGCTTAGAACATTGACATAAAACGTTATTTTATCTACAGACAACTGTATACAATTTAACCACAACATTTGTAATGTTTGTACTCATTGTGCTGATATTAATGGTATGAACATAACCACTTTAAATATTAACTTCTGAAAATACAGTGGATTTGGAGTCCATTGCCGAAGCAATGTGAGAACTATACTGACATCCCAGAATCTGTATATCTGGGTTTGGTAGGACTTTATTAAAATTCCTCTCATAAATCGGGATATTAACAGATGAGACCCAATAATTTTCGATTCTGAAATAGGACGACAAAACACTCTGAGCTCCATTCATGGTACTATAACTCAGATGCAACATAACAAGGAACGCCAATACATCTGATATGTTTGCAGTACGATAAAAAATATCTGACTATATACAAAACGATTTCCCACTCCTTATATGACACATATATTGTTTCTTAGTGCTATCTCTCCAAGCTGCAGTTATGACATCCATGGTCCTATCCGAATTCCATCAGAACCTGCAGATTAACAATTAATATGGTCATGTAATGGATGACTTCTGCTGTTACTGGATGTACCAACAATTACTGCACCTGGGATTTGTCATGAATGTCTGAATCATCATTCTGAGCACCAATGGGAACAATGGCTGTGTAGTAATGGTCCCTAGATAAGGAACATATCAGATATTAACTGATAAGAACAGATACTACATTTGATCTTAGCCAAAAGGCCAAGAACAATACCAATTTGGAACCACCAAACGCCTGCAGTGGAGACTTGCTCTATTTTGGTGACAAATTGTCTAATCAGACAAAATGGGGAAAACATAAAAACTATACTTCCCCAATGTAGCGAGAATGCATCCACTGCTAATGCTCCAGGGTCTGACTCCCACGAGACACACTTAGACCATTGGAGATTTAATCCAGATACAACAGATCAACATTTGGTACACACACTGTCTGGCAATCTTTTTGAAACTTTTTGAAGTTTAACAATTCATTCTGTATTGTCATTGCACTTTCGTGATCTGTTGTCTTACCACAATATTGTATTCGCCCACAGTTGTGGTAATGTCTACTCGTCATTGAACATGCAAGTTCTTTATTGTAGAACAACAGCTATCAATGCATAAAACGCCCCCAATAACTCCAAATAATTCAACCATGTATTTGGAGAATTAATCGTCTTGGACAGTCCATCAACCACCACAACTGGTGTCACTGTCCTAAGCTCCCCATCCGAGAGCACTCTCACAGTCTGTAATAACACTGAAGACTTCTGAACAAGCACATTTTTATTTTTAGTAACTTGTGCAACATTGAGAATCCATCATTGAATTCAGCTCAACCTTTTTAGTTGGTAACTGCATGGACCTAATCAATAACCTGCACACTTTTTACTCTTATACTCTGGTCTTTGCAGACTTTGATCATGCAGAGGTCCCAATTTGACAGCATGAATGCTGCTATCATTTACCAGTAACCGTAGCTACTTCTTGGATGGTGGGATAATGTTTTTTACCAAGCCAAATACAGGCATTTGTAACATCCCCAACTTTAATTTGTTGATAAAGTTACTCACATATCAACTGTATTAAAGACAAACCCCCAAATAATCAGTTGTTTGGGATGCCTGTAACTTCCATGTTGTTTGGATGTACAGAACCTTAGCATTTCAATAGGCTTATGGTTGCTGAACTCAGTTCTTCAGCTGTATCCGATTTACAATTAACATATCCTCTCGATAAGTCATTACAATGTGATTCTGAGCCGTCATTAACACTAATGCTGGTTTCAATAATTGTGTGAGCAATCTGAGGGCTGAATTTAACCCATTAGGTAATTCCTTCAGCTGACCCATCCAATTAATTGAAGTACCTGAATAATAAGGCATCTTTTTTAAGTCTAAAAAATAGCCACATAGCAGTCTTGTGATAACAACTTTGTTATAGTGCTGAAGTGTACTTTTTTAAATGTTTATACTGAACTATAAATATAAGTTTGTGAGTCCTAGAATGACTCTGCAACCCCCACACTTGGGTCTGGGATATATTATCTCTACCTGACGAGTTCCTGGTACATTCAAACACCAAGCCGATCAGATTTAATGCAGAATTACAAAACAATTGTAATCTTAACCAACCAGAGGTTGTTTCCCCAGAAATTCCATGTGTAATGGAATGACGTTTCTGTACTTCCGTAAATGAACCAGAAGATCTCCTTCTTCTTAATATAGGGGTTTGTTTTCATCAATCATAAATTTGGTTATAGCTTGCCCACATAATCCTGCATTTTTTGGGGATAATGTTAGACAAATGGAAATTTGCATCATACAATTGGGTTTGAATATGCATTGCAGAGTAACGCAAGCATGTCTTAAAAATATTGGACATTATCGACCCATGTATGTCTTCCCCAAATACAATGAAGCCAACTGACTATTAGTTAGAGGACATACTGGAACACGTTTCCTGTCCTCGCATCATTGACTCATGGGTGTCTAATTACTGAGTTACTGTTGCACCCTGAGCAAAGCACAATAGACGGGTGTTTTATATAGTTTTATATATTATTTACTGTTTTAGTCATAACAGTATCTTGGAGTAGGTGAGAAACCAAATAATGTTGGCCGCCAGGTTAATCCATAACCTCACCAGTCCATACCGATGTAGCAAAACTTGGTGATACATCGGGAACACCCAGAATATTTCTATTGTGCTCTGGTGTATACACATAAGTATGGACACCAGCTTCAGGGTCAGTTTCATCCTGCCCTGGTACTCCCGAGTCTTGCTCTAGGGAGACTTCATCCAGACCTATGTAAGGCACTGGTGAACGAGATGCTCATTCTTTATAGGCACCATACTCATTGTATGGAAACTCCCACGGAGCCTGCCTTAGAATCTCATGGGTCTTTAGAACCCTTGACTGATTAGAATTTTGAGCATTTTATCTTGTTCTAGGGACATCATCCAGACCTAACCAAGGTACTGGAGAATCAGAATCCCATTTTCATAGGCACCATACTCAGCGTATGGAAACTCCTTTGGAGCTTGCCTTACAGGAAGACATACATGGCTCTTAGAACCCTTGACTAAGTCAAGTGTGGAGCATTTTCTCCATTTCCAGCCTTCCCCTCATTCTTGTCCTCCCTTGGAGGAGAGTTACTTTCTTTACTGTTTTGTATTTGTGCATAAATCATATACCTTTAAAATTATAATTCTGAGAGGCACATTCTGCTTGCAGAATATTTCTATTAACCTCAGTATCACACAGGGTTATATATATTTCCATAAAGGAAAACTGCATCTGGTAACAAATATACAGAGCAGACTTTATTTTACAATTGTGGGTATTTGGAGCCGGCATTTAGCGCAGCCGTTTTCTCCAAACCCGATCTAAATAGCGGGAACCAGCTTTTAAATCAGCCTTATCTCCCAATCCGATCTAAATCGGAAACTGCGGTTCCAGCGCATTCCATTCAATTACCGCAGTTTAAATACTTATACTCTAGCTGGCTCCGTATTTTCAAACTTGATTTACAGAGTTTTTTAAAAAGTTTCCCAAAATACATAAACACTCTAGCTAGCTCTGCAGACTTACAGAGTTTAAAAAACACTCGCAAGAAGTTCAACACTGACTTACCTGCGGGTTAAAATTACTGCTGGTGGGAGCTGCGCTCTCCACCCTGTTGGTGCCACATGCGTCGACGTAATGCCAAACATGCGCCTGGCGGAGCTTCTTCACGTAGTCACTCACGTGACTCCGAAGTAAAATTAGTCTGGTTCATTCAGTCTGTATATTCAGTAGCTTTAATAATGTTTCAGACTGTACACAAAACATGGTATTATTGTGTACAATTTGGTAGTGAATTTTTCATGGTCATAAATAACAAGAGTATAAATGTCTGAAATTCGCTCATGTAGCTCAACAATATGCTCATGTTTAATTCAGATATTAAATTGTCCAAGAAATCCCATCTGAGACTTGAGACAATGTTGAGCACATAATGTGATGTGTTACAGCTTTGCAAGATGTGGTTGATTTCCTGCTGCTTCTGGATCTCAGAAATGCAATGAGGAAGCTGTGTTGTTCTTGAAACTGACAGAAACCTGAAAGCAAGACAGCAGGGGTATGCTTCAATATACTTCAGAAGGGTAGACTTTAATTACCAAAGACAAAGATGAATTTGGCCGAAGTGCCCATGGATCAGATCGAAGTGCCCATTTGCAGCATTTTGGAGTGAGGCCTTCCACTTTTATGTCAGGCAGTTACCCCTGACCACTCTATCCTGGCATCCAATTCTACCAAACAAAGTTGGCCTGATAGGTACATGTTGCCCATTCCCATTCTCCACGTGACAGGTCATTCGAGCTGAGACCCTATTTTCTTGCAGATTTCCATCTTCTGCAGCAATTTGCTTTTAACAATCCATTACTTCCAGAGTGCTTCCAGTTGTGAACTCCTGGTTTAAGATCTTACCCCCAAGGTAGGACATTGCCCAGGTAATTTTGTGATTCTGAAGGATCACTTCCAAAATTATATCTAGTTAATATGTGCAATGTGCTAAAGGCACATGTGACATGAGAATTAAGGGACAGAAGTTTAGGGGTAACATGAGGGGGAACTTCTTTACTCAGAGAGTGGTGGCTGTGTGGAATGATCTTCCACCAGAAGTGGTGGAGGCAGGATCGATTTTAACATTTAAAAGTAAAGTGGATAGGTATATGGACGGGAAGCGAATGGAGGGGTATGGTCTGAGTGCAGGTAGATGGGACTAGGGGAAAATAAATGGTCGGCACGGATTGGAAGGGCCGAGAGGCCTGTTTCCGTGCTGTAATTGTTATAAGGTTATATTGTTATATGGTTTATATGGCCCCCAAATCATACCTCTCCTTCACATGGTGCCTTGCATTTTGTGTGTGTGCAAGCCAATCTGTTCCTGAAACCCTGGATGAAACAGCTCATTAGATACATTTAAGGTGGAGAGAGATAAATATTTGAAGGATTGAGGAATTGATGGTTTCGGGGAGCGGGCAAAGAGGTGTTGAAGCCACATAGATCAGTCATGATCATATTGAATGGTGGAGCAGGCTTGAGGGGCCAAGTGACCTACTCCTGCTACTATGTTCTTGCAATCCTGTGCTTTTGTCTTCTTATGTGGAGGGTGCGGCTTCATGCTGTCATTTAACAGAGGGAAAGGGGATTTCAAAATGACTGCTTACCAAATGTGAAGGGCTTTTGACCACTGATTGCCATCATTTCATTTACTATCCTTCCCTCAAGTATCACTCCCTCAAATATCACTCCATTGAATACAGTTCCTCGAGGACGAGGCAATCAGCCACCTCCTCGTGGACTGTGTGTTTTCAAAGAAGATCTGCAAAGAAATGCGGTCTTGCTTAAGTCTGAAGTTATTTTGTATCTATCCCCATGTCTTATAACTGCACTCGATAACTCAGCGGGACAGGCAGCGTCTCTGGAGACAAGGAATGGGTGACGTTTCTGGTCGAGAACCTTCTTCAGACTGGTCAGGGATCAGGGAAACGAGAGATATAGACGGTGATGTAGAGAGATAAAGAACAATGAATGAAAGATATGCACAAAGTAACGATGATAAAGGAAACAGGCCATTGTTAGCTGTTTGTTGGGTGAAAATGGGAAGCTGGAATGACTTGGGTGGGGGAGGGATGGAGAGAGAGGGAATGCCGGGGTTGATGTTAGAGAAATCAATATTTATACCACTGGGCTGTAAGCTGCCCGAGTGAAATATGAGATGCTGTTTCCTCCAATTTGCGTTTAGTCTCACTATGACAATGGTGGAGGCTTAGGACAGAAAGGTCAGTGTGGGAATGGGAAGGAGAATTAAAGTGTTTAGCAACCAAGAGATCAGATAGGTTCAGGCAGGTGTTCAGTGAAACGATCGTCCAGTCTATGTTTGGTCACACCGATGTAGTCCACATCTTAAACAACAGATACAGTAGATGAGATTGGAAGAGGTGCGTGTACTTCTGCCTAACGTGAAAGGACTGTCGGGGGTCCCTGGACAAAGTTGAGGGAGGAAGTACAGGGACAAGTGTTGCACCTTCTGTGGTTGCAGGGGAAGGTACCGGGGAGGGGGACGGGGGGGGGGACGGGGGGGGGGGGGGGGGGACGGGGGAAAGGGATGAGTTAACCAGGGAGTTGCGGAGGAAACGGTCTCTGCGGAAGGCGGAAAGGGGTGGAGATGGGACACATAGATACGCATAAAAACTAACAGACAATAATAGTGCAAAAAGACAAAACCAATATCCCCGTCCATGGAATTCAGAGCTTATTTGGAGGTCATAGTGTTTACTAGTTCCTAAACTGTTCCGATGGCTGGGGTGTAATGAGCGTGTGGCCAGGGTGGTGTGGGTCTCTGATAGGCAGGCTTCCTTTTGGAGGCAGCAATTCCTGTAAATCCCTTCGATGTGTAGGATAGTGTGTGCGGGGGTAGCTGGTCGGCACTGAGTTGGCCGAAGGGCCTATTTTACTTCTGAGTCACGTGAGTGACTATGTGAAGAAGCCCTACCAGACTCCTGCGCGTCATTTACGTCCGATGCATGGCGCACCGACGGGCTGGAGAGCGCAGCTCCACCAGCGGTAAGTAGTAAATCCGCAGGTAAGTGATTTAAAAACTTTTCCTGCGTGTATTTAAACTCCGTGAGACTGGCTCAGGAGCCAGAGGGGGTTGTTAGAAATGGAACGAGTTGAGAAGAGATCTGTCCTTGGTAGGAGCGTAACGCACGGGCCCGCGGTTAGCGCTCGCAGATCGGGTCGGGAGATACAAGCTGCAGTAACGCCGACTCCCATACCGGCTGCTGATCTACCGGCAGCTCAACTGTCTCCGTTAGTTCCAGGGCTTCAGGGCACTGAGGCCACTCCACCAGGGAGGAAGGCCAAAAGAAAATACCTCAGGCCCGTCTTATCCGACGGGTCTGATGGGGAAGACTCCCCTCCTTCTAATAAAAAGGTATGGGGACGGCTTGACCAGATGGAAAAAATGCTCCAAACTTTAATGAGCCATGAAATATTTCAATCGGGGTCGAATGCCCCTAGGATTCCCCAGACAGCCTCACTTAGAGGCCCAAATGGCGAAGAAGACTGCACTGCTTATGAATATTAGTGGGAATCACCCTCGCCAGCACCTTGTTTAGGGCTGGTAGAGACCTCCCTGGAGCAAGACTCGGGAGAGCCAGGGCAGGAGGAATCTGTACCTGAAGTTGGTGTCACTGCTTTTGGGCACACACCAAAGCACATGAGCCATGCTCCAGGTGTCCCGGATGTAGCAAGGAACTTTGCCATTCCTGAAGGTACTAGTGGGGCCATGGAGGAAAACCTGGCGACCAACATTAACTACATGGCCTCTCACCAGCTACAAGATTCTATAATGGAACTAACAGCCATTAATAGCCGATATATAAAACCTGTGAATTGTGCGCCGATCACAAAGTGCCCACTGTGAACTCTGCTATCTGGGCACAAATGAGTGCAACAATGCGTGGACAAGAGATCCGATTTCAGCGGGTCCTCAAATTGGTGGGGACAGGCATCACGGCTTTGGCCAAATGGTCCGGCACACAGCAGGATTTGTTGGCCCTGCTGTGTAATGCATATTTTGAAGTAAATTGCATCCGGAAGATAGCTATAAAGCCGACACTAAACCCACGATTTGCAGCTCTATGCAGGTAGACCAATATTCAAGTGCCAGTTTTTTTATTGGGCGAGGACCTGCTCAAACAAGTCAAAGACCTGGAGCATGAGGCCAAGACAATAGGCCTCATGAAGACTTACATCCCTTCTGCCAGGATGCCACCTCGCAGGTCATTTTCAACATGACGGGGGTCAGATCCGGGGGCAGGGGCAAGCAGAGTTGGACCAGTGGGACGGCGTTATTACCCACCTGTATACGCCAACTACAACCCTAGCATGGCGAGAAGAACAAGAACTCCAAGGTCGACTATGGAGGCATGGGTGATTCATTCAGTCCAGGATAAATCTTCTGGGGAACAACCTCCGGTTTGGGGTAGGTTACAGTTATTTTATGATGAGTGGTGCTGCATAACATCTGATCTGTTTATACTGGACACTGTCTCAGGGTCTCGAATAGAGTTTTGTCAGAAATTCATCCACCTGCGCAAAATATGCCTAGCCGGGTATTGTTTTTTTCTGGACCAGAAACTCGGCAGGTAAATTAAGAAATTGGGGTTTTGTTCCAAAAAGGGGTAATTGAGAGGATGACATACCATCCTCCACAATTTGTGTCCAATATATTCCCCAGACAGAAAATAGATGGTAGGTGTCGAGTTATTCTGGATCTAACCCAGTTAAATTCCTATTTCCAGTATAGGCATTTTAAAATGGATACCTTCAATACGGCTAAACAGCTGTTATCAGAAGGTTGTTATATGGCAACCATAGATCTGAAAGATGCATATTATTCAGTACCAATTCATCATCAGTACCAAAGATACTTGAAATTTATTTGGATGGGACAGCTGTGGCAATTCAAAGCATGACCCAATGGGTTAACCTCAGCTCCTAGGTTGTTCACGAAATTGCTGGGTGCATTCTATGGATTAAAAGCTTATTGGTCAGCAATGAATACTTTACATGTTCAGCTCCAGATTGACAATAGCACAGCTGTTGCCTATATCAATCACATGGGAGGAATAAGGTCAGTATCATGTGATAATCTGGCTAACTTCATTTGGGACTGGTTTATTTCCAGGAATATCTGGGTCTCAGCTATCTACCTACCAGGTAGAGATAATGTGGTGGCAGACAACAGGTCACGGAAATTTAATGACAACATAGAATGGATGCTAAATCCTGATGTTTTTAAAATGATTGTCAGCCGCTATGGTTTGCCAGATATTGATCTGTTTGCATCCAGGCTAAATCACCAGTTGCCTAAATACGTTTTGTGGGAACCAGATCCAGGAGCAGTAGCGGTGGATGCATTTTCGCTACATTGGGGACGTACGTTCTTTTACGCTTTTCCCCCATTCTGTCTCATTAGGCACTCACCAAAATAGAGCAGGACTCCGCCTCAGGCATTTTGGTGGTTCCGGACTGGCCTACACAACCATGGTTCCCATTGGTGCTGAGAATGATGACTCAGCCATTCATGGCTGTCCCCATCTGCAGTAATCTGTTGGAGCATCCAGTAACAGGAGAAAGTCATCCATTACATGATCGTATTGATTTGTTAATCTGCAGGTTCTGACCAGACCATTCCAAGGGCTTGAACTGTCGAGTAGGACCATGGATGTGATAACTGCAGCTTGGAGAGATAGCACTAAAAAACAATATGTGTCTCATATTAAGAATTGGGAGATGTTTTGCTTGCAGTCAGATATATCTTATCATACTGCAAGCATACCAGATGTATTGGAGTTCCTTGCTACATTGCATTTTGATGAACACTTGAGCTATAGTGCCATTAATAGTGCTCGGAGTGCTTTGTCCTCCTATTTAGGGCATTTTTCAGAACAACAATCTATCTGGTCTCATTGGTTAGTATCACGATTCATGAGAGGAATCTTTAACAAGAACCCTCCTAAGCCTAGATATATGCAGAAATCTGGGATGTCAGTATAGTTCTCACACTGCTTTGGCAATGGGCTCCAATTACGTCACTGTCTTTTCAGAAATTAACACTTAAAGTGGTTATGCTCATGGCGGTAGTATCAGCGCAATAAGTTCAAACATTGCAAAAGCTACGACTAGATAGCATGTACTCTTCTGCAGATAACATTACGTTTTATGGGTATGATTTAATCAAACAAAGCAGGCCAGGAATGGCCGGAACCAAAGTAAGCTTTAAGGCATACCCCGTTGACCAAACTTTATGTGTAGTCAAGCACCTGAGTTAATATATCGAGGAAACTAAGAGTCCCAGAGGCTCTGAAACAGCAATGCTCATCAGCCACAAAAAACCTCATAAAAAGGTGTCAGTACAAACTATTTCTAGATGGTTAAAACAGGTTTTGGATTGTGCTGGAGTAGACACTCATAAATCTCACTCCACCAAGGCGGCATCAACATCCGCAGTGAAGGCACAGGACGTGCCTCTAGACCAAATCCTCGGGGCCGCAGGATGGTCTAAGGACGCGACCTGCTCCAAATGTTATGATAAACCTGTCCTGACAATGCAAGGTTTTGGGCATGCTGTTTTGGATTCGGTTTGATTTATTTTTCTTTCTAAATTTCATTTGTAATTTCCCCCTGGGACAGAGGGATTATTACTTTTGTTTGTTATTATTATTAAAAATGATTATTGGATAATTAGAAGCAATGTTCAATACATTATTTATTCACTACTGTGTCAACTGAAGCAGTGTGTCGTATGGAATGGATCTACGGCATGAAATCACAAAGCTTTGAAATCTTCACGTAGTCACTCACGTGACTCCGAAGTAAAATAGTAAGATTAAACGAGACCTTACCACTTTGAAGTTTGATCTTTATTTTATGAGGAGTTACGATGAGGGATTACCGTGCCCTCCGCTCCCGGCCCTCATAATCGCAAAGATCATCTGGTAGTTCTAGTCTTCTGAATCTTACTATATCACTTCGACTATAGTTTCTGTGTTTTCACGCTGCTGCTTTGAAGTATGACGCACTTGCGCCTGGTTGGGCTTCTTCACGTAATCCCTCATCATAACTCCTCATAAAATAAAGATCAAACTTCAAACTGGTAAGTTCCCATTTAATCTTACTATTTCTACACTGTGTTTCTAGACTAAACTAAACCAAAACTATACATTTGGAGGAGAAAAAGTATAACCACTGCAGGCGCTAAGCCTCTGATACTCGACAGATAAGGTCTGCATAAGTTGCAATTTATTGTTTCCAGTTTATGTACTTAGCATAAACTTCAAACACCTGCTCTTTTAATTATAATTCTGCAGGCTACAAGCACAGACATTTCATCCTGCTCGCAGTTCCTTTCAATTAAATAGCAGGTGGTCTAATTCTCTGCTGTGAAAATAATGCTAATCTCCGAGGAAGAGGATATTTGCATTACCAATCACCGCTGGGGTGCAGCCCCATCTACAAGGGACACACTGTAGACTCTTCTAATCCAGGCCTTAATTACTAAAACCCTTGTGTTGTTTTATAAGCATTTTATCCATTTGTCATAATGTGCAATAGAAATGCTATTCATAATTTGTATGGATAAAGTAACAGCCATGAAGTAGAGTCATATCATCATGAAGCAATATAGCATGGAAACAGACTCTTCGGGCCAACCTGTCTATGCTGACGAAGATGGCACCCTGGGCTGGTCCCATTTGACTGCATTTGGCCCATTGCCCTCTAAACCCTTCCTCGCCATTTATCTTCTTTCATCATCTTAATTATGTCCACTTCCATAGCTTCCACTGTGATTGAATTCCAAATACAGACTGCCCTCCGAGTGAGATTCCTCTTAAATCTCTCCCCTTTCACTTTAAGCCTCTACCCCAGGAAAAAGACTGTGGGCGTTTGTTTCATCCATACTCCTCATGATTTCACATACTTTGATGAGGGGAAGTGCTGATCGATACTATAGATTGTTTTTTTTATTATCACCTTGACATGGCAGTGAAAATCATTGTTTTGCATACCATGCTCAAGGTGTACAGAGAGTCGCCCCGTATACGTAGCAATGTTACAAAATTTTGAGATTTTAAAAATCAAGTCTGCAATTTATCCCATCAGATAAAGCATAAAAAGAAGTTTAATTTGACACCTAATTCACTTTCATATCTTCAGTATTAAGAAAGTTATGACCAATTGCATACTCGGAAATTAGCATCTTGTTCCCCATTCCCTTGCAATTGACTTAACTCAAAAGCTGTGATCTAGAACAGTTGAAAGTCCATAACTTTTCTTAAAAATTAAGAGAACACAATGAAATTTTCAGTTATTATAGATTGAAGCATTCTGAAACAAATATGAAACAATCTTACTTGGATGACCTGAAATTAAAGCATATAATTAGTTAGTTATCTAATTGTAGCTAATTACAAAATTCAATTAGTAGATCTAAACATCTATCCATTTCTTAAGAAAAGATACAATTTTTTAAAATTGCCTAAGTGTCCAAATAACATTCACACAATCCACAATATAACATAATTGTTAAATCTCATTTTCATGAATTTCTGGGCCAAATGGAAGGAATTTAGTGTTTAATCCCTGTAAATTAATGGCCATTTAAATCAACTAGCGAGTGGGTTTTAGTGGAATGCGGTGGATTAGAACGTTGTGGTTTGCGGTGAAGTCAGTATGAAAAATAATGGCGGTTCATACATTTTTTTTTGTCCCCTTTTCGCAACATGAAAATGTGATTAAAGCCTTCCTAAAAACCACGTTTTTATGAAAAAATAAACTGTGTAGCTTCTTTTATCGCCGACCTCAGGTCCGTTCCGCTGTCGGTGTTCAGAGCTTTAGAAGATGATTTTTAAACTACTCTAGTTAATAAATAATCTAGCGTAGTTTAAAAATACCTTTATGAATGAAATGTCGGAGCGATTTCTCTTTAGCGACGAAATCGCCCGACATGGATTGATTTGGACTGCCTAGACAAAAATCGGCATTTTAAACCCGCCCCCCTCTGAAAGGCGCCAAAGGCGTGCACACGGGGAGCGGCAGAACTGCAGCGCTGCTAAAGGTAGGTATTGTAACATACCTAGTATACGGCGCTGACAAAGTTACAAAATATTCATTATGTTTAGGAAGGAACTGCAGATGCTGGTTTAAACCAAAGAAAGACACAACAAGCTGGAGTAACTCAGCAGTGGAGGCGGCATCGCCGGAGAGAAGGAATGGGTGACGTTTTGGTTTGAGACCCTTCCTTAGCCCAATGTCCACTTCCATAGCTTCCTCCGGTATCTAATTCCAAATAGTCTGAAGAAAGGTGTCGACCCGTGACCCATCCCTTCTCTCCATGGTAATCATTCTAGGTCCTCTTTGATCTCAGCGCCCACCAGCCCACCCACCCCTCCCCGCATGCTGGGTCCTTCTTTGTTCTCAGCGCCCACCCCATGCCAGGTTCCCTTTTGTTCTTACGCCCTGCTGTAGCCTTCACTGGTTCTTAACATCCATGCATCTGGGGAGGAGCCATGGTGGTGGCCAGTGCCATCTTTCGATTCAATTCAATTCAATTCAATTCAACTTTAAAGTCATTGCACAAATACAAGTATAGCTACAACGAAATGCAGTTTAGCATCAGTTTGTAGTGATAGCAATATAGAAAAAATAAATACAGAATGCAGACAATGTGGACGAAGAGACTGGAGAAATCTATCGGCGGGACTCCGAGTTCAGCAGTGTAATGGTGCTATTGCAGAAGCTGTTCCTCATCCTACTAGTGCGGGACCTGAGGCTCCTGTACCGCCTCCCTGATGGTAGGAGGGCAAACAGTCCATGGTTAGGGTGTGAGGGGTCCTTGATGATCTTCCCGGCCCGTCTTCGCTGTCGTGTGCAGGGGCAGCAGGGCGAAGGCCGCGGACGCCAACAGAATTAACAAACTCATCAGAAACGCTGGCTCCATCCTGTTGCGGAGTTGGATTAATGGGAGGTGCTCCTCAAACTGCAGAGAATCTGGACAGTACTGCTCACCCCCTATGTGACACACTGGTCAACCTGAGGAGCACCTTCAGCAACAGACTGGTTCCACCAAGATGCAGTGCAGAACGCCACAGGAGATCTTTTTTCCCCTGTGGCTGTCAAACTGTAGAACTTCTCCCCTTGTGTCGTGAGGACTCATTCCCCTCCATATCGCTCATCGCTGTATAAATTGCATTCCATCCCTGCAGTGAATACATTGGTGGCACCACCTTCCAGATATGGGCAATAACTGCATCTTACCATTTTCACCCTTGAAGAAGGAATATTGGGAAATTATTGGAAAACTAGGCAAGTTTGTATAGGAAAAAAACGCCGATGCCGGTTTAAATCGGAGATAGACACAAAATGCTGGAGTAACTCAGTGGGGCAGGCAGTATCTCTGGAGATAAGGGATAGATGACATTTCGGGTCGAGACCCTTTTTCAGACTGATGTCAGGGTAGTGGGCGGTGCAGAGATAAAATATAGTCGGAGACAGTAAAACTGGTCGGAAAACTGGGAATGGGGAGGGGATTGAGAGACAGGGGATGCAAGGGCCACTTGAAGTTTGAGAAGTCAATGTTCATACCGCTGGGGTGTAAGATGCCCAAGCAAAATATGAGGTGCTGTTCCTCCAATTTGCGCTGGGCCTCAAGTTTGTATTGTGGTTAAGCCAGCGCACTGGAAAAGGATGATGGGAAATTAGGCCAACCTTGTGATGGTAATTCATGTTAGCAGAGGCAGTAATAAGATTAGGGAAGAGTTTTGATCTCAAGGCATGGCCAGCTGGAGGAAAGATAAATATAGAGTGTTTGTATACCAGACTGAGTGTAATAAAATTTATGACACCCATTTACAGAGCAAATGGGGAAAATGCTTGTTAGGCAAAGAAAGACAAGTGCCAGCTGTCAGACAGATGGAGGCAATTCCTACAGAGACAAGCAAGAAGTGTAAATGGCAAAGGAAAATGGGGGACTTGTGAATTATTGTAAAAATGCAAAATCCACATGTGAGGGATAAGATGATTAAACCACCATCATTGTGAGGGGCCGAGTGGTTGTAGCCACCGACCTTGTGATGGGCCGAGTAGTTGGAATCACCAACCTTGTGATTCGAACAAACTGTTACTGTCCTTCAGAGCTGTTGATAACATTGTAGAATAACAAGATGAGGTAAGGAATGTAGCTGACAACACAGAAGCTAGTCTTTAGGTCAAAGGCAATTAAGTAGGTGTAAAGCATGTGTACTCACACAGTGTTTCTTTACTATGGCTTTTATTAATAACACATTCACTGGTGCCCTAGCTGTACATGGTCTGCACGTTTTACTAGAGAGCCTACTGGGGGGTGGGGAGACATTGATATACTTGATAAAAGGGGAGTGGTTAGTAGGGCTACGCAGCCTATAATTAAAGGGACATGCACTAATCATCTACATCCTTCCTCTTATAAAAGAAGGGAACGTGACAGCCGACCATGTCTCATGCGCTAGGGCAACTGGACAATACAATAGCAGCAATCATATATAATCGCCGTAACGGTCAGGTGCCTGCACAAGACGGCCAGAGCGGGTGCGAATCCCGCTCACACCCCCTCCCCCCAAAGGAACAGAAGCTGGGGAAGCTGGGGAAGACCCCACGACAGGAGCACTGCGAGGCGGGGACGCACGTGGCGATAAGGGGATGGAAGGCGAGCGACTAGGCGAAGGGGGAGAAGGGGGCGGAGGCACGGGAACAGACACAGGGAGAAGGACCGGGACGGGCCGAGCAGGCGCACGTGAAGTGACTGCAGCAGGCGGAATAGTAGACAGAGGAGAAGCATGGGGAACAGCAGGAGGAGGATGAGGCTCATTCACAAGGCGGAGGTGTTGACGGGATCGACGGTAAACAGTGCCATCGAGGTTGACCAGATAGGAACGAGGTGTAGCGGCAGGCCCGACAACAACCGCAAGGCTAGGGTGACCAGAGGTGGAACGCATGCGGACAACCTGACCAGGAGACAGGGCAGGAAGGGCACGGCAGGACCTATCATGGGAGCGCTTCTGGATAGACTGCTTAGCAGCGATGCGCTCACGGACCATGGCAGGCTTCAAAACAGCGGGAGCAAGAGTTTGCTGGGCCACCGGAATGGGAGGGCGTGTGACCCGGGACATGAGGCGCTGCGCCGGGGACCCCAAGACGTTGTCCCGGGAAATGTTACGGAGGTTGAGGAGGGAGAGGTAAATGTCAGATTTGGAAACACGGCAACGCTCCAATAAACCTTTCGCGTAGCGGACAGCTCGCTCAGCCAGGCCGTTGCTTTGAGGGTATTCAGGGCTGCTGGTGTAATGCCGAAAGTTCCAACGATCAGCAAATCGTTGAACTCCGCGCTGGTAAACTGGCTGCCGTTGTCGGACTGCAGGCTTGCAGGGGACCCAAAGGTGGCAAAGTGGCGACGCAGCTTCTCAATAACAGCAGAAGAGGAGAGAGAGGACAGCTGGTCGACCTCAAACCAGTTAGAGTAGGAGTCGACAAGCACCAAGAAGTGCTTGCCGTGCCACTCAAAGATGTCAGTTGCCAGCGCCGACCATGGCAAGTCAGGTGCAGGCTGTTGCAGATGGGGCTGTCGCTGCTGCTGCGGTGCAAGACTGTTGCAGGTTGGGCACGAAGACACCCGGTCCCGGAAGTAAGAAGACATATCGGGCCAGTAAAACTGGTTCTGAGCGATGGAGAGAGTTGCCTCGGCACCGGGATGGCCGCGATGAGCAGTGTCGAAATACTGTTGCCATAGAGCCTCAGGCACCACAACTTTGTGACCCTTAACGATTACACCATCCCGCAGCACCAACTCGTCATGGACCAGGAAGTAAGGCACTACCGCGGCGGGTAGGGAAGAACGTCGTTCAGGCCAGCCCCGCTGAATGACTGCAGCCAGCTGTTGAAGAGAGGCGTCAGCAGCAGTGTGTTTGACCAGGGACTTGAGCTGGTTGGAGGGCACAAAGTTGACGTTCATGACTATCATGCTGGAAGCCTCGTAAGGGTGACGGGTGGTCGAAGCAAGAGGTGCCCGAGACAACGTGTCAGCGATAAACATGTCCTTGCCTTTTCGGTACACCACGGAGAAGGTAAAACGCTGTAGCTGAAGCATCATCCGTTGTAGCCTGGAGGAAGCAGCGTGAATCGGCTTGCCGAGGATGGTGACCAGGGGCTGGTGGTCAGTCTCAATTGAAAATTCGGTACCCAGGATGTAGTCTTTAAACTTCGAACAGGCAAACACGACAGCCAGCAGCTCCTTCTCAATCTGGGCATAGCGCTGCTCCGCTGGAGTCATCGTGCGGGACGCGAAAGACACAGGCAGCTGTACCCCATCATGGATTTGCAAGCAGGCAGCACCCAGTCCGAAGTTGGAGGCATCGCAGGTGATGACGATAGGTCGGTTCAGGTCGAAATACTTCAGCGTCGGGGTGGAGATGAGCTTGGACCTGAGCACATCGAAAGCAGCCTGGTGTTGCGGGAACCAGGACCATGCAGTATCTTTTTTCACCAAGTCTCTTAAGGAAGCACTCAACTCACTCAAGTCGGGGATGAACTTCCCCAGGTAATTGACCATACCAAGGAAGCGCTGGAGGCTCGGCACATCCTCAGGAGCAGGCATCTCAGAAATCGCGGCTGTCTTCTGTGGGTCGGGCTTCAGCCCGGACGCTGTGAAAACATGTCCCACATAGGTGACCTCCGGGACGCGGAACCGGCATTTATTGGGGTTAAGCTTCAGGTTCACCTCCCGAGCTCGATCCAGGACCAGTCGGAGGTTGTGGTCGTGCTGTTCGACATCCTTTCCATAAACCAAGATGTCATCGACAATAATAGCGCACGGGAGCCCCGCGAACAGCTGTTCCATCGTTCTCTGAAAAACTTCGCTAGCGGAGCTGATCCCGAACGGCATGCGCAGGAATCGGAACCTCCCGAAGGGAGTGGCGAAAGTCGTCAGGTAAGATGATCGTTCATCTAACGGTATCTGCCAAAACGAGTTCGTTGCATCCAGCACTGAAAACAAAGTGGCCGGGCCGACCTGTGCAGCAACATCCTCGACAGTACGCATAGGATAGTGTGGGCACTTGATAGCCAGGTTCAGATCTTTAGGGTTGATGCAGATCCGTATCTCGCTCTTGTCCTTCTTGGCAGCAACAACCATGGTGGAGACCCACTGAGTCGGCTCACTCACCACCTTCAGAATGCCCGTAGCCACCATGTCGCGAAGGGTGGACTCGACCCTGTCCTTCATCGCGAAGGAGACTCGGTGAGGTGGGCGTATAACCGGATCCACGTTAGGATTGAGAGAGATCTTATAGCTGCAGGGAAGCTTCCCCAATGCATCGTCAAACCAATCAGGGTACTCGGCCAGCGGGTCCAGAGGCTGCTGAACCAGGCGGATGTCCCGGTGGAAATTGACCAACCCAAGGTCCTGGCATGCCTGAACGCCAAGCAGTGGAACACATTTGCCGTCTATCAGAAAGAAAGAGAGGGGCCGAACGGCATTCAGCACTTTACAGTTCAGGGTGGCCTTCCCCACAGGAACAAGCAGACCTCCCCCATAGGCTCGAAGGACAGAGCGCTCAGTGGTAATCCGCTCATTAGTCCTTATCTTCTTGAACAGGCTGGTAGACATAACGTTTGTTGCAGCCCCAGTATCGACCTTGGCAGAGAAAGTTGCACCATTAACAGTAACTTGTACGGTCGGGTCTGTTATCAGGGCAGGTGCATTTCTAACTGAAAACACACTGAGCTCGCTCTGGGAAGAGGCTGAGTCAGACAGTGGGAGGTTGTCAGCAGGCTGATAGGAACCAGATGCAGTATCATCCCGTACCAGGTAATTAGATGGCCTACGCTGTTGCTGGGCAGGATTCCTGCGAGAACGACAGGCTGCTGAGAAATGGTTGAGTTTGTTGCAGAAATTACAGGTCTTTCCCAACGCAGGGCATACATTGAAACGATGAGATGCAAAGTTACAGTTCGGGCAACGCTGCCCCGGCCTGGAGCTGGAGACAGAGCTAGCCGCACAGCGAGCCTGATTAGCAGGACGGCGGGTGGCGAAAGTAGCCGCTCGAACCGCATGGTCAGAGGGGGGCACAGCAGAGGTAACAGCCTCCGCCATTCTGGAGGCGTGCAGAGCCTCGTGGAGGGTCAGGTCGGGCTTGCACAGGAGCTCCGAACGCAGCTTTTCATCCCGTAGACCGTACACCAAGACATCGCGGGTCAGGGTATCGGGGGTCGCGTCGCCCAGGTTGCACCGTCTAGCTAGATGCCGTAGGGCAGCAAAAAAATTGCCGACAGACTCACCAGGATTCTGACGACGAGCAAAGAACTTAAAACGCTCCAGGATAGAGTTCGTGGGAACGTCGCACATTTCAGTGAACTTCCCGATTAGGCATTCAAGGTCCCTGGGATCATCATTCAGCCCGTACACAAACGACTCAGAGCGCTCCAGAGCCTCAGAGCCGGCCAGATTCAAGAGCAGTGACGCTTTAACTGCAGGGGGAGCGGCAGGGTGGACGATAGTAACATAATGCTGAAAGTCCCGACGGAACACATTCCACCGGTGAGCGATGTCATCGTCGAAGACCAGAGGGTCTGGCTTACGGCAGGAGGAAGCCATGACCAGGCAGGGAGGGGTAACTGGGGCAAAAGAAAATAAACACGATAAACAGGAGACGCAGGATCCGAAACCACCGACACCATGTAAAGTACGTGTACTCACACAGTGTTTCTTTACTATGGCTTTTATTAATCACACATCCACTGGTGCCCTAGCTGTACATGGTCTGCATGTTTTACTAGAGAGCCTACTGGGGGGTGGGGAGACATTGATATACTTGATAAAAGGGGAGTGGTTAGTAGGGCTACGCAGCCTATAATTAAAGGGACATGCACTAATCCTCTACAGTAGGTTAGGGCAAAAGCGACTGAGCATGCTTAATGAAATAAATGAATATTAACTTTACGCCCCTCATGACAAAGAACCTAATTTAAATTAGGTTCCAAAGGAACCAGACTGATTCCTGGGATGTCAGGACTTTCATATGAGGAAAGATTGGATAGACTCGGCTTGTACTCGCTGGAATTTAGAAGATTGAGGGGGGATCTTATAGAAACTTACAAAATTCTTAAGGGGTTGGACAAGCTGGATGCTGGAAGATTGTTCCCGATGTTGGGGGAGTCCAGAACAAGGGGTCACAGTCTAAGGAGAAGGGGGAATTCCTTTAGGACCGAAATGAGGAAAACATTCTTTACACAAAGAGTCGTGAGTCTCTGGAATTCTCTGCCACAGAAGGTAGTTGAGGCCAGTTCATTGGCTACATTTAAGAGGGCGTTAGATGTGGCACTTGTGGCTAAAGGGATCAGGGGGTATGGAGAGAAGGCAGGTACGGGATACTGAGTTGGATGATCAGCCATGATCACATTGAATGGCGGTGCAGGATCGAAGGGCCGAATGGCCTACTCCTGCACCTATTTTCTATGTTTCTATGTTTCTAAATGTACATGCGATATATGATGTGGGAGAAGAGGGAATGATTGATGACGCACGGAGGGGAGGGTTGGAAGATTGTGAACCTCGGTACCCTCATTGGAAGGGGTCAGAAGGGGAGGCATCCGATCAATAAAGACCGTATAATGAATTGTATAAAAATAGACGTTTTTCCTTTGCTCGGGGTGTCTCAACTTGGAGGGGCACCCGATTCTGCAGACTCGCAAATAAAGCATTTCTTGTTTCCACGATTTAGTCTCTGAGTAGTGATTGTGAGCACAAACTATATCTCACACACATGTGACCGTTGTAATGCAAATCCAGGTTGAACACCAATTTTCCGGCATATTCGGCTCCAGAGCCTATTTAGATGAACTGTTTTTCTGGACCACTAGAGGTCATGTGACAATGAAACAACAATTCTCCCCCAGAATCGCCGACTTGATTTGATACAATCTATAACCTGCTTGTGTGCCTTGATGGGACACAAGCAACTAGAAAGAACACACTTTTCCGACCTTCAGCTTGTAAATTAGAGACATCTGTAAGAACAGGGAAGGTAGTTTAGGAGATTTTCATTGGAATTGACCTTAGCTAGGATACTAACTGGGCACTTCATCCTAGTTTGAAACCCCCCGTCTCCTCTGTTGATACTTGACTGTGGGCCTCTACAGTTCGGGGACCACTCTCCCCCTCTCCTTGTCAAGCGAGGCGGTGGGATGGGATGGTATTTAGAGGAGGGGATGGGTTGGGTATGTGGTGGGGGAGAGCTGAGGAGGGGCGGACTGGTATTTTGGGAATGGGATGGGTGAATGGGAAGAATGAACGGGAAGGTGGGGTTGGGGTGGGATAGATTGGGTGACTGGGAGCAAGAACATGGCTGGGAATGAATTGAGGTGGGGCAGGGTAACATTTGCGGCAGGGAGTGACGAGGACAAGGCTGGGGGATGGGTGTGTACCAGGAGGTAGGTGGGTGGATCGGGAGTGGGTGGGAATAGGATGGGGATGGTTTGGGTTGGTAGAAGGATAGGTTGGGAGTGGGCAGTTGGGTGAACGACAGTGGTTGGCTTGAGTGTAGGAAGGGTGGGTGGAAGGAAATGAGCAGGAAATGAGTGGAGTAGGGTGAAGGGAGTGGAGTGTTTTTTGGAAAGGTGGATTGGGTGGGATAGTTGGATGTGGCTGGCACTGGGAAGTCAGTGATGGAGGTAGACCCAACTTTTTCCCTGTCGGGTCTCCGGTGTTGTTGGGCCTAACATCGGGGAGCAAGCGGCGGCATCCAACGGGAACTAACCTTAGGGCTCCAGTCGTGGAGCCATCGCGGACCTGCCGTCGCGTAGCTGGCCGACTTCGGAGCGGGAGGAGCTGTGGTGGCGCGCGGCAGCGACCCGACTTCGGAGCTTCGGAGGCTCCGGCCGCAGGCCAGATGGAAAGGAACATCGGTCGCTCGCGAGTCCCTGGTGGGAGACCACTTTTCAGAGCTCCCGCAACGGCAACTTCTCCCGCTGGAATGGCGGGGTGAAATGACCTGGTGGGGCCCAACATCGCCCGGCGCGGCTTAAACGGCCGCGGGACTTACCATCGCCCGCTTCGTGAGCCCCTGTCGCCTCGACACTGCAATTGGACAAAGGAAGAGATAAGACTTTAGCCTTTCATCACAGTGAGGAGGTTGGAGATTCACTGTGATGGAAGTTTGTGTAAAGTGTGTTAAGTGTGTGTCTTGTTTTTTTTTGTAATTGTTAAGACTGTAGAAAATGCAATTTTGTTCAGACCAAGCTGTTTGAATGACAATAAAAGGCATTCTATTGTAGATGGTTGACACCAAGGATTCTTGGCATGGTTGGGTGAGTACTTCAGGATTGAGCATGTGGGCCAGAGAGCGGGGAGTGAGGCAGATCATCGAGTGGGGAGCGTTGTGGGATGGGCTGGATAGTAGGAGTGGCTGGGATGGGTTGGGAATGGGCCGGGACGGTGGATGAATGGGAGTGAGTGAGCAGGGAATGGGTGGAGGTAGGGTGCGCAGAGTGGAGGAGTTTTGAGCATGTGGATGGATGGGTGGAATTGGGAGCAGGTGGGGTAGGGATTGGAGGGAGGGTGAATAGTCGGGATTAGGTAAAGAGTGGATGGGTGAGGTTGGGTGAGTGGATGGATGGTGGGTTGAGGTTGGGGGTGGACGGTAGAATATCTGGCCACGAAGGAGGACAGGGTGAGTGGAGCTATGATCTGAACCCCCACAGTGCTCTGCCCTCTCCTTCACTGAGTGTCTTGTCCTCTTTAACTGACTGCAGTCGATCAGGGCCTCAGCTATACAAAATTGGATTCAACCTGTGTTCCCCAGCCACTGGTAAACAATGGGTCTCATGGACAAGAACTTTTAAATCATGAAAGCACCATCTGGGATATGTGAACATTGAAGGCACATCGATGGCATGAAGCATGAATTCAGTTTGCCTTCTGCATCAGGTGAAAAGGGACCTTGGCAGTGAGCCTTCACAAAGCCACAACAGGATTTCCAATTCAATCCAAATCTCCCTGATGCACATTTGACGTCAGTTTGCCATTTGTTTAACTGCCTTCCGTGTCCTCATAGGAAACTCAGTTACAACATCAGAGCAGCATTTGTAATGCAAGACTGGTTTTGTTCATTGGGGAACCACACATGCAGTGGCTTGCAAAAGTATTCATACCCCTTGAACTTTTCCACATTTTGTCACGTTACAACCACAAATGTAACTGTATTTTATTGGGATTTCATGTGATAGACCAACACAAAGTGGCGCATAATTGTGAAGTGGAAGGAAAATGATACATGGTTTTCAACTTTTTTTTACAAATAAAAAACAGAAAAGTGTGGCGTGCAAAAGTATTCAGCACCCTTTACTCTAATACCCCTAAATAAAATCAAGTGCAGCCAATTGCCTTCAGAAGTCACCTAAATAGTAAATAGAGTCCACTTGTGTGTAATCTAATCTCAGTATAAATACAGCTGTTCTGTGAAGGCATCAGAGGTTTGTTAGAGAACAGCATCATGAAGCCCAAGGAACACACCAGACAGGTCAGGGATAAAGTTGTGGAGAAGTTTAAAGCAGGGTTCGGTTATAAAAAAAAATCCCAAACTTTGAACATCTCACAGAGAACTGTTCAATCCATCATCCGAAAATGGAAAGAGTATGGCACAACTGCAAACCTACCAAGACATGGCTGTCCACCTAAACTGACAGGCCAGGCAAGGAGAGCATTGATCAAAGAAGCAGCCAAGAGGCCCATGGTAACTCTGGAGGAGCTGGGGCGGAGGTTCACCTTCCAGCAGGACAACGACCCTAAACATACAGCCAGAGCAACAATGGAATGGTTTAGATCAAAGCATATTCATGTGTTAGAATGGCCCAGTCAAAGTCCAGACCTAAATCCAATTGAGAATCTCTGGCAAGACTTGAAAATTGCTGTTCACAGATGCTCTCCATCCAATCTGACCGAGCTTGAGCTATTTTGCAGAGAAGAATGGGCAAAAATTCCAGTCTCTAGATGTGCAAAGCTGGTAGAGACATACCCCGAAAGACTTGCAGCTGTAATTGCAGCGAAAGGTGGTTCTACAAAGTATTGACTCAGGGGGGCTGAATACTTTTGCACGCCACACTTTTCAGTTTTTTATTTTTATAATAAAATTTGGAAACCATGTATCATTTTCCTTCCACTTCACAATTATGCGCCACTTTGTGTTGGTCTATCGCATAAAATCCCAATAAAATACATTTACGTTTGGGGTTGTAACGTGACAAAATGTGGAAAAGTTCAAGGGGTATGAAAATGTTTGCAAGCCGCTGTAGCTACACTGGGGAAGGGCATTCAGCCCATTGCTTCAATGACAGTTCTTTGCTGAAACAATCCCAAACCAGCCACGAGGTCTCTATCATTCTCTTAGATCTTTATCCAGACTTGTCTGAAGAAAAACAAACCCCAGTGGCAACATATTTCTCCCTCCAACAATGGTTAAATAGAAATTAGTTCCAACCTCTGACTTTCCTTTCACTGACAATTTTAAATCAATACTTCCACATCATTAATTAATTTCCCAAATGCAGGAAATAGTCTTTCTCCGTCTGGCCCCATCAAAATATTTCTCATTTCATTAATTTTTGTTTAGTTCCTTTTCACTGGAATCTATCTGGGTCATTTACACTGAAAACTCATTCGTTTTACGACACTCCGTTGCAAATTATACACAGTGCTATGTCAATGACCATCAGTTTTTTTTAATCAAAACAATGTATTCAATTATTAAAAATATATCATTTACAATACGATAAAACAAAACAGAACCCACCAGCATAATTCGAGACAAACAAATAGGTTAAATAAACTACTGTACAACTATGTTACAAGCTTTGGCAAGAATGCATTCTTTCCCCCGCCGTGCCCAGCGGTCACGGATACCCCCCAGGGTGCCGATGAAGTCCCTCTCTAACACCACACAGGCGCGGTCGTAACCCCGGAAAAGTGGCAGGCGGCCGGCTCGGGCAGAGTCCTCTACCGCCTGGCATCGTGACTCGCGGAAGGCCAGCTTGGCCAGGAGCAACCGAACCAGGACATCTTTGGCCCTACCCTCTCCCCTATGCACAGGGTTTTCAAAGACGTGGACGGTGGGTGAGAAATGCAGCCAGAATGCAAGGAACAGCCGCTTTAGATAACGGAACAGTGGCTGCAGCCTCACGCACTCCATGTACACGTGGTACACAGACTCTTCCAGCCCGCAACAGTGGCAGGCGGCTGGCGAGTCTGTGAACCGCGAGAGAAACAGGCTGCAGGCAACACCTCGGTGCAGTACCCTCCACTCCAGGTCCCCGATGTAGAGGGGGAGAATCCCTGCGTAGAGGGACCCCCACCGGGGGCCCTCCTCGCCACCGGAAGGCAACACTGACCGCCACTTGGTGTCCGGACGGTTGTCCAGGGCGAGGAAGTGCAGGGTGTGGAGGAGGAGCCCGTACTGGACACGCCTCCCTGCGTCTCGGAGGGAGATGAACGGTGTCGAGGAAAGGCGGCTCAAGTGGTGTGGGACCGGCTCCCGGGAAGGATTACAGAGCCTGGGTCCGACGGCCATGACCAAAATGGAGTCAGGCAGCTCAGAAACAGGACCTTCAGCCCATCAAGTCCATGGCCGCCATTAAGACCAAGTGGCGTTAATGCTACGCTGATCCCATTTCATTTTCCACACGTCCCCATCAGCTAACCCCCCAGAACCAACCACTCCCTCACACACCAGGGCCAATTTACAGTGGACAGTTAACCAAACAACCCGCACATCCATGGGGTGTGAGCGGAATCCCGTGCACCCGGTGGAATCCCACAAAAATATTGGGAGAATGTGCAAACTCTGTGCGGTGTATGTAATAGAAATGGTGTTACCTGCCTCCAAGTTAAAGGGGGAGGAGTGTTAGGTATGTGATAATTAGCATATGTAATTAGTGTCTTGTGATGTCTTGTGCAAGTACGCATGTGCACGGGGGAGACTCAAGGTGGCGTTCTGGAATAAAGAAGCTCGTTCGATTACTCCCGCGTCCGAGCCTTATTGAAGTCCGTTCCAAGCATCCAAATACACAACACTCTGCATAGACGAGACCAGAGGTCAGGATTGTTGGTAGGTCACTGGAGCTATGAGGAAGCCGTTCTACTTGCTGCTCAAAGTGCCGTTTTGGCATACAACTTTATTGGAATTTTTTTTTTTAAACTTCGAACCGACAGAATCCGTAGATTGGTCCAATGCCCAGCACATCTCAACACTAAAATGTCTTTATTTCCTTTGTACTTGATTGGTTGCATACATGAAACAGATCACATGTGGCTATGTGTTAATGAAGGAACTGCAGATGCTGGAGAATCGAGGGTACACAAAAGGCTGGAGAAACTCAGCGGGTGCAGCAGCATCTAAGGAGTGAAGGAGATAGGCGATGTTTCGGGGCGAGACCCCTCTTTGTTCTGCGTGCTCTCCGGGCAAATCATACCATACATGAGCTCATCAGGTAGTGCAAAAGAGTAAATAAACTGAGTGCTGAACATAGTGTTGTAGCTACAGACAAAGTACAAATAGAACAGTGTTTGTAATTCTGACTGAGCAATGAGATTTGAAAGAGTTGAATGAATTTAATGGCCTCTACAGTTCGGGGACCACTCTCCCCCTCTCCTTGTCAAGCGAGGTGGTGGGATGGGGTGGTATTTAGAGGAGGGGATGGGTTGGGTATGTGGTGGTGGAGAGGTAAGGAGGGGCAGGACTGGTATTTTGGGAATGGGATGGGTGAATGGGAAGAATGAACGGGAAGGGGGGGTTGGGGCGGGATAGATTGGGTGAGTGGGAGCAGGAACGTGGCTGGGAATGAATTGAGGTGGGGCAGGGTAACATTTGCGGCTGGGAGTGACGAGGACAAGGCTGGGGGATGGGTGTGTACCAGGAGGTGGGTGGGTGGATCGGGAGGTGGGTGGGAATAGGATGGGGAGAGTTTGGGGGTGGTTTGGGTTGGTAGAAGGGTAGGTTGGGAGTGGGCAGTTGGGTGAATGACAGGGGTTGGCTTGAGTGTAGGAAGGGTGGGTGGAAGGAAATGAGCAGGAAATGAGTGGAGTAGGGTGAGTGTTTTTTGGAAAGGTGGATTGGGTGGGATAGTTGGTTGTGGCTGGCACTGGGAAGTCAGTGATGGAGGTAGACCCGGCTTTTTCCCTGTCGGGTCACCAGTGTTGTTCGGCCTAACATCAGGGAGCCGGCATCGGAAGTAGATCTGCTGGGACCATCTTGGAATAAAAATAGCTGGCTACAGCACCACCTTGGAATAAAAATGTCATCGTGCGGCAAGTGGATTACGATTTTGTACGTTCTGCAGTTTGTCATCACAACATAACTCAAAGTGGCACCGCATTCCTTCTCTTTTATAGTAACATGAACATTGCAAAGGCATGTAGGTAGACAAGAGGGTATTTACTGAAATTCATGCTTGTCAACAAATATTCGCTGCATGAGAAATCGGACACATACCCACATGGATATATAGAGTCATACAGTCTGAGTCATATAGTCATACAGTGGAAACAGGCACTTCGGCCCAACTTGCCCACACCAACCAACATGTCCCGTCTACTCTAGTCCCACCTGCCTGCGTTTGGCCCATGTCCCTCCAAACCTGTCCTATCCATTTCCGCCACTCCACCTGATCTATTCCTCTCATGATTTTATACACCTCTATAAGATCATCCCCTCATCTTCCTGCGCTATGAGGAACAGCCAGCTCAACCTCTCCCTACAGCACAGTCCCTCGAGTCCTGGCAGCATCCTCATACCCTTTCCAACTTGACAACATCTTGCCAACATATGGATGGGATGAGTGTTGAGCAATGTATCTCACAAAGGTGCCCCATTGACAAGGCGGATGTGGAGACGACACTTTCTCTTATGGAAGGATCTATCATTCCTGCTGTTTCTAGGTTAATACTGAGAATGTAATTCTGGAATGATGCAGACCTTTAGCAGTCAACCTCGGCAACAATTTGGGGGAATATTGCTCCGATTTCCAGATAGAAGCAATTTTCATTAGTCACATTTTATTTTCAATCCAGTGGAATAGTAAGATTGAACGAGAACTTACCAGTTCGAAGGTTGATCATTATTTCATGAGGAGTCGAAGTGAGGGATTTCGTGAAGAGCCCACCGGCGCGCATGCTCGACATACTTCAAAGTAGCGGCGTGGAATCACAGAAACCAATCAAGAAATGACTTCACATAGTAAGAATGAAACGACTAAGATTACCAGCTGAAGGTGATTGAGGGTTGGGCGAGGAGGGCACAAAATCCCTCACTTCGACTCCTCATGAAATAATGATCAACCTTCGAACTGGTAAGTTCTCGTTCAATCTTACTATTTCACTTCGGAGTCACGTGAGTGACTTCGTGAAGACTTCAAAGCTTCTGTGATGACACGCTCTGGACCACGTCCATGCTGTCACACCACTACCAGGGATGGATGGGAGGAATAACTTGCTGACTAGTCCATACTGCAAAACAAAGCATATTTATTAACAAACAAATCAAAACCCCTCATTCGGGGACATCTCCACGTTCTTGCCCCGCATCTAGCACGGCTTCTGCGAACTGTAGAGGCGCAGCAACGGGCCGGTTGTAGAACCGCTGGAACACCGTCTCATTAGCCCATCCTGCTGTGGCGAGAATATGGTCCATGGGCACCTCCATGACCCTCGCCGCCGACGTCGATGCAGCCCTGGTGGAATGAGATTTGAACACATTAGTGTCGATACCTGACTTACCCAAGACGACTCTAAGCCACCTGGATATCGTCTGTGTTGTCACTCGATGGTGAGGTCTCTTATGAGTGACAAGCAGGTATCTCTCCATTCCTCTGATGCTTGCCGTCACCTTGACGTAGTAACGGATATGGGAGGCTAAGCATAGCCTAGCATCGGCGGGGTATGCCGGGAACTTCAGCTGCAGCCCTGTGCACCCAGGTCTGTGTTGCTTCAGTAGCTCGTCAACAAAGAAAACTACTTCTGTGGGGGTAGACATCATTCTGTCGACACGTAGTTTGTGGAGTGTCTGTACCCTCTGTGCTGAAGTCAGCGCTAGTAACATCACCAGCTTCATGGTGAGTTTGTCCAGCTGGAGCCCTTCCATGGGGGACCACGTCCTGAGCAGAGTTAAAACGTCCCTGACATCCCAGGTGATATTGTAACGTGGTGTAGGCGGATTCGTATTGAAAATACCCCGCATGAGCCTGGACACTAGCCTGTTGGATCCCACCTCAATATTGAGGTAGAATGATAGAGCGCTCCTGGCGCTGTTGATGGCACTGTAGCTTAAGTGTTCATCATGGCGCAACCCCGCGAGGAATTCCAGGACGTCGGTTATAGTCACGGCATCGTACGTGATGCGAGAGCGGCTGCTGAAGGCTTCCCACTTCCTGATGTGAGAGCGGTATCTTCGCCTTGTAGACTCTCGGCACGACGCCGCAATGGTATCCATGGTCCGGGTAGAAAGGCCGTATTGTTCTAAAGGCCGATTCAGAATCTGCAAGCCAACAAATTTAAATAGCCATGGCAGGGATGTGGCTCCCCTGAAACAGGGTGAGTAACTAATTCTGGGCTACCCTGCAAACGGACCCAAGGTTCACTGAGCGTGTCAAAGACCATCGGATACCATGGCTGTGTAGGCCAGTCGGGTATGATAAGGATGCCCTTGGCACCGTCCATCTGAATTTTACGTAATACCCGACTGATGAGGCAAAACGGGGGGAATGCATAGAAAAAGCAATTCCCCCAGTCTAGCGAGAATGCATCTAACGCTATAGCCCCTGGATCTGGTTCCCACGCGACGTAGGTTGGTACCTGATGGTTCAACCGGGACGCAAAAAGGTCAATGTCCGGTTTCCCAAATTTGGCTGTGATTTTTGCAAAAATTTCAGGATGTAACATCCATTCAATATTATCATTGAACTTGCGTGACCTGGCGTCCGCCACAATATTAAGCTCACCTGGCAAATAGGTAGCTGAAATCCAAATGTCTCTCTTGACACACCAGAGCCAAATTGAATTAGCCAATTTATCACATGAAACTGACCTGGTACCGCCCATGTGGTTTAAATATGCCACCGCTGTGGTATTGTCTATTTGGAGCCGGACATGTGCTCCAATGATCTTGGAACAATATGCACGAAGTCCGTGAAACGCTGCAAGCAGCTCCAAATAGTTGATCCCTTGTGATACCAACATCGTATTCTCAAGGGTATCCCATCGGCCCCCACAACTAGAGAATTGATTCGTAGCTCCCCAGCCATCAGAGCTCGCATCAGTTTGTAAGTATATCATCGGTTTCGCCTCAATAATAGTTTTGAACGATTTACTAATGTGGCAAACCCACCATCGTAATTCATCCAATGCTGCAGGCGGCAGCCGCATTGATCGATCATAATGACCAGCATGCCGTCGCAACGCAGCGATCTTGGCTCTCTGCAAGTTTTGATAATGCAGAGGTCCATACCGGGCTGCCGGAAACAAAGCCACAATCTTGCCAATGACAGTAGCTGTGTGACGAATCGATGGTATACGAGTATTAATCAAGTCTGTACACACCTGTGTTACCTCCTCAATTTTGTTAATTGGTATGGTGACTCTCATGCTAATGGAATTCACCTGGAACCCCAGATAATTAATTACCTGGGTGGGGCAGAACTTAGATTTTTCTGGATGAACAATGACCCCAAGCTGTTGGAACAAATTGACCGCAGCTGCCACCCCTTGTTGTGCTAATTCCAAGGTGTGGCCGACAATTAAAATATCATCTAAATAGGCCATAACAATATGATGTCTTTGTCTTAAATAAGCCATAATTGGCTTCACCAATTTAGTAAATAAGCGAGGGGCTGTGGTGAGCCCATTAGGCAACGCCCTATATTGCCACAGCTGATCCATCCAGATAAATTTTAAAAACCTTCTGTAATATTTTTTCATAGGTACGGTATAGTACGCATCCTGTAAATCAATGCATGCCATAAAGCACCCTTGTGAAATCAATGATTTGGCCGTTTCAAACGTGTCCATTTTAAAATGAGTATATGTTACAAAGTTATTCAGAGTGGTTAGATCAATAATGACTCTACAGCCTCCATCCTTCTTAGGTCTAGTGAAAATATTGGAAACAAATTCAACGGGCTCATGAACCGTTCTCTCTATGACCCCTTTCTGTTCCAACCTTAAAATTTCCTTATAGCCTACTGACTGTTCCGCAGCCGTTAGTTTGAAAGTACGACCCGGTCTATGCTGAGGTGGAGGGATGTCCCCATTAATAAACTCAATACTATGGCCCTGAATATTCCGTAACACATACTCATCGCTGGTAATGTCACCCCATGCACCCGCAAACAACCGCAAACGCCCACCAACATGTGGAGTTAAACAAAGAGAAAAAAGAGAACCAGATCGCCTCACCTCTGTGGTTACCGGCGGTCCCTGACACGAGTGGGTGGTCGTGGAGGTGCTGGGTTGGTTTGAGGTCGTGGCGTCCTCATTTTCCACCTCGGCTTCTGCCGAGCCTGTCCTAAAAAAGACCCCTGGGGTTGGGGTGGCTGATATCGGTTTGGAGCTGGAGGGTAATTCCTGGTGGAAGTGCTGACAGACCCTCGTGAACGGCCAAGTGGGGCTTTCGAGCTTGATGGCGTGGGGGCACTGTGAGAGCGCATGAGCCCCACGGTCTTGGCTTGTTCATCCAGCTCTCTGACCCTTTTGGAGAGGTCTTCGCCAAAGAGCTGACGGGGCGGCGGCGGCGGCGGTGGTTTGCACAACCCTGCAAACTTAGGGTTGAGCGCTGGGCGGATGCTGTTTTTCCGAAAGCCGTTTATTTCGTTTTGAGTAGCGCACAGAAGCGCCAGAGCATCCTCCTGGTCCAAATTAAGCTCCTCTCCGTCGACCGACCGCACAAAGGCAGTAATCCCGGCCATGAGGAGTTTCAGGATCCGCTGAATTTTCAGCTCCTGCTGACGGATAGCCGCACTGATGTTGCCCCATATTGGCGTATTGACCACAGGCACGTTGAGGGAATTGCAGTTTGATGGAGCCTTGTGACGGCTCATGGCTTGTAGTAGGACTTCCTCCTGAAGCTGGTGATTATTTAGGAAGTCCACTGTGGCTGCCAACTTCGTATTAATGGGAAGCCCCAACGAATGAGGGGCTGCAAATTTGGTAGCCACATCGAGGAGGTCCTTCGCCGGTAATTCAGGCGGGGGTGGGATGGGGTCAACCACGGCCTCCTCGTCCTGCTGCTCCAGGCTGGTGTACGAAGCTGGTGATGAAGCCCTGTGCCTGTCGCTGCTGGATGCCTGTTGTTGTTGACCTTGTAGGAGAAGCTCCAGCAGCCGCTCCATCCGGTCAATACGCCCTTCACCCTGAACACTCAGGTGGTCGGAGTCCTCCGGCTCTGAAAATTGGCCGGGGCTCCTGTCATCGGCCCGCACCTCGTCGAGGCCCTGCCGGTGCCGGTAGTTGTCGTCGACAGCCGCCAAGGCGAAACTGCGCGATTCCTGCACGGGCGTGTTCAACCGCCTCCGTTTAGCGGGAGCGGAAGCCGTTGCCTCTATGGACAGATGCGGCATGGTGTCGGCACCAGCCAAAGCCTGGATACCTTGGGCCCGTGCAGGCTTGCCAGCTGCCCACATCGTGGACCTTGCCGACGCATGGTCTCGCCCACCCATCCATGGGGGGCTCGGCGACCGTGACGGGACCCCCAACTGACTCGTCCCGGCGTCGAAAGTTGGGGGGCGACGGCTGGACCTCACAGCTGCCCCGGGTCCCGTCCTGGAACCTGACCGCTCCTTGGCGGCAGGCAGAGCCTTAGCCCCGACAGGGTTAGGCTGCTGGGCTCCTGCCCTTCCCCTTCTCAGAGGGCTGCGTGAAACGGGCCGTGCAGCCGCACGGACCCTTCTGCTTGAAGCCGTCAGCAAGCCTGCTGACGACCTGGCTGCCATGGCAGAGTCGTCCTGCTCTGGCGGCACACCACACTCCTCCTCGTCGGACTCCTCCGAGCTGTGGTGTGCGGGCGGGTCCGGACCTGAAAATACAGAGCTCACCGACATCTCCGCCCTCGTTCCGGTCTGCGTTGCAGGTACCCCCGACAACTCTCGCTCCGGAACTGCTGGCCGGCGACTTCTCCTCGAACTCCGGCCTCTCCCATCCATGTTCTTGCTGTGAAGCAAACACAACAAGAACCACCAACTTAAGGTAGCATACTTACCTGCGTGGTTCCCTTATGAAGGGCTGGCGAGGAGCTCGCTCCTCCGTCAGCCGTCGCAGCAACGCGATACGACGATATGTCGAGCATGCGCGCCGGCGGGCTCTTCACGAAGTCACTCACGTGACTCCGAAATGAAATTAATGTTCCCTAGAACCGAAACATTGCGTTAAGATGAGCTACAAATTGGGTTGTTCTCCAACTGACTCACCAGTTCAGGCAAGTCACTAGTGAACACAAGTCTACATTAACATAAAAACATACCAATTAGTATACCCAGTCACACCAGGCTGCTCTGACTCCTAATGAGAATAAGTCTGATCTAATTGGAAGCACAACTCCACAAGCCTGTCTACCCACATTAACCTTTCATCCTCTTGCTTATCAAGAATCTATCTACATCAGCCTTGAAGATATTCAATGTTTTGGTTCCATACTTCTTTGAGGAAGAGTGTTCTCAAAATTTCGGAAACATCTGAGGCAAATGATTCTGTCTCAACTCTATTTTAAACAGGCAACGTTATTTTTTAATGGGTGACCCCCTGGCCAAGGAAAGACATTCTTCTTACATCGCGCCGTTACAATTGAGGGATGTACCTTATTTCATGGAATTTGTTCTTCTTGCTGGAGCCAAACATTTAATTAAAGTCAGGTTGTTATCCCTCAAGCTGACTCAGTCTGTAACATTAATGGTAGAGAACTTGTTAGAAAAACTACTGAGGGAAAGGATGATACTTTACTTGGAAAACCAGGGCGACCCTTATGCTTTTTGTGCGGGGGGAGAACTTGTCTGGCTAATTTCATTGAATTTTTGAAAGAGGTAACTAAATATGTTGATAAGAATAGTGCAGTTGACATAATCCACATGGACCTCAATATGGCCTTTGGCAAAGTTCCCACATGGAAAACTGGTTCAGAAGATCAAAGCCATCGGGATCCAAGGTAAATTGGCAAATTGAATCCAAACTTGGTTTGATGACTAGAGGCAGAGATGGAGGGTCATTTCCTTGACTCAAAGCCTTGGAACAAAGTTAACAACAGGACTCGGACCCTTCTTCAACCCCTGTGGGCCACTAAACTGCACTGACAGGCGTCTAAACTATCAGAGGATTAAGGATTAAGGGGGAAAAGCAGGACAAGGGCTGAGGCCAAGATGAGATGAGTCTGAAAAAGGGTTCCTACCAAAAACGTCATCTCTCCATGTTCTCCAGGGATGCTGGCTGACCCGCTGAGTTACTCCAGCATTTTGCGTCTATCTTTGAGATCAGTTATGGTCTATTGATTTGCAAACAGGGCTGGACACCATGGACACCAAACGGTATACCCCATTGCCTTTCCCTTCATATCCGTGGACTTCAACAAGGTTAGTTTGAAGAAATCATCTCTTATCTACCACCAGCACATCTCCTGCAGCACCAGAGGATCAAATATCCTCGACCATTGTTACTCCACCAAACACTGACTGAAGAGTGCAGCTCCTCCTGTGAGGACAGCACAGAGCTGGTCAGGGAAAGCAGAGGAACGACTCCACGACTGCTTGGTGTTGGTAGGCTGGGTGACGTTCAAGGACTTGATACAGACCTGCACAAATACCTTAAGATTTTACTGACTGCATGGGGAAATGTATGAAGAAAGTGTGTTCCCACCAAGGCCATCCAGGTGTTCCGTTACCAGAAATCCACAATCCACTTCGCACCATATCTTGATCATTCACGTCTGGTGATATGGGGTCATATAGAAAGTCCAGGCACAACCTCGACAAGGCCATTAGACAAGTGAAGAGACGAGGGTGAGGCGAATGGGCAACCGCTGCAGCAGGGTTTACGCATCCTCACTTCTTACATGGTGAAACCAGGGGCGACACGGTGGTACAGTGCTAGAGTTGCTGCCTTACAGCGCCAGAGACCCGGGTTTGTTCCAGAGCACGTGCTGTATGACCTCCACTGCCACTTTTGCGCAATTTGCACGACACATAGGTTCTCCCCGAGTGCTCTGGTTTTTACCCACCTATAAAAGATTTGCTGGAAAATTAATTGGCTGTTGTAAATTGCAGGGTTGTTGAGGTGGGGGTGCAAATTTGGGGATTGCATATGAAGACAATGGGGACAGGTCTAGTTTCGTTCATGTTAGCTTAGAGATACAGAGCAGAAACTGGCCCTTCGGCCCACCGAGTCCGCACCAACCAGCGATTCCCGTGCACTAGCACTATCCTACACATTAGGGCGACACAGTGGCACAGTGGTTGGCTTGCTGCCTCACAGCACTGCCTTGCTGCCTTACACCCAGTTTCGATCCTGACTACGGGAGCTGCCTGTGCGAATGTTGTCCGTTCGTTCTCCCCGTGACGGGTTGGGTTTTCTCTGAGATCTTCGGTTTCCTCCCACACTCCAAAGAAGCACAGGTTTGTAACTAATTGGTTTGGCATAAGTGTCAATTGGCCCTAGTGTGTGTAGAGTAGCGTTATTGTGCCGTACATCTAAACTAAGCTAAGAAAAAAACTACAGTTTTTACCGAAGCCAAATTAACCTACAAACCTATGCGTCTTTGGAGTGTGGGGGTAAACTGGAGAACCAAGGTAAAACACACATGGTCACGGGGAGAACGTACACACTCCGTACAGAAAGTACCCATAGTCAGGATTGAACCCAGGTCTACTACTGTGCCACTGTGCTGCCCACCTCCTAAGGGCGAGTGTAGATGTGTGTGTTTGATGGTCTCAATTTCTCAATGACTCGAAATTGAAACCGGAGAGGAATGCGGGGGAATGGGGCTGATGAGATTACATTAATAGGAGATGGCGTTGGACCAATGGACTGAATGTCAGTCAGAAGCCAGGCTGCGGGAGAAACATTTCAAATTACAAGCAAGGTCTATACAAATAAGAAATCCCAGTATTCTGTCAAAAGTAGACGATGACAATGACAGGATTTACATTGTCATACATTTTGTGCCTTGCAATTCCGCACTCAATTTGTGACATCGGTGCCTTTAAGCTAACACAGCAATGAAAGCCAAGTGACAGGGCCAAAACTGATTTTTAAGGCAATTTGATTGTATATTTCTGCATAAAATCACATTGTAGCAATTCCATTATAACAAAACTGTCAAAATTGACATTGAATCGGTCCATTAGCCTTTTGGTGATCTTTCCACTATCTAATTTATTTGTTAACTGAATCGACTCTTATTTCCATTCTCGTAAAATTGGCTTTCTTCAAAATGCAGAGAAATATAAGAATAACCGAAGTATATTTGCAATACAACGTGACAGAATTGAGGTTATTGATTTTAGCAATTTATTCATGACAGCAAAGTATTCAACATTTGAAAGGCAAGTGTATGAAAGGGTAATAGACCTGAATACGTGAACAGGGAAGATTAGAAACAGGAAATGCAGATGCTAGTTTACCACAAAAGACGCAGAGCGCAGGACTAACTCGGTGGGTCTGGCAGCACCCCTCCCTGGAGAACATGGACAAGTGACGTTTGGGGTCAGGACAACTTATTCAGACAGGGAAGATTAATTTGGACAATTGTTTTTTTGAGACTGATATCTCCGCACTCTCCAAAACCTTTTCACAATCCACTAGTCCCTCATAATAGGCTGGTATTGAAGGTTAACATGCATGGAATCCATGGTAACTTAAACTTGGCCAAAACTGGTTTTGCCATGGAACACAGTGCAGTGGTGGAAGGCTGGGAGTCTTTTGACCAGTGGTATCCCACAGGAATCTGTGCTGGGATATGTTTGTAACATATGCAAAGGACTTTGACATAAATGTAGATCTTACATAAACGTAAACATTACAGATATGGGCAGAGAAATGGCAGGTGGAGTTTAATCTGGACAAATGTGAGGAATTGCACTCTGGGAGTTTGAATATAAGTGGGAAGTATACAGCATACTCAGTATACAACCTTCATAGCATTAATGTAAGTTTAGACGCGTCGCCGAGAGCAAAGGAGGACCCGCCGTGGGGGACTGTCGAGAGGGAGAAGAAAGGACCCGCTGTGGGAGGTACCGCCAAGAACTAATGGGGATCACAAATGGAATGTGTTTGTTTTAAATTGGGATACTTGTAACTTTACCAGCGCCCTTTACGTGGTGACTCTTTGCATACCTTGGACTTGTCACATGTGACATTAAAGTATCATTCGTTCATTCATTCATTCATTCATTTCAGGCTGGATCTTGGGGCCAAGCCCATAGCTCCCTGAAAGTGACAACATGCGGTAAAGAAGGTGTATGGTATGCTTACTATTGTTGATTGGGACATTGAATATAACTTCATGTTAAGTTGCACCTTTATAAAGCTTTGGTTGGGCAGCATTTGCGCAGTTTGGGCCCCATATCTGAGGGAAGTACGTGCTGTCGGTAGTCAACCGGAAACAGAATATTGTAGACAACCAAAACCTTTTTCCCAAGTGGAAATGTCAAAGACTAGGGGCGGGTAGAACTAATGTGAATGGGTGATTAACGGCCAGAGTGTGGACTTAGCAAACTGAAGAGCTTGTTTCCATGCTGTATCTTTGAGGCCATAGCTTTAAAGTCAGATGGAGAGGTTAAAGCAGGAGCAAGTTTTTTTTACACAGAGTGGTGGGTCACGATGCCAGTGGAGGTGGTGGATGAAGATACGATAAGAAGCTATAAGAGCTGCAGATGGATTTGCAGAAAATGGATCCGGTGCAGGGAGACTGAACCTTGTGCTATACTGGTCTGTGTTCTATGCTTCAATATTCTTGCTCCTGCATTTCCAATTCCAACTGGGTGGCACAGTGGCACAGCAGAGAGAAGACCTGCAGGGGGTCAAAATAGGGGGGATAGAACATGTAATTGGTCTTTTCGCTAATGATATCACTATTTTTCTTGAACGACCAGATATATGTTTCCCAAATCTAATGAACCTCTTTGAAACATATGGATACTACTCAGGGTATAAATTGAATATAACAAAAACACAAATTCTTTCATTCAATTATTCTCCATCCCAACAAAGCAGATATGCATATAATCTGAAATGGAACTCTAAAACGATGCAGTACCTTGGTGTAACTATAACCAAAACATTTCCCAACTTGTTTGAAACTAATTATAAGAAAATTGGAGACAACATCAAAAAGAATGTTGAGAGGTGGTCAACCCTTCCACTAGACTTCAGTGCCAGAATACAAACGGTAAAAATGAGTATCCTACCTAAACTACTATATTTATTCCAATCTCTCCCAATTAAGAAGAAGGGTCTGAAGAAGGGTCTCGACCCGAAACGTCGCCTATCTCCTTCGCTCCTTAGATGGTGCTGCACCCGCTGGGTTTCTCCAGCTTTTTGTGTAACCCTCTCCCAATTAATGTTCGCCGAGATAAATTCATAGCCTGGGATAAAATGATCTCTAGATTCATTTGGAATAGCAAAAAACCAAGAATAAAACTAACAACACTTCAACTGGCGAAAAGCAAGGGTGGAATGACTTTACCAAATCTGAAGAAATACTTTTCTGCAGCTCACCTCAGAGCTCTGGCTTGTTGGTGTAGACCTGATTATGAATCTCGATGGAAAGAAATGGGAAGGGAGATACAGGGTTACCAGGCCCAGAGTCACGTGAGTTACTTCGCGAAGACCCCGCTAGCACGCAAGCGCGACATATCGTCGCTCGCAGTTGCAGTCGACGGCTGGAGGGGGAGTGCGCTCCTCCACCGGCGCTTCAACAAGACCCTCAGGTAAGTTACACTAACCTTGAGCTGGTTAGTTCCTGGAGGATTTTTTGTGCTTACAGAAACGATGGAGAAAACTAAAGGGAAGGCATCGAAGCGTGCCTCCACGGACTTCGGGCAGGGGTCAGCGGCCGCAATCCCCGGAGCTGCTCGTTACATCGGCAGCACCCGCACCGCGGGCCGGGAAAAGAACACGGAAGTCGGGCAGCCCAGTTCAGTCGCCTCGACCCGACTCTCCACTACAGCAGGCCGGTGAGCTGCATGTTGGTAGGATGTCCACGCAGGAGCAGGGTAGGCAAGACCCTGACTACCTACCGCTTTCACCGGGACACCGGGCCAGCGGGAAAAAGGTGCCTAAAACTGTGCCCCCTTCAAAGACACGTTCCCCTCTGTTACAGGTCACCAGAGGGCAGACCAGGGGGAAATCCACACTGACGTCGACTAGCCCCGCTGCAGCAGTCGGCGTCGACTTACCACCGGCGCAGTCTGCCAGATCGCGGACCGTTGATGAAACAACACGGAAGTCGGGGAGCCCCGCAGGTGCAGCCGGCACCGACTCACCACTTTCCATCGTCAATGGGGAGTGCTCGAAGTCAGCAGTTAGCTGTCTTTGAAGAGGGGTTGGCGCAAGAACTGGTGTTGCACGAAGTACCTGAAGAGGAACTACTGGAGGTAGTATCTAAGTTTGCCCAACCAGGGCAGTCAGGGCAACCTCTTCAGCCCAAACTAGCGGCGAGCATAAATTGCTTGACCACACACCAGCTGCAGGAACAGGTGCTAACGGAGGCAATAAACAAATACAAAGCCCCGGGGAATTGTGTGTCACTTAATGTACCGACCGTCAACATGCCTATCTGGGGTAACATTAGTCCCGGGATCAGGTCTCAGGAGTTGAAAGTTCAGAAAATCCTGAAATCGTGGACCTCAGGGATTACTGCCTTCGCCAGATCCATTGACGGGACGGACATGACCGAGGAGCAGCAGGATGCACTAGCGTTGCTGTGCAACACACAGTAAGAGATCAACTGTTTCTGCAAGAGCTCCATCCGGCCAACTCTCAACCCGAAATTCGCGGGTTTGTGCAAAGCTTGTGCTACGCCGCCACCGAGACAGCTGTTCGGTGAAGACCTGCCAAAGCAGGTCAAAGACCTGGACGAGGAGGCAAAAGCGGTCGGGTTAATGAAACCACCATCCTCAAACAGGCCACCGGCATATCGCAGACACCATCCCTACACATCTACTATGGCTCGGGGACAACCTGACAGGGCAACGAGAACCTATCCACCGGCCGCACCCTACCAGCAAAAGCCTTTTTTAGGGCAGGGCCAACAGCGACCAGTGTGGAAAATGCGCCAAACCGCCCACCCCAGCAACACAACGAGCAACAAAAGCCCAGAACATCAGGCCCCGCTGGTAACCATGGAGGTAAGGGGGTCTGGTTCCCTTGGAAGTGCTGCTTGTATAACCTCACAAATAGGAGGGGGATTGCGTGCGTTCTGGGATGCATGGGGTTCTGCAACTTCGGATTCCTTTATATTACAAAGTTTTCAAGGTTATGAGATTAATGGACACCTTCCCCCAACTCAACATGTACCTGATCGGAAATTTGCACTTTCTCACAAAGACAAAGTAGAAGGACATGCGGAATTATTAAGGCTATACGCCAAGGGGGTAATAGAAAAAAAACGACACATGAACCTCTTCAGTTTGTATCTAACATCTTTACCAAAACCAAAAAAGATGGTGGATGTCATATTATAATTGAATTAACCCATTTGAATAACTTTGTACAATACACCCATTTCAAAATGGAGACATTTGAAATGGCTATACAACTGATTTTCAGAGGGTGCTTCATGGCCTGCATAGATCTAAAGGATGCATACTATTCAGTACCTGTTCGGAAACATCACCGAAAATACTTAAAATTTGTCTGGATGAGGCAGCTATGGCAATACAAAGCTCTACTTAATGGGCTTACAACAGCCCCTAGGTTATTTACTAAAATTTTAAAACCAGTCTTGGCATCTCTGAGAAGACAAAACCACATAGTCATGGCATATCTAATTGTGGGAAGAACTTTGGAATTAGCCAAATTAGGAGTAACAGCTACCAAAACATTATTCTGGAAACTAGGATTTGTCATCCATCCAGACAAATCTAAGTTCAACCCTTCTGTGGTTATGGACTATCTGGGATTCACAATTAACACCAATCATATGATTGTCACTATCCCAGGGAGCAAACCAACAGACATAATAGAGGCATGTAACAGTCTTGCTTGCGCCAGGACACCGACTATTAGACATGCTGCTAAGGTAATTGGAAAGCTTGTAGCTACATTTCCAGCTGCACAATTTGGCCCATTACACTATCAAAACTTGCAAAGAGCAAAAATCTTAGCATTAAAAGCAAATGCTGGACATTTTGACAGGCCTATGCAGCTGCCAAACTTAGGCGCAAATTGAGCTACAATGGTGACACCCATATCCGACATTATATTAATGTCACACATACCATCAGGAATACGGAGACGGGTCTGTTGATCAGCCATAAGAACCCACATCACAGGGTGACGGTGCAGACTATCTCCAGGTGGCTCAGGGTGTTATTAGATGCAGCAGATATAGATACTAACATTTCTAAATCTCATTCTACCACGGCTGCATCCACATCAGCGGTGAGGACCATGGAGGTACCCATGGATCATGTCCTTACAACAGCAGGCTGGGCCAGTGAAGCTACTTTTCAGTGGTTTTATAATAAACCTGTGGCCACTCCCGCAACGTTTGCGGAGTCAGTTTTAAGTGCTGTTCCCTAAAAACGTTTATCCCCGAGTGAGGGGTTTATTGTTTGTATGAATGAATACGTTATTATTTTTCAGCTTGTTCAAGTCTGAAATACGGTAACATACATCCTCCATCAGTAATTACGGCAGTGTGCGAGCATGGACGTGGTCATGAAATCACAGAGCTTTGAAATCTTCACAAAGTCACTCACGTGACTCCGAAGTAAAATAGTAAGATTAAACGAGAACTTACCAGTTTGAAGTTTGATCCTTATTTTATGAGGAGTTACGAGGCGGGATTTCGTGCCCTCCACTCCCAACCCTCTATCATAAGGTCAACTGGTATATAGAGTCTCTTAAATCTTACTATCTTCAGTCATTGGTGTTATTTGTGATTTCACACCGCTGCTTTGATGAATGTTGTGCATGCATGCTGGCGGCTTCTTCACGAAATCCCTTATCATAACTCCCCATAAAATAAGGATCAAACTTCAAACTGGTAAGTTCTCGTTTAATCTTACTATTTTGGTGGGAGACAAATATCTGAGAGGGGCTTTGAGACATGCTATGAGATACAGATACAGATAGATTTTATTTGTCACATGTGCCAATTGGCACAGTGAAATGAAGTCACCATACAGCCACAAATAAAGAACACAACACAGAGTAGACAGAAATTCAACATAAAACATCCCCACACAGCAGGATCAAAGTTTCCCACCATGAGGGAAGGCACCAAAGTCAGTCTCTTCCCGGTGTTCCCCAATGTTCCCCCGTGGTCGGGGCCTCCCCCAGCCCTCCGCTGCCGCCGCTCCGGGTGGCCCGATGTTCAGGCCCGCTCCCCGGGGTGATGCAAGGCCGCCGTCGGGGCTGGGGGACATCCTCAGAGGCCTGGACCCTGAGTCGGCCCCCTCCTACCGGAGTCCGCGGCTCCCAAAGTCCGCAGGGTGCGCCGGGTGGAGATGCAACGCTGGAGGCCCTAAGGATCCAATAGTAGCATTTACATTAGAAATATGGAATGTTATAGTGGAAAAATACAAATTAAAAAGAGGGGATCACGCATTGAAGTGGTTCGCATATGACTCAAAGTTTATGCCAGGGGTGTATGATTCAAAATTCATAAAATGGGCACAAAAAGGCATAACGGCAATGTATACAGTTTCAGAAAACAGCGAGTTTATGAGCTTCCAAGATTTAAAGTCAAAGTATGGTCTCGAAAACAAAGATTTTTTTAGATACTTGCAATTAAGAGACTACTTTATAAAAGAGACAAGGCCAGAACTAGATGAAACTTCAAATAATGTGCTCAAGGTGATTGTGGATGCATACAAACAGAAGGGGTTTCGGGTCATCTCTGCTTCCTACCAAGCTCTGGTGGAAAGCGGGGGAGAATCAACGCTGTACATAAAAACAAAATGGGAAGCAGAATTAAAGATTCAAATAACAGAAGAAGAATGGTGTCAAATGTGTGAAACACAATGTTCATCCACAAGCTCACTAGTGTGGAAAGAATTTTGCTGGAAGAATCTATCTCGCTTTTTTATAACACACAAAATAAAAAGCAGACAACTTGCTGTCCAACAACACTGTTGGAGGCTGTGTGGGAAATACGGAGGTAGACCACTCGCATATTTTCAGGAACTGTGCAAATACTGGGAAAATGTTAATGCAGCTGAAAATAATATCTTGGGTTATAAAATCCCAAATACCTGCCCTGTGATGTATCTGGGACGTATTAAAGATAGTGTAAAAATAGAAGATACATATTTGATTAAAGCTTGGCTTGCAGCAAGTAAGAAGGCCATTACCAGGCAGCGGTTTCATGAAAAAAGTCCAAAACAGGAACAGTGGTTAGAAATTGTGCGAGACATCTTTAATATGGAGAAATTGACATATTCCCTGAGAGTCAAGGAGAATTCATTTGAGAAGATCTGGGAAAAGTGGGCTGTTTATTTGAGCCATGACACCAATTAGATAAATGCCGAGCTAGATATGGGAAGATTGCATTATATAGAACTAGATGGTATGTTTATATGAATGTTGAATTATCTCCAGATAACTAATCAATGTCATGTATTTTTTTTTTTACTTTGGTAAGTGAACCACACAGTCTTATTCCAATTTTTTAATTTAATTTTTATTTATTTTTTTCTTTTCAAAAACTTTATTCGACACAATCATATAATACAACACATCAAAACATAATCAAAAATAACCCTATATCAAAAAAAAATCATTGCAGTACAACAGTACATTCGTTGTTTGCAATACTCTCAACCCCACGCGGTGACGGAAGGCCTCCAGAGTCCCCGTGGACACCGCGTGTTCCCTCTCCAGGGACACACGTGCACGGACGTAGGCCCGAAAGAGGGGCAGGCAGCCGGCTCGAGCCTGACCATCGACCGCCCGCTGCCTGGACCCGCCAATGGCCACCTTGGCCAGGCCCAGAAGCAAACTGACAGGTAAGACCCCCCCCCCCCCCCACACTCGGCTCTCCCCACTCCCTGCCTTGTGTCCGAACACCAGGATTGTGGGACTAAAATGCAGCCAGAACTTGAGGGACAATTTTTTTTTATTCATCTACTTCTTTTTTTCTCCCCCCCATCTATTTCTTTTCTTATTTTGATTGCTATTTTTCTTACATTATTTATGGTGATGGTGTTGCACTGTTTTGAAAATATCTCTTAAAAGCTGCCTTACAACTCTTGCAGCACCGGAGACCCGGGTTCGATCCCGACTACGGATGCTGTCTGTATGGAGTCTATACATTCTCCCCGTGGCCATGCGGGTTTTCCTGAGATCTTCGGGATCCTCGCACACTTCAAAGGTATGTAGGTAACTCGGCTTGGTAAATGTAAAAATTGTCCCTGATGTGTGCAGGATAGTGTTAATGTGCGGGGATCACAGACCCGGTGGGTCGAAAGGCCTGTTTCTGCGCTGTATCCCTAAATTAAACTAAACTCTAGCAAGTTAACATTCAATTCAACACATACTTTCCACAGTGCCAATCAAGCAACTCAAAACACATCTTTCATTTCCCATCAGGCAGAATTACAACGACAAATGGCTGGATGTGATTTCACTCTGAACAGTGGACACCTTGAGCTTGTAGTTCACGATAACAGCAAGGATTTTCCGTTCAATTACTGCTATCTCACTGTCAGTCTTCCGAGTGAAATATCATCCCACAAGGACCTTTCCACACAAATCTGCTCCATGTTTCCATCTAAATAAAGACAACCAAATACACTTGAACCACAAAGACTCAGAACTGCAAAGAAAGCTGTTACCTAAAATGTTTGTGCACCTGCCAATTATGCAAGACTCTGTATCTCTTGTGATCTGAAATACAAAACTGAATTTGAATCGCAATTGGAGATCATTTCTCGTTAAACCTTCCTGCTCATTTTTCACAGAAGTTGGAAACAGACTAAATGGTGCCAGGAGAACAAAGACGACATCCTGTGGTTCATTCTGCATTACAAGACTTTGAGGGGTGACAGAGGCCTCTCAATGTCACAGACCCAGGTTGGATCTGACCTCTGGTGCTGACTTTGTGGAGTTTGCATGTTGTCCCTGTGACACTTTCCACTGGGTGGTGCAGTTTCCTTCCAATGGCATGGTAAGTTTATTGGCCTAGGTAAATCACCCCATGGTGTTGGTGAATGGCAAAAAATGTGAGTAATGGAAGAGAATATGAGGAAAATGAAAAATGGGATTAATGCTGGATTCATGTAGAAAATATTAACACTTCCTGGTTAATACACAAAAGGATACATAATGCTGGAGTAACCTATCAGGTCAGACATTAGTTCATTTCAGTTTAGTTTATTGTTATGTGTACCGGGGTTCCGTGAAAAGCTTTTGTTGCTTGCTAATCAACCAATGGAAAGACAATACATGATTACAATCGAGCCATTCACAGTGCACAGAATACATGATAAGGGAATAACCCATTTTATTCTCCCCAACTTCCTCCAGTTTCTAACACCCAAATACACATCAGGGATAATTTACAGTTGCCAATTAACTTGGCAGCTCACATGTCCTTTGGGATGTGGGGGGAAACCGAAGCACCTGGAGGAAACCCACGCAGTCACAGGGAGGTGGAAAAGGCTCTATACAGACAGCACCGTAAAGTACAGATCAAACCCTGATCCCTGGGGCTATATGGCAGCAGCTGTACAAACGTGTGCAGTTTGTGCAGTCCTGGCACTATGTATATATATATATATATATATATCTATATTACTAAAACTAAGATCTTGACCGCTTTTGACTTTCTGTTTCATGATTTCCAAGAGGACGCCGCCACTTATGGCTGTTATTTTTGCCCACCTCGCTCATAGTCCCCCTCCGCCGGAGTGTACTGGAGGATTTTTCCCATCGATGAAAAATCAGAGAGTTATTAATGTTTTAAAAAATGTCACCATTCTCGCTGGTGTCCCCGCTGGCAGAAGGGGGAGGGACTATAAAACCCGTAAGTGTCGTGCCTCACTCAGTCTCTGCCAGATGGAAAAAGCGAGAGGGTCACGGCTCTCTGTGCTGTGATTAACACTGAACGCATGTCTAATCCACGGTGAGTCCTCTCTATGTGGTTTTCAGAAAATGTGTTTGTTGCTTGCAAAGTGTTTGCCCAATTGGCTTGGCTTTTAAAGGGCTCTCAGAATATGTGTTTTGTTGGCTTGCAAAGTGTTTGCCCAATTGGCTTGGCTTTTAAAGGGCTCTCGGAAAATGTGTTTTGTTGGCTTGCAAAGTGTTTGCCCAGTTGGCTTGGCTTTTAAAGGGCTCTCAGAAAATGAAAATTTAACTTTGTCTATGGAACTGAGGTGCTACAAAGTGGAAAATTATGTAGTCTTCCCGTTTGTGTTGTACCATTGTACTTGTTTTTGACTTGATTGTATTATTTTCTGATCCAACTGGATAGCATGTAAAGCAAAGCTTTTCTCTGCACCTCAGTATACGTGCCAATGATAAACCAAAGCTTAGTGCATAGCTTCCAGAAAGTGGCAATGGTAAAGCAAGCATACATCATGTTTATCTTCATCAGTCAGGGCATTGAGTATAAAAGTCAGGAAGTCATTTTAGGGTTTTATAGGCCACGGTTGGAGTATTTGATTCAGTTCTGGACACCCATTACAGAAAGGATGAAGAGACTTTGGAGAAGGTGCAGAGGAGGTTTATCAGAAAGTTGCCTGGATTCAAAGATATTAGCTATAAGGAGATGTTGGACAAACTTGAATTGCTTTCTCTGGAGCATCGGAGGTGGAGGGGAGACTTTATATAATGTTATAGATAGGGTACTCACTTCAGGAGTGGGGGGGTCAAGGAAAGAGCGTTCATGTTGCAGCCTTGTTTTCATCAATCTTTCCATCACCACGCACAAGAAGCGCTAGACAGACACCATTGTTTGCAGATGCCGAGAAGTGTGTTCAGCTCTGGCTGAATAGCTTCTGATCTTGTGTGTGGACTCGATAAGAAGAAGAAGACTTCAGGGGTGTTAGTGGAGGCAAATGTAATGGTGGTTTTTAAGAGGCTTTTAGACAGGCACTTTTAGACCAGGCAGGAAATGGAGGGATATGGATCAAGCGGAGAAGATTATCTTTGGATCATGCTTGACATTGACATTGCAGGCCGAAGAGCCTGTTCCCGTGCTGTACAGTTCTACGATCTAAAATGCTGGAAGACTCAGTGGGACAGGCAGTGTCTGTCAAGAGGGGCGTAGAGTTAATGTTTCAGACTGGATGCTGCCTAACCAGCTGAGTATCCCAAAGATTTTGTGTTTTTATCCTAAATCTGTGCCAACTGTGCCACTTCTGTCCTCGAAACCACTCTCTCAATCCCATTGTGGATTTGAACAACAATGTTCCCCAAACTCCTTGGATTCCCCACCATATAACAACCATATAACCATATAACAATTACAGCACGGAAACAGGCCTTCTCGGCCCTTCCAGTCCGTGCCGACCATTTATTTTCCCCTAATCCCATCTACCTGCACTCAGACCATACCCCTCCATTCCCTTCCCGTCCATATACCTATCCACTTTACTTTTAAATTTTAAAATCGATCCTGCCTCCACCACTTCTGCAGGAAGATCATTCCACACAGCCACCACTCTCTGAGTAAAGAAGTTCCCCCTCATGTTACCCCTAAACTTCTGTCCCTTAATTCTCATGTCATGCCCTCGTGTTTGAATCTTTCCTACCCTCAATGGGAAAAGCTTATCCACCTCAACTCTGTCTATCCCTTTCATCATTTTAAAGGCATCAATCAAGTCCCCCCTTAACCTTCTGTGCTCCAAAGAATAAAGACCTAACTTGTTCAACCTTTCTCTGTAACTTAGTTGCTGGAACCCAGGCAACATTCTAGTAAATCTCCTCTGTACTCTCTCTATTTTGTTGACACTTGAATTACAATTTATTTAATCTGTCCTCCATTGCATCATCCTGTTCGTCAGTTTTGCAGTTAAGCCCCCGTTGGTCTGGAGGATCAACCGCTAATTTGTGTAAGGTTGTTTGATGTCAAAATCAGCGACCAATTGGAAAAAGCCAGCAACATTTTTATCGCTGGTATTAATTACAATACAAGGTTACAAACGCTAGTGAAATGTAACTTGTTGCTATCCTACGCTACACATGGGGAGTGCATTTTAAATTGGACACAGATGCTTAGAGATGCCCTGAGATCATGCCAGGTCTAAAAATGCAACCCATCACAAACTCCCTCCCACCTCCACCAATTTTTTTTTTTCTTCAGATAGCGCCTTCGGATCTTTCTCTTCGAGCTGAACAGGATGGCCTTTACCTGAGTGACAGCAATTTAACAGGACGTCGGACTAGATTAGACGCTGAGAACTGGGAGGAAAGTGTCGGCTAACGAGCTCTTGCTCGGAGGCTTGAGAGCAACTGAGCTGATATCAGAAATATCAGCGTACCAGAGGTTTGACAGTGGATGCGTGATTGCAGTGACAGTATTGTTCACCTCCTACTCCTTGGCGTGCAGATATCCCCTGCTGGGATCACCTCAAGCTCGGATGTCAAACCCTATTTCTAAGGTCACTGCGCCTTTGGAGATACAAAATATAATTGAATTACCTTCAAGCTAACACACTGGAACCAGCAACAGATTAGATATCGCAAGTTTTTTTTTCCCCCTTGTTTTCCTATAGGCATTGTATCAGGCTTACTGTAGTTGGTTAGAGATAGAGCATGGAAGCAGGCCCTTCGGCCCGCCAAGTGTGTACTGACCAGCGATCCCCACACATTAACACCATGCCACACACGCCAGGGACAATTTACACTTATACCGCCAATTAACCTGCAAAACCTGTATGTCTTTGGAGTGTGGGGGGAGACTGTAGATCGCGGAAAAAAACCCACGTGGTAACATGCAGAACATGCAAACTCCGTACAGACAGCACCCGTCGTTGGGATTGAACCCGGGTCTCTGGTGCTGCAAGCACTGTAAGGCAGCAACTCTAACACTATTCCACCGTGCCGCCCATAATTGCGTTGTGTCATTTTTTTTTGCATCAACTTTTTGTACACGTGTACGGGAAGAGCTAGCAATCATTTATTGCGCGTTCCAGACTGCCCTCGAGAAGGTGGAGTTGAGCCGTCATCCCGAACCAATGCAACCCTGGTGAAGATTCACAGTGTTATTGGAAAGGGAAATCCCGGATTAAATCCCAGCCACGAAGAAGGATGGTCAATATATTTCCAAGTCGGGATAGTGAATGATTATTGCGATACATTTGTTTTATCACTGGTATTGATTAGGGTTACAAGTGCTAACGAAGTGGAACTTGCTGCACTCCTGACTGCATTTTAAATCTGTCATTTCAGCTTACAGCATTTTTAATTCAGACATTTTCTTGTTAGTTGTGGAAAGGATTTGGGGTCACCATGAAATATAGCTCAGAATCAGCACTTCAGACAACCCAGTCAATGCCGACCATTAAACCTTCATTTAAACTAACCCCATTTTTATTAACTTAGCAACTTTAGAATGCAGGAGGAAACCATACCACCTGGAGGGAACCCATGCAGTCATGGAAACAACCTGCAAACTCCACACAGACAGCACCCGGGGTCAGGACCGAACCCATCTCCGGTGCTGTGAAGCAGTGGAACTACCAGCCGTTTCTTTGACCTAACACCTAACCCTACAAAAAAAAAGGTACAATATGCTTGGGTAACTCAATGGGTCAGGCAGCATCCCTGGAGAACATGGATAAGTGATGTTTCGGACCTATTTCAGATTCAGTCCCAATCCGAAACATCACATATGCATGTTCTCCAGGAATGCTGCCTGACTCATTAAGCTACCCCAGCCCTTTATGCCTTTAAATAAAAAATACAGATCAGAAAATATTAGCTGAAACTCTGGCAAGAAGACTAAGTTTGTACATTAGTAACCTAATACACTTTGACCAAACTGGGTTTATACCGAAGCGACATTCGTTTAATAACTTGAGACATTTGTTTAATATAATGTATTCACACAGAACGATAAATGAAGACTTATCAATTATTTCTTTAGACGCAAAAAAAGCATTTGACCAAGTAGCATGGGAATATCTCTTTACAGTATTGCAAAAATTCTAACTAGGAGAAAATTATATTTTCTGGATAAAGTTGTTATATAACAATCCGACTGCCAGAATACTGACTAAGGGTCTCTGAAGAAGGGTCTCGACCCGAAACGTCACCTATCTCCTTCGCTCCTTAGATGCTGCCGCACCCGCTGAGTTTCTCCAGCTTTTTGTGTAACCCTACTGACTAATCAAACTCTGTCACCTAAATTCCAATTATTCAGGGGCAATAGACAAGGATGTGCTTTATCACCAATGTTATTTGCCCTTGCCATAGAACCCTTAGCTGAAAGTATAAGATTACATCCGGACATTCATGGCTATAACACTAAACATACTAAAAATAAGATTTTGTTATATGCAGACGATGTACTTTTATATATTACCAACTCTCAAGTCAGTATCCCAAATATATTAAACCTTGTAGAACAATTCGGTTCCTTCTCAGCGTATAGAATAAATTGGAATAAAAGTGAAATTATGCCAATAAAACATCAAGATCCTTCACATCTTCTAAAATTTCCCTTTAGAACTGCCACTGAAATATTTAAAATACCTTTTAAATACTAGAAAATATACCTCTCTATTCCAAGCAAATTTCCCACCATTAATCACTAAATTAAATGCCCTTATTCAATTATGGAAAACACTTCCGATTTCCCTTGTAGGTAGAGTAAATGCTATAAAGATAATTTTCCTTCCACAACTCCTTTACCTATTTCAATCAATACTGATTTACCTCCCTAAAAGCTTTTTTTTAAAAACTTGACTGTGATTACAAACTTTATCTGGGATTATAAAACTCATAGAATTCATAAACGACATTTATGCAAACCTTAAGAAATTGGTGGACTGGCTCTCCCCAATTTTCTTTTCTATTACTGGGCAACTAATATTAACAATTTAATCTACTGGATGGATGATACATGTCAACAAGTAAACTGGTTAAAAATGGAGAGGGAAGATTGTTCGCCTTTCAATATAGGCGTGATTCTTCTTTCTCCAATACATCTGAATAAATCAACGTATGCGAACAATCCGATAATTCATAGCACCCTACGAATTTGGAAACTGTTGAAAGCAGCCTTTAAATTGAGAAATATATCTCTCCTTTTACCAATCAAAATTCTTAAGGGGTTGGACAAGCTAGATGCTGGAAGATTGTTCCCGATGTTGGGGGAGTCCAGAACAAGGGGTCACAGTCTAAGGATAAGGGGGAATTCCTTTAGGACCGAAATGAGGAAAACATTCTTTACACAGAGAGTGGTGAGTCTCTGGAATTCTCTGCCACAGAAGGTAGTTGAGGCCAGTTCATTGGCTATATTTAAGAGGGCGTTAGATGTGGCACTTGTGGCTAAAGGGATCAGGGGGTATGGAGAGAAGGCAGGTACGGGATACTGAGTTGGATGATCAGCCATGATCACATTGAATGGCGGTGCAGGCTCGAAGGGCCGAATGGCCTACTCCTGCACCTATTATCTATGTTTCTATGTTTCTAATCGCCAACAATCCCTCATTTAAACCATCTACTTTAGATAAGGCGTTTGCACAATGGGAAAATCTAGGGAATTAAAACGCTGGGAGATCTTTATGAGAAGGGGATTTTCCTCTCGTTTCAAGAATTACAGGTGAAATATCATTTGAAAGTTAGCAATTTGTTTGGATATCTTCAAATCCGAGACTATGTGAAAATACACGCGCAAGACTGTCACTCTATGGGCCCAGATATATTAGACGAATGCATGAATAGAAAGGCGGATACAAGCAAGTTAATATCCTATATTTACAATACCCTTTTAATTGCACATATCCCATCTTCGGAAATAATTAGGCGAGCATGGGAAGATTAATTCGGTTTATCAATTTCAAAGGATAGTTGGGAGGAAAGCCTTTTATATATACATTGCTGTTCTCTTAATGTTAGGCACTCCCTGATACAGTTCAAAATACTGCACAGACTTTATTATTCAAAGTCTAAATTGAACAAGATCTTCCCAAATGTCTCTCCTATTTGTGATAAATGTCTCCTCCAAGAAGCGACTATAACCCACTATTTTTGCTTCCTGCATAAAGTTACAAAACTTCTGGAGAAGAATTTTTGATATTTTTCCCAAAATACTTGAAATTAAATTGGACCCCGATATAAAATTGATCACATTAGGTATGTCAGAGGCCTGTTCTAAGCTACCGATATTTCAAAGACGTTTCCTCAACTACGGCCTAATAACGGCGAAAAAAATTAATACTTACATTTTGGAAAGTGACAACAGTCCCTACAGTGAAGATGTGGATCACAGATATGTCTGAGACGCTTATCTTGGTGGAAAAAACAGATCAATGTCTTAAGACATGGACACCCTTTACTGAATTTTTACAACAATAGTATTGTGGAACACAAATTTAAATTTAAATCCGATGCTATGTTAGGTGAGGCGGGGCGGGGGGGGGAAGGTATATCTCATCTTTCTGCTACACTGCTCTGGTAGTTTAGGGGACTTTTTCTCGTTCTTCTCTTCTCTATCCTTTCACTTTTTCCTTCCTTCTTTTCTTGCTTTCCCTTTCTTTCTCTTTTTTCCCATTTTCACAATTTGGGTTATAAGGTTAAAAATGAAGCTGTACTATAATTGTATAATTCCAGATGCCGAATGTTTTATCTTTGTACAATTGCTTCTAACAAAATTAAAATAAAGTTAAAAAAATTAAATAATAATAATAATAACATCTGCAGTTCCTTCGTCTACCCAACACTGCAAATCTGTGTGCTTGTTTAGTTTAGTTTAGTTCATTATCACGTGTACCGGAAATCTTTTGTTGCTATCCAGTCGGCAGAAAAACAATACATGATTAAGGGCCTGTCTGTCCTACAAGCATGAAACTCTATGCGATTAGCGCGACCTAACGTGGTCGCTTGAGCCGTCCGGCGTCGCAGGGCCGGTCCCACTTCGATCGCCGGAGCCGTGCGGAATTGTGCGGAGTTCGTCCCGACATCGCGCGGGGCTCCGAAAAACTGACCATGTTCAAAAATTCCGCGAGGCAACGGCTTGTCGGCTCGCAGTCGCCTCGACGCATTACACACCGCCCCGACATCGTGCCTCCGTGACCCTCTATGTGTGTGGCTCCATGGCCCTCTGTGTGTGTGTGTGTGTGCCTCTGTGCCCCTCTCTGTGTGTGTCCCTCTCTGTCCTGGCGAACTTACCTTAGACTTCGCTCCAAGTTCGCCTCACTTCGCGCCGCGTTGCGCCGCTCACCCGACCTCCGCGCGGCCCTCGCTGCCGGTTTGGTCGCGCTTGCCGCATGCAGTCGCATGCTGGTGGGAACGGCCCTGTACAGGGGATCACCCGACCTCCGCGCGGCCCCCGCTTCTAGTTTGATCGCGTTCATCGCATAGAGTTGCATGCTTGTAGGACAGGCCCTTTACCAGCGAGCCATTTACAATGTATAGATACATGATATCCAAAAGCCTCTTAATTGTCACTATCGTGTCTGCCTCCATCACCCAGTCTGGAAGGTCTTTCCAGGCATTCACAACACTGTGAAAAGAAAACTTGCCCTACACGTCTCCTTTAAACTTTGACCCTCTCATTTTAATGCCCTGCCCTCTGGTTCCTGACCTTGCTTCGACAATAACAAGAGGTTTGTTCATTGTGCATTTCAGAGGATTCACTTGCATTAATAATTCCTCAGGTGATAAAGCTATCCCTTCTTGCATGTAGTAAGACCTGGCTAACATCAAAGCTTTGAACCACGACTGAATTAAATTAGCAACACTCGATGATGAATAAGCTTTTCTAAATTGTAATGTCTTTAAGCGTAATTACAAATTCACACGCTAATTATGCCCTGGGCAGCTCAGAGGAAAATTGTGCAGAGAAAATGGGCAGCGTTATGTTTCCCCGATGCCATTTAGTCAGCCAATCGAATTTTAAAAAGCTAATGAGGATTCATATTGACTACCACGAGGAAACTATGCCATGGCCACAATCCTATGGACCTAATCATTTTAGTACAACCAAGGCTGGTTTAAACTAAGGTGAAGCCGTGCCCTTTATCAGGTTTAATAATTAAGCATTAACCGCAGTAGATGTTTACAGGCGGATGCAGGATTCATTCGCACTGCCGCCGAATGATAAGTAGTACTAAACCTTGATCCCAAAGCACAGAGGTTTAGACGCCTTGTCGGGTATATCAAATGGTGATATGAGTGCATCAAAGGAGCATACTACACGTGCTGGAAATCCAAATGTGAGTAAGAAAGCCAGGAGCACCCAACAGTTCAGTACGTTTGATGGAGGGAGAAACAGAATTGGTCAGGACAATGGGATTTTATCAGAACGGGGAAATGTTAGGAGTAAGACATGCTTAAAGATATGGCAGAGTTTGGAGAAGGAGAAGGGGGAGGGAGTGAGAGAGAGGGAGAGAGGGGGAGAGGGAGAGAGAGAGAGAGAGAGAGAGAGAGAGGAAGAGAGAGAGAGAGAGAGGGAGAGTGAGACAGAGAGAGAGGGAAAGAGAGAGAGAGAGAGAGAGAGAGAGAGAGGGAGGGAGAGGGAGAGAGAGGGAGAGAGAGGGAGAGGGAGAGAGGGAGAGAGGGAGAGAGGGAGAGAGGGGGAGAGGGGGAGAGAGAGGGAGAGAGGGAGAGAGGAAGAGAGGAAGGGGAGAGGGAAAGGGAGAGAGAGGGAGAGAGGGAGAGAGGGGAGAGGGAGAGGGGGAGAGGGAGAGAGGGAGAGAGGGAGAGAGGGGAGAGGGAGAGAGGGGAGAGGGAGAGAGGGGAGAGGGGGAGAGGGAGAGAGGGAGAGAGGGAGAGAGGGAGAGAGGGGGAAAGAGGGAGGGAGAGGGGGAGAGGGAGAGGGACGGAGAGGGAGAAAGAGGGAGAGAGAGAGAGAGAGATTGAATGATTTAAGGCATGAAAGAAGCACATGAATGAAGCCACTGTTAACCGGTACCAATTCAAAGGAAGTTTCCGAGAATGATCCCAGGAATGAGTGGGTTAACATAAGATGAGCATTTGACGGCACAGGGCCTGTACTCGCTTGAGTTTAGTAGGATGAGGGGGGGGCCTCATTGAAACTTACCGAATAGTGAAAGTCCTGGATAGGGTGGATGTGGAGAGGATGTTTCCACTAGTGGGAGAGTCTAGGACCAGAGGCCACAGCCTCAGAATAAAAGGATGTACCTTTGGAAAGGAGATGATGAGGAATTTCTTTAGTCAGCAGGTGGTGAATCTGTGGAATTCATTAGGAGGCCAAGTCAATGGATATTTTTAAGGCAGAAATTGATTAGTACGGGTGTCAGGGTTATGGGGAGAAGGCAGGAGAATGGAGTTGAGAGGGAAAGATAGATCAGCCATGATTGAATGGCGGAGTAGACTTGATGGGCCGAATGGCCTAATTCTGCTCCTATAACTTATGAATGAATGTAATTGAAGGTTGATGCAGCAGGGGTGAAAATAAGAGGAAACTGAGTGTGAAATTACCAGGAGAGAAGAGAAATGTCATACAAGTAGACACACATCATCCAAAACAATACCACTAGGGGCGCAGCAGGTCGAGCCGTTACCTCACAGCACCAGTAACCAAGGTTCAATTCTGACCTTCGGTGCTCACTGTGGGGAGTGTGCATGATCTTCTGGTGACTGTGTGGGTTTCTCTGGGGCGCTCCGGTTTCCTTCCACATCATAAACATGTGGAGAATGGAAGGTCAATTGGCTGCTATTAATTTGCCCATGGAGTGGTGAATGGTGCGATCTTGTAAATTGATGGCAATGTGGAGAGAATTCAAAAAAATTGAATTAATGTTGATTTACGAGGATGCTGCCAGGACTAGAGGATGTGGGCTAAAGGGAGAGGTTGAGTAGGCTGGGACTCTATTCGTTGGAGCGCAGGAGGATGAGGGGTGATCGTATAGAGGTGTATAAGATCATGAGAGGAAGAGATCGGGTCGATGCACAGTCACTTGCCCAGAGTAGGTGAATGGAGGACCAGAGGACATGGGTTTAGTTGAAGGGGAAAAGATTTAATAGGAATCTGAGGGGTAACTTTTTCACACAAAGGGAGGTGGATGCATGGAACATGAGGGTAGTTGAGGCCAGTTCATTGGCTATATTTAAGAGGGAGTTAGATGTGGCCCTTGTGGCTAAGGGGATCAGAGGGTATGGAGAGAAGGCAGGTACGGGATACTGAGTTGGATGATCAGCCATGATCATATTGAATGGCGGTGCAGGCTCGAAGGGCCAAATGGCCTACTCCTGCACCTAATTTCTATGTTTCTATCTAAAAATAAATTGGATAGGTATATGAACGGGAAGGGAATGGAGGGTTATGGTCTGAGTGCAGGTAGATGGGACTAGGTGAGAGTAAGTGTTCGGCACGGACTAGAAGGGCCGAGATAGCCTGCTTCCATGCTGTAATTGTTATATGTTATATATGTTATAAGAGGTGCCTGTGAGGGTTGGGAAATGAGAATCAATCTGGATCTAGACTGTGGAACGGGATCAACTCTTGAACGAGGAAAATCATACGAAGCTGGGAGAGAAAGGGCAGAGGTCAGGGGGTATGGAGAGAAGGCAGTTACGGGACACTGAGTTGGATGATCAGCCATGATCATATTGAATGGCGGTGCAGGCTCGAAGGGCCGAATGGCCTACTCCCGCACCTAATTTCTATGTTTCTATGTCTATGTAACAAGCTGCCAGAGGAGGTAGTTGAGGCAGGGACTATCCCAACATTTAAGAACAGTTAGACAGATATATGGATAGGACAGGTTTGGAGGGATATGTACCAAATGCGGGCAGGTGGGACTAGTGTAGCTGGGACATGTTGGCTGGTGTGGGGAAGTTGGGCCGAAGGGCCTGTCTCCCACACTGTATCATTCTATAACTCTCTGTGACTCTAGATTTAATATAAATGGGTGATTGATGTTTGTTGCAGACAGAGTGGGCTTCTGTGCTGGATCACTCTACGTCTAATTCAAATTCATTCATAGGATATGGTGCACACCTTTCAGAATGCAGCTGGCTGATTCTAAGATGGTAGGTATCAACTATTAGTGCACTCAAACTAGAGTATCGCATACCGTTCTCATAGAGTCATGAAAATGTAGCTTAATGTAGATTATTATCTAAATGGAGGCCGATTAGGAAAAGGGGAGATGCAGCGCGACCTGGGTGTCATGGTACACCAGTCATTGAAAATAGGCATGCAGGTGCAGCAGGCAGTGAAGAAAGTGAATGGTATGTTAGCTTTCATAGCAAAAGGATTTGAGTATAGGAGCAGGGAGGTTCTACTTCAGTTGTATAGGGTCTTGGTGAGACCACACCTGGAGTATTGCGTACAGTTCAGGTCTCCAAATCTGAGGAAGGACATTATTGCCATAGAGGGAGTGCAGAGAAGGTTCACCAGACTGATTCCTGGGATGTCAGGACTGTCTTATGAACAAAGACTGCATAGATTCGGTTTATACTCTCTAGAATTTAGGAGATTGAGAGGGGATCTTATAGAAACGTACAAAATTCTTAAGGGGTTGGACAGGCTAGATGCAGGAAGATTGTTCCCGATGTTGGGGAGGTCCAGGACAAGGGGTCACAGCTTAGGGATAAGGGGGAAACCCTTTAGGACCGAGATGAGAAGGACTTTTTTCACACAGAGAGTGGTGGGTCTCTGGAACTCTCTGCCACAGAGGGTAGTTGAGGCCAGTTCTTTGGCTATATTTAAGAGGGAGTTAGATGTGGCCCGCAGGTACGGGATACTGTGTGTGTGCAGATACGGGATACTGAGTTGGATGATCAGCCATGATCATATTGAATGGCCGTGCAGGCTCGAAGGGCCAAATGGCCTACTCCTGCACCTAGTTTCTATGTTTCTATGTTTCTAATACAGCACAAATGCAGGCCCTTCGGTCCATCGAGTCCATGCCCACCTTTGACTACCCATCTACACTAATCCAATTTACCCGCACTTGATCTGCAGCCTTCTATATCTTGACCATTCACATGCTCAGCAAGATTATTTTAAAATGTTGTGAGAGTATTTGACTCCACTGTGGACAGTGTATTCCAAATTCCAACCATATTCTGAGTGAAAAAGAAAGTTCTCCTCAGAGCGGAGCTGGAGGAAAACAGGAGGGTATGGATTACCTGAGATTGTAAAATTCAATATTGGGTGTAGGTTATCCAGATGGAATATGAGGTGTTCTTTACAGATTCCAGCATCGGTAGCCTTTGTGCCGCTGCTGATGACCTTCTCGTCTCTGTCTCCACTTTCACCCTCCTCTGCTGCATTGTCTTTTTTTTTAACCTTATCTGCTACCACATATCACCTGCCAGCCTCTATCTCACAAATCCACCTCTACCCATGTCCTTGACTTCAGTCTGCTTATCGCCTACTGGCCCCCAGTCTTCCTTCTCTCCTCGTTATCGACCCTCACCCTTCACTCGTGACGCAGGTTCTCGGCCCGAATTGTTGATGACGCTTAGAAACATAGAAACATAGAAATTAGGTGCAGGAGTAGGCCATTCGGCCCTTCGAGCCTGCACCGCCATTCAATATGATCATGGCTGATCATCCAACTCGGTATCCCGTACCTGCCTTCTCTCCATACCCTCTGATCCCCTTAGCCACAAGGGCCACATCTAACTCCCTCTTAAATATAGCCAATGAACTGGCCTTAACTACCCTCTGTGGCAGAGAGTTCCAGAGACCCACCACTCTCTGTGTGAAAAAAGTCCTTCTCATCTCGGTCCTAAAGGATTTCCCCCTTATCCTTAAGCTGTGACCCCTTGTCCTGGACCTCCCCAACATCGGGAACAATCTTCCTGCATCTAGCCTGTCCAACCCCTTAAGAACTTTGAAAGAATTAAGAATTAATCTTTTCCCTTCACAGTTGCTCCCGACCCCCTGAGCTCCTCGAATGGTTTGTTTCCTGCTCGACCGGCGTGGATGGGACAGGTCACTAGACTAGCCGGTCAGAAAGAGAATCACACAGCATGGAAACAGACCTTCAGTTGTCCTGCCGATCTCCAGGGAAAAGGAGACGGAAGGAACTGCAGATGGTTTACACCAAAGATAGACACAAAATGTCCCACCCGCCCCCATCAGATTCCACCACTCACCTACATACTTGGGGGTTACACAAAAAGCTGGAGAAACTCAGCGGGTGCAGCAGCATCTAAGCAGCGAAGGAGATAGGCAACGTTTCGGGTCGAGACCCTTCTTTAGACTGGTCAGGGATCAGGGAAACGAGAGATATAGACGGTGATGTGGAGAGATAAAGAACAATGAATGAAAGATATGCAAAAAAGTATCGATGATAAAGGAAACAGGCCATTGTAAGCTGTTTGTAGTGTGAAAATGAGAAGCTAGTGCGACTTGGGTGGGTGGGGTAGAGATAGAGAGAGAAGGAATGTCAGAGCCCGAGGGCTGAGGGAGAGGTGGGAAGGGGAGGAGGCAGCCTGGGTTAACAGAATTGAGAAAATTCAATGTTTGAGCCCAGAGGATGCAGACTCCCCAAGCGGAATATGAGGTGCTGTTCCTCCAACTTGCGGTGTTGCTCACTCTGGCCGTGGAGGAGGCCCAGGGCCGAGAGGTCGGATACGGAATGGGAGGGGGAGTTGAAGTGCCGAGCCACCAGGAGGTCGGATTGGTTATTGCGGACCGAGCGGAGGTGTTCGACGAAACGATCGCCCAGCCTCCGCTTGGTTGGGGGAACTTGCAATGAAAATCAATCTGTCAGCCCCAATCTGGGACATGAGAGGAAACTAGACCACTCAGCGGAGACTCATGTGGTCACGGGCAGAACATGCAAACTCCGTACAATCAATAACGGAGGGCAGGATTCAACCTTAGTCACATATGTGTGAGGCAGCAGCTCCACTGTGCTATCTGGGCCATTGATTCAGAGGCAAGAATTCAAATATCAGCTGAATAATTTAAATAGAACCTGGAATTAAAAAAAATAATATTGTGATGTTGACCGTAAAATTAACAGATTATAATTAAAAGGCCATCGCTTAAAAGGCCTGGGATGTCAGGACTGTCTTATGAACAAAGACTGCATAGACTCGGTTTACACTCTCTAGAATTTAGGAGATTGAGAGGGGATCTTATAGAAACTTCCAAAATTCTTAAGGGGTTGGACAGGCTAGATGCAGGAAGATTGTTCCCGATGTTGGGGAGGTCCAGGACAAGGGGTCACAGCTTAAGGATAAGGGGGAAATCCTTTAGGACCGAGATGAGAAGGACTTTTTTCACACAGAGAGTGGTGGGTCTCTGGAACTCTCTGCCACAGTTGAGGCCAGTTCATTGGCTATATTTAAGAGGGAGTTAGATGTGGCCCTTGTGGCAAAGGGGATCAGAGGGTATGGAGAGAAGGCAGGTACGGGATACTGAGTTGGATGATCTGCCATGATCATATTGAATGGCGGTGCAGGGTCGAAGGGCCGAATGGCCTACTCCTGCACCTAATTTCTATGTTTCTATGTTTCATTATCTCCTCCACAAACCAAACTGCTGGAGGAACTCAGCATCTGTGGTGGGGAATGGACAGCCAATGTTTTTGGTCGAGACCCTTCAGTAGAACAGGGGAAGTGTTTTGCACCCAATGTTTCAGGTCGAGACCCTTCAATAGTCTAGAGAAAGGGTTTTAGAACTGAAACAGCAACTGTGCATTTCCCTCCATAGATTTGCCAGATCCACTGAGTTCCCCCAGCAGCTTGTCCATATTGCAGCACCTGCACCCTTTTTTGTTTCCACTCAACCCCCTTTAATCGTGTTCCGCTAATCAAAACAAATAATGATTCATCTTATTTAACTGCGATGACGTCTCGACAATAAATATTGGCATTGTCAGCCCTTTGAAAGAATGTATATTAAAATAAATTGCCTCTGGCCACATCTTGAACAAAACCAAATGGCTAATGCTGTGAGTTACGTCAAGCAACATCTCCGCGTTCACAGCTACCTTCATGCCATACATTCAAACAAACATTTTCAAAGCACACTGCTGAGTTTGGAGATTTTTGCAATCGTATAGAGCTTAAGCCATTTGCCAATGAAACAATTAGTTTGATGCCTGTAGCTAGCGAAGGGAATGGGAAGCTGTATCTACCACTCACTAGTTTATTGTGGCTCAGCGTGTGGCTGTCATAGTGCAGAGTCAATGCAGACGTTAGGAATAGTTGACACCCAAGACAGCATTGTAAAACATTTAAAACCCAAGACAATATTGTAAAATCAGTACTTGAATGTATGAAGATTCAATGAGTTTCACTAACTAAAATAGTAAGATTAAACGAGAACTTACCAGTTTGAAGTTTGATCTTTATTTTATGAGGAGTCGAGTTGAGGGACTACGTGAAGAACCCCGTACAGCCGTTCGTGCGTCAATCTTCAAAGCAACGGTGTGAAATCACAGCAAACCGAAGTATAGTGTAAGATAAAGACTAGAACTACCAGATGAAATCTATGAGGGCTGGGAGCGGAGGGCACGTAGTCCCTCAACTCGACTCCTCATAAAATAAAGATCAAACTTCAAACTGGTAAGTTCTCGTTTAATCTTACTATTTTACTTCGGAGTCACGTGAGTGACTACGTGAAGACTTCAAAGCTCTGTGATTTCATGCCGTGTGAAACGAGGATACACAACCACAGCTGCTTCATTGACAAATGAAGGGAAAACATTCATAATGCATACAGTCATAACATAGATGTAAAACATGCCGATGCTGTTTAAATGAAACAATAATATTTCCATCTCTCACCCAGATGGAACATATAACCAGAACATAAATAGAGTTAACAATACTCCTGGTTCACCAATGGGTCATTACAGATGTGTGGAGATTCATTCGATGGACCATACTCCAGCCGCAACAATGCGACCCAGCGGAACATAAATACCCTTGCTGCTGATGTTGTAGCAGCCCTGGTGGAATGAGATCTGGAAACAGAATCCATTAGTGCATAACACAACTCCGTTTTCCTCATCTGGAATGCCATGAACAATACGTTCTCCCAAATTCTTTGTGACTAACAACATTGCTAGTTCAGAACTCCAAGGCTCCTGATGACCTTGACATATTGTTGTATACATGTGTGCTTACCTTATCAAAGGTCCCCTGGTATGCCTGTGACTATTTTGAGACCTGACCCCCTTCTGGTCTGCTCAAGTATTTATAACATATTATATATTATAATTTACAGACATTATCATCCTGTACCATCACAATTATTTTGCGACAACCTGCTGCACTAAACCAGTGCCAGAAGGATAACTACCTAATAAACTCCAGCCAAATTTAAGGATATAGTTGCTGCCTCCTGGTGAAATAGTGTTCACAGATATCAACATCGCATATGGCATTATACTGGTCCTGGGACCTATGTTGAAACTATCCTACCCCTTGATAACCGGTGTGGACCCGACAGCGAGTCTTGTTCGTTACAGCCAATTCAATGAGGAAGCTCATTGAGCCAATTAATGGCCGTATTACTCTATAATTAACAGACAATCATTTAGCATGAACTCGAAACATTAGCAATCAATACCATTTTTCATGGAACATTAGCATAACAAACTCTTTCATCTCCTGGAAAAGAAAATATAGCCGTTTGGTGCTATGCAAACTCTTTGAACACATAGAAGGATAGATGTAACAACCCAAACCTTAGGACAGTTTGTTAGACCTGCAGAACATAAATTTGAGTTTATCATGAAACATCTGATTTCCGAAGCCTCAGGCTGAACAAGCAAATTCAAGTTTAAAATAACCAATAAGGTTATATAATTATTTGCAACAAATCGGGAATCAATTTGCATAATCACACAATAAGAACTTAAAGCCTCTTAATGACTTTATTTGAAACCTCGAGTGATGAGACAAAATGGAGGTAGCCATAAAAGACCCACCTGCTCCTTTTTGGCGAGAATGTATCTTTTGCCACTGCTATGCCAACTATTTTGCAACCAGTGAAATAAACATGAAACCAACATACATATGTATACACATATATTCATATTAGGTGTTCCATTGAACCAGAATTTCATAATACAGTGCGATTCAACACCAACTCTGTGTTGCCATTACCCACACTTGATGATTCTCCTGTGGCAACAAAATTATGTAACCATTCCAGTGATTCTTTAACCGATTGCACCCTCGTGACTAACATATGCCATCATCACAATGCATCAACCTGAACATGAGCATGACAATATGCTTATTTGTCCAATCACTCTATAGCCCATACAATGCCCGTAGAGTCTATAAATAGTTGATACTAATAACAGAACTTTTTGGGCAAGTCATGCAAATCTGTTCCATCTCCAAACTCGAGATGATCTTTCAGCTACTTGGTAACTACCTTAAATAGCAACTGTGGCCCGATTTCCGAGCCAGTCTAACAAGACAATCTTGGTCCTTATACTGAACCTGTGCAATTCTAACCTGCTTGAAACCCAATATTGTACATTTTACATTTACCGTTCAAAGTAGCTGATAATGTCTCAATCATTTGTACTGTATAACTAAGTATACACCTTACCAAACTGCAAGTGGTCCCTTAATTGTAGAGTAGCACAAGTCCAGTGCGTGGAACCTCTGGCCAGCTTTCATGCTGCCAGCAACTTCAGTGAACCGCTACTGCCAAAAAAGACATGGGATGCATTGCTGCCAGAACTATGAAACCTTGCTTGTTCCAATAGCTTGTGCTTCACCCTCCAGGTTACACCTATGGAAAAGTCTTACCTGAATAGAGGATTCGGCAGCCAAATGTAATGTCCCCCTGAGAGCGGTGTTCACTGCATATTGTGTTTGGGATGGTAACTTTCTTGTCAGGCATAGACCTCTGGCACATGCCCCGATCTCTTGGGCATGCTCTATGGCTATACCCTCAGACTCGGCGTTAAACTATACCAATCCCACATGCTCACCTCTTACATGAGGGAGCCATAAAGCAGGCCTGCTACACAGCTCTGCTGACACCATTTCCCATTTAGGCCATTAGCACCAATTTGCAATAGAATAAAAGGTTTACCTAACAACTACTAGAGCAGTAATGAACACTGTTTGTCCATCATCGTGACATTATTAATTTCAGCTGGTGTTAACAATGACCTAGATGGCACTTACTAATCAACCATTTAACAAAATAATTGTTGCACTACTTACACACCTGAATTGCATCTATGCACTTAACAATTAGTCCAACGACTAGAACTGTTTTATACCAACAACTGTTACCAAAGTCTTATTGACTGCAATCTGTTGCCCAGGCCGGCATCATGGCCAATTGAATACCTAAAAGCAAATCCCAACATCCTACAAATCTATTTGATAGGACTTAATCTAACTGGATAGAGGAGCCCAATTTCTCAAATATAGTTTGAGACTAGACAGCGGATTTTAGCACAAGCACGTTTAAACTGTGTATAGTTTTCTTTGAATACTTTTGTCATCATTCTGTTATATTGCCTTATCCTAACAATGCCTCCTCATCCCCCATGATCACTGTGAATGGGAATACCCTACTAAACTGCTATCCCCATAAAGCAGCCCTAACAAGGTACCCCTAGTGCCCATGAAGCAGCCCTGAACAAAGTAGCTGCTGGCCCGGACTTTCCCATAGCCCAGTATTTGCCATAGATTTGGCATTCTCATCAAGCAGCCCTGAGCAAAGGTGCTGCTGGCATAACCTCTCCAATAGGCTAGCCTACCATAACTTGGCATTCCCTTAGAGCAGTCCTGAGCAAAGGTACTGCTGGCACCGCCTCTGCAATAGGCTAGCCTGCCATAGTTTGGTATCCCCATGAGCAGCCCTGAGCAAAGGTGCTGCTGGCACAGCCTCTCCAATAGGCTAGCCTGCCATAGCTTGGCATCCCCATGAGCAGTCCTGAGCAAAGGTACTGCTGGCACAGCCTCTCCATCAGGCGAGCCTACCATAGCTTGGCATCCCCATTAGCAGTCCTAAACAAAGGTACTGCTGACACAGCCTTTCCCATAGGCTGGCACTGCCATAACTTGACATTCCCATGAAGCAGCCCTTCCCAAAAGTGCTGCTCTCTAAATTAATTCCTAGAGGTGAAATCTCCCAACTTTCCCAATTGTACTGACTATTTTGTCAGTTGTCCCCATATCCTGGGGATTACTGTAGCTTGAGAACCCCATAGGTGAATTTCCCCTCACCAGGAATCCATATAAATATAATATATATATATAAATAGATACTCACGGTACCCTCATGGCACGCAGGCTAATGATTTATGTGAATTAACCCCATTACCTAGGGACTACTGTGGTCTGGGAACCACACATATACCTGGGTTTCCCCTGCACCGGGAACCCAGCTTAACCGTTTAGGTTAGTTTTAACCCCATGTGCTGGGGACTACTGCGGTCTAGAACCGCATATGCTTGGGTTTCCCCTCCCCGGGAACCCAGGCAGACCGTTCAGGTCCATTAAGCCCCATCCCCTGGGGACTACTGCGGTCTAAAACCGCACTTATCCTCGGGTTTCCCCTCCACCGGGAACCCAGGCTGACCGTTCAGGTCCGTTAAGCCCCATCCCCTAGGGACTACTGCGGTCTAAAACCGCACTATTCTCGGGTTTCCCCTACCCGGGAACCCAACCTGTGGAGTCACTGACCGCGTTATCAGTGACTCCGATCGCGAACCCGACTTTCCCAGCTCTCCGCTTCCGCGGTCGGACCAGGGTTTCCCCCCCCAAAGCCCTCGGCTGGTTCCCTTGTCGGCTATCGCGAACATCCACTGCAGAAACCCCAGAGGTTCCTGCAGAGACCTAGAACAGGTAAGAAAAATAGCACTTACCTGCAACTTTTTTAGACTTACCATGGAGGAGCTGCGCTGCTCCACAGCTGTCTGCACGAAAAACGTCTGACGCAATGACGCACGAACGGCTGTACGGGGTTCTTCACGTAGTCACTCACGTGACTCCGAAGTAAAATAGTAGGTATGCTACAAAACTTACCTTCAGAGGTGCTGCGGTTCTGTCACTGGCCATGTGCGCGACTTTGGCGTCTTTGAGGGGGTGGCGGGGTTAAAATGCGGAGTTATATTTTCTCGGAGTGCGAGCTTTTGCCGGAGATTCATTCCCACTGCAGGTAAGTGAATTTTTTTTTTTAAGTCGCCCGACTATTTCAGCGCTGGAGTAAAATAATAATTAGCTTCTAATGCCGTGAACGCCGACAACGGGGACGGATTTTACGTAGGTGATAGGTAAAGGAAAGCCGTTTATTTTTTCATATAAACGTGCTTGTTTTAGATGACCTTAATCAACATTTCATGTTGCGAAACGGTGATTTATTCCCCATATGAACCAGCAGTATTTTTCCTGCTGATATGGGGTTTAAATTCACCGCAACCGCAACATTCCAATCCATCGCGTTCCATAAAATCCCACTCGCAAGTTGATTTAAATGGCCATTAATTTACGGGCATTAAACACTAACTTCCTTCAATTTGGCCTATAAATTCATGACAATGAGATTTAAAAATCATGTTATACTGTGAATTCTTGTGTGAATGTTATTTGGACACTTAGGCTTTTTAAAAAATGTTAATATTTTCTTAAGAAATGGATAGATGTTTAGTTCTAGTAATTGAATTTTGTAATTAGCTACAATTGGGTAACTAACTAATTATATGCTTTAATTTCAGGTCATCCAAGTAAGATTGTTTCATATTTGTTTCAGAATGCTTCAATCCACAATAACTGAAAATTTCCTTCAGTTCTCTTAATTTTTAAGAAAGTTATGGGCTTTTGACTGTCCTCGATCACAACTTTTGCGTTAAGTCAATGGAAAAGCAATAGGGAACAAGATGCTAACTTCCGAGTATGAAAATGGCCCTAACTTTTTTAATACTGAAGATATGAAAGTGTATTAGGTGTCAAATTAAACTTTGTTATGCTTTATCTGATGGGATAAATTTAAAATCTGAAAATGTTGTAACACTGCTAAAAATAGCATCTACAAAGCTATCTCGCTGCACTGTAGGATCCCTTGCCACAGACAGCCTCTCCTACTGGTTAGAACCTCAACAGTTTCAACATCACTTGACTTCTGAAAGCAAGCAAGTGTATAATTCACACCACATGTTCCTTAATACAACTGGAAACCTGTCAGGGAGACTTAGCAGGTGATGAACACAAACCGTAATCGCAAATCCATGTGCTCTGCTAAACCTCATAGGATTTGGTCTTGAAGACAATGAGCTCATGTCTGGTATGACCTTCAGTGTTTAGTAACTTGACCACTGAATATGCCATGGGCTGAAGACATGAAAACCACTCATTCATGCATGATTTAACCTTCACCTTAAACTTGGCTTGAGGGGGAGCCCGCCAGTAAACGTCATTCTCATTGTTGGGAGTGACTGAACAGGAAAATGATTCAGTCGCTGAAATTCATAGATCAAGTCATAGTCATATAGCGTGGACGCAGACCCTTCGGTCCAACTTGCCCGCACCGACCAACATATCTCATCTACACAAGTTCCACCTGTCTGCGTTTGGCCCATATCCCTCTAAAGATAAAATTATAGAGTTGTGTTTTCCACACACATAGAGGGTCACGGAGGCACCTATAGAGAGGGTCACGGAGGCACGATGTCGAGGCGGTGTGTAATGCGTTGAGGCGACTGCGAGCCGACAAGCCGTTGCCGCGTGGAATTTTTGAACATGGTCAGTTTTTCGGAGCCCCGCGCGATGTCGGGACGAACTCCGCACAATTCCGCACGGCTCCGGCGATCGAAGTGGGACCGGCCCCGCGACGCCGGACGGCTCAAGCGACCACGTTAGGTCGCGCTCATCGCATGGAGTTGCATGCTGGTGGGACAGACAAGCCCTTTAGATATTGTAAATGTGCGGGCATCGCTGGTCGGCGCGGACACGGGCTGAAGGGACTGTTTCCCCGCTGTATCTCTAAATCTAAAAGTCAAACAAAATATATGTGTGAGGGAGTGTTTGATGAGCTAATGTTGAGATATTGGGAGGATTGTACTCAAGATGCCTCAAGGCAGCTCATGGAGAATTATGTTCAGCTTTGGTCACCCTGCTGCAGGAAAGATGCGATGAAGCTGCAATGAATACGGCAAAGGGGCAGCACAGTGCCACAGCGGTAGAGTTGCACAACAGCGCCAGGGACAGGGGTTCAATCCTGACTACAGATGCTGCCTGTATGGAGTTTGCACGCTCTCCTCGTGATTGCATTGCTTTTCTCCGGGTGCTCCGGTTTCCTCCCGTGCTCCAAAGACATACAGGTTTGTAAGTTCAGAATCAGAATCAGAATCAGAATCAGAATCAGAATGCCTTTTATTGTCACTATACACATGTACAATGAGATTAAAAGCTGTTCCTACTCAGTGCAAAACAAAACAAAAAGGAGGGGGGAGGATAAGGTGCACAGTTTCTGCAGCGCTATATACATATCTATAAAAAGACAATGGATAAATAGAATGGATAAATAGGATTCCTATATCCAGTATGGGTTATTGCACATATTGGAAATTACAGTTACAGTACAAATTACAGTAGGTGGATAGATGGAAGTCCGGGGGTTAGGCTGTGAAGTCGGTGCATGTGTGAGTTCAGGGAGATAATGGATTTTGGAAAGAAACTGTTCTTGAGTCTATTTGTCCTTGTGCTGATGCACCTATAGCGCCTCCCTGAGGGTAGCAGGTTGAACAGGCCAAATGCAGGATGGGAGCTGTCCTTGATAATGTTCTTCGCCCTGCTGAGGCAGCGGGAGGTGTAAATGTCCATCAGAGAGGGGAGAGGGCAGCCGATGATCTTCTGTGCTGCCCTGACTACCCTCTGAAGCCTCTCCCTGTCTGCCATGGTGCAGCTGCCGTACCATGCTGTATTGCAGTATGTCAACAGGCTCTCAATGGGCGAGCGGTAGAAGGTCAGCAGCAGGTCGGAGTCCAGGTTGTGCTTCCTGAGGACCCCCAGGAAGTGCAGCCGCTGCTGAGCCTTCTTGATGACCGCTGTGATGTTGTCTGTCCAGGAGATGTCAGCGGAGATGAGGACGCCGAGAAAGTTAATTGGCTTCAGCAAAACATTGTAAATTGTCCCTAGTGTGTAGCATCGTGCTTGTATAGTATCAAGCCAATTTACCTACATACCTGTACGACTTTGGGGATACTCAGCGGGTGCAGCAGCATCTAAGGAGCGAAGGAGATAGGCGACGTTTCGGGTCGAGACCCTTCTTCAGACTTCTTCAGACTTTTTTTGTGTAACCCTCGATTCTCCAGCATCTGCAGTTCCTTCTTTAACGACTTTGGGGATACCTGTATGTCTTTGGGATACCCGTACGTCTTAGGACAAACTTGTTCATAAATGCATGCTTCGCCATCTACGCCACAATCCAGAGCAGGCCACAGGTGATGTACAGTGAGTTCAGAAGAACAGTATGAATGGGTCATGTCTGAAGAAGTATCTCGACCCATTCTCTCACCAGAGATGCTGCCTGTCCTGCTGAGTTACTCCAGCATTCTGTGTCTACCTTCAGTATGAATGGGATATTTCTGCTGAATGCTTGAATGGGCTGCCAAGTTTCCACAAATATACACAATAAACAATAGGTGCAGGAGTAGGCCATTCGGCCTTTCGAGCCAGCACCGCCACTCACTGGGATCATGGCTGATCACCCACAATCAGTACCCCGTTCCTGCCTTCTAAGAGCTCTATCTAAGTCTCTCTTGAAAGCATCCAGATAATTGGGCTCCACTGCCTTCTGAGGCAGAGAATTCCACAGATTCACAATTCCCTGGGTGAAAAAGTTTTTCCTCAACTCCGTTCTAAATGGCCTACCCCTTATTCTTAAACTGTGGCCCCTGGTTCTGGACTCCCCCAACATCGGGAACATGTTGCCTGCCTCCAGCATGTCCAATCCCTTGATAATTTTATGTGTTTCAATAAGATCCCCTCTCATCCTTCTAAATTCCAGTGTATACAAGCCCAGTCACTCCATTCTTTCAACATATGGCAGTCCCGCCATCCCAGGAATTAACCTCGTGAACCTACGCTGCATTCCCTCAATAGCAAAAATGTCCTTCCTCAAATTTGGAGACTAAAACTGCACACAATACTCCAGGTGTGGTCTCACTAGGGCCCTGCACAATTGTAGGACCTCTTTGCTGCTATACTCAACTCCTCTTGTTATGAAGGCCATTTCACTGCCTGCTGTACCTGCATGCTTACTTTCAGTGACTGATGAACAAGGACACCCAGATCATGCTTTATTTTCCCTTTTCCTAACATGACATCATTCAGATAATAATCTGCCTTCCTGTTCTTGCCACCAAAGTGGATAACCTCACATTTATCCACATTAAACTGCATCTGCCATGCATCTGCCCACTCACCCAACCTTCTAAGTCACTCTGCAAACTCTTAGCATCCTCCTCACAATTCACAGCTTTGTGTCATATGCAAATGTGCTAATGTTACTCTTAATCGCTTCATCTAAATCATTGATGTATATTATAAACAGCTGCAGTCCCAGCACCGAGCCTTGCGGTACCCCACTAGTCACTGCCTGCCATTCTGAAAGGGACCCGTTAATCTCGTCTTTGTTTCCTGTCTGCCAACCAATTTTCTATCCATGTCAGTACCTTACCCCCAATACCATGTGTTCTCATTTTAACCATATAACCATATAACCATATAACAATTACAGCACGGAAACAGGCCATCTCGGCCCTTCAAGTCCGTGCCAAACAACTTTTTTCCCTTAGTCCCACCTGCCTGCACTCATACCATAACCCTCCATACCCTTCTCATCCATATGCCTATCCAATTTATTTTTAAATGATACCAAGGAACCTGCCGCCACCACTTCCACTGGAAGCTCATTCCACACCGCTACCACTCTCTGAGTAAAGAAGTTCCCCCTCATGTTACCCCTAAACTTCTGTCCCTTAATTCTAAAGTCATGTCCTCTTGTTTGAATCTTCCCTATTCTCAAAGGGAAAAGCTTGTCCACATCAACTCTGTCTATCCCTCTCATCATTTTAAAGACCTCTATCAAGTCCCCCCTTAACCTTCTGCTCTCCAGAGAATAAAGACCTAACTTATTCAACCTATCTCTCTGCCGCTATTTCATCTTTTATAATTGACTCCAGCATCTTCCCCACCACCGATGTCAGGCTAACTGGTCTATAATTCCCTGTTTTCTCTCTCCCGCCTTTCTTAAAATGTGGGATAACATTAGCTACCCTCCAGTCCACAGAAACTGATCCTGAATCTATAGAACATTGGAAAATGATCACTAATGCGTCCACGATTTCTAGAGCCACTTCTTTAAGTACCCTTGGATGCAGACCATCAGGCCCAGGGGATCTATTAGCCTTCAGTCCCATCTGTCTACCCAACACCATTTCCTGCCTAATGTGAATTTTGTTCACTGCCTCCGTCACCCAATGTCCTCTGACTACTGGTACATCTGGGATACACAAAAAGCTGGAGAAACTCAGCGGGTGCAGCAGCATCTAAGGAGCGAAGGAGATAGGCGACGTTTCGGGTCGAGACCCTTCTTCAGACATCTGGGAGATTGTTTGTGTCTTCCTTAGTGAAGACAGATCCAAAGTACCTGTTCAACTAGTCTGCCATTTCCTTGTTCCCCGTAATAAAGTCACCTGTTTCTGTCTTCAAGGGACGCACATTTGTCTTAACTATTTTTTTCCTCTTCACATACCTAAAGAAGCTTTTACTATCCTATATGGAATGTCAAACTGTACAGCACAGGAACAGGTCTGTCTGTGCTGACCTTGATGTCTAGTTCAACTCACCCCATCTGCCTGCACATAATCCATATCCCTCCACTCCCGAGCATCCTCCTGTGCCTATCTAAATGCAATTTGTAATGGAACCAATACACACATCTCTGCCATAGAGATGAGTAAAGGACCTGTCCTACCAGCATCCGACTCCATGAGATGAGCGCGATCAAACTAGAAGCGGGGGCCACGCGGAGGTTGGGTGATCCCCTGTACAGGGCCGTTCCCACCAGCATGTGCCTGCATGCGGCAAGCGCGACCAAACCGGCAGCGAGGGCCGCGCGGAGGTCGGGTGAGTGGCAAAGTGAGGCGAACTTGGAGCAAAGTCGTAAAGGTAAGTTCGCCAGGACAGAGAGGGGCACACAGAGAGGGGCACAGAGGCACATACACAGAGGGCCACAGAGCCACACACATAGAGGGTCACGGAGGCACGACGTCGAGACGGTGTGTAATGCGTCAAGGCGACTGTGAGCCGACAAGCCGTTGCCGCGCGGAATTTTTGAACATGGTCAGTTTATCGGGGCCCCGCGCGATGTCGGGACAAACTCAGCACAATTCTGCACGGCTCCGGCCATCGAAGTGGGACCGGCCCCGCGACGCCGGACGGCTCAAGCGACCACGTTAGGTCGCGCTCATCGCATAGAGTTGCATGCTAGTGGGACAGACAGGCCCTTATTGCACAAATAACCTGAGTTGAAGTAATGGAAAAGGTTCCGTGCACATTTGTTTGTGATGCAGGATCACTGTAGATGTTATAGATTTGGTTGTGACCTCTTGTTGATTTGAGGTGCAATGGATCTTCATGTCAAGTTAAGAACAGCAAATGCTGCAAACAGCAGGTTGGGGCAGGCAGCATCTCAATAGTGCTTTTATGGTTACATGTGGAAACAGAGAAATTATTTTCGTACAGCCCAGTGGAGTGTTGCCACACTAAAACACAGTTCCGATTAGGAAATCATTCAGAAATAGGCCACTGGTCCTGCACGCAAGAGGTGCCATGTTTTGGTGCGATTTTCAATGTGCAGTCCTCGCTCTAGTTGTTATGGGAGTCAGAGTCAAAAGAGTTTATTGTGTCCCTGACAGGACAATGAAAATCTTTCTTTGCATAGCACAACAGAACATAGTAGGCATTGACTACAATTCTATACGTAAATACACACATGAATTAATACATTAATAAAGTGCAAATAACAGATGGAGGGATATTAATGTTCAGAGTTCCGAGCCAGGTTTAATAGTCTGATGGGTGTGGGGAAGTAGCTATTCCTGAACCTGGTCGTTGCAGTCTTCAGGCTCCTGTACCTTCTACCCGAAGGTAGAGGGGAGATGAGTGTGTGGCCAGTGTGGTGTGGGTCCTTGATGATGCTGCCAGCCTTTTTGAGGCAGCGACTGCGATAAATCCCCTCGATGGAAGGAAGGTCAGAGCCGATGATGGACTGGGCAGTGTTTACTACTTTTTGTAGTCTTTTCCTCTCCAGGGCGCTCAAGTTGCCAAACCAAGCCACGATGCAACCAGTCAGCAAGCTCTCTACTGTACACCTGTAGAAGTTAGAGAGAGTCCTCCTTGACAGACCGACTCTCCGTAATCTTCTCAGGAAGTAGAGGCGCTGATGAGCTTTCTTAATAATTGCACCTGTGTTCTCGGACCAGGAAAGATCTTCACAGATGTGCACGCCCAGGACGCGATGGAAGCTAACATTTTCGTGGTGAGTGGTGCCCAATACAGGCACGCCCTGAGCCCCAGGCTGCTGCGGGCCTCCCACCATCACCTTCCTTGGACGTGTGCATCGACCTGTGAATCGAATCCTCCCCTCGCCCGTTCACCTTTATAGGCCGAACCCCAATTCACTCTCCTATCGACCTTGCTCCTCGCCCGTTGCATCTGTCGAAAAGCAGGGGCCGGCTCGGCAGGCAGTCTCCCCCTTCCATGCTGCGGTCTGCTAGGTCCTGCAAGCAGGGGCCGGCTCGGTGGCCTCGCCCTTGTGGTCCGCCCAATCTTGTGTTCAGGTGGGCATGAGCCGTGGCAAAATCCCAGCAGTATCTTTGGTTCCCAGAGCTCTTGCTCGAAAATGTTAGCTTCCATAGCGGCATGGTGGTGCATGTAAATTATCCCTAGTGTGTGTAGGATAGTGTTAGTGTGCAGATTGGTGGATGGTGCGGACCTGCCGGGCCGAAGGGCCTGTTACCGCACTGTATCTCTAAACCAAATAAAATGAATGAGCAAACAGTTGGAACGGATTCTGTTCATTTTTGATTGAGGCCCGATTCAAACTATGATAAGATTACGAATGGTTGAAAGGTAATATTTGAACAGTTAAACAAATACTTTGGTTCTGTCTTCACTGAGGAAGACACAAACTATCTACCAGTAAATGCTAGGGGACCGAGGGGCTAGTATGAGGGAGGAACTGGAGGGAATCCACATTATTCAGGAAATGGTGTTAGGTAATCTGCTGGGACTGAAGGCAGATAAATCCAGAGGGCTCGATGGTCTGCATCCCAGAGTACTCAAGGCGGTGGCCCTAGAAGTCGTGGATGCATTGGTGATCATTTTCCTGGTGTTTGGGCGCGGGGCAGGGAATGGGGAGGGCCGATCGGGGGTGGGGGTGGTGGGAATGGTGGGATCGCTCTGTAGGTCTGCTCCTGGGCCTGGCCAAGATCGCCATTCGCGGATCCAGGCAGGGGGGCGGTCGATGGTCACACCAGAGACAGCTGCCTGCCCCTCTTCTGGGCCTACGTCCGTGCTCGCGTGTCCCATAAGAGGGAACACACGGTGTCCACGGGGACTCTGGAGGCCGTCCATGAACGCTGGTTGCCGGGGGGGGGGGGGGGTCAAGAGCATTGTAGATAAAGTTTGCACCATTGTACTAGATTGACTGCTTGATGTATTGTGACCATTGAACATTTGTGTACTCTTGGTGCACTGTAATATGCAATTGTTGAATAAAGTCTTAAAGAAGGAACTGCAGATGCTGGAGAATCGAGGGTTACACAAAAAGCTGGAGAGACTCAGCGGGTGCAGCAGCATCTAAGGAGTGAAGGAGATAGGCGACGTTTCGGGTCGAGACCCTTCTTCAGACTGGTCGGGGATCAGGGAAACGAGAGATATAGACGGTGATGTGGAGAGATAAAGAACAATGAATGAAAGATATGCAAAAAAGTATCGATGATAAAGGAAACAGGCCATTGTAAGCTGTTTGTAGTGTGAAAATGAGAAACTAGTTCGACTTGGGTGGGGGAGAGATAGAGAGAGAAGGAATGCCAGGGCCCGAGGGCTGAGGGAGAGGTGGGAAGGGGAGGAGGCAGCCTGGGTTAACAGAATTGAGAAAATTCAATGTTTAAGCCCAGAGGATGCAGACTCCCCAAGCGGAATATGAGGTGCTGTTCCTTGAATAAAGTCCTTGGAATGGAACAAAAAGAGAGAGAGAGACATTCAGCAATTGACAAGAACGAAGTACCTCAGGGAGCAAGTGCCTCAGGTTGCAATAAAGAGACGGTGACTGTCTGATAAATATCGAGTCTGTGTAGTGGATTCAACTTAGTAAATAAATCTGCTGTGATTGTAAACTTAATACCTGTACTCGCAGAGGTTGGTTGCCGTCACAAACTAGTCTGTTCAGTCGGATTAAGTTAAATCCTGAAAGCGGGAATATTGGATAATAGTAAGATCTGAACAGGCAGGATAAATAGTGGTCTAGAGCTTCTCTGGATTGCAGAGATTACTTTGCTTCACTTTTCAGGATAGAAGGAAAGAGATAACAGTGACCCATTGGGTCCCTCCGCTCCCTCCGCAACTCCCTCGTCAATTCTTCCCTTCCCTCCCGCTCCACTCTTTCCCCGGGCACTTTCCCTTGCAACCGCAAGAGATGCTACACTTGTCCCTTCACCTCCCCCATCCACTCCTTTCAGGGACCCAAGCAGTCCTTCCAAGTCCGACAGAGGTTCACCTGCACCTCCTCCAACCTCATCTACTGCATCCGTTGCTCCAGATGCCAGCTGATCTACATCGGTGAGACCAAGCGGAGGCTGGGCGATCGTTTCGCCGAACACCTCCGCTCGGTCCGCAATAACCAGCCCGACCTCCCGGTGGCTCAGCACTTCAACTCCCCCTCCCACTCCGTATCCGACCTCTCGGTCCTGGGCCTCCTCCACGGCCAGAGTGAGCAAAACCGCAAGTTGGAGGAACAGCACCTCATATTCCGCTTGGGGAGTCTGCATCCTCTGGGCTTAAACATTGAATTTTCTCAATTCTGTTAACCCAGACTGCCTCCTCCCCACCTCTCCCTCAGCCCTCGGGCCTTGACATTCCTTCTCCATCTCCCCCCCCCCCACCCCCCCCAGTCGTACTAGCTTCTCATTTTCACACCACAAACAGCTTACAATGGCCTGCTTCCTTTATCACCAATACTTTTTTGCATATCTTTCACTCATTGTTCTTTATCTCTCCACATCACTGTTTATATCTCTCGTTTCCCTGATCCCTAGCCAGTCTGAAGAAGGGTCTCGACCCGAAACGTCGCCTATCTCCTTCGCTCCTTAGATGCTGCTGCACCCGCTGAGTTTCTCCAGCCTTTTGTGTAACCCTCGATTCTCCAGCATCTGCAGTTCCTTCTTTAACACAACAGTGACCCATTGACCAGCAGTACCATCTGGTTGGCAGTGTTTGGGCAAATGCTGTAAAATAAAATTACTAATAAGTTGAAAAATCTTAGTACGCTAGATCAGCACCAACACAGATCTGTAAAAAGGATTTGACAAAGAGCTTTGTCTGTTGTGACTAATAGAATAAATAGATGGGAACAATTATTTGTTTTTTAAAAAACTAATATAGATCATTAAACAAAATCAGTACTCATTAGATATTAGCATGGTCTGAATGCTGGTTAATGTACAGAATAGAGGGTAAAATTATTATTAATAGGGTTGGAAGGCTGTAACTATACACATACTATGATCGTCAGTGATGAATACTCCCTCACCACTCACATTACGCTGCATTTAGATAACAAACTGACTGTAATGTATCCATAGAAACACAGAAACATAGAAATTAGGTGCAGGAGTAGGCCATTCGGCCCTTCGAGCCTGCACCGCCATTCAACATGATTATGGCTGATCATCCAACTCAGTATCCTGTACCTGCCTTCTCTCCATACCCTCTGATCCCCTTAGCCACAAGGGCCACATCTAACTCCCTTGTAAATATAGCCAATGAAATGGCCTCAACTACCCTCTGTGGCAGAGAGTTCCAGAGACCCACCACTCTCTGTGTGAAAAAAGTCCTTCTCATCTCGGTCTTTAAAGATTTCCCCCTTATCCTTCAGCTGTGACCCCTTGTCCTGGACTTCCCCAACATGGGGAACAATCTTCCTGCATCTAGCCTGTCCAACCCCTTAAGAATTTTGTAAGTTTCTATAAGATCCCCTCTCAATCTCCTAAATTCTAGAGAGTATAAACCGAGTCTATGCAGTCTTTGTTCATAAGACAGTCCTGACATCCCAGGAATCAGTCTGGTGAACCTTCTCTGCACTCCCTCTATGGCAATAATGTCCTTCCTCAGATTTGGAGACCAGAACTGTACGCAATACTCCAGATGTGGACTCACCAACACCCTATACAACTGAAGTAGAACCTCCCTGCTCCTATACTCAAATCCTTTTGCTATGAAAGCTAACATACCATTCGCTTTCTTCACTGCCTGCTGCACCTGCATGCCTACTTTCAATGACTGGTGTACCATGACACCCAGGTCTCGCTGCATCTCCTCTTTTCCTAATAGGCCACCATTTAGATAATAGTCTGCTTTCCTGTTTTTGCCACCAAAGTGGATAACCTCACATTTATCCACATTATACTGCATCTGCCAAACATTTGCCCACTCACCCAGCCTATCCAAGCTACCTTGCAGCCTCCTAGCATCCTCCTCACAGCTAACACTGCCCCCCACTGAGGAGGATGCAGAGAAGCTAAAAATAGACAAACGGATATGGATGTAGTCTCAATGATGAATGAATGAATGATGAATGGTACTTTAGTCATACATCATTCACCGTGGGATTCTTTGTTTAACATTCCCAAGGTATGCAAAGAGTTGCCACATATTGGGCACTGACAAAGTTACAAAGTTTTCCAATTAGTCCGCCTTTGTTCCCAGTGCCCCCCCCCCCCACCCCATGCTGGGTCCCCCTTAGTTCTCTTGGCGACCCCCTCACGCCTGGTCCCTCCTTGTTCTTGGCGGTGCATCCAGTGCCCAGGCATTCCCCTGGCATGCACCGCGGGCCCATCTGACCTCTGGCATGCACTGCGGGCCCATCTGACCCCTGGCAGCCATACAGGCCCATCTGACCCCTGGCAGCCACACAGGCCCATCTGACTGGCAGCCACACAGGCCCATCTGACCCCTGGCACCCACCGCGGGCCCATCTGACCTCTGACACCCACACAGGCCCATCTGACCTCTGGCACCCACACAGGCCCATCTGACCTCTGGCACCCACGTAGGCCCATCTGACCTCTGACACCCACGTAGGCCCATCTGACCTCTGACACCCACGTAGGCCCATCTGACCTCTGACACCCACACAGGCCTATCTGATCTCTGGCACCCACGTAGGCCCATCTGACCTCTGACACCCACGTAGGCCCATCTGACCTCTGACATCCACACAGGCCCATCTGAACTCTGGCACCCACACAGGCCCATCTGACCTCTGGCACCCACGTAGGCCCATCTGACCTCTGACACCCACGTAGGCCCATCTGACCTCTGACACCCACGTAGGCCCATCTGACCTCTGACACCCACACAGGCCCATCTGATCTCTGGCACCCACGTAGGCCCATCTGACCTCTGACACCCACGTAGGCCCATCTGACCTCTGGCACCCACGTAGGCCCATCTGACCCCTGGCACCCACACAGGCCCACCTGACCTCTGGTACGCACTGCATGTCCATCGGACCACTGGCCCCTTCCTTGACCGCCATCGCCCACCCTCGATCTCACACTGGGTCACTGGCACCATCTTCGACTGCGAGCACCTGACCTTGTCCTCAACTACCGTCTCCTGACAGCTTCGCAGCGCCAACCCAGAGTCCGGGACGCAAGGACCCACCGCCCGGCTTCTCCGAAGGCTCCTCGGAGTCTCAATACTTCATAGGGGGGAGAGCAACCAGAATACAGTAAAAATTAATCTAATAATCAGATTTTGGTGAAAAATATTTGCTCCTTATTGAAGCTCAATGATTCACTCTGATAGATTAATGGTTTAAATGTAATTACTGCTGGATGATTAATGAAAATGAAGTTCATTGCAAAGACTTAATGCTTGTTGATTTGACTCATTATCATGACATCACTGGGCTACTGATTTAATATGAAGTAGAACGACACGATGGCTGTGACCAAATCAAACGCCCTCTCCACTGGCCAAGCTCAAAGGGCTTCTTGTAAATTGTGAAGATAGACACAAAATGCTGGAGTAACTCAGCTGGACAGGGTGCATTTCTTGAGAGAAGGAACGAACGATACTTTGGGTCGAGACCCTTCTTCCGATCCTGCATTTTGTGTCTATCTTCGGTGTAAACCAGCATTTGCTGTTCCTTCCTACACATCCTACACAGACCACGGAGCTCATTGTAGACTTCAGGAAGTCCAGTGTTTCTAGCTTCAGGTTCCTGGGAGTCAACCTCTCCGACGACCTCTCTTGGACCACAATACCTCAACTCTGATCAAGAAGGCTCACCAGCGTCTCTTCTTCCTGAGGAGACTGAAGAAGGTCCATCTGTCTCCTCAGATCCTGGTGAACTTCTACCGCTGCACCATCGAGAGCATCCTTACCAACTGCATCACAGTTTGGTATGGCAACTGCTCTGTCTCCGACCGGAAAGCATTGCAGAGGGTGGTGAAAATTGCCCAACGCATCACCGGTTCCTCGCTCCCCTCCATTGAGTCTGTCCAAAGCAAGCGTTGTCTGCGGAGGGCGCTCAGCATCGCCAAGGACCTCTCTCACCCCAACCATGGACTGTTTACCCTCCTACCATCCGGGAGGCGCTACAGGTCTCTCCGTTGCCGAACCAGCAGGTCCAGGAACAGCTTCTTTCCGGCGGCTGTCACACTACTCAACAACGTACCTCGGTGACTGCCAATCACCCCCCCCCCCCCGGACACTTATTGTTATTTATTCAAATCATTTGTTGTGTCGCTCTTCCAGGGAGATGCTAAATGCATTTCGTTGTCTCTGTACTGTACACTGACAATGACAATTAAAATTGAATCTGAATCTGAATCTGAATCTGAATCTTGTACATTGTGGTTGGAAGGAGCCACTGTCATTGGGGGTAGACCAATTGGGAGCAGCAAGAAATGTAGTATCATTTATTGCGTGCTTCCAAAGAGAATAATATAATTTATTTGAAGGCCAGAAAGGTTTTACAGGACTATCATGAAGAATGGAATAGGACAAGGTTGTTTTTGGGCAAAAGGACATGGGATGTTCTTAGAAGTGTGGTGGTGAAGGTTCAGGGTATGCATGCTCCTGTTAGAGTGAAAGAAAGACATATAGTACTAATGAACCCTGGATGGCATGGGGAATTGAGGTGCTAGCGAGGAAACAGAAGGAGGCATAGATCAGGTACAAGCCGCTGGAGGAGTACAGGGATTGGGGAGCATACTTAAGGAAATAAGGAAGGGCAAAAAAGGGCTTGAGGTAGCTCTGGCAGATAATAATAAGGAAATAAGTTTCCCATGGTAGGCTGCTCTGGTACGATAGATTGCATGGGATCCATGGTGAGCTAGCTAATGGAAGCAGAAGCTAATGAACCCACCAAAGTTAGTGGTGTGCCTCAGTTAGTTGCTAGGCCCCTTGTTCTTGTCATAGCTAGCAATTATCTGGATGGGAATGTAGAAGGCATGCACAAAGATTTGTGATTTTTAGTCTAGTTCAGTTTAGTTTAATTTAGTCTAGTTTAGTTCAGTTCAGTTTAGTTTAGTTTAGCGATACAGTGTGAAAACAGGCCCTTTGGCCCATCGGGTCCGCACTGACCAGCGATCCCCACATATTAACACTATCCTACACTGACTGGGGACAATTTCTACATTTACCAAGCCAATTAACCTACAAACCTGCGCGTGTTTGGAGTGTGGGAGGAAACCGAAGATATCGGAGAAAACCCACGCAGGTCGTGGGGAGAACTTACAAACTCTGTACGGATAGCAACGGTAGTCGGGATCGAACCAGGGTTTCCGACGCTGCAAGCGCTGTAAGGAAGCGACTCTACCGCTGCGTCTCCATGAAATCTCAACATTTCAAATAAGTCAAATTTTGCAGGCAAGTGATATGATAAGTATAAGTTGCCTCCTGCGAGTCAAACCAGGGCAGGGATTCCCCAATGAATGCTAGGACTCTGGGGAGGGTTGCAGAGCAGTGGGATCTTGGTACAAATTTCCCTAAAAGTGGCATTGCAGGTAGAATTGGAAGTGAGGAAGACTTTGGCCTGCTGTCTTTCATTATCCAGGGAATTGAGTATGGATAGGGGAGTCAACAACCTGAGGACATAGGTTTAGAGTGAGAGGGGAAAGATTTAATAGGAATCTGAGTGGCAACTTTTTTACACATAGAATGATGGGTATATGAAAATGTGAAATGATTGCAAGATGAAGAACTTGAGGCAGATACAATAACAACATTTAAAAGGCGCTTGGACAGGAAATGGATAGATTTGGACCATGTGCGGGAAGCTGTGAAATTTCAATCGGCCCAGACATCGTGAGCTGAGATGCCAATTCCTGCGCTGTTGTTGTTCCAGGTTCTACGCGATTGACACCAATTCTTCACTGAAATTGTCACGTTGTATATCTTCATCTAAAACGTGGTTGTGTTTTTAAGATGTTTGCTTATAAGCTGGGTTGCCAAAGGAAAAGATTGGTCCTTTTTGTTTGAATCGAGCGAGAACAATAACAGAATGAGTGACTCATTCCATCCTGTGGAATCGATAAACTAGCCAGCACATCTTTGACATTCCACGGAACAGCCATGTTCATCACTGCAGTCTGTTCCATGCCCTGAAGGAATGCATTTTTTTCAGTGGGAAATTATGATTTTATGGCAATTTCCATTTCAGTTGCTAAATGGAGCTTTCATGAGCCTTGCAATTCTTTGTAGCTTTGACATCTCTGCCTGCATTTCCACTGCAAATTAGGATTGAGTTACCATTTTGGAACTGTTTGAAGAAAGTTGCCTGTTAAATAATCTTGTTTCAGCAGTGCTCTGCATTCTTCAAGGTTAAGGGCTGCACTCGGTTCGAAAGGATCTCTCACTGCCAGGCAATAAGTAGCAAGTAATGTTCTGTTAACTAATATCATCAAAAATCCATGAGTTCCAGTTTCATGCCCTAAGCAGTTCACAGAGCAGTTTTTTTTCATTCTCGATAGGGGAAGAAATATCTACAATAACTTTGAAATGTAAACATCAGATGCAAAAGAAATGGGAGACCATTGAGCCCTTTGATCCTGCTGCACCGTTCAATAAGATCATGGCTGGTCTTTAACCTCAGCACCACAATCCTGTGTTATATCCACGGATGGCCTCACTATTTAAATAAATCAGTGACTGTGCCCTCTTAGAAAGACAATTCCAAACATTTTGAGTCCAGTAATGTCTCTTTATATCGGTTCTGAGGGGCTCATTCCATATCTTGAGGAAATATCGTCTTTGATACTAGACACAGTACATCATTCGCCCTTTTGTTGGCCTGGGGTTAGAGGGGTTTGTGACATGGCAGCTGACGCATATGTGCAGGGGACATCGAAATCTCTTGTTATCAAACACAGTTGGAGGGTATTTTCTCACAGTCATCATGGCAGAACCTTCCACACAAAGGAACAATGCAACGCTTAACACCTGGCCCATTCTTCTTGCACACAAAGCAAGTGTGAGCACCTGATGTGCATTCCCTACACATAAATTTGCCTTGAGGTAATTTGGACCGGCCAAGACAAGCCAAGTGGAACGTCCCACAACGCTGTCCCTCAAAAAAGAGCAGGTCTCCAATATTCTCACACACCTGACAAACTCCGTCTTTCCTAGCTGCACCACTGCCCGCGCGTTCTCCTTGGGAGTTTTTCGATGATACAGATGAAACCTCTGTTGGAGTCTCATCTGCACTTTCATCACCTGACTCCTGCTGTCCATCAAATGAGGTCTCATTTTCGGTTAGCACAGTTAGAGGAGATGGGTTCTTGCTGACAGTTGGCACTGATGTTTCAGTAGTTGAAACACATGGTTTATATGGTTATATGGTTACACCTTGGCCTGGGGGAATTAAGTTCAAAAAACCTCAATTGAATTCTGTGGTATGGTCCTTGACCTGAACACATTCATTCTCTTTTACACTCAACACCTGCTGATGTTTCCAGCATTTTTTACCCTACGCATACATTTTTTTTTGAATGCTTTTCAACGAGAATGTTGTTTTGTAAGTCCTATGAGAATAGGCAGTCTTAAGCTCTCCTTGTGTCAAAACCCACCAATCCCGGAATCAGTCAGGTGAATAGACACAAAATGGCGCAACGGCAAAAGGGTGGCCGATTAGGAAAAGGGGAGATGCAGCGTGACCTGGGTGTCATGGTACACCAGTCATTGAAAGTAGGCATGCAGGTGCAGCAGGCAGTGAAGAAAGCGAATGGTATGTTAGCTTTCATAGCAAAAGGATTTGAGTATAGGAGCAGGGAGGTTCTACTTCAGTTGTATAGGGTCTTGGTGAGACCACACCTGGAGTATTGCGTGCAGTTCTGGTCTCCAAATCTGAGGAAGGACATTATTGCCATAGTGGGAGTGCAGAGAAGGTTTACCAGACTGATTCCTGGGATGTCAGGACTGTCTTATGAACAAAGACTGCATAGACTCGGTTTATACTCTCTAGAATTTAGGAGATTGAGAGGGGATCTTATAGAAACTTACAAAATTCTTAAGGGGTTGGACAGGCTAGATGCAGGAAGATTGTTCCCGATGTTGGGGAGGTCCAGGACAAGGGTTCATAGCTTAAGGATAAGGGGGAAATCCTTTAGGACCGAGATGAGAAGGGCTTTTTTCACACAGAGAGTGGTGGATCTCTGGAACTCTCTGCCACAGAGGGTAGTTGAGGCCAGTTCATTGGCTATATTTAAGAGGGAGTTAGATGTGGCCCTTGTGGCTAAGGGGATAAGAGGGTATGGAGAGAAGGCAGGTACAGGATGCTGAGTTGGATGATCAGCCATGATCATATTGAATGCCGGTGCAGGCGCGAAGGGCCGAATGGCCTACTCCTACACCTATTTTCTATGTTTCTATGGTAGAGTCGATGCTTTGCAGCGCCGGAGACCCGGGTTCTATCCTGACTATGGGTGCTTGCCTCTACGGAGTTTATACGTTCTCCCCGTGAACTTTGTGGGTTTTCTCTGGGGTCTCCGGTTTCCTCCCACACTCCAAAGTCATATAGGTTTGTAGGTTAATTGAATTAGTATAATTGTTAATTGTCCCTAGTGTCTGTAGAAGTGTTAATTTGTGGGGATCGCTGGTTGGCACGGATTCGATGGGCCGAAGATCCTGTTTCTGCCCTACATCCCTAAACTAAACTAAACTAAATTAAAATGCTAGAGTATCTCAGCGGGTCAGGCAGCATATCTGGAGAAAAGGGACAGGTGATGTTGCCTAGATTTCCACCTTGAACCAATTGTCACTGGGATGCTGGAGATGGTGTGATCAATGCATGGTATTTTCAAGGTGCTCACTGATCAGAATGATCAGCTGCACTGTTAGACTGGAAGATCTGAGCTTGTTCTCGTTGGATCGAAGAGGATTGAGATGAATTGAGAAAGATGGACAAGAATATGGGCTGGTTTGGATCTGTGGCAGGTAGAAGAAAGATGTCCCCATTAGCAGATGGTTAACGAGGCAACAGATATCAGGGAGGCAAAATTATTTTTTTACGGAAAGAGAAGACAAGCTCTAGAATTAATTGCTTGTGAATGTGGTGGATTAAGAATCGATCAGAACCCTTAACAGGAATTGGATAGACACTTGGATTATGATGGATTGCAGGAAAGAGCAGGGAAATGAGACTAACAAGGTTGCTCTAGTAAGGGCCAGAATGAACTTGAAGGGCTGACTGGTCTCCTTTTATGAGCCTATGCCTGTTGACTGCAACCAGCAGAAGTCTAGGTCTCATTGCTCTTATACATCAGCAAGGGTTTCAAATGTGCATCTCCTAAAAACACAGTCTGGGTGAATCTTTCGTCAAGCCGGAAGCAAGTCAGAGTGTGGGGAGATATCCCGTAAAGGGCCAAAAGACTCCACAAACACAATCAAAAGGCAACATCATCGGATAATCCTGGAGTTCGATGCCTGGCCCAAGTATCGGAAAAAGATAAAGGAAGTCAAAGTGTTCTAGTCAATTGAAGCATTTTCCTATATGTGTGCTGCAGAGAGTGGTGGACTCAGCCCAGTCCATTATGGATGAAGCTAATATTATATTGTTCCTTTATCTAAGAAGGGCAACAAGGAGAAGCCAGGTAAAGATAGGACAGTGATCCTTACATTAATTGTAAGGAAATGACTGAAGTATATCCGAAGGCAAGAGACTTACATAGATTGGGACGAGCAGGAGCTGATTGGAGATCATCACCATGGCTTTGTGCAGGCCAAACCCTGCTTTGCTAATTTGACAAGCTCCCTACACCCCCCCCCCCCCCCCCCCCCCCGGTCGCTACGTTCCTTCAGGCTTGGTCACTGCGCTCCCTGACAATTTCTCACTCTCGGCTCTCACCCAATATTGGCAGCCCTGCGTCAGTGGACGCGCTCTTTACTCCACAACGCCAGCTATTTCTAAAATAGCTGTTAGGTTAATAACACGAATCGAGTGTCCATTTCATTCCCTGCCACACAGCCAGATGGAACTCTTTTGAGAGTGCAGTCACTTGGGTTAAACCATCTGGAGAAGCATATCTGTATGGCTGGCTGGCTGAGAAGAGGACAATGATACTTCCCTTCGAGACACTCGGCAAATCAGTTGTTCCAGGCAAACAACTGTTGAATTCAATCATGAAATAACTGCATGTGGCTTTTCACATTCTTGTTATTGGAGCATTTGCAATTATTGCTTCTCTCTTGATAACATCCATGATTCTTCGGTACAAGCTGTATGACACACAGGGCTGAGCAAATAACTCAGTCTTCTGATGTTCATTGATTCTTTGCAGAAGCAGGCTTGCATATCTCTTGCAATTTTCTAATTGTTGTTGAATTGATTAAATATCTGATCTCATCTTTCCTTTGTCTCGAGATAAATGTATCTGCCTAACACCCAATCTGATTATGCACATGGCACTCGAAATAGAAACATAGAGACATAGCAAATAGGTGCAGGAGTAGGCCATTCGGCCCTTCGAGCCTGCACCGCCATTCAATATGATCATGGCTGATCATCCAACTCAGTATCCCGTACCTGCCTTCTCTCCATACCCCCTGATCCCTTTAGCCACAAGTGCCACATCTAACGCCCACATAAATATAGCCAATGAACTGGCCTCAACTACCTTCTGTGGCAGAGAATTCCAGAGACTCACCACTCTCTGTGTAAAGAATGTTTTCCTCATCTCGGTCCTAAAGGAATTCCCCCTTATCCTTAGACTGTGACCCCTTGTTCTGGACTCCCCCAACATCGGGAACAATCTTCCAGCATCTAGCTTGTCCAACCCCTTAAGAATTTTGTAAGTTTCTATAAGATCCCCCCTCAATCTTCTAAATTCCAGCGAGTACAAGCCGAGTCTATCCAATCTTTCCTCATATGAAAGTCCTGACATCCCAGGAATCAGTCTGGTGAATCTTCCCTGTACCCCCTCTATGGCAAGGATGTCTTTCCTCAGATTTGGAGACCAAAACTGTACGCAATACTCCAGGTGTGGCCTCACCAAAACCCTGTACAACTGCAGTAGAACCTCCCTGCTCCTATACTCAAATCCTTTCGCTATGAATGCTAACATACCATTTGCTTTCTTCACTGCCTGCTGCACCTGCATGCCTACTTTCAATGACTGGTGTACCATGACACCCAGGTCTCGTTGCATCTCCCCTTTTCCTAATCTGCCACCATTCAGATAATAGTCTACCCTCATGTTTTTGCCACCAAAGTGGATAACCTCACATTTATCCACATTATACTGCATCTGCCATGCATCTGCCCATTCACTCAGCCTATCCAAATCACCCTGCAGCCTCCAAGCATCCTCCTCACACCTAACTATACCCCCCAGCTTGGTGTCATCTGCAAACTTGGAGATGTTGCATTGAATTCCCTCGTCCAAATCATTAATATATATTGTAAATAGCTGGGGTCCCAGCACTGAGCCTTGCGGTACCCCACTAGTCACTGCCTGCCATTCTGAAAAGGACCCGTTTACTCCTACCCTTTGCCTCCTGTCTGCTAGCCAGTTCTCTATCCACATCAATACTGAACCCCCAATACCGTGTGCTTTAAGTTTGTATGCTAATCTCTTATGCGGGACCTTGTCGAAAGCCTTCTGAAAGTCTAGATATAACACATCCACTGGTTCTCCCTTATCCACTCTACTAGTTACATCCTTGAAAAATTCTATCAGATTTGTCAGACATGATTTACCTTTCGTAAATCCATGTTGACTTGTCCAATGATTTCACCACTTTCCAAATGCGCTGCTATCCCATCTTTAATAACCGACTCTAGCAGTTTCCCCACTACCGATGTTAGACTAACTGATCTGTAATTCCCCGCTTTCTCTCTCCCTCCTTTTAAAAAATGATGCTGCAGTGTTTGCCTTCAAGAATATTATGGGCATTGGTCCATGGGGATACAGAGCGGGAAAGAGCTCATCAGGCCTGCAATACTGTTTGGATTTGTTTTTATTTTGTTTAGAGATAGAGCACAGAAACAGGGTCTTCGGCCCATCGAGACCGCATGACTAGCAATCTCCGCACAGTAACACTATCCTACACACTAGGGACAGTTTTTACAATTATACCAAGCCAATTAACCTACAAACATGTACGCCTTTGGAGCGTGGGAGGAAACCAAAGTTCTCGGAGAAAACCCACGCGGTCACGGAGAGAATGTACAAACACCCGTAGCCAGGATCGAACTCGGGTCTCCGCCGCTGTAAGGCAGGAACTGTCCCGCCCGTACTGCTCCAGCTTTCAGTAAGTTCTTTGCAAGTTATTAATGGACATTCCTCCTTATTATGTGATAGCCTTTCCCTTGATCTGAATCCTGAAAATGTGGATAGTCAGAGGGTCTCCAATGGGGCAGATAGCAGCTCAGGACTGCCCTCTCGTTGTTGGTCGGATGGTTCAGTTGCCTGAAAACAGCTTGGAAAAACTTGAAAAATTGTCCAATACTGATAGACTTTAGAACATACTAATTAGAAGCAGGTACTGTAGATTGGCCATTTCATACTAGCCAATTATAGTGCTTGTTAGTTGTGACTCCACCTAGTATGTGTTTTATATTGTCAAGAGCTTACCTACACTAGTTAGTATGAGTAGCTGCTAGGAAATGTAATGTCCTGCAGATCCTTGCTGTAAGTAGAATTAATAAACATGTTGCATATGTGTTCGACAACTCATTACGTGGTGTCAGGAGTGGGATTGGACGAGTCTGGGTCCAGTGGAATCTGCCAAAACGACCTTTTGGGATCTAGAACGGAGAAAAATGATGCCTTGCCTATCTGAGCAGCAACTTCCTCTATTGCTCGCATTGGGTAATGCGGGCGTTTGATGGCAGTGTTAAGTTCTCTTGGGTTTTTTTGCAGATACGGATCTTATCTGGTTGAAGCGGGCGGAGCCATCTACAGACGCAACCGTCAACATACCCTTCCGGTGAAGGAACCGCGTCCTGCGACTCCACATCCAGATGCCTCGCGTTTCATATACCCTCCCACGCTCGGTCCCCCGACCCCACTGCCAACTAACGTTTCCACCGCAGCCTCCCCGCGGTGTTTGGCGACCAGCTCGCCTATCTCATCACCCTCTCTGCCTGTCGGGTCGCAGGTCGTTGCCCCAATTCCTTCCCCGGTATTTTCTCCGGTGAGGCGGATTCGTACCGCACACGGGCCGGACGGGTTTGCAGGCCACCCGTTATAAAATTACCCATTTGTGTAATTTTATAAACTTTCCCAAATGCGTTATTAACATTCCACCCATATTGCTTAGCCACTGATGCTTCTTTTGTTTCTACAAGGAAAGATGTAGATTGGCTATTTCATAGTAGTGACTCCGCCTAGTATGTGTTTTATATTATCAAGAGCTTGCCTACGCTAGTTATTCCTAGGAAATGTAATGTCTTGCAGATCCTTGGTGTAAGTAGATTTAATAAACATGTGTTGTATCTTAATGTGTGTTCGACTCAACTCATTACAGGTACCTTGAACCTTCTGATAGCTAACCTTATTACAACTCACCAATCTCTCACACCATGTAAGTAATATGCTTCCATTTTAATTTTTCTGCCAAAATAGATCATTTCATATTGACCCACCTAATACTCAATTTGCTTATCCATATCCCTTAAAGCCTTCTTATAGCTTATTTGCAACTTACTTTCCCATCTATCTTTGTGTCAACAGCAACCACATGCCTTCACCAAGTAACCATAATATAACCATATAACAATTACAGCACGGAAACAGGCCTTCTCGGCCCTTCAAGTCCGTGCCGACCATTTATTTTCCCCTAGTCCCATCTACCTTCTGGGGTCACAGTCTAAGGATAAGGGGGGAATTCCTTTAGGACCGAAATGAGGAAAACATTCTTTACACAGAGAGTGGTGAGTCTCTGGAATTCTCTGCCACAGAAGGTAGTTGAGGCCAGTTCATTGGCTATATTTAAGAGGGCGTTAGATGTGGCACTTGTGGCTAAAGGGATCAGGGGGTATGGAGAGAAGGCAGGTACGGGATACTGAGTTGGATGATCAGCCATGATCACATTGAATGGCGGTGCAGGCTCGAAGGGCCGAATGGCCTACTCCTGCACCTATTTTCTATGTTTCTATGTTTCTATGTTACCTGCACTCAGAGCATACCCCTCCATTCCCTTCCCGTCCATATACCTATCCACTTTACTTTTAAATGTTAAAATCGATCCTGCCTCCATCACTTCTGCTGGAAGATCATTCCACACAGCCACCACTCTCTGAGTAAAGAAGTTCCCCCTCATGTTACCCCTAAACCTCTGTCCCTTAATTCTCATGTCATGCCCTCTTGTTTGAATCTTCCCTACCCTCAATGGGAAAAGCTTATCCACGTCAACTCTGTCTATCCCTTTCATCATTTTAAAGACCTCAATGAAGTCCCCCCTTAACCTTCTGCGCTCCAAAGAATAAAGACCTAACTTATTCAACCTTTCTCTGTAACTTAGTTGCTGGAACCTAGGCAACAGATAAGACCCGGGCAACAGATAAGAACAGAACAACAAGACCTTATTAAGTCTTTAAACTAAAAAGTTGAGGCCCGTCATTGATCCCTTTGCATACCTCTTGTTACTTCTTGCAAACCAAAAAAGGCCTATTCATGTCTTCACTCGTTTTCCTGTTAGCCTGCAAATCCATGCAATGTGTTATCTCCGGCAGCAAGAATTTTTTTTATTTTCTGCCATAACCTTCATGCGACATCTTATCAAACACCTCCTTGAAATCTAAATATAGAATAGTCAATGGTTTTTAATTATGCCCGACACTTATTACTTTTTCAAAGAACTCCAATAAACTAATTAAACATCAAATCCTTTTCACTTAACAATACCGACACTGTTTGATCACCTTGAGGGTACATAAAAGGCTGGAGAAACTCAGCGGGTGCAGCAGCATCTAAGGAGCGAAGGAGATAGTCGACGTGTCGGGTCGAGATCCTTCTTCAGACCGGATCAATCACCTTGAACTTGTTCTATGTGCCTGCTATAACTTCAATCATAATTTCAAACAGTTTCCCTCTGCTTGTCTTACAGCTTCCTGCATTGCCTACCTTCCTTTTTGATATCCTTTTATGACTCGACTTTTTCCATGTTGTCTCCCTGGCGGCCTAACACCATGGATAAGGGTGCGGCCTCTCCCGGAGTCGGGCCCGGAGTTTCAGCAGCAGGCGCAGAGGGCGAGCCCTTGCCCGGATCCCCAGAAGAGAAGTCTCCAATCGCTGGCCCGCGGCTTACAACATCCAGAAGCCGTGGTCTGCGGAGCTTCTAGCTGTTGCCGCGGCGTGGACTTAACATCCGGAGCGGGATCCCTCGCCGGGGATCCCTGAAGAAGAGCTCTGACCACCGGCCTGCGGCCTACAACATCCTGAAGCCACGGTCTCCAGTAGGGAAGCGGAAATTCGGGACTTACCGTCCCAGCGAGAAGGCCTGTATGTTCGGCTGCCCGCAGGGGCGACTGAGGAGGTTTATGGCCCCGCCCATGGGGGAACAATTGAAGAGGACTGACTGTACGTTTTGCCTTCCACCACAGTGGAAATTTAGTAACATTGCTAAGCCAAGGTGAACTACCCATTTGCATTCAAAATTGTCTTGGACAAAGGAGTCTGAAGGGAGCTGTTTTTTCTGATTGGAGGCCTGAGACCATAAGAGTGCCACTAGAGTCGGTGCTGGGCCCTTTGCTGTTTGTTATCTACGTTAACAATTTGGATGACAATGTCGTGTGTTTTTTTAATTTGTTTATTTTATTGCCTCGTGTACCGAGAAACAGGCGTTTGTTCCACTGAGTCCACGCCGACAAGTGATCAGCCATACTAACACTAACCTACACACTGGGGACAATTTTTACTGAAGCCAATTACCCTACAAACCTGCACATCTTTGGCATGTGGGAGGAAACCGGAACACCCAGAGAAAACCCACGCAGTCACAGGCAGTCACAGGAAGAACATAAAAATGTTGTATGGACAGCAGCTGTAGTCAGGATCTAACCTGGGACTCTGGTGCTGTTTCCCCACCCATTTTACAATCTCAAAAAGATCCACCTTATTTTACTAACGATGGAATAACATCGGAAAATGCCGGAAATACTGACGCAATATAGGATAAAGTGGCAGGATTTGCCTCGCAAGACATATCCCCGTATGTTAACGTGGTCAACATGGACAAGCTGGGCTGACAGGCTTATTTCCATGCTGAATTGTTCTATAGCAAAGAACCAACATTATATTTCCAAATCCGGATGATTTGTTATTTAGCAATTGTTGGTGGTGTTTCCTATTTGCCTGTGGTTCATCTTCTTGGTGTTGGTGATTGAGGTTTGTGAGGCAAAGCTGGAGTAGCGGGATGAGTAACAACAAAGCACGTTGTTGATGGTAGAACCTACAGCCACCATGTGTGGTGCACTTGCTCAGTTCAGTTTAGTTTATTGGCACGAGTACCAAGGTCTAGTGAAAAGCATTTGTTGCGTGCTAACCAGCCAGCGGAAAGACAATACATGATTACAATTGAGCCACTCGTAGTGTACAGATATATAAGGGATTGATGTTTAGTGCAAGGTAAAGCCAGTAAAGTCCCATCAAAGATAATCCGAGGTTCCCCAATGAGGTAAATAGTTGTTCAGCACTGCTCGCTAGTTGCAATAGGATGGTTTAGTTGCCTGATAACAACTGGGATGAAACTGTGGGTACACAAAAGGCTGCAGAAACTCAGCGGGTGCAGCAGCATCTAAGGAGCGAAGGAGATAGGCGACATTTCGGGTCGAGACCCTTGAGTCATTTTTCTGCCATGCCTAACTGTTGGCTGGTATAAGCTTGACAACCACAGGATGGCGAGCCTTGCATTAGTGGTGGCAAAGTTATTGGATGGGATTCTGAGATGCAAGATTTATTTTGATTCAGAAAGACAGGGACTGATCGAGAACAGTTAGCATGGCCTTCTGCATGGGAAATCTTGCCCCACTTATTAGATTTCAGTTTATTTATGAGGTGGCCAAGAGGAATTCAACTTAAAACGATAGAAACAGCACAAATAGAAGATGTAGCACAGCTGCTCAGTGTAAACGCCTTATGCCAGCGTTCTCAGTAATCCAACGAACCTTGTTTAATCATATCGGTGCTTGGAACCACTCACAATGCTTGAGATGTAGTCTTATCAGCGTTCTTTATAGTCGAGCCATCAATTCCAGCTCCTGCTTTGTATTTCTTCAGATACAAAGGCTAGCAATCAATTCATCATATAATTAGTTTCTGTACTCTACACAGGCAATTTAATAATGTTTAAGGCTTTCACAACTGGAGTTTTAGCATGTTGAAAGTGTTGCTTCATTTCTTTTTAGGTCAGAATACATTTAATCCAGTTTGTGTTCACATTTACTGTGGGGAGGCCCACAGTATGTCTCACATGGACTCCTTTAGTTCTTGTCTTCCCTTTATCTTGTGTCTGTACATATTTTCAATGCAATGAACAGCCTGCATACAGCCTGCATGCTGATCAAGCCATACCATTTGAAAAACATGCTGATTGTTCATTATTATATGTTTGGCTTCTAGGTGGATATAGAGTCATAGAGTGATAGAAACATAGAAAAATAGGTGCAGGAGTAGGCCATTCGGCCCTTCGAGCCTGCACCGCCATTCAATGTGATCATGGCTGATCATCCAACTCAGTATCCCGTACCTGCCTTCTCTCCATACCCCCTGATCCCTTTAGCCACAAGTGCCACATCTAACGCCCTCTTAAATATAGCCAATGAACTGGCCTCAACTACCTTCTGTGGCAGAGAATTCCAGCGACTCACCACTCTGTGTAAAGAATGTGTTCCTCATCTCGGTCCTAAAGGAATTCCCCCTTATCCTTAGACTGTGACCCCTTGTTCTGCTCTTCCCCAACATCGGAAACAATCTTCCAGCATCTAGCTTGTCCAACCCCTTAAGAATTTTGTAAGTTTCTATAAGATCCCCCCTCAATCTTCTAAATTCCAGCGAGTACAAGCCGAGTCTATCCAGTCTTTCCTCATATGAAAGTCCTGACATCCCAGGAATCAGTCTGGTGAATCTTCTCTGTACCCCCTCTATGGCAAGAATGTCTTTCCTCAGATTTGGAGACCAAAACTGTACGCAATACTTCAGGTGTGGCCTCACCAAAACTCTGTACAACTGCAGTAGAACCTCCCTGCTCCTATACTCAAATCCTTTCGCTATGAATGCTAACATACCATTTGCTTTCTTCACTGCCTGCTGCACCTGCATGCCTACTTTCAATGACTGGTGTACCATGACACCCAGGTCTCGTTGCATCTTTCCTTTTCCTAATCTGCCACCATTCAGATAATAGTCTACCCTCATGTTTTTGCCACCATGATGGAGTGACAGCGTGGAAACAGGCCCTTCGGCCCAACTTACGCACACCGACCAACATGTGCCATCTACAATAGTCCCACCTGCCTGCATTTGGCCCATATGTGGTGAAAATTGTAAAGAAACAACAATAATGTGTTCCATTTGGTTTCTGTGTGAAATGTAAATCAAGACAAATGCATTTGCGCCAATTTAAATTTATTTTAGCAGGGATAATAAAGAGGGATGCAGGAGGAGCTGAGAAATGTTATTACATAATTATGCCTTCCTACAACTTTCATATTAAATTTGTATTGATAAGGAGGGAAGAGAATGTGGAAAGTAGCTTACACCTTGAAGCTTTTAATGAAATTACCTGGGGCTAAGAGAAAGAGAGTCCAGAGTGTGCTTTGGGTTCAAACTGTTCTTCAGTATGTGTTGTATTTATGAACAAGTATGAACATTTTCAGTGAATGATTTGTTTAAATGTCTTATCCAGTAAACTTAGTGGAGCACTGACCATGGCTAGCAAAGCAACCTTCTAGCGGTGTTTAAATACATTTTGTAATTAAGTGAGGAAATGAAATCCTCCAGTGGCATAAACTCAAGGTTATGAAAAATGGCTGGCTGACAAATAACATTTTCCTCTGATACAGCCTATATATATGAATCTTGTCTACTATCTTATAGTTTTTCTTAAATTCAATTTAAGAAGTATATGGCTTCTGTTTTATAATTCTCCAAAGCTAGCTTGGTCAAGGTTAGCAACACAATAGCACAAGACATAGTGCCATTGCCTGATAATATCATATATTAAAATGTAAATTTCTCATTTTTGTGTATTTCAAAGTTTAAGAGTTGTGCATGATTTCTTTCAGGAGTACATAACTGCGTTTTAACCATATAACCATATAACAATTACAGCACGGAAACAGGGCAGCTCGGCCCTTCAAGTCCGTGCCGAACAACTATTTTCCCTTAGTCCCACCTGCCTGCACTCATACCATAACCCTCCATACCCTTCTCATCCATATGCCTATCCAATTTATTTTTAAATGATACCAACGAACCTGCCGCCACCACTTCCACTGGAAGCTCATTCCACACCGCTACCACTCTCTGAGTAAAGAAGTTCCCCCTCATGTTACTCCTAAACCTCTGTCCCTTAATTCTAAAGTCATGTCCTCTTGTTTGAACTTTCCCTATTCTCAAAGGGAAAAGCTTGTCCACATTAACTCTGTCTACCTCTCTCATCATTTTAAAGACCTCTATCAAGTCTCCCCTTAACCTTCTGCGCTCCAGAGAATAAAGACCTAACTTATTCAACCTATCTCTGTAACTTAGATGTTGAAACCCAGGCAACATTCTAGCATTTACTCTTGAGTGTGAATTTTATTGCTTTAACAAGTGTGAATATCTGAGATTTAGACAATGCATGGTGTGCAAATTTGTGAGGGAATGGCACAGAAAAGAGTGTGTAGAGTGAGTGAGTTTAAAGACTGTTTGTGGAACCAGTTCTGGGAGAATGTTGAATTAATCATATAATTAAGATGAAATAGGGTGTCATTGAATAAGTTTTCTCATTTACGTGATAAATCTTTGTAGAGTCTCACGTGTTCTAAAAGGTAGTGTCTCTTTAAGAAGTTTCAGCTGTACAGGTGTTGAGGCTGAGACAAAGTTATTTTCATTTTCTTTGCTCTTTGAAAATGGAACGTCGATGTTAAGCCAAGTTTCTGTGAAGATCATGATGCTGCAGTCTTTAATCCAGTAGTGGGAGGTAATCCGTAGCTGGACTTCATCCATTTTGTTCGCCAGTGAGCGTACGCTGGCGAGGAAAAGGCTAGGAATCGATAGACTGTGTGGGGTTAATTCTAACCTAGCCGTTAACCCACCTCGGCATCCAAGGCGGTGTTTGCGTTCGCATCGCCGTCTATGGGTGCTTCTGGTCGGCCGAGCTGGCTTGGTACGCTCCGCTGCTCCGCTGCTCTGGCTAGTTGAGGAGCGAGACGGAATTCGCCCAAAAAGTTGTTGCAGCTGCAGGAACCGATGTTCAGAAGTTCCTGTCGGCTGTACGATAGGAACGCAAGACTGCTCCGTGTGAACAGACTTGAAACAAGTAAGTCAATTATTGCTAGTTCGCTGATTCTCGTGAGACACAGGGCGCCGCGATGTGCCCGCGCCGCCGCCATCTTGAGAGGAGGGGATGTGGCTCAGCAAAGAGACTGTTCATTTTCTTTGCCGCATAACCTGGCATTATGATTAATGACCTTGTCGGTATTTTAAGTTCGTTTTCTTCCTATTTCTTCCCATTTGAATTGAATTCAAGAGAGATCTGAATTACACACTGGCCATGTGAAATTCAGATTAAGGTGTTGGATGAGAATTGGGAATCATTTTTAAATTGTTTTTGCTTTATGATGACCTATTTTTAAAGGGTCTGCCTTGTAAGTAGTTTAAGAGTTTAAATAAAGCCTTGACTGAGACTGGACAGGACCTCAGTGTGAATGAATTACATATTCACAGCAATTGACCAGAACCTTGTTAGTCTTACAGAAACCACTGAACCAGAGAAACGCAGAAACCACTATCAGCTGACCATATCGGCGAATCCTTACAACCAGGAGATCATGAACCGATAGGAAATTGGGATCAGAGGAAATTGGGAGAATGGTGGAAGGAGCCCTTCCAGTACTACTGACTACACCTACCGACAGTGACGGTCGAAAATTAATCCTCGTTAGATACACCTAAATTATTGCGAACTAATTGGAAACTGGAAAAGGGATGTATGAACTTGGATGTCCTCCTGCAAGACTGGAGGTAAAAGGAAGCCATGCACATAAATAAAAAAGGGCAGTATTTACAGTATCTTGTTAAAACCAGCCATGAACATAAGCGAACGCACTGCACTGAATTATATACATAACTCCCTAATCCCGGATACTCGGAACGAGTCTCCCCTGCGGTTGAATAAACTTGAACAATTAACAGTGACCCTTTATTTGTTCTTTGGGATCCCCGGATTTGGAATAAAACCAAAGGGATTGATTTGAAATGAGAGTCTCCTCTGAGTCACACTTAACCGTAACTACTCGACCTCCAGCAACAGCGAAAGAAGTAGGAAAAAGATAAATGGCTGAAGGACATACCGACAATTCATGTTTTAAGTTGCCAATGACACAGAAGGGACGATCACATGGGTCAGAAAGGAATGGGACACTATGAAAAGCAAAAGCTGCCTACTGAGGATCTGCCTACAATGGCTCTGGTCCAAGCACCCAACCAACTATGGGCAAAGTTTAAGAATCATGTGGGATGAGTGTATTCAGCCCCTGAACATAAACTGACTATAAAAAAGGGGAAGGTAGACAAGAATGCTGGAGAAACTCAGCGGGTGAGGCAGCATCTATTGAGTGAAGGAAATAGGCAACGTTTCGGGCCTGCTTACGTGCTGTAACTGCGAAGGGCCACGATTATAGAATGTTAAGCAGTGAACTAGCTGCTGTATGGTAAACAAGTTTATTTAACTGATTACGATTTTGGGTTTGTGCCGTAACCCCTTACGAGCTCAAAGACAGATTCAAACCCAAATTACAATCAGGCACATAATGATTCTAGTTCGTGGCGTCTTTTAACATTTGAACTTATGGATGTTAATCTCTTAAAGAAGCTAAAAACTAATCTTCAGCTCCCACAGTCACGGATAGATGACATGAAGTAATTAAAGGAGAAATTAGTATAAGAGTTAGCGGTAACAGACTGAAACATATGAATTCTTCCATGGTACTCTTCATTTTTTTTAAGCTCTGCATAAAGATAGTTGACAGTTCCATTCTCAATTCTTGACAATCTTTGTATGTAATTGTATTAACTGTTTTATAATCATTGTATATTAAAAAACGTTCTTACTATGAAATAAGTATTGACCATAAAGATCAACGTCGAGGAACCTGTATTATAATACGAAGAGTGTTGTGCGTAGATCCCTGACGAATCCCCTAATATAAATGACGTTGCTATCCACATTTCCCAAGAAATTGAGAAAATCCATAAGATTGACAGTGACATGGATGGGTACAATGAATGCTGCCCATTCAGTTGGCTTGATGGACTTTGGAATAGTATATTACATTATGGCTCTATTGTTTTAGTAATCATTGCTCAGGGTGGAAGATCGCAACCTTCACGTGGTCCGCCCTGTTTGGACTAAGGCAACCAACTCGACGGGCACAAACGGAAGATCAAATAGAACAAGTTGTCCAACTACTTTAGGCTGTGCACGCCACATGTAAGAAGAAGAAGAAGAAGAAGACGTAATCATTGCTTTAAATTTTTAGTGTTAATTGCTTGAGACCATTATGTCCTTACCGGGGATTGTGAATGTTACCATAAACTGATAAAGAGGAAGGAATGGGGAAGTTAAAAAAAAAAATTAAACTTACAATATGGATTCAGCTGAAAAAACTAAGCTGTCACCTTCCCCTATTAAATTGCAAAGCCAGCAAAAAGCACTAATGTTTGCTTTCAGTACATTAACAAGGCTAGAAAACTGTAACACAAGCGAGATAACAAGCACAGGTTCATGAATGTCTACTCTATAACATAAACATGAGAGAGAATTCAGACTCTTGGCACTAACCCTTGTTCTGTAAGATTATAATGTGCATCATAAGTAGAAAAAAACAGAATCCTTGTTCTGCAGAAATATAACCTTCGCATATAACCATATATGGCTAACCCTTCCTCTGTCAGAAGAAGCTGTCAATCTTAAGAAGCTGTAAATGTTAAGGATCTGTCAATCTTAAGAAGCGAGGATGTACTATGCTCTATAAATAAGATATTGCTGAATCGTTGATTATTGGGGTATATATACATGTACTGAGATCATTGTCCCTTTGTGTGGGGTGAGAACTCTGTATAGTCTGTAATCTGCATACTCTAAGGAGTTTTACCGCACCCGCTTGGCGAGATAAAGATTGTACTGCTTGATCACTGATTTTATTTGTGTTTTTGTCTGTTTAAGATCATTGAACCACAACAACAGTACTCAGCTCAACTACCTCCTCCAGCAGCTTATTCCAGATACCTACCACCCTTTGTGTGAAAAAATTATCCTTCAGGTTCCTATTAAATCTTTCCCCTCTCACCTTTAATCAATGTCTTCTTGTTCTCGACTCCCCTACTCTGTGTGTCTACCCGATCTATTCCTCTCATGATTTTGTACACCTCTATAAGATAACACCTCATCCTCCTATACACCAAGAAATAGAGTCCTAGCCTGCCATGTCGCTCAGGCCCTCGAGTTCCAGCAACATCCGTGTAAATATTCTCTGAACCGTTTCCGGCTTTCCATTACACTTTTAGGAAGGGTGATGTTTAAGAATGATGTGGGGCTGCGCTAAGAATTTCATTGTGCAGATGCTGAATTAAATCAAAGATAGACACAAAATGCTGGAGTAACTCAGCGGGACAGGCAGCATCTCTGGAGAGAAGGAATGGGTGACATTTCGGGTCTCGTGACTGGGCTCTTTATAATAAGAAAAACAGTGGACATATAAAAGAGCAGAGATATTGTGATAAAGCTTTAGAAAACACTAGCTTTAGAACAGATGAAATATTGTGCCTATGCCAGGGTTCCATCTTTTAAGAGAAGCATGAAGGCATTGGGGTGGATCCAAAAGTGATTTGCTAAAATAACTCCATGGATGAAGGACTGTAGTTCTGCAAACAGATTGAAGCACCTGGGGTGATTGCTTGGAACCGCAGACATTGTGAGGAGAGATTGAAACCATTTCCCATTCCTGATTCAGAGAATATTCATTATGATAGGGACCAACTTGGATAGTTTTAGAACAGCGCAGCAAAAGAAAAGGCCCTTCAGTGTCAAGTATAATCCCAAATTAAACTAATCTCTTCTGCCTGCATGTGGTCCATATCTCCCCATTCCCTGCATATCTGTGTGTGTTATCTAAATGTTTCTTAAATGCCAGGATCATATCCACTTCCACCATTACGTATGAGGCACCCACCACTCTCTGTGTAAAAACCTTGCCCCATCTATCCCCTTTAAAAGTTCTACCCCTGACCTTAAAGCTATATCCTCCAGTCTTTGGAATTTGCACCCTGGAAAAGGGCTCCGACTGTCTATCCCTATCTTTCTTTAGATTGTCAGAGGTTGAGGGGTTACCTGATAGAATTAGATGAAAGTCAAATGTCGTAGATATGGTCGATAGTCAGAGTCTTTCTCCCAGGCTGGAAATGTCAAAAACTAAGTTGGGGGGAAGGTTAAATGAGTTTTTGGAGACACGTTTTTGACAAAGAGACTGGTACAGCAGGCAGTGAAGAAAGCGAATGGTATGTTAGCTTTCATGGCAAAAGGATTTGAGTATAGGAGCAGGGAGGTTCTACTTCAGTTGTATAGGGTCTTGGTGAGGCCACACCTGGATATTGCGTACAGTTCTGGTCTCCAATTCTGAGGAAGGACGTTATTGCCATAGAGGGAGTGCAGAGAAGATTCACCAGACTGATTCCTGGGATGTCAGGACTGTCTTATGAACAAAGACTGCATAGACTCGGTTTATACTCTCTAGAATTTAGGAGATTGAGAGGGGATCTTATAGAAACTTACAAAATTCTTAAGGGGTTGGACAGGCTAGATGCAGGAAGATTGTTCCCGATGTTGGGGAGGTTGAGGACAAGGGGTCACAGTTTAAGGATAAGGGGGAAATCCTTTAGGATCGAGATGAGAAGGAATTTTTTCACACAGAGAGTGGTGGGTCTCTGGAACTCTCTGCCACAGAGGGTAGTTGAGGCCAGTTCATTGGCTATATTTAAGAGGGAGTTAGATGTGGCCCTTGTGGCTAAGGGGATCAGAGGGTATGGAGAGAAGGCAGGTACGGGATACGGAGTTGGATGATCAGCCACGATCATATTGAATGGCGGTGCAGGCTCGAAGGGCCGAATGGCCTACTCCTGCACCTAATTTCAATGTTTCTATGTTTCTATGTTTCTGGAATATGCTGCTAGGGGAATTGATGGAAGAAGATACAAAAGAAATGTTTAGGAGGCTTTTACACAGATCTACGAACTGACCTAGATAGGAGGGATATACACCATGCGCAGGTGGGTGTGCAGCTTGAATTGGCATTGTGGTTAGCATAGACATCGTGGGCCGAAGGGCCTGTTCCTTGCTCTCTGCTGTATTTAAGAAGAAACTAGTGCTGGAGATGGTTGAAACAGATAGGTTTTAATTTTTGGAGGGGGAGCTTGAGACAGCGGTGGAGAAGTAAGGAAAAGTTATGTCCAGGCCATTGTCTGACACATTGTCTGTCAGCCTTGGTAACGCATAAGATACAAAAAGGTGCCTCAGAAAATTCCCTGTCCTGTCACTGTTATATGGAAAACACTTTCAGCCATTCAGTCACAACTGGAAAACAATTTTGCCCCCCTCGGTACAACCCATATGAGACCGATAGTCCAGAGAGCAAGGACCACGGAAGCAGAGGTACAGGGTTAGAAAATACACACCAGATGACGGAACAGGTTCCATGTATGGATGCAGCACAAGCAAGTCCCAAAGACTTCCCCAAATCACCGCTTGACATTGGAAAACATTGCTTGCATTGCTGAAATGTCTATTAGAAACATAGAAACATAGAAAAATAGTTGCAGGAGTAGGCCATTCAGCTCTTCGAGCCAACACTGCCATTCATAGAAACATAGAAAATAGGTGCAGGAGTAGGCCATTCGGCCCTTCGAGCCAACACTGCCATTCATAGAAACATAGAAACATAGAAAAATAGTTGCAGGAGTAGGCCATTCAGCCCTTCGAGACAACACTGCCATTCAAAGAAACATAGAAACATAGAAAATAGCTGTAGGAGTAGGCCATTTGGCCCTTCGAGCCAGCACCGCCATTCAATATGATCATGGCTGATCAACTAAAATCCGTACCCCGTTCCTGCTTTTTCCCCATATCCCTTGATTCCTTTAGCCCTAAGAGCTAAATCTAACTGTCGGTTGAAAATATCCAGTGGCAGAGAATTCCACAGATGCACAACTGTCTGGGTGAAGAAGTTTTTCCTTATCTCAGTCCTAAATGGCCTACCCCTTATTCTTAAACTGTGACCCCTGGTTCTGGACTCCCCCAACACTGGATTCCCCCAACATTCTGCATCTAGCCTGTCCAATCCTTTAAGAATTTTATATTCACACTGTGTTGATCAATTCTATCTGACCTCCGCTTTCAACATTTCATAGAGGCTGTAGCGAGGCTTCCATAGATTGGAAAAGAAATGTACAAAATAATTAACCAAAGCTGAGAATGATGTGAGCTGGCCTACCTTGCTTGGTGCAGGTGCATTAACAATACCATTTTTCATCCACCAACTCTCTGCATCCAGCACATTAATCTTTGATATTTTTTGCTGGCTGCAATGTGATCCCACCATTAGCCATCTTCCCCTCATCGTCCCTTTCTGCTGTCCACAGAGATCATTGTCGAATGACTAAAACACAAAGTGCTGGAGGTATTCAATGGGTCAGGAAGCATCTGTGGAGAGAATGGACAGATGACTTTTAGGGTCAGAACCCTTCTTTCGACTGGAGAAGTCACGACCTGAAATGTCATATGTTTATTTCCTCCACATATGCTGCCTGACCCATATAACCATATAACCATATAACCATATAACAATTACAGCACGGAAACAGGCCCTCTCGGCCCTTCCAGTCCGTGACGAACATTTATTTTCCCCTAGCCCCATTTACCTGCACTCAGACCATACCCCTCCATTCCCTTCCTGTCCATATACCTATCCACTTTACTTTTAAATGTTAAAATCGATCCTGCCTCCACCACTTCTGCTGGAAGCTCATTCCACACAGCCACCACTCTCTGAGTAAAGAAGTTCCCCCTCATGTTACCCCTAAACTTCTGTCCCTTAATTCTCATGTCATGCCCTCTTGTTTGAATCTTCCCTACCCTCAATGGGAAAAGCTTATCCACATCAACTCTGTCTATCCCTTTCATCATTTTAAAGACCTCAATCAAGTCCCCCCTTAACCTACTGCGCTCCAAAGAATAAAGACCTAACTTGTTCAACCTTTCTCTGTAACTTAGTTGCTGGAACCCAGGCACCATTCTAGTAAATCTCCTCTGTACTCTCTCTATTTTGTTGACATCCTTACTTACATTCATCTGCATACTTACTTATCCAATTTTCCACCCCATCATCCAGATCATTGATGTACATGACAGACATCAGTTGACCCAACACAGATCCCTGAGGCACCCCACTGGCCACCGGCTTCCAACCTGACAAACAGCCATCCACCATTACTCTCTGGCATCTCCCATTCAGCCACTGTTGAATCCACCTTGTTACTCCGCCATGAACACCCAAAGATTGAACCTTCTTAACCAACCTTCCATGGGGAACCTTGTCAAAGGCCTTACTGAAATCCACATAGACAACATCCACTGCTTTCCCCTCATCAATTTCCCTAGTATCCTCTTAAAAAACCCCCCCAAAAAAAACAAAAAAAAAGTTGAGTTCCACTGGCGCGCTCTTTTTGTTCGAGATTCCAACATCTAGTTTCTTGTGTTTCCATTATCTCAAGACTCTCTAGTTTCCTCAACTCTTCCCACCCCCCCCCCCCCCCCCCCCCCCATCCCTTCCCACCTCCCCGGGCACTCTACCCCCATGACAATAGAAAATGTAACATCTGCCCCCCCGCACCTCCTCCCGCACCTCCAAGCACAGACCTAACCAACCCTTCTGCGTGAGGCAGAGATTCACACGCACCTCCTCCAACCTCGTTCATTACATTCGGTGCTTTCGACGTGGCTTTTGCTGCATTAGTGAGATTAAGCACGAACCACTTTGCCAAGGACCTGCGCTCTGACTGCAATGGCCACCAGGACCTCCCAGTTGCTAGCCTTTTGAATTTCCCCTCCCATTCCTATGCAAACCTGTCTGTCCTTGGCCTTTTCTGTTGCCAGGGTGGGGCCAATTACAAACTTGGGGAGCAGCAGCTTGTGTTCCATCTGAGTAGTCTACAGGCCAAGAGCATGAACACAATTGTCCATTTTACATAGAAACATAGAAAATAGGTGCAGGAGTAGGCCATTCGGCCCTTCGAGCCTGCACCGCCATTCAATGTGATCATGGCTGATCATCCAACTCAGTATCCCATACCTGCTTTCTCTCCATACCCTCTGATCCCTTTAGCCACAAGTACCACATCTAACGCCCTCTTAAATATAGCTAATGAACTGGCCTCAACTACCTTCTGTGGCAGAGAATTCCAGAGACTCACCACTCTCTGTGTAAAGAATGTTTTCCTCATCTCGGTCCTAAAGGAATTCCCCCTTATCCTTAGACTGTGACCCCTTGTTCTGGACTCCCCCAACATCGGGAACAATCTTCCAGCATCTAGCTTGTCCAACCCCTTAAGAATTTTGTAAGTTTCTATAAGATCCCCCCTCAATCTTCTAAATTCCAGCGAGTACAAGCCGAGTCTATCCAGTCTTTCCTCATATGAAAGTCCTGACATCCTAGTCTGGTGAATCTTCTCTGTGCCCCCTTTATGGCAAGAATGTCTTTCCTCAGATTTGGAGACCAAAACTGTATGCAATACTCCAGGTGTGGCCTCACCAAAACCCTGTACAACTGCAGTAGAACCTCCCTGCTCCTATACTCAAATCCTTTCGCTATGAATGCTAACATACCATTTGCTTTCTTGAGGTAAACCATTCCCCCCAGTCCCTTTCTCTCCCATTCTTTTATCCAATTCCTTTCACACACTCCATTCCTTCCAACCCACATCACCTTCATTCCTAATTATCCAGTTTAGTTTAGATATACAGTGATGAAACAGGCCCTTCGGCCCACCGAGTCCACATCGACCAACAATCCCCCATACACTAGTCCGACGCGATCCCATGTTCTCGTCCTACACATTAGGGGCAATTTAAAGGAGCAAATTACCCCACAAACCTGCATGTCTGTGGGATGTGGGAGGAAACCGGAGCGCCCAGAGGAAACCCACACTGTCACCGGGAGAAGGTACAAAGTCGGTACAGACAGCGCCCGCAGTCAGGACGGAACCCCAGATCTCTGGCACTGTAAGGTAGGAACTCTACCGCTGTACCACCAAAGTCTAACTTCCTTTTCCCTTTCCCATCGACGACATCTACCAATGGCCCATACACTCTCCCCATTGGGCTCCAGCCCCCCACTGATCCCCTCTCCCCACTCATCACTGTTCCTATTATCCCTCTCCTATTTGTTTCAACTCTTCACCTTCCTATCCTCTCATATCCCCTCACCTGCAGGCTCTCACTGTCTCCAACTATCTTCTCCAAGTCATTATCTCCACTTGCCTCTTTCCCACCTGACTCTCACTGTTAATCAATTAGAGTGGCGCGGTGGCGCAGCGGTAGAGTCGCTGCCAGCGCTTGCAGCGCCAGAGACCCGGGTTCGATCCCGACTACGGGTGCTGTCTGTACGGAGTTTGCACGTTCTCCCCGTGACCTGCGTGGGTTTTCTCCAAGATCTTTAGTTTCCTCCCACACTCAAAAAAGACGTACAGGTTGGTAGGTTAATTGGGTTGGTATTGAAAAAATGTAAATTGTCCGTAGTGTTGGTGTGTGGGATTGCTGGTCGGAGTGGACTCGATGGGCCGAAGGGCCTAATTCCCGTCTGTATTTCTAACCTAAACTAAACTAATCTCTTACTCACCTAGAGCCACCTCTCACTTGCCAGTTATTGCCTCACCCCTCCCCATCTCCTCTTTATATTAACCCTCTCCACTTCTTCAATGCCCATTGAGTTGGGTTCTTGACGTTGCAAGACATTGCCTTCAGAAACCTACTCTTCTATAAAGTGTTCTTTAGCCGGTGGTGCCTGGTGGGACAAGTAGTTAGAAACATAGAAAAATAGGTGCAGGAGTAGGCCATTCGGCCCTTCGAGCCTGCACCACCATTCAATGTGATCATGGCTGATCATCCAACTCAGTATCCCGTACCTGCCTTCTCTCCATACCCTCTGATCCCCTTAGCCACAAGTATTTGCCACATCTAACGCCCTCTTAAATATAGCCAATGAACTGGCCTCAACTACCTTCTGTGGCAGAGAATAGTAAGATTGAACGAGAACTTACCAGTTCGAAGGTTGATCATTATTTCATGAGGAGTCGAAGTGAGGGATTTCGTGAAGAGCCCGCCGGCGCGCATGCTCGACATACTTCAAAGTAGCGGCGTGGAATCACAGAAACCAATCAAGAAATGACTTCACATAGTAAGAATGAAACGACTAAGATTACCAGCTGAAGGTGATTGAGGGTTGGGCGAGGAGGGCACGAAATCCCTCACTTCGACTCCTCATGAAATAATGATCAACCTTCGAACTGGTAAGTTCTCGTTCAATCTTACTATTTCATTTCGGAGTCACGTGAGTGACTTCGTGAAGACTTCAAAGCTTCTGTGATGACACGCCCTGGACCACGTCCATGCTGTCACACCACTACCAGGGATGGATGGGAGGAATAACTTGCTGACTAGTCCATACTGCAAAACAAAGCATATTTATTAACAAACAAATCAAAACCCCTCATTCGGGGACATCTCCACGTTCTTGCCCCGCATCTAGCACGGCTTCTGCGAACTGTAGAGGCGCAGCAACGGGCCGGTTGTAGAACCGCTGGAACACCGTCTCATTAGCCCATCCTGCTGTGGCGAGAATATGGTCCATGGGCACCTCCATGACCCTCGCCGCCGACGTCGATGCAGCCCTGGTGGAATGAGATTTGAACACATTAGTGTCGATACCTGACTTACCCAAGACGACTCGAAGCCACCTGGATATCGTCTGTGTTGTCACTCGATGGTGAGGTCTCTTATGAGTGACAAGCAGGTATCTCTCCATTCCTCTGATGCTTGCCGTCACCTTGACGTAGTAACGGATATGGGAGGCTAAGCATAGCCTAGCATCGGCGGGGTATGCCGGGAACTTCAGCTGCAGCCCTGTGCACCCAGGTCTGTGTTGCTTTAGTAGCTCGTCAACAAAGAAAACTACTTCTGTGGGGGTAGACATCATTCTGTCGACACGTAGTTTGTGGAGTGTCTGTACCCTCTGTGCTGAAGTCAGCGCTAGTAACATCACCAGCTTCATGGTGAGTTTGTCCAGCTGGAGCCCTTCCATGGGGGACCACGTCCTGAGCAGAGTTAAAACGTCCCTGACATCCCAGGTGATATTGTAACGTGGTGTAGGCGGATTCGTATTGAAAATACCCCGCATGAGCCTGGACACTAGCCTGTTGGATCCCACCTCAATATTGAGGTAGAATGATAGAGCGCTCCTGGCGCTGTTGATGGCACTGTAGCTTAAGTGTTCATCATGGTGCAACCCCGCGAGGAATTCCAGGACGTCGGTTATAGTCACGGCATCGTACGTGATGCGAGAGCGGCTGCAGAAGGCTTCCCACTTCCTGATGTGAGAGCGGTATCTTCGCCTTGTAGACTCTCGGCACGACGCCGCAATGGTATCCATGGTCCGGGTAGAAAGGCCGTATTGTTCTAAAGGCCGATTCAGAATCTGCAAGCCAACAAATTTAAATAGCCATGGCAGGGATGTGGCTCCCCTGAAACAGGGTGAGTAACTAATTCTGGGCTACCCTGCAAACGGACCCAAGGTTCACTGAGCGTGTCAAAGACCATCGGATACCACGGCTGTGTAGGCCAGTCGGGTATGATAAGGATGCCCTTGGCACCGTCCATCTGAATTTTACGTAATACCCGACTGATGAGGCAAAACGGGGGGAATGCATAGAAAAAGCAATTCCCCCAGTCTAGCGAGAATGCATCTAACGCTATAGCCCCAGGATCTGGTTCCCACGCGACGTAGGTTGGTACCTGATGGTTCAACCGGGACGCAAAAAGGTCAATGTCCGGTTTCCCAAATTTGGCTGTGATTTTTGCAAAAATTTCAGGATGTAACATCCATTCAATATTATCATTGAACTTGCGTGACCTGGCGTCCGCCACAATATTAAGCTCACCTGGCAAATAGGTAGCTGAAATCCAAATGTCTCTCTTGACACACCAGAGCCAAATTGAATTAGCCAATTTATCACATGAAACTGACCTGGTACCGCCCATGTGGTTTAAATATGCCACCGCTGTGGTATTGTCTATTTGGAGCCGGACATGTGCTCCAATGATCTTGGAACAATATGCACGAAGTCCGTGAAACGCTGCAAGCAGCTCCAAATAGTTGATCCCTTGTGATACCAACATCGTATTCTCAAGGGTATCCCATCGGCCCCCACAACTAGAGAATTGATTCGTAGCTCCCCAGCCATCAGAGCTCGCATCAGTTTGTAAGTATATCATCGGTTTCGCCTCAATAATAGTTTTGAACGATTTACTAATGTGGCAAACCCACCATCGTAATTCATCCAATGCTGCAGGCGGCAGCCGCATTGATCGATCATAATGACCAGCATGCCGTCGCAACGCAGCGATCTTGGCTCTCTGCAAGTTTTGATAATGCAGAGGTCCATACCGGGCTGCCGGAAACAAAGCCACAATCTTGCCAATGACAGTAGCTGTGTGACGAATCGATGGTATACGAGTATTAATCAAGTCTGTACACACCTGTGTTACCTCCTCAATTTTGTTAATTGGTATGGTGACTCTCATGCTAATGGAATTCACCTGGAACCCCAGATAATTAATTACCTGGGTGGGGCAGAACTTAGATTTTTCTGGATGAACAATGAACCCAAGCTGTTGGAACAAATTGACCGCAGCTGCAACCCCTTGTTGTGCTAATTCCAAGGTGTGGCCGACAATTAAAATATCATCTAAATAGGCCATAACAATATGATGTCTTTGTCTTAAATAAGCCATAATTGGCTTCACCAATTTAGTAAATAAGCGAGGGGCTGTGGTGAGCCCATTAGGCAACGCCCTATATTGCCACAGCTGATCCATCCAGATAAATTTTAAGAACCTTCTGTAATATTTTTTCATAGGTACGGTATAGTACGCATCCTGTAAATCAATGCATGCCATAAAGCACCCTTGTGAAATCAATGATTTGGCCGTTTCAAACGTGTCCATTTTAAAATGAGTATATGTTACAAAGTTATTCAGAGTGGTTAGATCAATAATGACTCTACAGCCTCCATCCTTCTTAGGTCTAGTAAAAATATTGGAAACAAATTCAACGGGCTCATGAACCGTTCTCTCTATGACCCCTTTCTGTTCCAACCTTAAAATTTCCTTATAGCCTACTGACTGTTCCGCAGCCGTTAGTTTGAAAGTACGACCCGGTCTATGCTGAGGTGGAGGGATGTCCCCATTAATAAACTCAATACTATGGCCCTGAATATTCCGTAACACATACTCATCGCTGGTAATGTCACCCCATGCACCCGCAAACAACCGCAAACGCCCACCAACATGTGGAGTTAAACAAAGAGAAAAAAGAGAACCAGATCGCCTCACCTCTGTGGTTACCGGCGGTCCCTGACACGAGTGGGTGGTCGTGGAGGTGCTGGGTTGGTTTGAGGTCGTGGCGTCCTCATTTTCCACCTCGGCTTCTGCCGAGCCTGTCCTAAAAAAGACCCCTGGGGTTGGGGTGGCTGTTATCGGTTTGGAGCTGGAGGGTAATTCCTGGTGGAAGTGCTGACAGACCCTCGTGAACGGCCAAGTGGGGCTTTCGAGCTTGATGGCGTGGGGGCACTGTGAGAGCGCATGAGCCCCACGGTCTTGGCTTGTTCATCCAGCTCTCTGACCCTTTTGGAGAGGTCTTCGCCAAAGAGCTGACGGGGCGGCGGCGGCGGCGGTGGTTTGCACAACCCTGCAAACTTAGGGTTGAGCGCTGGGCGGATGCTGTTTTTCCGAAAGCCGTTTATTTCGTTTTGAGTAGCGCACAGAAGCGCCAGAGCATCCTCCTGGTCCAAATTAAGCTCCTCTCCGTCGACCGACCGCACAAAGGCAGTAATCCCGGCCATGAGGAGTTTCAGGATCCGCTGAATTTTCAGCTCCTGCTGACGGATAGCCGCACTGATGTTGCCCCATATTGGCGTATTGACCACAGGCACGTTGAGGGAATTGCAGTTTGATGGAGCCTTGTGGCGGCTCATGGCTTGTAGTAGGACTTCCTCCTGAAGCTGGTGATTATTTAGGAAGTCCACTGTGGCTGCCAACTTCGTATTGATGGGAAGCCCCAACGAATGAGGGGCTGCAAATTTGGTAGCCACATCGAGGAGGTCCTCCGCCGGTAATTCAGGCGGGGGTGGGATGGGGTCAACCACGGCCTCCTCGTCCTGCTGCTCCAGGCTGGTGTACGAAGCTGGTGATGAAGCCCTGTGCCTGTCGCTGCTGGATGCCTGTTGTTGTTGACCTTGTAGGAGAAGCTCCAGCAGCCGCTCCATCCGGTCAATACGCCCTTCACCCTGAACACTCAGGTGGTCGGAGTCCTCCGGCTCTGAAAATTGGCCGGGGCTCCTGTCATCGGCCCGCACCTCGTCGAGGCCCTGCCGGTGCCGGTAGTTGTCGTCGACAGCCGCCGAGGCGAAACTGCGCGATTCCTGCACGGGCGTGTTCAACCGCCTCCGTTTAGCGGGAGCGGAAGCCGTTGCCTCTATGGACAGATGCGGCATGGTGTCGGCACCAGCCGAAGCCTGGATACCTTGGGCCCGTGCAGGCTTGCCAGCTGCCCACATCGTGGACCTTGCCGACGCATGGTCTCGCCCACCCATCCATGGGGGGCTCGGCGACCGTGACGGGACCCCCAACTGACTCGTCCCGGCGTCGAAAGTTGGGGGGCGACGGCTGGACCTCACAGCTGCCCCGGGTCCCGTCCTGGAACCTGACCGCTCCCTGGCGGCAGGCAGAGCCTTAGCCCCAACAGGGTTAGGCTGCTGGGCTCCTGCCCTTCCCCTTCTCAGAGGGCTGCGTGAAACGGGCCGTGCAGCCGCACGGACCCTTCTGCTCGAAGCCGTCAGCAAGCCTGCTGACGACCTGGCTGCCATGGCAGAGTCGTCCTGCTCTGGCGGCACACCACACTCCTCCTCGTCGGACTCCTCCGAGCTGTGGTGTGCGGGCGGGTCCGGACCTGAAAATACAGAGCTCACCGACATCTCCGCCCTCGTTCCGGTCTGCGTTGCAGGTACCCCCGACAACTCTCGCTCCGGAACTGCTGGCCGGCGACTTCTCCTCGAACTCCGGCCTCTCCCATCCATGTTCTTGCTGTGAAGCAAACACAACAAGAACCACCAACTTAAGGTAGCATACTTACCTGCGTGGTTCCCTTATGAAGGGCTGGCGAGGAGCTCGCTCCTCCGTCAGCCGTCGCAGCAACGCGATACGACGATATGTCGAGCATGCGCGCCGGCGGGCTCTTCACGAAGTCACTCACGTGACTCCGAAATGAAATTCCAGAGACTCACCACTCTCTGTGTAAATAATGTTTTCCTCATCTCGGTCCTAAAAGACTTCCCCCTTATCCTTAGACTGTGACCCCTTGTTCTGGACTCCCCCAACATCGGGAACAATCTTCCAGCATCTAGCTTGTCCAACCCCTTAAGAATTTTGTAAGTTTCTATAAGATCCCCCTCAATCTTCTAAATTCCAGCGAGTACAAGCCGAGTCTATCCAGTAGTTGGGTAATTGCTGCTGCTATTAAGAATTGATGTTAGTAGTTATGTAATCTCACACCTTCTCTGGAATCACATACCAAATACTTGGTCATAACTCTCTGTCGGAGAGAGAGCAAGGAGGACCGTCGGAGAGTGAGGAGGGAGATCGGGGAGCTGCCCGGCAGGGAGACGATGAGAAAGAAGGGGGGACCCTGCAGCGGGATGCCAAGAATGATGGGGAACTCGGTGGAGGGTCCGGCGAGAATGAAGTGCGGGGGGGGGGGGGGGGGGGTGGGTTGTGGACCTGTAGCCCAAGAGACGCAGCAGGTAATAAATAAGACAGTTCTGTAGTAGTGTAGGTTTGTTGGCGCTGGACACACGCCGAACTCAAGTACCGCCCAGGTGAGGTCTGTTATATGTATTGAAAACAAAACATTTCACTGCACCTAAGTACGTGTGACAATAAAGTATCATTCATTCATACACAGGCATCCCCTTGTAGTACTATCCAATATGACATTAATATAAAATCTCATCTGCCCCCTAGTAAGTAGGTTTCAAGAATAGGCTGAGCTATCCCAGAGATTGGGGAAGGTGCCATATCATTGTGAACTCGTTCCTTCTACACTAATCGGTAATTTAAAAGCAACCCTGGAGGGGAAGAAAATAGAAAATAGAGAATGCAATGTATCACTCGGTGATAATTTAGACAATGGTGTACGGGTTCTTACCCATTGTCCTGCCTATTACATGAATAACATTACTAAAGGGCCTGTCCAACCAGCATCCGACTCCATGCGATGAGCGCGATCAAACTAGAAGCGGGGGCCGCGCGGAGGTCGGGTGATCCCTGTACAGGGCCGTTCCCACCAGCATGCGGCAAGCGCGACCAAACCGGCAGCGAGGGCCGCGCGGAGGTTGGGTGATCCCCTGTACAGGGCCGTTCCCACCAGCATGCGCCTGCATGCGGCAAGCGCGACCAAACCGGCAGCGAGAGCCGCGCGGAGGTCGGGTGAGTGGCGCAACGTGGCGCAAAGTGAGGCGAACTTGGAGCGAAGTCTTAAAGGTAAGTTCGCCAGGACAAAGAGGGGCACACAGAGAGGGGCACAGAGGCGCACACACACAGAGGGCCACGGAGCCACACACATAGAGGGTCACGGAGGCACCTACAGAGAGGGTCACGGAGGCACTACGTCGAGGCGGTGTGTAATGCGAATGTAACAAGCCGTTGCCGCGCGGAATTTTTGAACATAGTCAGTTTTTCGGAGCCCCGCGCGGTGTCGGGACGAACTCCGCACAATTCCGCACGGCTCCGGCGATCGAAGTGGGCCCGGCCCCGCGAGGCCGGACGGCTCAAGCGACCACGTTAGGTCGCGCTCATCGCATGGAGTTGCATGCTGGTGGGACAGACAGGCCCTTAAAGCAGGCTATCTAGTTTATTGTGTAGGAAGGAAGTGCTGATGCTGACTTAAACCGATGGTAGACGATAAAAGCTGGAGTAACTCAGCGGGTCAGGCAGCATCTCTGGAGAAAAGGAATAGGTGACGTTTCGGGCTGAGACCCTTTTTCAGACTGAGATTCAGTACCTTTCCCCTGACACTCAGTCTGAAGAAAGCCTCAACCCAAAATGTCACCTATTCCTTTTCTCTCGAGGTACTGCCTGACCCGCTGAGTTACTCCAACTTTTTATGTCTCTCTTTATCTGGTTTATTACTGTTTGAAGAAACCTCAAATGTACACATTTGCTGCCGTCTTTCCTGCAAAGCAAAGTAATGAGGTTTCAAGAATAGGCTGAGCTATCCCAGAGATTGGGGAAGGTGCCATATCATTGTGAACTCGTTCCTTCTACACTAATCGGTAATTTCAAAAGCAACCCTGGAGGGGAAGAAAATAGAATTTAAAATGCATCATGTTTGTCACTTTCACTTTGGACTGATGGCTAATGGCTGTGTATCTCCAGCTTCCATCCATAAACGAGTGCAGTGGATTCAATGGAAATAATTTTAATTCAGGATATTTCATATTGTATTTATTTCGTGGCAGAACCGCTCTGCGTCATTCAAGAACACGAAACAATTCTTGTTGAAAGCACGCTTTCCCTTGGAGCCCATTATATTTATGGAAAATGCTGGATACGAGGCGATAGAATTGGTTCTGATTCAATCTTATTTACTCTTTGATAAGATCAATGACCTGATACACGCTGCTCGCGAGCTGTCGAGATAAATTATACCCTGCACTCAAGACATGTATCTCCAGTGTATTTCAGTCAGAAGATGAATGGCATTTATTGCTTGTCTTTAATTATCCGGGGACTGAGTAACCTCCCCAGCAGTTTAGAAACCATTGCATGGTTGTGGGTTTGGAGCGTGGACTGAGAAAGCGAGTCAAACTTTCTTCCCCTGAAGGATATTGGACAACTACTTGGATTTTTGCAACAATCCAAATCTGTGTTCAAATCTTACTCCAGACCATTAAGGTGATTGAACAGTAACATTTTGGAGGACTGGTCTGAAGACCCGAAATGTCACCTATTCCATTTCCCCCAGAGATTTTGCCTGACCCGTTGCGTTACGCCAGCTTTTTTGTGTCTGTCTTACGTTTTGGTTGACATTTTATGGTAGCACTGAGGGACTGCTGTACTGTCAAAAGTGTCAACTTTCTGGACGGGTTGTTAAAAACGCGGCATCAACTTGCCGATGCTTCAGCTCAGAACTACATGCATGCAGAATAGAAAAAAAGAGTTCAAAATGGACAAAGCAAAATGACCCCATGACCAACTTAGCCTTACAATCCAACAACTAGCGGGACAAGCGTCCAGAAACATCCTCACCTTCAGCAATGGTGGGTGAGAGCTAAAGGCTGAAGACATTTGCAACCCAGCTCAGTCAGAAGAGCTGAGCAGGCGAAACATCTCTGCTTCCTCCGGAGATCCGCAACATCACAGATCCCATTCTTTAGACAATTGTACTCACTCCTTGGACATTTTTCACACAAGAGAGTGGTGAATCTCTGGAATTCTCTGTCACAGAAGGTAGTTGAGGCCAGTTCAGAGGCTATATTTAAGAGGGAGTTAGATGTGGCCCTGGTGGCTAAAGGGATCAGGGGGTATGGAGAGAAGGCAGGTACAGGATACTGAGTTGGATGATCAGCCATGATCATATTGACTGGCGGTGCAGGCTCGAAGGGCTGAACGGCCTACTCCTGCACCTATTTTCTATGTTTCCTTGTGATATCAAGAAAGTACTGAGGATACTGGATACATTGAAGACTCCAGGAGCAGACATCATCCCAGTGGCAGTTGTACTGAAAGTGGCGGTGGAAGTGGCGGTGGAAGTGGCGGCGGAAGTGACGGTGGAAGTGGCGGCGGAAGTGGCGGTGGAAGTGACGGTGGAAGTGGGGGTGGAAGTGGCGGTGGAAGTGGCGGTGGAAGTGACGGTGGAAGTGGCGGCGGAAGTGGCGGTGGAAGTGGCGGCGCTGCCTAAGCACTGCAGTCCGTTTGTCTTTTTCTTCTTTTTGTCTTTTTAACAGGGAAGAACAGGGAAGAGATAAGACGTTTTGCCTTCCATCACAGTGAGGAGGTGTCTGGAGATTCACTGTGATGGATGTTTGCGTTAAACTGTGTTAATTGTGTTTTATTTTTGTGTCATGACTGCAGGTAACAAAATGTTGTTCAAACTTTTGTTTGAATGACAATAACATAAATTCTATTCTATTCGACTGAGCAGCAGACCTGGCTATGCCTTCAGCCAAGCTATTGTGTTGTGTAACAACACTAACTTTTACCCAGACATTTGGAACATTTCCCGGGTCCATCCTGGTCCCAAAACACAGGGCAAACAATTATTACCCAACAGTCTACAACTCATCCCGGGTTATGAAACCTCACCCCATAGATATATAAGAGTGTTTGGGAGACTGGCGTGATTTTACCCCTCTAAACCTTTAGTGGAGTATTAAATCATAGAACAGGTACATGGATAGGTGCAGGTACATGGTGCAGGTACAGGTTAGACAGGTACATGGATCGGACAGGTTTGGAGGGATATGGACCAAATGCTCCAAAGTGGGACTAGTGTAGCTGGGACATGTTGGCCGGCGTGGACAAGTTGGGCCGAAGGGCCTGTTTCCACGCTGTGACAGTACAACGTCTAATTGGTCGCCTAATTATAGGAAGGATGTCAACAAAATAGAGAGAGTACAGAGGAGATTTACTAGAATGTTGCCTGGGTTCCAGCAACTAAGTTACAGAGAAAGGTTGAACAAGTTAGGTCTGTATTCTTTGGAGCGCAGAAGGTTAAGGGGAGACTTGATTGAGGTCTTTAAAATGATGAAAGGGATAGACAGAGTTGACGTGGATAAGCTTTCCCCATTGAGGGTAGGGAAGATTCAAACAAGAGGGCATGACATGAGAATTAAGGGACAGAAGTTTAGGGGTAACATGAGGGGGAACTTCTTTACTCAGAGAGTGGTGGCTGTGTGGAATGATCTTCCAGCAGAAGTGGTGGAGGCAGGATCGATTTTAACATTTAAAAGTAAAGTGGATAGGCATATGGACGGGAAGGGAATGGAGGGGTATGGTCTGAGTGCAGGTAGATGGGACTAGGGAAAATAAATGGTCGGTACGGACTGGAAGGGCCGAGAAGGCCTGTTTCCGTGCTGAAATTGTTATATGGTTATATGGTTATTAACGCAGGAACACACCTTTGGCTCACCTATTTTTGCTTTACATCAATGACATCCATGAAAAAGCCGCAAGTACGACCAGACTATTCGCTGATGATTGTTTGTTGTACTGTCCAATTAAGTCAGCTGATGATGAAGATGCTCTCCAAAAGGATCTCGATACTATGGTCGAGTGGTCACAACAATGGGGCATGCAGTTCAACCCTTCCAAATGTGAAACCATGCGTGTCACCAGAAAGAGGAATCCAGGCGTCACATCTTACAACATACTTGGTGTCACCCTTGAAGAATCCAAACAAACCAAGTATCCTGGCATCAAATTACAGAATGATCTACGTTGGAATGGTCAGACTCATCATGCAACGGTGAAAGCAACAGGTGTCCTAAACTTCCTGAGGCGCAACTTCCATCATTGTGCAGCTTCTGTCAAGGAGAAGCTGTATTTCACCCTCGTTAGACCTCATCTGGACTACGCAGTTGCAGCTTGGGACCCATACACAGATCAAAACATTTCATCCATCGAACGTGTCCAAAGACAGGCCGCTCAATTTGTTACTAACACCTACGAGAGAGAAGCGAGTGTCACCAAACTTCTGAATTCTCTGGGCGGGGTGGAACCCTCTCCAAGACAGACGTGAAGCTCACCGTTTGACCTGTTTTTACAAAATGTTAAATGGTCAGCTAGACATAGATCACAAGACCTACACCAACCCCAAACCAATTAGGAGCAGACGAGGGCATTCGATCCAATTTGTGGTCCCAGCCTCAAAGACAGATGTGGACAGCAATTCGTTCTTTCCACGCACTATTAAAGCACAGAATAATCTCCACCAAGCCACGGTTGCCCAGCCAGATGCAACTAAATTTAAAGTGGCACTTTCTTCCCAATAACCCTCTCTGGCTAAACCCCTCCCTTCACCACCTCCAGTTTAAATTCCAGTTGGAATATTTTGGAGGACCAAGTAACCAAGAACCACGAACCAAGAAACAAGGCCCCATCTTAAACTAATCTCCTCTGCCTGCCTTTGATCTATATTTCCCAATGCCCTGCATATTCATGTGTCCATCTAAAATCCCCATGAATGCCATTACCATATCTGTTTCCACACTCTTCACACCCCGTGTAAAAAACGTGCCCCACACATTGCCTTTAAACTCTCCCCCTATGACCTTAAAACTACACCCTTTAGTATTTAACATTTTAACCCTGGGAAAAAGGTTTTGACCATTCTGTGCCTCTCATCTTTTCATAAGCTCGTTCGAAAAAAACAATGACTGTATGTGTGACAGCCCACTGGTAGGTGTGGAGAGGTGGGAAGCTACTGATCGTGAGCTCAAAGTCACATTGTGCGTTTTAGAATTAGAAGTAGAATACGTGGTTTAATAGCCAGATACTTATAAATATGGGAAAATGTCTCACAAATGGTAATTAAGACATCTTCCGCCTACAAATCTAGGATGAGTCAATGAGTGGGAAATTGTTTTTCATAACTGCCGAAGAAAGGATTTTCTCTGGATCCAATGGCTAACTAAAGTGGTCCTCAAAGAGGCTTCAGATCCCTAATAAGCAAGGTCCGAGGCTGCTTCAGACAAATAGCCTGGACACAAGCTTCGCCACAAGAAGGCCACGCTTGGTGCATTAGCACCCCAGCTGTAGGATTTACAGTACTACATGTCCCTAATTGTAGCTGAGAAAGTGGTGGTGAGCTCAGGTGATGCTGAAATCCTTTTGGTCAATGCACATCCATAGTGTTGTGGGCAGCAATAATGAAGGGGATATGTGTCTAATCACCTACTCTCCCATCCCACCATGCAGGTGACCCCCCGTTGCAGGAGAGGGGGAGTTGCCTTGCATGGTGAAGGCCCGTTATACAATTGTCCCCAATGCGAAGCCACATCATCCGTGCATGCATCAAGGAACATGACATAAATATATATATATATTTTGTGTTTATTTAGTTCGGTTCAGTTTCCCCGTTTAGAGATACAGCGCAGAAACAGGCCCTTCAGTCCGCGCCGACCAGCGATCTGCACATACAAACACTATCCTTCACACTAGGGACAATTTACAATTTTACCAAAGCCGAATTTACCTACCAACCTGTGTGTCTTTGGAGTGTGGGAGGAAACCGGAGCACCCGGAGAAAAACCCACACAGGTCACGGAGAGAGCGTGCAAACTCCGTACAAACAGCACCCATAGTCAGGATCGAACCTGGGTCTCTGGCGCTGCAATTTATTATATTTATTTCCTTTATGTTTTCACATAAATTCCACGAGTGCGAATTATATTTCTGCATTTCAAATTATTTGCGAGTGATTTGTGAATTTTGTGAGGGGGAAATTTCCGTTACCCAAATGGCTGTAGTGAAGGAATCACGTACTTTCCGCATTCCTTCACCCCAAAAATGGACCGACGTCACTCACTAATTCAATAGAAATCTCTGGCGCAGACCAATCTATGTACAAAAAGCTCCAGCTTTGTACAAGGTTAGTATATTTTAGATTTATTGAATCCTAATCGAATGATCACAATAGAACGGTGAAAAAAAAAGCACTTCTTTATTTCTGTCTCTGTAGCAAAAGTCATTATAAATTAAAGTCATTCATTTTCTGTGAAGCATCTCTCAGGATAAGGCATCATCTCATGCTGATGTACGGGGCAGCATGTTTGTCGGATTGTACAATATTTAGGGTCGTTAATGTTTCCAGCCTGCCAGTACTTGGGCCATAGATTAACGATTGCCATTCTCACCGTGCAAATGTTAATCTTATCAGTGTGTACCCAATAAAGCAGCTTGACAATTTATTATTTATTGATAGCACCAGTTTCAATCAATCTAAATGTCACACGATTTCACAAGCAGTCCTATTTAAAGTGCCCTGTCTTCATAAGCAACAGAAATTTTCAACAAGCATTTCATCGCCAATAAGACGACGCAAGTCATCTCAAAACATAAGAATCGTCAACATGACGATTTATTGAGTTTTAGTGGAAATCCGAAAGTGAAAGCCTTGTGTGAAATGTCAAATCGCTGTACGGTTCTGAGTTGTAAATCCGTCAACATTTCAATCATGTGGCTCAAAAACAGGCCTTTCGGCCCACCATGTCCATGCCAACTAGCAACCATCTGCTTATTCTAATCCCACCGACCAGAAGATGGACACAAAATGCTGGAGTAACTCAGCGGGACAGGCTGCGTCTCTGATGGTCAAAAGATTAGTTCCAGAGGGCGTTTAAGAACCATTTTAAAGGCATAGAGAGATTAATGGGCCTGCCTCACTTAGATTTTTCAACGGACTGTCAGCGACTGTCAAGTTGCCGGCAGTCGCAACTGGACCAACAACTGGAACACAGAAACACATCGCTCCCTTCACCAGCCCATTATGCAGGCGGGGGACAGGGCAATTGGGTGGAGCGCTGTCTGAGTGAAATTCACACGGTGCAAAGCCAAGGTGAAACAGACACATACTGCGATGAACAGGAAGGTTGGCGCTGTAAAGGGCCTGTCCTAACAGCATGCGACTCCATGCGGTGAGCACGACCTAACGTGGTCACTTGAGCCGTTCGGCGTCGCGGGGTCGGTCCCACTTCGATCGCCGGAGCCGTGCGGAATTGTGCGGAGTTCGTCCCGACATCGCGCGGGGCTCCGAAAAACTGACCATGTTCAAAAATTCCGCGCGGCAACTGCCTGTCGGCTCGCAGTCGCCTCGACGCATTACGCACCGCCTCGACGCCGTGCCTCCGTGACCCTCTCTATATCTGCCTCCGTGGCCCTCTGTGTGTGTGCCTCTGTGCCCCTCTCTATGTGCCTCTGTGCCCCTCTCTGTGTGTCCCTCTCTGTCCTTGAGAACTTACCTTGCGGACTTCGCTCCAACTTCGCGCCGCGTCGCGCACTCACCCGACCTCCGCGCGGCCCCCGCTGCCGGGTTGGTTGCGCTCGCTGCATGCAGGCGCATGCTGGTGGGACCGGCCCTGTACTGGGATCACCCGACCTCCGCGCGGCCCCCGCTTCCAGTTTGGTCGCGCTCACCGCATGGAGTTGGATGCTGGTAGGACAGGCCCTTAAGGCTAAAGTACAGTGTACGGTAAGTCTAAAAGATGCGGGGGGGAGGGTTGGGGGGTGAGGGGGGAGAAGGGGGAGAAGGAGTGGACACAACTTTTAAGAAGCCAGAGATTCACGCTCAGCTTGGCGGACATTTGACATTACCGGTCGGTTATCATTGCTTCTGAAAACTACTGCTAACCTTTTTTTTCCCAATGAGCCAATGAAATTCACCAGTCAGCACCAGCTACAACCTACGGGAACCTCCAAGAACCTTCGACCACCTGGCAACCCATTAGGGCTTCCTGGCGACCCACCCACGGCACGAGAATTCTCGCTACTCTCCATGGCGGCTTCATTCTAGTCGCAAACTGATTTTTCAACATGTTGAAAAATTCGCGGCGACCATAATGAGGCCGCGACTAGTTCCCAGAATGCGGGAACTCCTCAGGACCATGGAGACGACTCCCCGGCAACTACCCGCGAACATGAGGCGACTTCACTCTCATGCCTTAACCCTTTATTCTCGGGTTCTCTGCAGTCCATAAACGAGTCTATCGCAGCACGAATACATTTAATCAGCCAGCCTTCACAGTTCTCTGGGATAGGAAGTTCCAAAAATTCACAAAGTCAAAAATATCCTAGTCTCCTGCAGTCGCCTAAAAAGTTGCCTAAGTAGGACAGGCCCACAAGGGACTCTCTGTGATGTTGGCTTTAATAGATGAAAAATTCTGTAATCAGTTTAACGCAACTAGGAGCCAAAATGCGTCAGTTAGTGTGGGATAATGGGTGAAGGTTACTGCAGACCGGCACATCCAGTGAGTCCAGCTATAGAGCTGCTGCCTCACAGCACAAGAACCCAGTTCGATCCCGACATTGGGTGCTGTCAGTGCAGAGTTTGTACGTTCTCCATGTGACCACGTGGGTTTCCTCTGGGTGCTCCAGTTTCCTCCCACTTTCCAAAGACATGCAGGGTTGTATGGTAATTGGCTTCGAGGGCTTTGGTAAATTGCCCTAATGTGTGTAGGATGTGAAATTGGGGTGACATAGAACTAGTGTACGGGTGATTGGTGGGCGGGATGGGTTTTGTGTGCGGAAGGGCGTGATCCCCCTGCTATATCTCTAAACTAAACTAAATATGATAGTTATATTTGTGAGAAGCCTTGTGATATGGAAAACCGTATTATCAAAACAATGATATCAATGGGACAAAGTGGGTCCAGATCTTTTGCTCAGACCTAAGGAGTTTCAGACTTGCTATTTTTCCCTGCAGCATTTTCAAAAACAAAGATGTTTAAATAAGTTTATTTCTGTTACTGCAAGCTAAAAATATGTTGTGAAGGTAGCAACTGCGTTATTAAGAGACAGTGATCTCTGATTACTTCAGGAGGTTACATGGAAATAGCTTTCACTGGACTGGTTTTTTTTTTGGCTTGCTGATTTCCAAATTAACTCTTGAGTGGTTCTCTAGTTTCCGATTGAAATCATGTTATGATTTAGCCCCACAATTAGCCCCACATAATACTGGGTACTATTCATCAACCACGTTATAAGTCCACCACCAATTGTCAGAGACCCTTGGTTCCAGAACCCTTCTCGATTATCTGTTTTCCCAGACTAACAGAGGCCTGGCCTCCGAGAGGTGTCCTACGATACTGGAATGGTCTGCTGAGGCCGCTGAGATATCGGCCCACAAAGTCGGCCGTGGGAACTCTCTCGGAAGTCAGCTATGGGAATGGATCTGCTGACTCCGGCCGGGCCAGAGTTCCAGAGCCCTGGCTGCAGGGTGCAAACTCAACCCATCAATCGACCCTATGTGTCAATAGATGAGCCAGTCTTACCTGGCCCAGGTGGCAGGGACTTCCGTGGGGGATTTCAAGTGCGCTCTCATGATTTTGTCCGGATTAAAGTGGATTAGCTTTTCCCATTGATTTACAGAGGAGATTTACCAGAATGTTGCCTGGGTTCCAGCAACTAAGTTACAGAGAAAGGTTGAACAAGTTAGGTCTTTATTCTTTGGAGCGCAGAAGGTTAAGGGGGGACTTGATTGAGGTCTTTAAAATGATGAAAGGGATAGACAGAGTTGACGTGGATAAGCTTTTCCCATTGAGGGTAGGGAAGATTCAAACAAGAGGGCATGACATGAGAATTAAGGGACAGAAGTTTAGGGGTAACATGAGGGAGAACTTCTTTACTCAGAGAGGGGTGGCTGTGTGGAATGATCTTCCAGCAGAAGTGGTGGAGGCAGGATCGATTTTAACATTTAAAAGCAAAGTGGATAGGTATATGGACGGGAAGGGAATGGAGGGGTATGGTCTGAGCGCAGGTAGATGGGACTAGGGGAAAATAAATGGTTGGCACGGACTGGAAGGGCCGAGAAGGCCTGTTTCTGTGCTGTAATTGTTATATGGTTATATGGTTAAAGGAGTGCCGGAACATTAGCCATGGACATCAGTCGTGGACCTGTTATTCCAATTCATAGATATAGCAGAGCCAACTGTAGAATCAGCTCAGTCTTTAACTAATGGTCTGATCAGTATTAAACCAGCTGATGACAGTAGCCCTCAAAATGTTATTTTACTTCGGAGTCACGTGAGTGACTACGTGAAGACCCCGCCTGGCGCTGGAACGGCATTACGTCGTCGCTGTCGGCAACGAAAGAGCTGCAGAGCGCAGCTCCACACAGCGGTAAGGAACCGGCCCGCAGGTAAGAAAGTTTTACAAAATTTTGGGCGAGGTTTCAGAACTCCGTAGCCTGGTGGGTAAACCAGGAGGAGTTAGAGGAAAAAATAAAATGGAGAAGGCCAAGAAACAGCGGGTAAAACGTGCGTCCCGGGGTGCAGAAGAGTCGGGACAGCAGTTTATTGCGGAGCCGGTTCCGATACCGGCGGCCGTTGAAACACCCGTTAGTGAGGCTTTGATTGCTCCACAAACGGAAACTGTAGAGGAAATCCCAGTGCCTAAAAAAAGTAAAAGAAAAGCTGCAGGGCCTGGGGTTTCAGAGGACTCTGATTCTGAAGGTCCAGAAAAGAAAGCCTTATGGCTCAGGATGGACCAAATGGAGAACATGCTCCAGACTATAATCAACCAAGGGTCTACGAACCCAGAATATTCCCAGGCAGCCCCTGAGGGGGTTCCATATCGTGAATATGGTGCCAATTCGAATTGGGAATTTGAAACCCCAGTGCCTGGGTATGGACTGGAGGAAGTCTCCTTTGAACAAGTTTCAGGAGTACCAGGGCTGTATGAGACAGACCCTGCAAGTGGTGTTTGTGGTCCGGAGGACACACCACAATTCAAATATATGGATCCAGGTGTGCCTGATGTGGCACAAGATTTTGCTATACCTGGAGGAAGCGGTGAGGCCATGGAAGAAAACCTGGCGGCCAATATTAATTATATGGTCTCTCACCCGCTTCAAGATGCTGTTATGGTTGAGACAGCAGAAATATATAAAACACCTATCAATTGTGCCTCATTGAAGGTACCTACGGTGAATCCAGTTGTTTGGGCGCCTATGTCATTAATTATGCGGGCGCAGGAAATTCGATTTCAAAGAGTCCTCAAGCTGATTTCAGCTGGCATTACTGCATTTGGCAGACAAGTGGAAGGTTGTGGAATGACCAAAGTGCAGAAACATATGTTGGCCTTATTTTGCAACTCATTTTTTGAGATTAATTGCATGAGGAAGATTGCCATTCGACCTCTGTTACATCCAAGATTTGCAGGATTGTGTAAACCAAGCAATGTTCAAACTCCTGGGTTTTTGTTCGGAGAGGATTTGTCTAAACAAATTAAAGAAATGGATGAAGAAGCAAAAACTTTTGGTCGTATGAGACCCTTAAACTTTGGCCAGAGATGGTCTGGCTATTCAAGGAAGAGATTTGATTTTGGAGCTGGTACAAGCCGAGGCAGGAGTATGATAAGGAGGAATTTCCAGCCAACACAGCCGAATGTACACCCATTCCTTGGGAAAAGGAGATCATCTCGTCCAGCTGGAGAGGTACATAAACATTATCCCATTAAAAAGGAATGCTGGGATGGGCCACAGATTGGCGGTAGACTCCAAATGTTTTATAAGGAATGGGACAATATTACAGTTGATCGTGTGGTATTAGACACTGTACAAGGATCTACCATTGATTTTGTGGAAGGTATGGTTCCATTGGGACAGTATGACCCTAGTCATCCTTTAAGGTTCTCCGAGTTTGAGGTTAATCAAATGGACAAAGAGATTAAGAGTTTGAGTAAAAAAGGAGTTATCGAGAGAACAGGAGAGGATCCACAACAAATTATATCAAACATTTTCCCCAGACTGAAGAAAGATGGGGGTTGTAGGATCATTTTAGATCTCACATTTTTGAATACATTTGTCCAGTATAAACATTTTAAAATGGACACTTTCTACACTGCAATGCAGTTGGTATCAACAGGTTGTTATATGGCTACAATAGACTTGAAGGATGCATATTATTCGGTCTCAATTCGTCATGATTTTTGCAGGTATTTAAAGTTTAAATGGATGGGACAGCTGTGGCAATACAAAGCTTTGCCAAATGGATTAAGTTCAGCACCTAGATTGTTCACTAAATTGTTAAAGCCAGCACTTGCACTGTTAAGGGCACAAAAACACATCGTTATGGCTTATCTAGATGACATTTTAATTGTCAATGCTAATCAGGAATTAGCTGGGGAATCAGTCTCAGCAACTATTAGCTTGTTGGTGAAGTTGGGGTTTCTGATCCATCCAACAAAGTCTAAGTTACAGCCGTCCCAAACCATTGAATATCTGGGGTTTCTGATTAACTCAGTCACCATGTTGGTAACTTTACCAATGAATAAGGAGTTAGATTTGACAAATGTATGTCAAAAATTGATTAACAAACCTTATCCCTCCATCCGAGAGGTTGCCAAGGGTATTGGTAAATTGGTAGCAGCATTTCCAGCAGTAGAATTTGGTCGTTTACATTACCAGAATCTTCAAAGGGCAAAAACTAAAGCACTAATTCAGCGAGCAGGCCATTTTGATAGGCCAATGCAATTGCCTAAGGAAGCTTTATCAGAATTACAATGGTGGATTGAGAATGTTCCACAAGCTGCTAAAAACATTTTAGTTCATCAGCCAGTCGTGGTATTACAAACTGACGCAAGTTCTCTCGGATGGGGGGCTACGGACAATGAGACCAGCTGTGGAGGCAGATGGGCTGTCCAAGAGGATTTATTGCTCCAAACATATGGTATTAATTATTTGGAGTTACTGGGAGAATTCTATGGATTAAAAGCTTATTGCTCTTCATTAAAGGATTTACATGTCCAAGTACAAATAGATAATACCACAGCTGTGGCATATATCAATCACATGGGTGGTGTCAGATCAATTCCATGTGATCATCTGGTAAACCAGATATGGCAATGGTGTATTACAAAAAATATTTGGCTTTCAGCTATTTATCTCCCAGGGAGAAACAATGTTGTGGCAGACAAAAGATCACGAATATTTAAAGACAATACAGAATGGATGTTAAATCCACAAATTTTCAAAAATATTGTCAGTCGGTATGGAGTACCGGACATTGATCTGTTTGCATCTAGATTGAATCACCAATTGCCGAAATACGTGTCTTGGGAACACGATCCAGGGGCAGTAGCGGTGGATGCTTTCTCGCTACACTGGGGGGATACGTTCTTTTATGCTTTTCCCCCATTCTGTCTCATTGGGCAATGTCTCAAGAAAATAGCGCAAGACGCTGCCAAAGGCATTTTGGTGGTGCCAAATTGGCCCACGCAGTCATGGTTCCCATTGATGCTAAAATGATTATTGAACCATGTATGGTTATTCCCAGTTGCGACAATCTGTTGACACAACCAGTAACAAAAGAAATTCATCCATTGCATGATCATATGAATTTGTTAATCTGCAGGTTCTGACCAGACCATTGCAAGAGTTTGAACTGTCGGACAGGACCATGGATGTTATAGATGCAGCTTGGAGGACTAGCACTAAAAAACAATATATGTCGTATATAAGAAAATGGGAAGCCTTTTGTACACAGTCAAAGATATCTTATAATTCTGCAAACATTTCAAATGTATTGGAGTTCCTTGCTGGGTTACACTTTGATGAGCATTTGAGTTATAGTGCCATTAATTGTGCTCGGAGTGCATTGTCATCCTATTTAGGACAAATTTCGGATCAAGATTCAGTTGGGTCTCACCCATTAGTATCCCGATTCATGAAAGGAATTTTTAATAAAAATCCTCCCAAGCCCAGATATACAGAAATTTGGGATGTTAGCATTGTTCTCACTTTGCTTAAACAATGGACCCCAATTAATTCAATGTCTTTACAGAACTTAACATTCAAGGTGGTTATGTTAATGGCATTGGTATCAGCTCAAAGAGTACAGACTTTGCAATTGTTAAGGTTGGATTGCATGCATGTGACTTCAGATAACATTGTGTTTTATGTCTATGACTTGATCAAACAAAGCAGACCAGGGAAAACTGGAATGAAGGTAATGTTTAAAGCATATCCTATTGATGAAACGTTGTGTGTAGTTAAGCATTTAACTCAATACATGGAGGTAACCAAAAGTCTCAGAGGTTCTGAGAAAGCGTTATTAATAACACACAAAAAACCACATACAAAAGTTTCAGTTCAAACCATTTCTAGATGGTTAAAACAGGTTTTGGGTCTAGCAGGAATAGACACTGATGTGTTTAAATCTCACTCTACTAGGGCAGCAGCTACGTCCGCGGCGAAGGTACAGGACGTACCACTCGATCAAATTTTAGAGGCCGCAGGGTGGTCTAGAGAAGAAACTTTTTCAAAGTTCTACAATAAACCTGTTGTCACGGTGCCAGGATTTGGACACGCAGTACTGGGTTCCCTTTGAATGCTTGCTTTGTTTATATTATCGATTTATATTATCGATTTATGTTACCATTTACATCATTTATCAATTGTTGTAATTTTCCCCTGCAATAGAGGGGTTCTTATTTTTTTTTTAAAAGTTGTTCTTTTTTATAATTAAAGGACTTATTACATAAAATATAACAATGTGTTAAAATATTTTTACTCACTACTGTTTTGACCAAACAGAGAGTCGTATGAAATGAGTTTACGACATGGAAAACACAGGGCTTTAAAATCTTCACGTAGTCACTCACGTGACTCCGAAGTAAAATAGTGAGAGTAAACGAGAACTTACCTGTTCGAAGTTTGATCTTTATTTTATGAGGAGTTACGATGAGGGATTACGTGCCCTCCACTCCCAACCCTCATAATATAAATGATCATCTGGTAGTTCTAGTCTATTTTGAGCCTTACTATTTTACTCCGGCTATTTGGTTCTGTGTTTTTCATGCCACTGCTTTGAAGTATGCCGTTCCAGCGCCAGGCGGGGTCTTCACGTAATCCCTCATCGTAACTCCTCATAAAATAAAGATCAAACTTCGAACAGGTAAGTTCTCGTTTAATCTCACTAATTTATTTCATCCCAATCCATGAAGATTTCAACACCTGAGTGTCACCCTCCAAAGGATGTTTTTATTCTCCTTTCTCAAACTGAGAAAATAAGTAAGAGAAAATCCAATTGCATGAAGTTCTACGGTCAATGGTGGCATGAATTATTCAAGGATAACTTGGCTATAAAACCTCTGTCCTTCAAATAGGTTTGCAAAGTTACCAATGAGCATTGCATTAAAGCTCGGCACATCCATAGACATAGACATAGAACATAGAAATTAGGTGCAGGAGTAGGCCATTCGGCCCTTCGAGCCTGCACCGCCATTCAATATGATCATGGCTGATCATCCAACTCAGTATCCCGTACCTGCCTTCTCTCCATACCCTCTGATCCCCTTAGCCACAAGAGCCACATCTAACTCCCTCTTAAATATAGCCAATGAACTGGCCTCAACTACCCTCTGTGGCAGAGAGTTCCAGAGACCCACCACTCTCTGTGTGAAAAAAATCCTTCTCATCTCGGTCCTAAAGGATTTCCCCCTTATCCTTAAGCTGTGACTCCTTGTCCTGGACCTCCCCAACATCGGGAACAATCTTCCTGCATCTAGCCTGTCCAACCCCTTAAGAATTTTGTAAGTTTCTATAAGATCCCCTCTCAATCTCCTAAATTCTAGAGAGTATAAACCGAGTCTATGCAGTCTTTGTTCATAAGACAGTCCTGACATCCCAGGAATCAGTCTGGTGAACCTTCTCTGCACTCCCTCTATGGCAATAATGTCCTTCCTCTGATTTGGAGACCAGAACTGTACGCAATACTCCAGGTGTGGCCTCACCAAGACCCTATACAACTGAAGTAGAACCTCCCTGCTCCTATACTCAAATCCTTTTGCTATGAAAGCTAACATACCATTCGCTTTCTTCACTGCCTGCTGTACCTGCATGCCTACTTTCAATGACTGGTGTACCATGACACCCAGGTCGCGCTGCATCTCCCCTTTTCCTAATCGGCCTCCATTTAGATAATAGTCTGTTTTCCTATTTTTGCCACCAAAGTGGATAACCTCACATTTATCCACATTATACTGCATCTGCCAAACCATCTTTAAGAATGATGCAAAAGCAATGAAAATATGCAGGAAAACATGCAACCTATGCCTTCAAGCTCCTCTTTAGCGATGTGCCTTCCCACACTGAAAAGTTGCAGCCACTTAAGTGGTCAAATCAAATAAATAGCTTTATATCATTTTATCAAGAAAAGTAAGGAGATTTAAATGTAGACTAAAATGCAGGTTAAATTGAGCGGGTGAGGCAGCATCTATGGAGCGAAGGAAATAGGCAACATTTCGGGTTGAAACCTTTCTTCAGACTGTCACCATCAGTCTGAAGCAGGGTTGCGACCCGAAATGTTGCCTTCGCTCCATAGATGCTGCCTCACCCGCTGCGTTTTTCCAGGATTTTTGGCTACCTTCGATTTTCCAGCATCTGCAGTTCCTTCTTAAACAATAATATTTGTGAGGGAAGTAAACTAACTATATTCCAAGAAGCTTTTCTTAATTACGGTTCAATAACAGCAAAAAAACGTATACTCAAACTCTGGAAAAAACGCAACCACGCCAACGTTCAAAATGTGGATTTCAAATATGTCGGAAACGCTACATCTTGAAGAAATGAGATTCCTCCTACAATTCTTGAAGACTTGGTCTCCTTTTATCCACTTTTTACAAGCATATGGTGCAACATAACATAACCTTAGAAATTAAGTGGTTCAGAACCGGCTGACGGATACGAAATACGAAATAGGTAGATCTCTCCTAATCTCTTTCTCTACTTTCTCTTTTTCTCGCAATCTTTTTAGCTTTTCATCTCTGTTCTTTATTTTTTTTTCTTTCACTGTTCTTTTATTATTAAATTAAAAATACGAAGAATGGTAATGTGTCTGTATATATTAGGTACTCAAATACCACACTATTGTACTTACTTCTAAAAAATAAAAAAAAATAATATATATATCTTTTTTTAAACAATACTATTTGTGTGAGAGATACTGAGTTGAGGGCCTAACTGGTGGCATTAGCTCTGGAGACCAACAATTGCAGAAGACATGGAGATGAACTTGCTACATTAAACTCCCAGCAGGTTCATCTAGATGGGTAAAGGGCCTGTCTGTCCCACCAGCATGCAACTCCATGCGATGAGCACGACCTAACGTGGTCGCTTGAGCCGTCCGGCGTCGCTGGGGCCGGTCCCACTTCGATCGCCGGAGCCGTGCGGAATTGTGCGGAGTTCATCCCGACATCGCGCGAGGCTCCGAAAACTGACCATGTTCAAAAATTCCACGCGGCAACGGCTTGTCGGCTCGCAGTCGCCTCGATGCATTACACACCGCCTCAGCCACGTGCCTCCGTAACCCTCTCTGTAGGTGCCTCCGTGGCCCTCTCTGTGTGTGGCTCCGTGGCCCTCTGTGTGTGTGCCTCCGTGACGCTCTATGTGTGTGGCTCCGTGGCCCTCTGTGTGTGTGCCTCCGTGACGCTCTATGTGTGTGGCTCCGTGGCCCTCTGTGTGTGTGCCTCTGTGCCCCTCTCTGTGTGTGGCTCCGTGGCCCTCTGTGTGTGTGCCTCTGTGACCCTCTCTGTGTGTGGCTCCGTGGCCCTCTGTGTGTGTGTGCCTCTGTGCCCCTCTCTGTGTGTGGCTCCGTGGCCCTCTGTGTGTGTGCCTCCGTGACCCTCTCTGTGTGTGGCTCCGTGGCCCTATGTGTGTGTGCCTCTGTGCCCCTCTCTGTGTGCCCCTCTCTGTCCTGGCGAACTTACCTTTAAGACTTCGCTCCAAGTTCGCCTCACTTTGCGCCGCGTTGCGCCACTCACCCGACCTCCGCCTTGCCCTCGCTGTCGGTTTGGTCGCGCTTGCCGCATGCAGGCGCATGCTGGTGGGAATGGCCCTGTACAGGGGATCACCCGACCTCCGCGCGGCCCCCGCTTCTAGTTTGATTGCGCTCATCGCATGGAGTCGGATGCTGGTAGGACAGGCCCTTAACATTCAAATGATGGTAGTGTGTATTGCACGTGATACTAACCAAAGAGTTAATAAAGACTAAAGCATGGTTCTAAGGAAAAGTCATCGCCTAGTGCGTTTTATCATGTGCTGGATCTCATTGACAACTCTATATCATGAATAAATGAATACTTTATTGTTACGTGACAGGTCACAGCAAAATTCTTTGCTTGCGTACCTAAGGTAGTCGCCACATAAGGGTGCTGATAAAGTTACAAGGTATATACTGTATCCGCACCAGATCCACCTTTGTTCACCTCTACCCCATCCCACCCCCCCCCCCCCCCACACAGCAGCCCCCCAAGCCGGGTCCTCTATTAACCATTGCTCACCCCATCCCTCATGGCGATCCCCGCATGCTGTGTCCTCCTTTGTCCCTTCCCTATATCACTTCATAATGAGAGGCGATCTTGCTGAATAATCTGAAGTCGGCATGACAGGTCAAATATTGAGATGTTACCACATTTCCCCTGTCATACTAATAGCTAATATTTTATATTTCAGTGAGATCGCCCTCATTCTTCTAAGTCAAAAGAATGCGTCCCTACCCGAAATGTCACCTGCCCATGTTCTCCAAGGATGCTGCCTGACCGCACTTGTCACCCTGCAATTGGCCCAGTGAGTGGGGATGCCTTTGGAATATTGAGGAACAGAAGCACCATGACGGGCAAGTCCATGTGCTCTTGAAAGTGGCAGCACAGATAGATTACATGGTTAAGAAGACAAATGGGAATGGAATTCATTCATCATGGCATTGAATACAAAAGTAGGGTGGTTTTGCTCCAAGTTCATGAAATATTTGTGCAATCTCAGCTGGAATGCAACATGCATTTCTGGTCCCCGCGCCACAGGATGAATGTGAATGTGCTTTCTTAAGGGTTTTTCTTTCTTGCTTGTGGAGGCAAGAAATTCCATTCCAATGTTTGTCTCCCTTTTTTTTTAGCATTTATAGTTTCCCATAAGCCTGTTTATCCAATCCATTCTGAACAGCACTTCCTTTATATACCTTTGTAATTGTCTTTATTTAAGTTGAGAACACTGTCTTTGCACCCAGGGTACTTACTTTTAAACTATTTGTATTGGTACTGGTTACATTCAATTCAATTCAATTCAATTCAATTCAATTCAAGTTTAATGTCATTGCACAAATACAAGTATAGGTACAACGAAATGCAGTTTAGCGTCGTTCTTAGTGATAGCGATATAGAAAAATAAATACAGAGTGCAGTGGTAGCAATATGGAAAATAAATAAATACAGGGTACAGACAAGTCTATCAGCTGGGCTCCGAGTTCAGCAGTCGGATGGTGTAGTTGAAGAAGCTGTTCTTCGTCCTACTGGTGCGGGACTTGAGGCTCCTGTACCGCCTCCCTGATGGGAGGAGGGCAAACAGTCCATGATTAGGGTGTGAGGGGTCCTTGATGATCTTCCCGGCCCGCTTCAGGCACCGTTTACGGTGGAGGGCATCCAAGGCAGGGAGCGGGGCACCGATGATGTACTGGGCGGTTTTCACCACCCGTTGTAGTGCCTTCCTGTCTGCCACGGTGCAACTGCTGTACCATACCGTAAAGCAGGTGGTCAGGATGCTTTCGATGGTGCAGCGGTAGAAGTTCGTCAGGATCTGGGGGGACAGGTGGGCTTTTTTGAGCCTCCTCAGAAAGTAAAGGCGCTGCTGTGCCTTTTTGATTAGCTTTGAGGTGTTGAGGGACCAGGACAGATCCTCCGAGATGTGTACCCCGAGGAATTTGTAGTTGGAGACCCGCTCCACCTCAGTCCCGTTTATATGGATGGGGGTATGTCTGCCCCCTCTGTTCTTCCGAAAGTCAACCATGATTTCCTTCGTCTTCTGGGAGTTGAGGACGAGGTTATTGTTGGCACACCAGGTAGTCAGGTGCTGGAGATGTACCGATGGTGCTACATGTACCGAGATACAGTGAGAATCTTTGAAATCCAGGCAAATCATGCCATATGAGTACAGCAGAATGGGTTTAGGAGGGACAGATAGATCAGCCATGAGTGAAGGCAGAGAAGACGTAATGGGCAGATTATAACAAAATGCAAGGGCTACAAAGAGATAGATTGGGAGATTGGTATTTCATCCTTAGCATCTGAGAGGATTTTTACCATCTTAACCATATATATCCATATAACAATTACAGCACGGAAACAGGCCTTCTCGGCCCTTCCAGTCCGTGCCGACCATTTATTTTCCCCTAGTTCCATCTACCTCCACTCAGACCATACCCCTCCATTCCCTTCCCGTCCATATACCTATCCACTTTACTTTTAAATGTTAAAATCGATCCTGCCTCCACCACTTCTGCTGGAAGATCATTCCACACAGCCACCACTCTCTGAGTAAAGAAGTTCCCCCTCATGTTACCCCTAAACTTCTGTCCCTTAATTCTCATGTCATGCCCTCTTGTTTGAATCTTCCCTACCCTCAATGGGAAAAGCTTATCCACGTCAACTCTGTCTATCCCTTTCATCATTTTATAGACCTTAATCAGGTCCCCCCTTAACCTTCTGCACTCCAAAGAATAAAGACCTAACTTGTTCAACCTTTCTCTGTAACTTAGTTGCTGGAACCCAGGCAACATTCTAGTAAATCTCCTCTGTACTCTCTCTATTTTGTTGACATCCTTCCTGTAATTAGGCAACCAAAATTGTACACCATACTCCAGAATTGGTCTCACCAATGCCTTGTACAATTTTAACATTACTTTCCCACTCCTACATTCAATGCTTTGATTTATAAAGGCCAGCACACCAAATGCTTTCTTTACCACCCTATCTACATGCGATTCCACCTTCAGGGAACTATGCACAGTTATTCCTAGATCCCTCTGTTCCACAGCATTTCTCAATTCCCTACCATCCCTCTTGTAATCACTAATAATTAAAGGATGCTTAACTAAATGTTGAGGGCAAGGGAGATAAGACCCTAATCCCTTTCATAGCAAAAGGATTTGCGTATAGGAGCAGGGAGGTTCTACTGCAGTTGTACAGGGTTTTGGTGAGACCACACCTGGAGTATTGCGTGCAGTTTTGGTCTCCAAATCTGAGGAAAGACATTCTTGCCATCGAGGGGGCACAGCGAAGGTTCACCAGACTGATTCCTGGGATGTCAGGACTTTTATATGAGGAAGGACTGGATAGACTTGGCTTGTACTCGCTAAAATTTAGAAGATTGAGGGGGGATCTTATAGAAACTTACAAAATCCTTAAGGGGTTGGACAGGCTAGATGCAGGAAGATTGTTCCCGATGTTGGGGAGGTCCAGAACAAGGGGTCACAGTTTAAGGATGAGGGGGAATTCCTTTCGGACTGAGATGAGGAAAACATTTTTCACACAGAGAGTGGTGAGTCTCTGGAATTCTCTGCCACAGAAGGTAGTTGAGGCCAGTTCATTGGCTATATTTAAGAGGGAGTTAGATGTGGCCCTTGTGGCTAAAGGGATCAGGGGGTATGGAGAGAAGGCAGGTACAGGATACTGAGTTGGATGATCAGGCATGATCATATTGAATGGCGGTGCAGGCTCGAACTTATCTTCTGTGGCAGATAATTCCAGAGACTCACCACTCTCTGTGTGAAAAATGTTTTCCTCATCTCGGTCCTAAAGGAATTCCCCCTTATCCTTAGACTGTGAGGATAAGTGGGATTTCGACAGGCATTTAGATAGGCAAGTCAACGAAGGATCATGGGGCATGGATGGGGTGAATGTACAGTTCTGTCCCTGGAGTTGAGAAATCAAGAACTAGAGGTCATAGGTTAAAGGTGAGAGGGGAAGATAGGAACTTGTGGAGCAACTTTTTTCCCACAGAGGGTGGTGGGTATATGGAGTGAGCTGCTAGAGGAGGCAGATGAGGCTGGTACTACAAACACCATTTAAAAGACATTGGGACAGATACATGATTAGGAAATATTTAAAGGGATATGTGCCAAATGCAGACAAAATGGAGCTATCTTCGATAGGCATCATGGTCGGAGCAGGAACGATTTAGAGGAGTTACGGGCCTGTTTCCATGCTGTATGGATCTATGACTATGATTTCACTGAATCCTTCCCTCCCTCTCCAAGTTGCCCAACAGCCCAGAAGATTGGCTCGAACTGGCCAAAGAAATTCCTCCTGATCTTCGTTCTAAAGGTACGTTATTTTACTCTGAGGCTGTGCCCTCTGGTCCTAGACTCTCCCACTACTGGAAGCATCCTCTCCACATCCATTATACCTAGGCCGTTCATTATTTGGGTAGGTTTCAATGAGATCCCCCCCTCCCACCCCACCTTCATCCTTCCAAGCTCCAGCGAGTACAAGCCCAGCACAATCATATACTCCTTGTACATTAACCCAATCATCCCTGTTCCCTTTGCTCCTGCACTGCTGTGCCACAGCGTCACTCCCTATTATTTCAACTAAAACACAACACCTTGCATTTCTCTGCATTGGTCAAGTTGAGTTTATCGTAATATGGTTAGGTAGAGGTACAAGGAAAATCTTGTTTGCAGCAGTACCACAGGCACAGAGATTCAGAGAACGCACAAAAACATATATTATACAATATTACACATATATTTTTTAAGACAGTGTAAAGTAAAAGACTGCAAACACAAGATATTAGTGCTAAACGCAATTCGAAAACAAGTCAATGCTCAGGAGGTCCTTGGTGTTCTGTTGCCAAGGTAGGATTGGGGTCAGTTCAAGAACCTGGTATTATAGGTAAGTAACTGTTCCTGAACCTGGTGGTGAGACTTCAAGCTTCTGTACTTTGTGCCCGATGGTAGCAGTGAGAAGAGGGCACAGTCAGATAGTGAAAATCCTCCAGCACTTTGTTTTTTTTTACTCCCGAAAATCAATGTTGACCCTCTATTCGTTTTGCTGAACGAGGGATGCAGAGGTGGGTCAGCATTGAGCCACGTTTCCGAACTTCACTTTGTGACTCATCGAACTGCTCCATCATTTTGGACTCAACAGCCTCTTCCCCCCATTGCCACATCTGCACTCTGTTTAGAGAAGCTGCCAAGAAACACTCATGTGGGCTCGGTGGGCCATCTAGTGGTTTAAGATTCCAGGGAAACCATTGTTCTTGGGAACAGTTCGGTTCAACGAAGGTTTACCAGCCCCGACACGAGATTTGATTGTCCAGCGAGGGGAAGCTGACAACCCCCCTCCCCCGATGCAGGAGCAGATCGCCTCGACGCAGAGGGCCCAAACGCCGCTGGCTACGGGAGTGAAGATCGTCCCGTCAACAATGTTCAATTAATGTAAGACATAACCTAATTCAATTTAAAATTTTACATAGTTTAGATTATTCAAAAACTAGACTGAATAAAATATTTTCAAATGTTTCCCCCATCTGTGACAAATGTCCAACTCAAAATGCCGCTATAGCAACATTCCTTTGTCTCTTGTACAAAACTGTATAAATTTTGGAATGAAATTTTTGGAATTTTTACAAAACTATTTAACACAAAATTGAACCCCAATACAGAACTGATTATCTTTGGATCAATGGAAGAGGGAAGTAAACTAACTATATTCCAAGAAACTTTTCTTAATTACGGTCTAATAACAGCAAAATAACTTATACTCAAATTTTGGAAAAACACAACCACGCCAACATTCAAAATGTGGATTTCAAACATGTGTGAAACGTTACATCTTGAAGAAATGAGATTCCTCCTACTAGGCAAAGTAGACCAATTCTTAAAGACTTGGTCTCCTTTTATCAACTTTTTGCAAGCATATGGTGCAACATAACCTAACCTCAGAAATCAAATGGTTTAGAACCGGGTGACGGACGGGCAAAAATACAAAATAGGTCGATCTCTCCTAATCTCTCTTTTCTTTACTTTCTCCTTCTCTTTCAATCTTTTCAGCTTCTCATCTCTGTCCTTTATTTCTTTTGCTATCTGTTTCTACTCTCTTGTCTATCTATTCAGACACTCTTTATTTCTACTTTCTCTCACTGTTCCTTTATTATTAAATCAAAAGTACGAAGTTGTACAAGAATGGAAATATGTATGTATGTATTATGTACTTAAGTACCACACTATTGTACTTACTTCTAACAAAAAAAAAAAAACCACGACCACGACCGAGGACGAACTAAGGGAAGGACGTGAACTTTATTTTGCCTTCCATCACAGTGGGGAATGTGTAGGAGTCACTGTGGTGGATGTTCATGTTAAAATGTGTTTTTGAAGTGATCTGTCACTTTTAATTGTGTGACTGACCTGGCCATGAAATTCCTCGTATGTTGCAAAACATACTTGGTGAATAAAGGGTGATTCAGATTCAGTCGAGTTTGTTGTCATATGCTCAAGTAAGGAGAGATATGCTTGCACAATCACAGCCACAAAAACATAAATTATATATTAATTACACATAAATTCAACAAGACAGTGAAGAGAAAAAGACTGAAAAAATATATTTTTGGAAAACATAATTAGAAAACAAGTCTCACAGTATTCGAAGGCGTGGGCTGCAGTGTTGCGTTACTGAGGTAGGGACTAAAGGGCCTGTCCCACCAGCATGCAACTCCATGCGATGAGCGCGACCTAACGTGGTCGCTTGAGCCGTCCGGCGTCGCGGGTCCGGTCCCACTTCGATCGCCGGAGCCGTGCGGAATTGTGGGGAGTTCGTCCCGACATCGCACGGGGCTCCGAAAAACTGACTATGTTCAAAAATTCCACGCGGCAACGGCTTGTTGGCTCGCAGTCGCCTCGACGCATTACACACCGCCTCGACGTCGTGCCTCCGTGAACCTATCTGTAGGTGCCTCCGTGACCCTCTATGTGTGTGGCTCCGTGGCCCTCTGTGTGTGTGCCTCTGTGCCCCTCTCTGTCCTGGCGAACTTACCTTAAGACTTCGCTCCAAGTTCGCCTCACTTTGCGCCACATTGCGCCACTCACCCGACCTCGGCGCGGCCCTCGCTGACAGTTTGGTCGCGCTTGCCGCATGCAGGCGCATGCTGGTGGGAACGGCCCTGTACAGGGGATCACCCGACCCCCGCGCGGCCCCCGCTTCTAGTTTGATCGCGCTCATCGCATGGAGTCGGACGCTGGTAGGACAAGCCCTTTATACTGTCTGATCTTTAGAGGCAGGTTGAACAGGCTGTGTTTTATGTTCTTCTGAATTAACTCATCTAAAACTTTATTGCTAATGTAGAACAAAAATCACATCCGAATTGGGAAGGATTGGAAGGCAGCATGAGTGACAGAAAGGTGAAATAGTGATAGGAACAGAGAGGGGAAAGGGAAGATCGGGGCGGTAGAGAGAGGCGGTCTCGTGGTAAGAGGCGGCACAAGGTAAAGCGAATATTAAAATGGTGCACGTGAATGGGAGGTGTACGTTGTTGGTTTGGGAAGAAGAATGAGCTTGTAGCATGTTGTAGTGGATCAGTTCCAAAGACAAATCCAAATGTCCTCAATGGGGTACAGCTGAATCAGACAATAGCCTAGTTTATGGATGGACCATTCAAAAGCCTGATGAAAGAGAGGGAATAGTAAGATTGAACGAGAACTTACCAGTTCGAAGGTTGATCTTTATTTTATGAGGAGTCGAAGTGAGGGATTTCGTGAAGAGCCCGCCGGCGCGCATGCTCGACATACTTCAAAGTAGCGGCGTGGAATCACAGAAACCAACAAAAGAAATGACTTCGCATAGTAAGATTGAAGTGACTAAGATTACCAGATGAAGGTGACTGAGGGTTGGGCGAGGAGGGCACGAAATCCCTCACTTCGACTCCTCATAAAATAAAGATCAACCTTCGAACTGGTAAGTTCTCGTTCAATCTTACTATTTCATTTCGGAGTCACGTGAGTGACTTCGTGAAGACTTCAAAGCTTCTGTGATTACACGCCCTGGACCACGTCCATGCTGACACACCACTACCAGGGATGGATGGGAGGAACAAACTTGCTCAATAGTTCATACTGCAAAACAAGAGTTATTAATAACAAATCAAAAACCCCTCATGCGGGGACATCTCCACGTTCTTGACCTGCATTCAGCACGGCTTCTGCGAACTGTAGAGGAGCAGCAACAGGCTTGTTATAAAAAACGCTGGAACACAGCTTCACTAGCCCATCCTGCTGTGGCGAGAATTTGGTCCATGGGCACCTCCATAATCCTCGCCGCTGACATCGATGCAGCCCTGGTGGAATGAGACTTGAACACATTAGTGTCGATACCTGACTTACCCAAGACGACTCGAAGCCACCTGGATATCGTCTGGACTGTCACTCGATGATGAGGTCTCTTATGAGTGACCAGCAGGTATCTCTCCATTCCTCTGATGCGTGCCGTCACCTTGACATAGTGGCGGATATGTGAGGCTAAACATAGCCTAGCATCTGCGGGGTATGCCGGGAACTTCAGCTGCAGCCCTGTGCACCCAGGTCTATGCTGCTTTAGTAGCTCGTCAATGAAAAAGACTACTTCTGTAGGGGTAGAAGTCATTCTGGCGACACAAAGTTTGTGTAGTGTCTGTACCCTCTGAGCTGAAGTCAGCGCTAGTAACATCACCAGCTTCATGGTGAGTTTGTCCAGTTGGAGCCCTTCCATGGGAGACCACGTCCTGAGCAGGTTTAATACGTCCCTGACATCCCAGGTGACCTAGCGTGGTGTAGGCGGATTCATATTGAATATACCCCGCATGAGTCTGGACACTAGCCTGTTGGATCCTACCTCAATATTGAGGTAGAATGAGAGCGCACTTCTGGACCTGTTGATGGCACTGTAACTTAAGTGTTCATCATGGTGCAACCCCGCGAGGAATTCCAGGACGTCGGTTATTGTCACGTCATCGTACGTGATGCGAGAGCGGCTGCAGTAGGCTTCCCACTCCTTAATATGCGAGCGGTATCTTTGCCTTGTTGACTCTCGACACGACGCCCCGATGGTATCCATGGTCCGAGCTGAGAGGCCGTATTGGACTAACGGCCTGTTCAGAACCTGCAAGCCAACAATTTAAATAGCCATGGCAGGGATGTGGCTCCCCTGAGACAGGGTGAGTAACCAATTGTGGGCAACCCTTCAAAAGGACCCAAGGTTCGTTGAGCATGTCAAAGACCACCGGATACCAAGGCTGTGTGGGCCAGTCGGGTATAATAAGGATGCCCTTGGCAGCATCTGCCTGAATCTTACGCAATACCCGACTGATGAGGCAAAACGGGGGGAAGGCATAGAAAAACCAATTCCCCCAGTCCAGCGAGAATGCATCTAGCGCTATTGCCCCAGGATCTGGTTCCCATGAAACGTAGGTTGGTACCTGATGGTTCAACCGTGACACAAAAAGGTCAATGTCCGGTTTACCAAATTTGGCTGTGACTTTAGCAAAAATCTCAGGATGCAACATCCATTCAATATTGTCATTAAATTTGCGTGACCTGGTGTCTGCCACAGTATTAAGCTCACCTGGCAAATAGGTAGCTGAAATCCAAACGTCTCTTTGAACACACCAGAGCCAAATTGAGTTAGCCAATTTGTCACACGAAACTGACCTGGTACCACCCATATGGTTTAAGTATGCCACTGCTGTGGTGTTGTCTATTTGGAGACGGACATGTGCTCCAACAAGCTTGGAACAATACGCACGAAGTCCGTGGAATGCTGCCAGCAACTCCAAATAGTTAATCCCTTGAGTCAACAACATCGTTGACTCAAGGGTGTCCCATCTGCCCCCATAACTAGAGCAATTATCCGTAGCTCCCCAGCCATTGGAGCTTGCATCAGTCTGCAAATATACCACCGGATTAGCCTCCCTGATGGGCTTGAATGAGCTGCTAATGTGGCACACCCACCATTGCAACTCATTTATCACTTCGGACGGCAGCTGCATTGATCGATCATAATGACCAGCGTCCTGTTTTAACGCAGCAATTTTAGCTCTTTGCAAACTCTGATAATGCAAATGTCCATATCACGCTGCCGGGAACAAAGCTACAAGCTTACCAAATACTGTAGCTGTATGCCGAATCGATGGTATATTGGTGCGGATTAAACCTTGACACACCTGGGTAACCTCCTCAATCTTGTTAATTGGTATGGTAACCCTCATGCTCATAGAGTTCACCGTGAACCCTAGGTAATTAATCACCTGGGCAGGGCAGAACTTTGATTTCTCTGGATGGACAATAAACCCTAATTGTTGAAATATATTGACAGCAGCTGCAACTCCCTGTTCAGCCAATTCCAGGGTGTGGCCCACAATTAAGATATCATCTAAATAGGCCATAACTATATGATGTCGCTGTCTCAAATAAGCCATAATTGGTTTCACTAATTTAGTGAACAATCTCGGGGCTGTGGTGAGCCCATTAGGCAAAGCCTTGTACTGCCAGAGTTGCCCCATCCAGATGAATTTCAAAAACCTCCTGTCGTATTTCTGGATGGATACTGAATAGTATGCGTCTTTCAAATCAATGCATGCCATAAAGCAACCATGAGAAATCAATGATTTGGCTGTTTCAAACGTATCCATTTTAAAATGAGTATATGTTACAAAAGTATTCAAACGGGTTAGATCAATAATGACACGACAACCTCCATCCTTCTTAGGTCTGGTGAATATATTCGAAACAAATTCAACTGGCTCATGCACCGCTTTCTCAATCACTCCCTTCTGTTCAAGCCTTAAAATTTCCTTGTAGCCTGCTGCCTGTTCTGCAGCAGATAATTTAAACGTTCGAGCGGGCATGTGCTGGGATGGAGGAATGTCGCCATTAATAAACTCAATTTTATGCCCCTGAATATTCTACAACACATACTCGTCACCAGTAAAATTACTCCATGCACCCAAAAACAACCGAAGGCGACCACCAACATGTGAAGTTAAACAAAGAGAAGAGAGAGAACCAGATCCCCTCACCTCCGTGGTTACCGGCGGTCCTTGACACGTGTGGGTGGACGTGGAGGTGCTGGGTTGGCTTGAGGGCGTGGCGTCTTAGTTTTCCACCAGGGTCTCTGCCGACCCTGTCCTAAAAAAGACCCCTGGTGCTGGGTCTGATGTTGCTGTCGTTGTGGAGCTTGAGGGTGGGTCCTCGTCGAGGTACTAGCAGACCCTCGTGAGGGAATGTATGGAGCTTTTGAGCCTGACGGTGAGGGGGCACTCTGAGAGCGCATGATCCCCACCGTTTTGGCTTGTTCGTCAAGCTCTTTGACTCTCTTCGAGAGGTCCTCCCCAAAGAGTTGACGGGGCGGCGGCGGCGCTGGGCGGATGCTGTTTTTGCGAAACCCGTTGATTTCGTGCTGGGTCGCGCACAGGAGGGCCAGAGCATCTCCCTGGTCCAAATTCAGTTCATCCCCGTCCACCGACCGCGCAAAGGCGGTAATACCGGCCGTGAGGAGCTTCAGGATCCGCTGCAATTTTACCTCTTGTTGACGGATAGCCGCACTGATGTTGCCCCATATCGGCGTATTGACCACAGGCACGTTGAGGGAGTTGCAATTGGATGGAGCCTTGTGACGACTCATTGCCTGAATGAGGACTTCTTCTTGTAGTTGCTGGTTGTTAAGAAAGTCCACAGTGGCTGCCAGCTTTGCGTTTAAAGGAAGTCCAGATGAATGTGGGGCCGCAAATTTGGTCGCCACATCCAGAAGATCCTCCGCTGGCACCTCCAACGGAGGTGGTATGGAATCCACCAAAACCTCCTCCTCCTGCTGCTCCAGGCTGATGGTAGAGGCTGGTGACGACGCCCTGTGCCTGTTGCTGCCCTGCTGTAGTTGACGTTGAAGCAGGAGCTCCAGCAGCCGCTCCATACGGTCAATATGCCCTTCACCCTGAACACTCAGGTGGTCGGAGTCCTCCGGCTCTGAAAAGAAAACCGGGCTCCTATCATCGGCCCGCACCTCATCGAGGCCCAGCCGGTGCCGGTAGTTGTCGCTAACAGCCGCCGAGGCGAAACTGCGCGATTCCCGCACGGGCGTGTTCAACCGCCTCCGTTTAGCGGGAGCTGAAGCCGCTGCCACTAAGGGCACTAGCGGCGTGGTGTCGGCCCCAGCCGAAGCATGGCTGCCTGAAGCCCGCGCAGGCTTGCCGGCTGCCCACATCGTGGACTTTGCCGACGCATGGTCTCGCCCACCCATCCATGGGGGGCTCGGCGACCGTGACGAGACCCGACTCAACCGACCCGTCCCGGCGTCGAGAGTCGGGGTGTGCCGGCTGGACCTCACAGCCGCCCCGGGTCTCGCCCTGGAACCTGACCGCTCCTCCGTGTCAGGCAATGCCTTAGCCCTGGCAGGGTTAGGCTTCTGGGCTCCTGCCCTTCCCCTACTCGGAGGGCTGAGTGGAACGGGCCGTGCAGCCGCACGCACCCAGCTCGAGGTCGCCAGCGAGCCCGCTGACGACCTGACTGCCATGGCAGGGTCCCCCTGCTCTGGCGGCACACCACACTCCTCCTCGTCGAACTCCTCCGAGCTGTGGTGTGCTGGCGGATCCGGACCTGTAAACACAGGGCTTACCCACATCTCCGCCTGAGTCCCGGCCTGCGTTGCAGGTACTGCCGATGGTAAAGGCCCCGGAACTGTTGACCGGCGAACTCGTCCTGACGCCCTCCGGCCCTTGGAACTCCCATCCATGTCCTTGCTGCAAGACAAAACCAACAACAAGGACCACCAACTAAAGGTAGGATACTTACCTCCGTGGCCCCTTCTGAAGTGCTGGCGAGGAGCGCGCTCCACCGCCAGCCGTCGCAGCAACGCGGTACGACGATATGTCGAGCATGCGCGCCGGCGGGCTCTTCACGAAGTCACTCACGTGACTCCGAAATGAAATCTAATGGATCATCTAATAAGAGTGAAGGAATCTAATGGATCATGCTTAGAGGCTTCCGTACCTTCTGCTGGTCAGGAGCAAAAAGAATGAATGAGCAGGGTGGGACGTCTTTGGTTATTTTCACAAATCCACAAGTTATAGGAGTAGAATTAGGACATTCGGCCCATCGAGTCTATTCAATCATGGTTGATCTCTGCCTCCTAATCCAATTTTCCTGCCTTCTCCCCATAACCCAAAACATCCGTTCTAATCAAGAATTTGTCTGTCTCTGCCTTAAAAATATCCACTGACTTGGCCTCCACAGCCCTCTGTGGCAATGAGTTCCGCAAATTAACTACCCTCTGACTAAAGAAGTTCCTCCTCACCTCCTTTCTAGAAGAGCGCCCTTTCATTTCGAGGCTATCACCGGTGTGAAATGTAAGTAAGTAAGTAAGTTTATTGGCCAAGTATTCACATACAAGGAATTTGCCTTGGTGCACCGCCCACAAGTAACAACATGACATACAGTGACAGTTACGAATGACTCAGAAAACACTAAACATTAATAATAATAAAACATTAATGCTAAAACATCATTGATCAAGCATGTGAACCAACAAAATACCAGATCAAAGGGAGGCTACAGATTTTTGGCTGTGGGGTAGAGCAACTACTCGTGGATAAAAACTGTTTTCATGTCTGGCTCTGGCAGCTTTGACAGTCCGGAGCCGCCTTCCAGAGGGAAGTGATTCAAAGAGTTTGTGGCCAGGGTGAGGGGGGTCAGAGATGATCTTGCCCGCTCCCTTCCTGGCCCTTGCAGTGTACAGTTCATCAATGGAGGGAAGGTTGCAGCCAATAACCTTCTCTGCTGATCAGACGATTTGCTGCAGCCTCCAGGTGTCGTGCCTGGCGGCTGAGCCAAACCAGACCATGATGGAGAAGGTGAGAACAGACTCCATGATGGCTGTGTAGAATTGGACCATCATTGCCTGTGGCAGATTGTGCTTCCTCAGCTGCCGCAGGAAGTATATCCTCTGTTGTGCCTTTTTGACTGTGAAGTCGATGGTAGCCCCCCCACTTAAGATCCTTGGAGATGATGGTTCCCAGGAACCTAAAAGACTAGATGGAGTTAATGGTGGGTTTGGTTTCTGTGATGATCAGTGGTGGGAAGTCTGGTCTGCTGAAGGCCAGACTGAGTTAAGACTGCAGTCCTCCTTTCTGCGAGGTTTTCATGAAACCCATGGTTCCATGCGCCAAGAGAATCCAACTATGACTGAGACAAATGTTTCTATTTATTTTCTCCTTTTTCCTCAAAAATTCCAGTCAATTAATTGAAGTTAAAAGTTCAAAGCATCGTAATGGAATTCAAACTCATGTGTCTGAGCTTGCAGTCCAGAACTCTGGCTACTAGCCTGGTATCCTGACCGCTTTGCTAACGGAACACCTTGTGGAGGAACCACAGGGACAGCCCGCAGCCTCTGGATGCATGTCTCTGTTCCCTATGGTCAACAAAATAGAGAGAGTACAGAGCAGATTTACTAGAATGTTACCTGGGTTCCAGCAACTAAGTTACAGAGAAAGTTTGAACAAGTTAGGTCTTTATTCTTTGGAGCGCAGAAGGTTAAGGGGGGACTTGATTGAGGTCTTTAAAATGATGAAAGGGATAGACAGAGTTGATGTGGATAAGCTTTTCCCATTGAGGGTAGGAAAGATTCAAACAAGAGGGCATGACATGAGAATTAAGGGACAGAAGTTTAGGGGTAACATGAGGGGGAACTTCTTTACTCAGAGAGTGGTGGCTGTGTGGAATGATCTTCCTGCAGAAGTGGTGGAGGCAGGATCGATTTTAACATTTAAAAGTAAAGTGGATAGGTATATGGACGGGAAGGGAATGGAGGGGTATGGTCTGAGTGCAGGTAGATGGGACTAGGGGAAAATAAATGGTCGGCACGGACTGGAAGGGCCGAGAAGGCCTGTTTCCGTGCTGTAATTGTTATATGGTTATTCCAAATAATTGTTGTACAACACATGGTGCCATTGACAGGGAATATAATGTTCGGCTGTTATTCGGCAATGAAAGCCAGTATTATTAAGGGAATCCCCATGTGCATGATTTAGTTGCTGCATTTCACCACTTTTTCACACAAAGGGTGGTGGATGTGTGGAACAAGCTGCCAGCGGAGGTAACACAAAAAGCTGGAGAAACTCAGCGGGTGCAGCAGCATCTAAGGAGCGAAGGAGATAGGCGACGTTTCGGAGCGGAGGTAGTTGGGCAGGGACTATTCCAGCATTTAAGAAGCAATTAGACAGGCACATGGATAGGGCAGGTTTGGAGGGATATGGACCAAATGCTGGTAGGTGGGATTAGTGTAGCTGGGATATGTTGGCGGTATGGGCAGCTTTCCACACTGTATCACTCGATGACTCGATGACTGTATTTCCTGCAGTGACCAAATCAAAAGTCAGGAGTGTATTATTGTCAAATGGAACAATTAAATTCTTGCATTCATGTGGAACCACTCTCCTTAAACTGTGGAAAACCCTGGGACTTGAGGGCTTTTTTTACAAACAGAAGTCATAAGAGTCATTCATTGAATGAAACCTCTGCAAGCCGCGTTTGTGTTTTACTGTGGTGGAGTGCTCCTCCCACTTACTGGACGTTTAAGGTACTGCAAGTTTATGCACGGCAAGCGCACTGGAAGGTTTGGATCAGGACTTTTTACAATGGGATGGAGTCAAGGTAAGTCAGGTTCTGAGTTGGGCAAAGGCTGAGTTTAATAGCATAAGATAGGATCTGGACAAAAATTAGACTGAGTAACAAGGACACTTTTTTTTTGTTAAGTTTTTTTATTAGTTAGAAGCAATTACATAATTTTAAAAAAAGATACGTGTTCATTGTTGACATAATAAAAATCATTTTGTTCTTTGTAGATATACATAATCAGTATTATTTATGTTAATCCTTGCTTAATAATTGTGCTTCTATATTATTTTCTTTTCCATTTTTTATAAAGGTAGAAAATAGTGGAAAAAGATTAAACAAAAAAAATATATATATATACATTTTATATATATATATAATGTGGTACACCTTGGCAGGGCAAATCAAAATAGGACGTACATGGTAAACGGTAGGGAATTGAAGAATACAATTGAACAGAGGGATCTGGGAATAACCGTGCATAGTTCCTTGAAGGTGGAATCTCATATAGATAGGGTGGTAAAGAAAGCTTTTGGTATGCTAGCCTTTATAAATCAGAGCATTGAGTATAGAAGTTGGGATGTAATGTTAAAATTGTACAAGGCATTGGTGAGACCAAATCTGGAGTATGGTGTACAATTTTGGTCGCCCAATTATAGGAAGGATGTCAACAAAATAGAGAGGGTGCAGAGGAGATTTACTAGAATGTTGCCTGGGTTTCAACAGCTAAGTTACAGAGATAGGTTGAATAAGTTAGGTCTTTATTCTCTGGAGCACAGAAGGTTAAGGGGGGACTTGATAGAGGTCTTTAAAATGATGAGAGGGATAGACAGAGTTGATGTGGACAAGCTTTTCCCTTTGAGAATAGGGAAGATTCAAACAAGAGGGCATGACTTTAGAATTAAGGGACAGAAGTTTAGGGGTAACATGAGGGGGGAACTTCTTTACTCAGAGGGTGGTAGCGGTGTGGAATGAGCTTCCAGTGGAAGTGGTGGCGGCAGGTTCGTTGGTATCATTTAAAAATAAATTGGATAGGCATATGGATGAGAAGGGTATGGAGGGTTATGGTATGAGTGCAGGCAGGTGGGACTAAGGGAAAATAGTTGTTCGGCACGGACTTGAAGGGCCGAGATGGCCTGATTCTGTGCTGTAATTGTTATATGGAGTTATATATGGAGTTATATATATATATATATATAAAAAGTTGGGAAAGAATGGAATATTCTACAGATTTTACATCGTTGGAGATATATCTGCGTTTTATGAAATGTACTACTTCATCTATTCTTTGATTCCGGTTTCAGTCGGGTTCTCGTGCCGAACCAGTTTGCCCCTTCAAATATTCAATAAATGGGGACCATATTTTTTTAAATAGTTCGTGTTTGTCCATTAAGACAAAACTTATTCTTTCCAAATACAGACTTTGATAATAGTTCTGCCTTATAACACGATAACCTCAACCAAACATCACCAAACTCGTGGACCTAGGACTCAGCGCCCCCCCCCCCCCCCCCCCCCCCACCCCCGCAACTGGATCCTTGACTTTCTTGACATTGGCTGCAATCAGTAAATGTACGCGAAAAAACATCCTGCATGAATAATGCTCAACTCTGATGCCTTAATACACACCCTATACACTTTCACTACACTAAAATATTCAATTCAATAAATTCAATTCAATTCAATTTGTGACTATAGCTAAATTCTGTTCTGTTCTACACATTTGCAGATTACACCACTCAAGTGGGCCGAATCTTGAACAAAGACAAGACGGAGTATAGGAAGGCGATAGAGAGTTTAGTAGCATGGTGTCAAGATAACAACCTCTCCCTCTCTGTCACTATCTGTGTTGTCTGAGTCTATATGCCTGGGGTGCTGCTTCAAGCAAGATTTCCGTTGCACCTGGACCTCACTGTACTGGTGTATAGGACTATACACTGGACTCGACAACTTGCTTGAATGCCACTGCTCAGTAGTCAGTCAACGCACTAACGCAGCAGATAGTGCACACTAAAGTTGGAGACATGCCACACTTCCTTGGTCTTCTGAGATATGGAATGGAGTGGAATGCTTTATTGTCATGTGCAGTGAAATTCTTAGCTTGCACACCTGAGGTATGCAAATGGCCGCCACATAAAGGGCATTGACAGAGTTTCAAAGTATCCCATGCCGGCTCCTCCTTTGTTCTTACTCCCTCCCCTCATGGCAATCCCCCCCACGCTGGGCCTGACCATGAATCCCCGTTGTCCTAGCGGTGTTGCAGGGTTGGCCTGGCCAAGTTTAGCCGGGGGTGTCCCCCACTGCTGCAGGCCGCATCTGGTCCACGTGCTCGGCATCTCGGTGCGGCGCCCAGTCCAGCAGATCCACGGGCCGTTGCGGGGCCTCCAGCGGCACCACTCCACCATCGAGGTAGTGCGCCTCCTGCAGGCGGTCTGCTTACCGGCCCTCCATCCGACTGGTTATGGCTGTGGAATGTCGGGGGCCACGTGATCGCCCTTGCTCCTCTCAACCATCATCACCCATTCCCCCCTCTTCGGGGAAAGAGTGAATCTCCCAGATACCTCTCGAGTGCCTCTCCATGCCCTGAGCTCATCCACATTAATTCTCAGGCCTCTTGAATTGAATTAAATGCAACTTAATCAAACCGTCTTTCCTCACTCCCTGTTGAGCTTCGGTCTATCCTGTCTACTGAACTTGCTGTCATTGTCTTCTGCACCGACCTCCAGCTTCCCACCTGCCTCATTCCTGCACTGGATCCTGTCCCCCTGCGAATCTAGTTGAATCCTTCCCGAGCGCACTAGCAAACCTGGCCACAAACCTGGATATTGGTCCCCCTCCAGTTCAGGTGAAACCCATCACTCTTGTACAGGTTACCTCTGCCCCAGAGGAGATCACAATGGTCCTACCCCCTCAACCCCTCAGGCATGCATTGGTCATCTCTCCTACCCTCGCTAGCATGTGTCACAGAGTGCAATCCGAAAATCAGTACCCATTAGGTCCTACATCTTAATCTATTGCCTAACTCCCCATATTCTTTATGCAGAACTTCATTCCTTTCCATGTCTTTTGTGCTAATGTCCATGATGGTTCTGTTGCCCCATTCCCTTGAAAATATCCTGCAGCCTCTGAGAAACATCCCGGACCCTGGCACCTGGGAGGCAACACACCATCCTGGAGTCATGTTTGTGGCCGCAGAATCTCCTCCCTGTCTCCCAAACTAATGAGCCCCCTACCACTGTAGCCCTATCTACCTTCATCATATCCCACTGTGCCACACACCCGACAGTTGCTGCTGCTCTCATCTGACTGGCCATTCAACCCCCCCCCCCCCCCCTCCCTCCCCAATGGTATCCAAAAGGGTACTTCATTTCAACAGGAATGGCCAAAGAGTTCCCCCTCCACCCACCCTTCCTGGTGGACACCCATCTACTTATGTTTTCAAGAGAGGGTTAGATTTAGCTCAGGACTAAAGTAATCCAGGGATATGGGGGAAAAAGCAGGAACGGTGTACTGATTTTAGATGATCAGACATGATCATATTGAGAATACTGGCTCGAAGGGCCGAATGGCTTTCTCCAGCACCTATGTTTCGATGTCTCTGCGTGCACCTTAGTTGAGACCACTTCACTCTAACTTCTAACTATGAAGCTCACACACTCTTGAATGATCCTGGGGTCATCCAGCTGCAGCTTCAGATCCCTCAGTCGGCCAGTCAACAGTTGCAGCTGGACGCACTTCCCACAGATATAGTCCTCAGGGACACTGGATGTTTTCAAGAGAGAGTTATGGGTCCGCCCGACTTCGGAGATTTTTCAGGCAACTGCCGGTGAATGTCAAGTCGCCGGCAGTCGCCTGAAAAACCAGCGACTGGAACGGCGACTGTCAGAGTGGAACACACACACACACATCTCTTCCTTCATCAGCCTGTTATGCAGGCGGGGAACGGGGCAAGTGGGGGGAGCGCTGTCTGATTGATATTCACATGGTGCAAAGCCAAGGTGATACAGACACACACTGCGATGAACAGGAAAGTTGGCGTTGTAATTAAGACGGTCAAAGCACAGTGTACAGGAAGAATTATTCAAGTCCTTTAAAAGAGGGGGATAGAGGGGAAAAGAAGGGGGATAAGGGGGGAGAAGGAGTGGAGACAACTTTTAAGAAGCCAGAGATACACGGCTGTGAAGCTCGGTGGACATAAAGCAAGACTTCAGCCTGAAAAGACTGGGCCCTTTCCCACCCACCCCTCTCCATTCACCACTTCACACCCAATTACCCACACCCTCCGTGCTGCACAACATCACTTCTCCATCATCAACAATAAAAATAGAGGAGGTGGAGGGGCTTTTCAGAAGACAGAAAAGCCGGAAATCTCCAGGACCGGACAATGTTGCCCCCTCTACTCTCAAGCTCTGTGCCGAACAATTGGTACCGGTCCACATAGACATTTTCAACCAGTCCCTGCAAACCTGTACTGTCCCTGCCTGCTTCAAAGTCTCCACTATAGTTCCTGTACCCAAAAAGGCAAGGATTACTGGCCTGTCGCACTGACCTCTGTAGTCATGAAGACCCTTGAAAGGCTTGTGCTGGCCAAGCTGAAAAATATAACGAACCCCCCTGCTGGACCCTCTGCAGTTTGCATATCGGGCCAATAGATCTGTAGATGATGCAGTCAACCTGGGCCTGCACTTCATGCTCCAGTACCTAGACCGCCAAGGGACCTATGCTAGGATTTTGTTTGTTGATTTTAGCTCTGCAGTCAACACCATTGTGCCAGAGCTACTACACTCCAAACTTTCCGAGTTGACTGTGCCTGAACCCCTCTGTCGGTGGATCACCAGCTTCCTGACAGACAGGAAGCAGCATGTGAGGCTGGGAAAGCACATCTCGGGCCTGCAAACCCTCAGCATTGGGGCACCGCAAGGCTGCATACTCCCTCCTCTCCTCTACACCAATGACTGCACCTCCACTGACACCTCTGTCAAGTTTTCAAGTTTACGGACAACACGACCCTGATTGGGCTGATCCAGGATGGGAGGAATCTGCCTACAGACAGGAAGTGTCACAGCTGGCATCCTGGTGCCGTAGCAACAACCTGGAGCTTAATGCTCTTCAGACAGTGGAATTGATTGTAGACTTTAGGAGAGCTCCCCCTCCCCTCACCCCATTCACCATCAACAACACCACAGTCACATCTTTTAAGTTCCTGGGAACCATCATCTCCAAGGACCTTAAGTGGGGGGCTACCATCGACTCCACAGTCAAAAAGGCAAACCAGAGGATGTACTTCCTGCGGCAGCTGAGGAAACACAATCTGCCACAGGCAATGATGGTCCAATTCTACACGGCCATCGTAGAGTCTGTCCTCACCTTCTCCATCATGGTCTGGTTTGGCTCAGCCACCAAGCACGACACCCGGAGCCCGCAGCAAATCGTCTGATCAGCAGAGAATGTTATTGGCTGGAACCTTCCCTCCATTGATGAACTGTACACTGCAAGGGCCAGGAAGCGAGCGGGCAAGATCATCTCTGACCCCTCTCACCCTGGCCACAAACTCTTTGAATCACTTCCCTCTGGAAGGCGACTCCGGACTGTCAAAGCTGCCACAGCCAGACATAAAAACAGCTTTTTTCCCCACGAGTAGTTGCTCTACTCAACAGCCAAAAATCTGTAGCCTCCTTTTGCTCTGGTATTTTATTTAATTCACATGTTTAATCAATAAAGTTCCATTATTAATGTTTTATGTGTCATTCTTAACTGTCACTGCATGTCATGTTGCCACTTGCGGGCGGAGCACCAAGGCAAATACCTTGTATGTGAATATTTGGCCAATAAACGTATTAATTAATTCATTCATTCATGAACTTACCAGTTGGCTATCCTTGGTTCTGAAAACTACTGCTTACGGTTTTTTCCCAATGAATCAGAATCAGAATCAGAATCAGAATCACACACCTGATTCGCCAAGTATGTTTTGCAACATACAATTTAATTGAATTGAATTACCTTTATTGTCTATCAGACCTTTCGGTCTGAACGAAATTTGTGCCTGCAGTCATACATATATTAAAAGTAACAAAACCACACAATAAACACAAATTTAACATCCACCACAGTGAGTTCACCAAACACCTCCTCACTGTGATGGAAGGCAAAAGTCTTAGAGTCTCTGTCTTCTTCCCTCCTTGTTCTCCCTCTGCGCTGAGGAGATCCAGGCCTCTGATGTTGACGTCCACCAGGCACGCGGCCGAGCCTCCGAAGCCGGGCCGCAGTCGCCGGAATGCCGGAATGCTGCCACAGGGCCCGCCGCTGGAACGCTGGAGCACCGCAGCTCCAAAGCCAGGTCGCCGCCGGAACGTCGCTGAAGCACCGCATCCCCGAAAGCCAGGTCGCCGCTGGAGCACCGCAGCCCCGAAAGCCAGGTCGCCGGTGGAGCACCGCAGCCCCGAAAGCCAGGTCGCCGCTGGAGCACCGCAGCCCCGAAAGCCAGGCCGCCGCTGGAGCACCGCAGCCCCGAAAGCCAGGCCGCCGCTGGAGCACCGCAGCCCCGAAAGCCAGGTCGCCACTGGAACGTTGCTGGAGCACCGCAGCCCCGAAAGCCAGGCCGCCGCTGGAGCACCGCAGCCCCGAAAGCCAGGCCGCCGCTGGAGCACCGAAGCCGTGCCACCGCCGCTGGAAGCTGGAAGGCCGCCAGCTCCGCCATTAGGGCCTCAGCACAGACGGAGACGGTGACGGGGGACACGACAAGAAAAGTCGCACCCCCCCGAAGGAAGAGACTAAAACCCTGTTTCTCCCCCCCCCCAACACACACACACAGCCCAATAAATAACCACTAAAAACAGACACGAAGACAAAAATAAAATAAAGGAATTTCATTGGCCAGGTCAGTCATACAATTAAAAGCAACAGATCACTCAAAAACACATTTAAAATGTCTTTATTAGAAGTAATGTAGATTACAATGATATAAGCCAAAAATAACACAATACATTTCCTCAACCACTTCTTATTTTAAACTTTAAGAAGAAGAATAATAAGAAGAAGAATAGAGAGAGTTAGATAGGATAGCAAGTGCGCGAGAGAGTGATCCGGAAGAGCCCGTAGAAGCGTAAGACACAAGAAAGACTAAGAAAGAAAAATAAAGGAAAAGAAAGAAAAATATATATATAAGACAGAAAATATGAGAAAGTAAAATAAGCTAAGATAAGATAAAAGGGATGTACCTCCTTCGAATCTTTACACACCCCTCACCAGGTCCTGACACCATTTATTTTCAGAGTTGTGTTACACCCTACGCTTGTAATAAATCGATAAATGGAGACCAAATCTTTTGGAAATGGTCTGATTTCCCCGCTAGGAGGAATCTCATATCTTCGAGGTGTAACGTTTCGGACATATTTGAAATCCACATTTTTATCGTTGGTGTGGGAGCGTTTTTCCAGAATTTAAGTATAAATTTTTTTTTGCCATTGTTAAGCCATAATTAAGGAAGCTCCATTTGGAATGAAGTCAGCTCATAGCTGCCTTCCATTGGTCCAAAAATAATCAATTCTGCATTCGGTTTCAATTTTATTTTGAATAATTTTGTAAACATTTCAAAAGAATTCATTCCAGAGTTTTTGGATGTTTATGCAAAAAAAAAAAACAAAGGAATATGCTATGGTTGCTTCTTGGGATAGACATTTAGCACAAATTGGGGAGACATTTGGAAAAAAAATACTTATTTTAGTTTTTGAACAATATGGTCTATGTAAGGTTTTAAATTGGATTAAATTATGTCTTACATTGATCGAGCATTCGTGCACATATAGCAAGTGTTTATCCCAACTCTCTTTCGAGATTTGTATAGCTAATTCTTGTTCCCAATCTCTTCTAATTCTATCAGATGATGGTATTTCTATATTTAGGATAATATTATACAAATATGATATTAAATTAGTTGAATCTGCCTTTATATTCTTTGCTTCGACTAATAAGTCTGGAGACAAATTTTGATATTCAAGTATATTTTTTCAAATAATCACGAATTTGAAAATATTTAAAATATTGATTACTTCTCAGGTTGTATTTAAGTTGTAGTTGTTGGAATGATAAGAAATTTCCATTTTCATAGATGTCTCCGAACATTTGAATTCCTATTATTTCCCAATATGTAATTGATTTATCAATGCCAGAAGACAAACGACGGATTATTAACTATAGGGGTGAGAAGTGATAAATTTTGTAATTTAAGGGTTAATTTTATATGTTTCCAAATTCTAATAGTACTATGAATAATTGGATTTTTACTATATATTGTATTATTCAATTTTGTTGGTGAGAGAAGGATCGCTCCTATATTAAAAGGGGCACAATCCTCTCTCTCCATTACTATCCAATCCACCCGCTGGGCAGAGTTGTCCAACAGGCGAATCACATTTGTGACGTTTGCTCAAAATCACATTTTAACAAGAACATCCACCACAGTGACTCCTACACATTCCTCACTGTGATGGAAGGTGAAATAAAGTTCAAGTCCTTCCCTTGGTTCTTCCTCGGTCGTGGGCCTCGAGCCTCCGTTGACGGGACGATCTTGACTCCCGTAGCCGGCGGCGTTTGGGCCCTCCGCATCGAGGCGATCAGCTCCCGCAACGGGGGGGATGTCAGCTCCCCCGCTCCGGGCGATCGAACCTCGTGTCGGGGCTGGTTGAACCTTCCGCGATGTTGGAGCTTCCCGACTAGCCTCTCCCGACTGCGAGCTTGATGGTAAAATCCGCGGTAGCTGCGGTGGGAGCGACCCCAGGCAAGGGATCAACTGCGATGTTAAGTCCGCACCCCCGCGATAGGGCTCAAAGTCATTCTGAGGAGGCTTCCAGCTCCATCGATGGAAGGTCGCAGAGCCTGTCGGAGGATGTGGTCCGAAAATTAATCCCATCTCTGGCAAGGTAAGAACTAGAAAAAAAGTTTCCCCCGGTCCCCTCCCCCCTCCTTCCACATAAAACAAACCGGAGAACGCTAAAACCTTTAACACACTAAAAAATAACAAAAAGAATGAAAAACGAACAGACTGCCGGCAGGGCAGCCATCGCCCCGGCGCCCCCGGTGGTCATGAGCCAATGAAATTAGCCAGTCAGCACCAGCTACAATCTACGAGAACCTACGACAACCTTCGACCTCCTGGCAACCCACTACCACTGCACGTTCGGCTTGAGATTTCTCGCTACTCTCTGTGGCGGCTTCATTCTGGTCGCTGCTAATTTTCCAACATGTTGAAAAATTTGCGGTGACCATAATGAGGCCGCGACTAGTTCCCAGAATGTGGGAACTCCTCACGACCATGAAGGCGACTACCCGACAACAACCCGCGCCTATGTGGCGATCGCATAGTCTGCTGCAGTCGCCTAAAAAGCTGTGTGAGTGGGACAGGCCCGTTAGATACATTTCTTAGGGCACATGGAATCAAAGGATATGGGGAGAACGCAGGAACGGGATACTGATTTTGGATGATTAGCCATGATCATATTGAATGGCGGTGCTAGCTCAAAGGGCCAAATGGCTACTCCTGGTACTATTTTCTATGTTTTTATGTTTCTAAGTCTTCTATCCTTCAGGAGGACAAAACTAGTGTCCTAACTGCCATTGCCATTGCACTATCCCAGGGGTGGAGAACCTTTTCATGTTCATGGAAATCATGGAAACTGAACATCATGGAAACGTTATTGTCATTCAGACCTTTCGGTCTGAACGAAATTTTGTTGCCTGCAGTCATACATATAGTAAATAACAAAACACACAATAAACACAAATTTAACATCCACCACAGTGAGTTCACCAGACACCTCCTCACTGTGATGGAAGGCAAAATCTTAAGCCTTTGTCTCTTCCCTTCTTGTTCTTCCTCTTCCTTTGCGCTGAGGCGATCCAGGCCTCCGATGTTATGACCCCCCCGGGTGATGTAAGTAACCGGGGGTATCCTTCCCTTAGGGAAGGCCGCATAGAGTTAGTTGTAATCTAATAAGGCCGCATACAAAAAACTTCAATTTGATATAGGATTTTTTTTTTAATCTTCTTTTACTCTTTGGTATTTTAAATAGGTTCATTTTAAGATTAAAATTAAAATAATAAAAGACGAACAAATATTTGGACAAATATTAATAAAAATACAAGGTTTTGTTCTGCAAAATTTGGATTCAATCAAAAGGCCACACTTAATGGCCTTGAAGGCCGCACTTAATGGCCTTAAGGCCGCAGGTTCCCCACCCCTGCACTATCCCCAATAAACTAAACTGAAACAGAAACTAAGATCAAGGAAAAGTCAGAAGAAAAACAAACCTTACCTTATCTTGCCATCACCCTCTGCTCAGGCTCTTTGCCGATGCCCCCCCAAGTTAAAGCCTGCACACTTAAGGGCCTGTCCCACCAGCATGCAACTCTATGCGATGAGCGCGACCTAATGTCGTCGCTTGAGCCGTCCGGCATCGCGGGGCTGGTCCCACTTCGAACGCTGGAGCCGTGCGGAATTGTGCGGAGTTCGTCCCGACATCGCGCGGGGCTCCGAAAAACTGACTATGTTCAAAAATTCCGCGCGGCAACGGCTTGTCGGCTCGCAGTCGCCTCGACGCATTACACACCATCTCGACGTCGTGCCTCCATGACCCTCTCTGTAGGTGCCTCCGTGACCCTCTTTGTGTGTGGCTCCGTGGCCCTCTGTGTGTGTGCCTCTGTGCCCCTCTCTGTGTGCCCCTCTCTGTCCTGGTGAACTTACCTTTAAGACTTCGCTCTAAGTTTGCCTCACTTTGCGCCGCGTTGCGCCACTCACCCGACCTCCGCGCGGCCCCCGCTGCCGGTTTGGTCGCGCTTGCCGCATGCAGGCGCATGCTGGTGGGAACGGCCCTGTACAGGGGATCACCCGACCTCTGCGCGGCCCCCGCTTCTAGTTTGATCGCGCTCACCGCATGGAGTCGGATGCTGGTAGGACAGGCCCTTTACCCTCCACACTTGCACCTCAACACACAGCTTCTCCCAACATAGCCGCTCTCTATAGGTCCTTTATACACAGGCAGAAGCTGGCAGTCCCGGACATGTGTGGCTGGTTTGTAAATATCTTCTGCTGCTCCTCCTCTCAGCTGCTCACTCGCTAGTTCAAGATCTGGATCGATCACTGCAGTGGTGTCATCTGTCAGGCTGCATATGGAGTTGGTGCAGAATTAGGCCGCATAATCGTGAGTGTATACGGGCTAGATTATTGTAGCAATGTTACAAAATTTGAGATTTAAAAAATCAAGTCTGCAATTTATCCCATCAGATAAAGCATAAAAAGAAGTTTAATTTGACACCTAATTCACGTTCATATCTTCAGTATTAAAAAAGTTATGGCCATTTTCGTACTCGGAAATTAGCATCTTGTTCCCCATTGCTTTTCCATTGACTTAACTCAAAAGCTGTGATCGAGGACAGCCAAAAGCCCATAACTTTCTTAAAAATTAAGAGAACTGAAGGAAATTTTCAGTTATTATAGATTGAAGCATTCTGAAACAAGTATGAAACAATCTTACTTGGATGACCTGAAATTAAAGCATATAATTAGTTAGTTACCCAATTGTAGCTAATTACAAAATTCAAACATCTATCCATTTCTTAAGAAAATCCTATAAAAATTTAAAAAGCGTGAGTGTCCAAATAATATTCACACAAGAATTCACAATATAATATGATTTTAAAATCTCATTGTCATTAATGTAAAGGCCAAATTGAAGGAATTTAGTGTTTAATGCCTGTAAATTAATGGCCATTTAAATCATCTTGCGAGTGGGATTTTATGGAACGCGATGGATTGGAACGTTGCGGTTGCGGTGAATTTAAACCCCAAATCGGCAGGAAAAATACTGCCGGTTCATATGGGGAATAAATCATCGTTTCACAACATGAAATGTTGATTAAGGTAATCTAAACAAGCGTGTTTATGTGAAAAATTATACAGCTGTCACTTACCTGTCCCCTACGTAAAATCCATCCCCGTTGTCGGCGTTCACGGCATTAGGAGCTAATTTTTATTTTACTGCAACGCTGAAATAGTCGGGCGATTTAAAAAAAAATTTCACTTGCCGGCAGTCGGAACGAATCTTTAGCAAAAGCTCGCACTCCGAGAAAATATAATTCCGGATGGCAAAGGGAAAACCGCATTTTAACCCCGCTCCCCCCCCTCAAAGACGCCAAAGTCGCGCACACGGCCAGTGACAGAACTGCAGCGTCGATGAAGGTAAATTTCGTAACATACCTAATTATTGGGAGTATAATAAGAGACTGAGAATGCATTTGGTTATTTTGTTTATTTATTTGCACCATGTTTTACAAGAAGACAAATGATTAATTTATAATACCATACAGTGCTGGGAGGGAAGGGAAGCCCAGAGGGCTTGTACAAAGTCCGCTCCCATCTGAAAATGAGCATTAATGGCAAATCAGGGGGTAGGAGAAATAAAAAAGACAATAATAAACAATAATACAGTTTAAGAATGAAAATTAAAAATATGAAATTAAAAATGTGAAAATAAATAAAATAATAAGATATAGTATGAGATAAGAGTCACGGAAGTACCTTGAGCTCATAAATAGCATTACAAAAAGCTGGAGGTCAGAACTCAGGACATGATGAGAAACATTTTAAGCTCAATCTTAAAGGTGGCTAAGGAGGTGTGAGACGTTAATGACAGACGCAGGGTATTCCAAAATTTAGGACCTTTAAAAGTAATGCAATGTTGGTGTTTGGATGTTCGACAAAATGGAAGATGAAGATCATTTCTTCTTCTGGTTGGGTAATGGTGAATATTAGAAGAAAGGGTGAAAAGATCATGAAGAGAAGCAGGCAAATCATGTTTACATTTAAGATATTTGAAAATAAAAATACATATTTGGAATGCATTCAGTTTATCTACAGACAACATTGAGTACTTCTTGAAGAGAGGGGCAGAAGGTTCTTGTGAATTTGAGTGAGAAATTAATCTCAAAAATTTCTTCTGTATGACGAGTAGCTTAGAAAGATGGGAAGGATAGGTAGAACCCCAAACAATATTACAATAATTGAAATAAGGAAAAATCAAACTGTAATATATTGGTAGATTGGAAGACGGGTGAATAAATGCACAAACCGTTCTCAGAATACCAAGCATTTTCATTGATCTTCTACAGACAATATTGATATGTTAAATTTTATCAATTATTTTGATAAATAGTTACTCCTAAAAATGTTACTGGTTCTGTGAGAATGCATCCGTGCAGGGCCCTGGGGTGAGAATTATCACGGAGGATGTGTTGGTACCTATTCATGTTGATTATGGTCTATGGGTTGGGAAGTCCAGGATCACCACTTTTCATTTTTCTCAGCTCATCGCATCTTCTAGTGTGTGGATGGGTGGTAGAATGGGAGGGAGAATTGATGGGAAGACAAAAAAAAGAATGAGTGTAAGATTGGTGCAAATGAGTTGTGGATGGATGGTGTGGACTCGGATGGCTGAGGAGCCCATTTCTGTGTGTGACTCTGCACTCTAAAGTTCTCCTTCAAAAAAGCAATCAGCAAGTGTATAGATTATAGATCGTGAACAATAATTATTATCTCATGGCTGTCGCCACTCTTAAAGAATGTAACATGTAACTAACAGGTTTCTGAGTTAAAACAAGACTTTCAAAAAGTTCCAGTGTCAATTTCTGAAGAAGCTCTTGAATAGCCCACAGTATTTTGACTCGTACAAGTCTCTGCACTCCAACCCAATGCTCACATGTAGTTTTCAATTATCGCACTGCAACTCACGGGAGCTTGTCGAGCACAAATTGACGGGTGCTTTTTGCATCACAGCATTGCCTGAAAAATTCTTTACAGACTGTGAAATGCTTTGAGATGTTCCAAAGTCATGAGTGGTGTTATAGAAATGGAAGTCTGGAGATACAGAATGGCAATGGGTCTTGCGGCCCACCGAGTCTGCTCCAACCAACGACCATCCATACACTAGTTCTATCCTATGCACTAGGGACAATTTACAGTGGCCAGTTAACCTACAAACCTGCACGTCTTTGGAATATGAGAAGGAACCGGAGAACCTAGAGAAAACCCACAGGGTCGCAGGGAAAACGTACAAATAATCCATGATGACAGTGCCCATGGTCGGGATCGAAACTGGGCGCTTTAATGCAGCAACCCCACCAGCTGCGCCACCGTGCTGGACTTGTTGGAGCTGCACTCCTTCACGGTATTCCAGCACACTGCTCCCTTGTTTCTTGTAGATTATGAAAAGTGTTTGGAACAGCAGGATACCCTGCTTTTGACCTGCCATTGTACCTGTGATCATTATGTGGTTGGTCCACTGCTAACCCGAGTATTGATGAAAGATTCACAATCTCAATTCTGATATCATCCTCGAGAATCCTTATTCTACCTCCAATGTTTCCTCTGCAATGTCTACATAAGGTAAAAACCAAATGACTGTAGGACTCTGTGATCAGGCAGGAATGGTGGAACGAATGGCAGAAGATGTTTCCAGTAGGAACCCTTCTGTTTTTATGGAGTTGTGGTATTGTGGCAATATGGATGTGTAATTAAATCCAGTCTAGCTAAGGTTATATGCAAGTTCAATATATAGCAATGTTACAACATATTGAGATTAAAAAATTCAAGTCTGCAATTTATCCCATCAGATAAAGCATAAAAAGAAGTTTAATTTGACATCTAATTCACGTTCATATCTTCAGTATTAAAAAAGTTATGGCCATTTTCATACTCGGATATTAGCATCTTGTTCCCTATTGCCTTTCCATTAACTCAAAAGCTGTGATCAAGGACAGTCAAAAGCCCAAAACTTTCTTAAAAAATGAGAGAACTGAATGAAATTTTCAATTAGTATAGATTGGAGCATTCTGAAACAAATATGAAACAATCTTACTTGGATGACCTGAAATTAAAGCATATAATTAGTTAGTTACCTAATTGTAGCTAATTACAAAATTCAATTACTAGATCTAAACATCTATCAATTTCTTAAGAAAAGATGAACATTTTTAAATAGCCTAAGTGTCCAAATAACATTCACACAATAATTCACAATATAACATGGTTTTTAAATCTCATTGTCATGAATTTATAGGCCAAATGGAAGGAATTTAATGTTTAATTCCCGTAAATTAATGGCCATTTAAATCATCTTGCGAGTGAGATTTTCTGGAACGCGATCATTTGGAACGTTGCGGTTGCAGTGAATTTAAACCCCATGTCAGCTGGAAAAATACTGCCGGTTCAGATGGGGCCCAAGTCACCTTCTCGCAACGTGAAATTTTGATTAAAGGCATCTTAAGAAGCACTTTTTAATGTAAAAATAAACAAAGTACCTTGCTTTGTCCCGTATGTGAGATCCTTCCCGTTGTCGGCATTCACGGCTTTAGAAGATGATTTGTAATTTACTCTAGCAATTAAATTATCCAGCGCAGTTTAAAAAAAACTTCAGAGAACGAATGTCAGAGCGATTTTTCTTCAGCAACTAAACAGCCTGACAAACATCGATTTGAATAGTCTGGGGAAAACGGCATTTTAAACCTGCCCACCTCTCAAAGCCGCCAAAGTCCGCACACACGGGCAGTGACAGAGCTGCAGTGCCGCTGAAGGTAAGTTTTGTAACATACCTACAATATGATTAAATAAACAGAGGCCATAGAACATAGATCGATACAGCAGTGGAACGGGCCCTTCAGCCCACAATGTATGTGCTGAGCACGATGCCATGATCACATCTGCCTGCACATGGTCCATATTCCTTGCATATCCATATGGTTATTTAAAAGCCTCTTAAACACCCCTATGGTATTTGCCTCCACCACCATTCCTGGCATCATGCTCCAGGCACCCACACCCCCTGTGCCATTCGGCCTATCTGCACAGTGGTGGAACAGCTAGAACAACACTGGTTGAATCCTGACCCCAGGCGCTCTCTGTTCGAGGCTTTACAAGTTCTCCCTGTGACTAGTGGATTTCCCTTGGGCTCTCTGGTTTACTCCAGCATTTCAGACACGTGTCGATTAGCAGGTGAATTACCCACTGTAAGTTACTCCAGTGCAGATGTGCGCCAAGCGAGTCAGAAACAGATTGGTGGTCATGCGAGAGAGAGTGAGTTCCAGGGAAATAATTGGGGGACTGGCAATACTCTGAAAACTGGAAGAGGCTCAATGGGCAAAATGTCCTCCCACCATGGTGCAAGGAAATATATGAGAAAGAAAGTGACCTTACGGACTTTTGGGGATAAGGTTGGTTTTATGAAGCTAATTGATCCTAACAGTTGGGACACACACAGGGGCCAAATGTCCTCTTCGGTAGAAAAAATACATAATATGCTAGAGTGACTCAGCGGGTCAGACAGCATCTCTGGAGAACATGGATTGGCAATGTTTCGGGACAGTTCCCTTCTCTTAGGGATAGTGGAATTAAGAGATATGGAGAGAAGGCAGGAATGGGGTACTGATTATGGATGATCAGCCATGATCACATTGAATGGCGGTACTGGCTCGAAGGGCCGAATGGCCTACTCCTGCACATATTGTCTATTGTCTAGGAGCAGGGAGGTTCTACTTCAGTTGTACAGGGTCTTGGTGAGACCACACTGGAGTATTGCGTACAGTTTTGGTCTCCAAATCTGAGGAAGGACATTATTGCCATAGAGGGAGTGCAGAGAAGGTTCATCAGACTGATTCCTGGGGTGTCAAGACTGTCTTATGAAGAAAGACTGGATAGACTCAGTTTATACTCTCTAGAATTTAGGAGATTGAGGGGGTATCTTATAGAAACGTACAAAATTCTTAAGGGGTTGGACAGGCTAGATGCAGGAAGATTGTTCCCGATGTTGGAGAGGTCCAGGACAACGGGTCACAACTTAAGGATAAGGGAGAAATCCTTTAGGACCGAGATGAGAAGGACTTTTTTTCACACAGAGAGTGGTGAGTCTCTGCAACTCTCTGCCACAGAAGGTAGTTGAGTCCAGTTCATTGGCTATATTTAAGAGGGAGTTAGATGTGGCCCTTGTGGCTAAGGGGATCAGAGGGTATGGAGAGACGGGATACTGAGTTGGATGATCAGCCATGATCATATTGAATGGCGGTGCAGGCTCGAAGGGCCGAATGGCCTACTCCTGCACCTAATTTCTATGTTTCTATGTCTATTGACTATTCTCCAGTACTCTTGGTAAAGTCAATTGTTTGAAACGTGCAATAATGTGATATTGCCACTGGGTGGCAGTCACGGCCTGCGGTTGGGGATGAGATGGCCATGTGGTTTGGAATGACCGTTTCTGGAAAAGATCGCCTGCCATTACTCACCCGCACCAATCAATGGTCAATGGCCAATCGTGCTTTATTGTCACATGTGCAAATACACACTGCAATTCTTTTTTTTTTGCATACGGTTCAATAAAGTATTGCCTTGTCTAAGCACAAACCCCAAATAGCAAAGTGTACACAATTAGTCTACTGAGACAGCATGCAAGAGGCGCCTGTTTGTGGCGCCATTCCAAAATTCAGTCCAGTCTGCGGTCTAGATCCTAAGGAGTGGTGCCCGATCCAGGAGAGCTCCAGGCTGCTGCAGGGCCTCTAGTTATTACCTTCGGCCAAATCATCCAACAAACCGACTTCCCTCTTCTCACCCGTGCACCTCTGTGCCTCAGGGATGCATCCAGCAGCCAAACTTGAGGACTAAGAAGGCAAAACACTGGTTTACCCCCCTACCAGCCTTGCCCCTCGCATCAGTTGGTGTCGGCACTCTCCTCTCCGCACCCTCCATCTTCAGGGCTCGCTTGGCATCTTCCCCCAACAGGCCATGGCTCACTGGGACTTCTTAGGCCATAAGGTCACAAGGAATAGGAGTGGAATTAGGCCATTTCGGACATCACATCTACTCTGCCATTCTATCTCTCCCTCCTAACCCCTTTCTCCTGCCTTCTCCTCAAAACCTCAGACACCTGTACTAATCAAGAATCTATCTATCTCTGCCTTAAAAATATCCACTGACTTGACTTCCACAGCCTTTTGTGGCGAAGAATTCCATAAATTTGCCACTGTCTGACTAAAGAAGGTTTGCTGCTAAAAAATTGTTTCAACTGCGATGGCTGTGAGTCAAATCCGGGTCAACTGCTTGGGAGATAGCTATGCTCACCACTATAGCGCCATCACCAATGCCACTCATCTATCCAGTTCACGGAGTGTGCAACCTTTCCTCAAGTAGAATGAATTAATGAATTAATTATATTTTATTCTCACATGTGACCAGTCACAGTGATATTCTTTGTTTGTATACCCGTCGCCACATAAAGGAGGCCAACAAAGTTACTAAAGGGCCTGTCTGTCCCACTTGCAACTCCATGCGATGAGCGCGGCCTAACGTGGTCGCTTGAGCCGTCCGGTGTCGCGGGGCCGGTCCCACTTCGATCGCCGGAGCCGTGCGGAATTGTGCGGAGTTCGTCCCGACATCGCGCGGGGCTCCGAAAAACTGACTATGTTCAAAAATCCCGCGCGGCAACGGCTTGTCGGCTCGCAGTCGCCTCGACGCATTACACACCGCCCCGATGTCGTGCCTCCGTGACCCTCTCTGTAGGTGCCTCCGTGACCCTCTGTGTGTGTGCCTCCATGGCCCTCTGTGTGTGCGCCTCTGTGCCCCTCTCTGTGTGCCCCTCTCTGTCCTGGCGAACTTACCTTTAAGACTTCGCTCCAAGTTCGCCTCACTTTGCGCCGCGTTGCGCCTCTCACCCGACCTCCGCGCGGCCCTCGCTGCCGGTTTGGTCGCGCTTGCCGCAAGCAGGCGCATGCTGGTGGGAACGGCCCTGTACAGGGGATCACCCTACCTCCGCGCGCCCCCGCTTCTAGTTTGATCGCGCTCACCGCATGGAGTCAGATGCTGGTAGGACAGGCCCTTAAGTATCCCAAGCCATGTCCCTCTTATGTTCTCCATGTTCTCTGCTCACAGCAGACCCTCCTTTGTTCTCCTTCGTTTGGGCAGTGCGTGCATCCTCGGGCACCCACGTGGCCTGTCCTCGACCAGCAGCGCCCTCAACGACCGCACTCCTGTATACTCCTTCAATCTTTCCTCTACTTGTGAGGTGACGAAGCAATAATCAATATTAAGACTGAAGATAGGCACAAAATGCTGGAGTAACTCAGCGGGACAGGCAGCATCTCGGGAGAGAAGGATTAGGTGACACTTCGGGTCGAGACCCTTCCTCAGACCTAAACACCTGCTTCTCCCTTCTCCACCAGTCCCCCTCCTCTTGGACTCCCTGGATGGCCCTCTACCCTCTTTAGGCCTTTGTAAACCAGTTTTATAAAGAAAAGGAATAGGTGATGTTTTGGGTCAAGACCCTAATTTGGAAGAAGGTCTGAAGAAGGGTCTCGACACGAAACGTCACCTATTCCTTTTCTTCAGAGATGCTGCCTGACCCGCTGAATTACTCCAGCATTTTGTGTCTACCTTCGATTTAAACCAGCATCTGCAGTTCTTTCTTACACACAATTCTTCCACTAATCCTTCTTTAGTATAACCCCTTACTCAGGATCTTGACGGCAAACCAACATTTGTAGCCCATCCTTATTTGCCCTTGTGAAGAAAGCGAATGGTATGTTAGCTTTCATAGCAAAAGGATTTGAGTATAGGAGCAGGGAGGTTCTACTTCAGTTGTATAGGGTCTTGGTGAGACCACACCTGGAGTATTGCGTGCAGTTCTGGTCTCCAAATCTGAGGAAGGACATTATTGCCATAGAGGGAGTGCAGAGAAGGTTCACCAGACTGATTCCTGGGATGTCAGGACTATCTTATGAACAAAGACTGCATAGACTCGGTTTATACTCTCTAGAATTTAGGAGATTGCGAGGCGACCTTATAGAAACTTACAAAGTTCTTAAGGGGTTGGACAGGCTAGATGCAGGAAGATTGTTCCCGATGTTGGGGAGGTCCAGGACAAGGGGTCACAGCTTAAGGATAAGGGGGAAATCCTTTAGGACCGAGATGTGAAGGACTTTTTTCACACACAGAGTGGTGGGTCTCTGGAACTCTCTGCCACAGAGGGTAGTTGAGGCTAGTTCATTGGCTATATTTAAGAGGGAGTTAGATGTGGCCCTTGTGGCTAAGGGGATCAGAGGGTATGGAGAGAAGGCAGGTACGGGATACTGAGTTGGATGATCAGCCATGATCATATTGAATGGCGGTGCAGGCTCGAAGGGCTGAATGGCCTACTCTTGCACCTAATTTCTATGTTTCTATGTTTCTATGTTTGAGAAGGTGGTGATGAGTTGCGATGCATTATCCATTATCCAGGTATATTGTCCGGTAGAAGTGCTATCTCACAACACCAGAGACCCACGGCATGGGGTGGTGCAGTGTTAGAGTTCCTGCCTTACAGCGACAGAGATCTGGGTTCGATCCTGATGTGTGTGTCTGTGCAGAGTTTGTATGTTCTCCCCACGACCTGCGTGGGTTTTACCCAGGCGCTCCAGTTTCCTCCCACACTCCAAAGATGTACAGGTTTGTAGGTAAATTGCCTTTGGTAAAAATGTATATTCCCCCTAGCGTGTGTAGGATAGTGCTAGTGTGCGGGGATTGCTAGTCAGTGGGTGCTCGGAGGTCTGAAGAGCCTGTTTCCGCGTGGTTTCTCTAAACTAGACGAAACCCAGCTTCGACCCCGACCTCCAGTGCTGTCAGCGTGGTGTTTGCACGTTCTTCCTGTGAGCCCGTGGGTTTTAACCAGCTGCTCCAATTTACTCCCATATTCCAAAGAAATGCAGGTGAGTGGTGGAATCTGGTGGGGTGAGTTGCTGGGGCTGTAGGACAATACAAAATAAAATCCATGTAGGATTAGGATAAATGAGTGGGTGATGACCGTTGGGCTGAATGGGCTGTTTCCATGCTGTAACTCTCTCCGACTCTGCGAGAGTGATTGGTGGGGTTAAATTTATTTTCTATCCTGACGTTTATCCAGTTGCAGGAACAGTAGTTTCCATCAATCAGCCGGTACTGGTTTCCTTTCATTGAGCTGAGAAAATTACAGACTACCACAAGATAAATATTGAGAGATGAAAGGTTCGGGAGTGGATAGGTCCAGGTCACTCAAAATGCTTAACACAAGGTTTGGAGGAATTCCTTTGGTTAGGGGGTGACATTTAAATTGTTTTTTTTTCTCTGTTATTTATTTGCAGGAAGAGGTCCAGGTCACAATTCTCAGCAACCTCTTGAGATGACATCATAGAAACGTAGAGACATAGAAAATAGGTGCAGGAGGAGGCCATTCGGCCCTTCAAGCCTGCACCGCCATTCAATATGATCATGGCTGATATCCAACTCAGTATCCCGTACCTGCCTTCTCTCCATACCCCCTGATTCCTTTAGCCACAAGGGCCACATCTAACTCTCTCTTAAATATAGCCAATTAACTGGCCTCAACTACCTTCTGTGGGAGAGAATTCCACAGATTCACCACTCTCTGTGTGAAAAATGATTTTCTCATCTCGGTCCTAAAAGATTTCCCCCTTATCCTTAAACTGTGACCCCTTGTTCTGGACTTCCCCAACATCGGGAACAATCTTCCAGCATCTAGCTTGTCCAACCCCTTAAGAATTTTGTAAGTCTCTATAAGATCCTCCCTCTATCTTCTAAATTCCAGCGAGTACAAGCCGAGTCTATCCAGTCTTTCTTCATATGGAAGTCCTGCCATCCCAGGAATCAGTCTGGTGAACCTACTCTGTACTCCCTCTATGGCAAGAATGTATTTCCTCAGATTAGGGGACCAAAACTGTACACAATACTCCAGGTGTGCCCTCACCAAGACCCTGTACAACTGCAGTAGAACCTCCCTGCTCTTGTACTCAAATCCTTTTGCTATGAATGCCAACATACCAAATCTTTGATTTTAACCAACATCTGCAGTTCCTTCCTACACTCTTCTTAAGACTGATGGGGTAGCAGGAAGTTGGCTGCTAGAAAGAGGTGAGGGGAAGGGGTGGGGCAGGAGCTGAAATCATAGGTGAACCCAGGTGTGGAGGGATTGATTAGGAGAACGTACAAGTTCCATACAGACGGCACCTGTAGTCAGGATCTGCACTTGACTGCTCTGCACTTGAATGCATGAACCTTCAGAGAGAGGTGAATGCAGCCCAGTCCATTACCGCATCTTGTTTTCCTTCCATCCAGTCCATCTTCCACTTGAGTAGGAAGCCGTACTCAAATTGGAGGAACAGCATCTCATATTCTGCTTGGGCAGCTTCAAACGCAACAGGATTAATATTGATTTCTCCAACATCAAGTACCCTTGCTTTCCCTCTCTCTCCATCCCTCCCCCATCGTAGTTCTCCGACTTGTTTCATTGTCCTCCAGATTAAATATTACTAATTAAATGCCTCGTTGTCACCTTCCCCTCAGCTAACAATGTATCATTCTAAATGTCCTTGATCATCTTCCCCTGTGATCTGCGTTTTCACACCTTTCCCTCTCTCCAGATTCTCAGTCAGAAGGGTCTTGACCCAAAATGCCACCCATTCCTTTTCTCCAGAGATGCTGCCTCCCCCGTTGAGTTACTCCAGCACTTTGCGTCTACCCTGAAGTCAATGACCAGTTGCTTTGTTTTGCTGACATTAATGGTGAGAATGTTGTCTTGACACTGTTATACTAGACTCTCTATCTTCATCTTGTTCATGTTTGAAATTCAACCCACTGCAGTGGTGTCATCTGCAAACTAGTAGTTAGAGCAGAACTTAGTCACACAGACGTGAGTGTATAGAGAGTAGAATAAGGGGCTGAGAATGGATCTTTACAGGGTGCTGATCCTGATATTGAATGTGGAGGATGTTTTGCCACCTGGGCTTGCTGATGGTCCATGGTCCAGTTCCAAAGGGGACTGCCGAGTCCTAGGTCCAGAATTATGGTTTTGATGGTGTTTTTATGGTGTCCTTGTTCTAGTGCCGAGCGCAGGCCCAGGGACCTGGCTGAGGACTTGTTACAATGGTTATTTAACCACAATGGATCAAGACTGTCTCTGAGGCTAGAGTTGAACGCTCAAAGTAGTTCATGATAGTGGATGTCAGAACCACGGGATGGTAATCATTAATGCACACTGCCTTCAATGTATGAATCTAAATCCATGTTAAGTCAAATGCTCTGCGGTTAATTCAATCCTTTAATTTATACTGTGTAATTTAAGTTCATTGTCCAGGTCTCCACCTCTGCTCTGGTCAACAGGGCTGTCTCATTTATCTGTGTTAGATCTCATCCTAGAATGGCCTATGCCTCCACGCTGGAAATGTGCAGAGTCTGCCACAGGTACTAACCATGACATATTGTGGTGCTGTGCCATCCACTAAAGTGTGAAATGTGATTAGAATCTACTCAATCCCATCTGTGTGGGTATAATGGGAATTGGCTTCTTGCTCATCTACATTCTCATGAAGCCACAGGAGCACCAAAACTGTCCACCTTGACTATCAACCAACCATTTCACACAAAGCCTCTAGTTCCAAACCCCCACCACATTCTCTGTAGCTCTGTAAACCATCTACACCATATATTTATCCAAACTTCTTTTCGAAGACCGCAGTGGAAACCATAGCACCAACCTACTTGCAGGTAGTGTGTTCCAGATTTGGCTCAGATCCCTGTCAACCGTTGCTATTTAAAGTAAAAAATGTATGCAGGGTTTATGCGGGCGTAAGAAGGAAATCAGGATGCCATCTTGGTCAGTATGGACAGGTTGGGCCGAAGGGCCTGTTTTCATGCGGTATGATTCAATGGCTTTTGGCCAACCAGAGTAGGCTACAAGAAGGAGATCAAGAAATAATGGTGCACATGGTACTCTCCAAATCCCTCTGCAGGACATCAAAGGGCCAACACAGCATCGTCAGTGCCAGATAACTGGAGAAGGAGCAGTTATCAACCATTGTACACCTATCTCACTTTACCCTATTTCTCTCACCGTGAGTCTGTCTTGGATATCACCCCTCCCATGGTGAATCAACCTACTTAGCATTAAGAGTAGGAAGGGGTGAATTCTGTATTCAATCGCACAACATATATTGTCGTGGACCATTGATATGAAAACAGATTAGGGTTTTTTGGCATGCTCTCTCCCAGGTTCTTATACTTTACCATTATTAACTAAATGGTGGCCGATTAGGAAAAGGGGAGATGCAGCGTGACCTGGGTGTCATGGTACACCAGTCATTGAAAGTAGGCATGCAGGTGCAGCAGGCAGTGGAGAAAGCAAATGGTATGTTAGCTTTCATAGCAAAAGGATTTGAGTATAGGAGCAGGAAGGTTCTACTTCAGTTGTACAGGGTCTTGGTGAGACCACACCTGGAGTATTGCGTACAGTTCTGGTCTCCAAATCTGAGGAAGGACATTATTGCCATAGAGGGAGTGCAGAGAAGGTTCACCAGACTGATTCCTGGGATGTCAGGACTGTCTTATGAACAAAGACTGCATAGATTCGGTTTATACTCCCTAGAATTTAAGAGATTGAGAGGGGATCTTATAGCAACTTACAAAATTCTTAAGGGGTTGGACAGGCTAGATGCAGGAAGATTGTTCGCGAGGTTGGGGAGGTCCAGGACAAGGAGCTTAAGGATAAAGGGGAACTCATTTAGGACCTAGATGAGAAGGACTTTTTTCACACAGAGAGTGGTGGGTCTCTGGAACTCTCTGCCACAGAGGATAGTTGAGCCCAGTTCATTGGCTATATTTAAGAGGGAGTTAGATGTGGCCCTTGAGGCTAAGGGGATCAGAGGGTATGGAGAGAAGGCAGGTACGGGATACTGAGTTGGATGATCAGCCATGATCATATTGAATGGCGTTGCAGGCTCGAAGGGCCGAATGGCCTACTCCTGCACCTAATTTCTATGTTTCTATGTTTCTACCATCCAACTATCGATTTGTTTGTTAGAACCAGCTGTTCATTGCTGTCGAGCGAGTCAGACCAGTCCTTGACCACTTCCTCTACGAATTGAACAAAGAATTGAGTGGAGCCACGAGCAGTCAGCCACATCTGGATGAGTAGGCCTCATATTCTGGTAGACCAGGCTCATCCCTGCCGAGAGTTGAAACTCGGTGCATTTTGCATCCACCTTCCCTCTCCAATCTTAGGGAGGGCCACTTGGATGAGGTGGGCTAGAAGAATGGGGAATAAGGTTAGCTGTGCCAGTAGGAGACTCTTAAGAATTAATTCAGGGAGCAAAGTAATACATTTAAAACAATGTGTTTATCTCTGCAATCCGAGATGTCACCTGAGGGAGAGAGATGAATAGCAAACACATGAATATTCCTCATTATGCATATTTCAAAAGCTGAACCTTGTAATAGCAAAATGATTTGTTAAAAGAGAGAATGCTCAGTTTCACAGATGGGAGAATTCTCCACACAGTTTATTCATTCCAACAAATAACAGCAAGAATCCATCAAGGACAACGTTAACTTAAATCAAGATGATTTGCATGGTAGAGTAGCAGTATTGTTGCCTAAAGGGCCTGTCCTACCGGCATGCGACTCCATGCGATGAGCACGACCAAACCGGCAGCGAGGGCCGCGCGGAGGTCGGGTGAGTGGCGCAACGCGGCGCAAAGTTAGGCGAACTTGGAGCGAAGTCTTAAAGGTAAGTTCGCCAGGACAGAGAGGGGCACACAGAGAGGGGCACAGAGGTACCTACAGAGAGGGTCACGGAGGCACACACACAGAGGGCCACGGAGCCACACACAGAGAGGGTCACAGAGGCACACACAGGGAGGGTCACGAAGGCACCTACAGAGAGGGTCACGGAGGCACCTACAGAGAGGGTCACGGAGGCACGATGTCGAGGCGGTGCGTAATGTGTCGAGGCGACTGCGAGCCGACAAGCCGTTGCCGCGCGGAATTTTTGAACATGGTCAGTTTTTCGGAGCCCCGCGCGATGTCGGGACGAACTCCGCACAATTCCGCACGGCTCCGGCGATCGAAGTGGGACCGGCCCCGCGACGCCGGACGGCTCAAGCGACCACGTTAGGTCGCGCTCATCGCATGTTGCATGCTGGTGGGACAGACAGGCCCTTTACGGCGCCAGAGACCCAGATTCAATCCTGACTGCGGGTGCCGTCTGTGCAAAGTTTGTACATTCTCCCCGTGACCTGCGTGGGTTTTCGCAGGGAGTTCCGGTTTCCACCCACGCTCCAAAGATGTACAGGTTTGTAGATTAATTGTCTTGGTAAAATTATAAATGGTCTCTCGTGGGTGTAGGATAGTGTTAGTGCGGGGATTGCTGGCCAGCCCGGACTCGGTGGGCGGAAGAGCCTGATTCTGTGTTGTACAGCATCTCTAAACTAAACTAAATATGTATGTGGTCAATGGGCGTCACAGGCGTGGCAAGCATTTATTGCCCATCTCTATTTGCCAATGAACCACCTTCTTGAGCACATACACTGGTTAAGATACTCCAAGAGTGCTCTTAGAGAAAGACGCCAGCAATTGAACCCATGGTGTTATATTTTTAGTCAGGATCGATGCGCAGATTGGAGGGGAACCTGCAGGTGGTGGTGTTCCAATTTGTCTATATAATATAACCATATAACAATTACAGCACGGAAACAGGCCTTCTCGGCCCTTCCAGTCCGTGCCGACCATTTATTTTCCCCTAGTCCCATCTACCTGCACTCAGACCATACCCCTCCATTCCCTTCCCGTCCATATACCTATCCACTTTACTTTTAAATGTTAAAATCGTTACCTGCCTCCACCACTTCTGCTGGAAGATCATTCCACACAGCCACCACTCTCGGAGTAAAGAAGTTCCCCCTCATGTTACCCCTAAACTTCTGTCCCTTAATTCTCATGTCATGCCCTCTTGTTTGAATCTTCCCTACCCTCAATGGGAAAAGCTTATCCACGTCAACTCTGTCTATCCCTTTCATCATTTTAAAGACCTCAATCAAGTCCCCCCTTAACCTTCTGCGCTCCAAAGAATAAAGACCTAACTTGTTCAACCTTTCTCTGTAACTTAGTTGCTGGAACCCAGGCAACATTCTAGTAAATCTCCTCTGTACTCTCTCTATTTTGTTGACATCCTTCCTATAATTAGGCGACCAAAATTGTACACCATACTCCAGAATTGGTCTCACCAATGCCTTGTACAATTTTAACATTACTTCCCTACTCCTGTATTCAATGCTCTGATTTATAAAGGCCAGCACACCAAAAGCTTTCTTTACCACCCTATCTACATGCAATTCCACCTTCAGGGAACTATGCACAGTTATTCCTAGATCCCTCTGTTCCACAGCATTCCTCAATTCCCTACCATTTACCATGTACGTCCTATTTTGATTTGTCCTGCCAAGATGTAGCATCTCACACTTATCAGCATTAAACTCCATCTGCCATCTTTCAGCCCACTCGTCCAAATGGCCCAAATCTCTCTGTAGACTTTGAAAATCTACTTCATTATCCACAGCACCACCTATCTTAGTATCATCTGCATACTTACTCATCCAATTTTCCACCCCATCATCCAGATCATTGATGTACATGACAAACAACAGTGGACCCAACACAGATCCCTGAGGCACCCCAGTGGTCACCGGCTTCCAACCTGCCAAACAGCCATCCACCTTTACTCTCTGGCATCTCCCATTCAGCCGCAGTTGAATCCATCTTGCTACTCCACCATTAACACCCAAAGATTGAACCTTCTTAACCAACCTTCCATGGGGAACCTTGCCAAAGGCCTTACTGAAATCCATATAGACAACATCCACTGCTTTACCCTCATCAATTTCCCTAGTAACCTCTTCAAAAACTTCAAGAAGGTTTGTCAAACACGACTAGAATCATAGTCATATAGCATGGAAACAGGCCCAACACGTTCATGCTGACCGACATGCCCCATCTACACTAGTCATACCTGCCGTGTTTGGACCTTATCCCTCCAAACCTTGGTTGACCTGGATGACGTGGGCGAAGGGGCCATTTCTCCATGTTTTACTCCATGACATTGTTGGGCCCTACTATTCATGATGTAGGTCCCCAGAACTCGCAAAATGCATCGTTGAATTAAATTCCACCTGATGGCACTTATTGATATTGTTCTGAATATTCATCAACAGCACCACCAATTTTCAAACCATTTGCAAACTTGCTAACCATAACTCAGACAATTGCATCAGTGTGCATAAGCCTTGGTGAGGGTTCCGGCACCAATCCCTGTGATGGAGCCCTGGTCACAGGTTTCCAAACACAAACACAACCATCCTCAATCACCCTCTGTCTCCTGTTGCAATGTTAACTTTGGATCAAATATCCCAACTTGTCTTGGATCCCATGGGCTCTGTTCTGTTCGACTTGCCTACCACACGGGATCTTGTCAAAAGCCTTGTGGATTATATTAAGTGCACTGGCTTCATCAATATATTTTGTGACTTCAAAAATGTAATCAAATTATGCAGATAAGATCTCCAATCAGCAAAGCCATGCTGACGATCCCTTACCAATTGTAGTAGAAAGAACTGCAGATGCTGGAAAAATCAAAGGTAGACAAAAATGCTGGAGAAACTCAGAGGGTGAAGCAGCTTCTATGGAGCGAAGGAATAGGCGACGTTTCTGGTCGAGACCCTTCTTCAGACTGATGTTGGGGGGGGCGAGAAAAAGAAAGGAAGAGGTGGAGACAGTAGGCTGTTGGGGAGCTGGGAAGGGGGTGGGCAGTGGAAGGAGGGAGAAAGCAAGGATTACCTGAAATTGGAGAAGTCAATGTTCATACCACTGGGTGTAAGCTACCCAAGCGAAATATGAGGTGCTGTTCCTCCAATTTGCGTTGGGACTCACTCTGGCCATGGAGGAGGCCCAGGACTGAAAATTTGGATTTGGAATAGGGGGGGGGGGGGGGGGGGTGTTGAAGTGCTGAGCCACCGGCAGATCAGGTTGGTTATTGCGAACTGAGCGAAGGTGTTGGGCGAAGCGATCGCCGAGCCTACGCTTGGTCTCACCGATGTAGAGAAGTTGACACCTGGAACAGCGGATGCAGTAGATGAGGTTGGAGGAGGTGCAGGTGAACCTCTGCCTCACCTGGAAAGACTGCTTGGGTCCTTGGATGGAGTCGAGGGGGGAGGTAAAGCGACAAGTGTAGCATTTCTTGCGGTTGCAAGGGAAAGTACCAGGGGAGGGGGCGGTTTGGGTGGGAAGGGACAAATTGACCAGGGAGTTGTGGAGGGAATGGTCTCTGCAGAAAGCAGAAAGGGGAAGAGATGGGAAGATGTGGCCTGTAGTGGGATCCCATTGGAGGTGGCGAAAATTTTGGAGGATTATCTGTTGTATGTGACGGCTGGTAGGGTGGAAGGTGAGGATAAGGGGGACTCTGTCCTTGTTACGAGAGGGCAGATGGGGTGTGGGAGCGGAGCTGCGGGATATAGAGGAGACCCTGGTGAGAGCCTCATCTATAGTCGAAGAGGGGAACCCCTGTTCCCTAAAGAATGAGGACATCTCCGATGCCCTGGTTTGGAACACCTCATCCTGGGTGCAGATGCGGGGTAGCGGAGGAATTGGGATATAGAGGACATAGAGGACTACTGACCGACATCTACTACAAACCCACTGACTGCCATGGCTATCTGGACTACACCTCTTCCCACCCTGCTTCCTGTAAGGACTCTATCCCCCTACTCCCAAATCCTCCGTCTACACAAACGTTGCCTATTCTTTCGCTCCATAGATGCTGCCTCACCCACTGAGTTTCCCCAGCTTTTTCGTCTTCCCTTACCAATTCATTCTTTTCTCCTTATTTCTCAGAATGTTTTCCAATGACTTCCCTACCGCTGAAATTATCCACCTAATTTGAACATTATGCTTCTCCCCTTCCTCATCGGGCAATTGTAAGGGCCTGTCCTACAAGCATGCAACTCTATGCGATGAACGCGATCAAACTGAAAGCGGGGGCCGCGCAGAGGTCGGGTGATCCCCTGTACAGGGCCGTTCCCACCAGCATGCGCCTGCATGCGGTAAGCACGACCAAACCGGCAGCGGGGGCCGCGCGGAGGTCGGGTGAGTGGCGCAACGCGGCGCAAAGTGAGGCGAACTTGGAGCGAAGTCTAAGGTAAGTTCGCCAGGACAGAGAGGGGCACACAGAGAGGGGCACAGAGGCACACACACAGAGGGCCACGGAGCCACACACATAGAGGGTCACGGAGGCACCTAGAGATAGGTTCACGGAGGCACGATGTCGAGGCGGTGTGTCATGCGTCGAGGCGACTGCGAGCCGACAAGCCGTTGCCACGCGGAATTTTTGAACATAGCCAGTTTTTCGGAGCCGCGCGCGATGTCGGGACGAACTCCGCACAATTCCGCACGGCTCCGGCGATCGAAGTGGGACCGGCCCCGCGATTCCGGACGGCTCAAGCGACCATGTTAGGTCATGCTAATCGCATAGTTGCATGCTGGTGGGACAGGCCCTGTATAGAAGTGTGAAAATGCACACCTCCAGATTCAGGGACAGTTTCTTCACAGCTGTTATCAGGCAACTGAAACATCCAACAAACAACTAGAGCAGTCCTGAACTACTATCTACCTCATAGGGGACCCTTGCACTATCTTCGATCGGACTTTAGTGTCATTACCTTGCACTAAAAGTAATTCCCTTATCATGTATCTGTACACTGTGAATGGCTCGATTGTAATCATGTATTGTCTTTCTGCTGGCTGGTTAGCACATTCCAAAAGCTTTTCACTGTACCTCAGTATACATGACAATAAACTGAAACTATAACTTTGCCTACACTGAAAATCCCAATTCGACCCCAATCTCCGGTACTGTCAATGTGGGGTTAGCACAGTTTTCCTATGACCATGTGGGTTTCCTCAAGGTGCTCAAGCGACTACTCTTGGGTAAATATTGAGAGATTGCTTTTGGAGCGGAAAGGTTTAAGGACACTCAAAATGTTTGAAACAAGAGTTTAAAACAAGATTTGAAGGAATTCCTTTGGCTAGAGTGTGAGATTTAAGTTGTTTTCTCTGTTAGTTATTTGCAGGAAGAGGTCCCATGTTAAGCGATTGTTTCGTTGAACCCCTTTGCTGAGTTCATCTTGCCTTATATGATCTCCCAGTTACCATACACTTTAACTCCCCTTCCCATTCCTATACTGACCTTTCTGTCCTGGGCCTCCTTCTCTGTCAGAGTGAGACCCAATGCAAATTGGAGGAACAGCACCTCATATTTCGCTTGGGCAGCTTACAACCCAGCGGGATGAATAAAGATTCCTCTAACCTCATGTAAACCTTGCATCGCCTCTCTCACTCCATCCCTCCCCTACCCTAGTTGCCGTACTAGTTTCACTATTGTCCTGTTGAGATTCACTATCTATATAACTCATTATCACCTACCCCACAGTCAAGAATGGACCATTCAACTATTCTTGAACCTTGTTATTTCTTGCATGTCTTTCATTAATTTGTCTTATATCTCTCTCTATCACCGTCTATATCTCTCAGATTCAGATTCAGATTCAGATTTACCTTTATTGTCTCATAGAAACATAGAAACATAGAAATTAGGTGCAGGAGTAGGCCATTCGGCCCTTCGAGCCTGCACCGCCATTCAATATGATCATGGCTGATCATCCAACTCAGTATCCCGTACCTGCCTTCTCTCCATACTCTCTGATCGCCTTAGCCACAAGGCCCACATCTAACTCCCTCTTAAATATAGCCAATGAACTGGCCTCAACTACCCTCTGTGGCAGAGAGTTCCAGAGACCCACCACTCTCTGTGTGAAAAAAGTCCTTCTCATCTCGGTCCTAAAGGATTTCCCCCTTATCCTTAAGCTGTGACCCCTTGTCCTGGACCTCCCCAACATCGGGAACATCTTCCTGCATCTAGCCTGTCCAACCCCTTATTTCCCTCTCCTCTGACTTAGTCTGAAGAATGGTCTCGACCCAAAACCTATTCACCTATCCCTCCAGAGATGCTGCCTGACCCACTGAGTTACTCCAGCTTTTTGTGTCTACCTTCGGCATGTTAAACCATCTCAGAATCAGGTATCTGGAGGTATCCGGAACACCACCAATTTCCATGTCATTTGCACACTTTCTAATCATACAGTCACACCTAAGTCCTAACAATCCCTTACCAATCCGTGCTTTACCCCATATTTCTCAGAAAGTCTTACAATGAATCACCACTCTAAACATTCATTCCCTGTGCCACCGGAGTGCAGTGACTTCAGTATGTGCCCTCTACAAAATACACAGCGATTACTCACCCAATTGCTCCAACAGCTTGTCCCAAACATGCCGTGTCTACCGTCGAGAAGAACAAGGGCAGTAGTAGCATGGCATGACCACCATCAGCAGACTCCCCACCTCTTTGTAGATCATCCGGACTTGGAAATATATCACTGATACTTCATGATCACACAGATCGAACCTTGAGGCAGTGAGGCAGCGACAGTGAGATAGCGCCTCTTACCAGCTGTGCCACTGTGCCGTCCAAATGTATCCCAGGCAGTTGCAAAGTGATATCACGCACAGGTACACTGTACAGGCCCTTTAATTGTCTTCTCCTTCACATGAGCTGCTGTCCTGGGTCACATGGGATTTTCTGGTTGCCCCCCCCCCCCCCCCCCCATCGTAACTAGTTTATGCTGTGGAAGAGATGTATCGCGACCTGGGTGTCATGGTACACCAGTCATTGAAAGTAGGCATGCAGGTGCAGCAGGCAGTGAAGAAAGCAAATGGTATGTTAGCTTTCATAGCAAAAGGATTTGAGTATAGGAGCAGGGAGGTTCTACTTCAGTTGTATAGGGTCTTGGTGAGACCACACCTGGAGTATTGCGTACAGTTCTGGTCTCCAAATCTGAGGAAGGACATTATTGCCATAGAGGAAGTGCAGAGAAGGTTCACCAGACTGATTCCTGAGATGTCAGGACTGTCTTATGAAGAAAGACTGCATAGACTCGGTTTATACTCTCTAGAATTTAGGAGATTGAGAGGGGATCTTATAGAAACTTACAAAATTCTTAAGGGGTTGGACAGGCTAGATGCAGGAAGATTGTTCCCGATGTTGGGGAGGTCCAGGACAAGGGGTCACAGTTTAAGGATAAAGGGGAAATCCTTTAGGACCGAGATGAGAAGGACTTTTTTCACACAGAGAGTGGTGGGTCTCTGGAACTCTCTGCCACAGAGGGTAGTTGAGGCCAGTTCATTGGCTAAATTTAAGAGGGAGTTGGATGTGGCCCTTGTGGCTAAGGGGATCAGAGGGTATGGAGAGAAGGCAGGTACAGGATACTGAGTTGGATGATCAGCCATGATCATATTGAATGGCGGTGCAGGCTCAAAGGGCCGAATGGCCTACTCCTGCACCTAATTTCTATGTTTCTATGTTTCTATGTATGTTGAGTAACTTGTGACATCACTGGGTACCATAAAGGATGTCACAACCACACTCAGGAGTGGTCAAAATGGGTTTTGACACAATGGCCTGCATCAGTCAGAGTACTGAATATAGAAGTTAGGAGGTCATGTTGCAGTTGTATAAGACGTTGGTGAGGTCACATTTAGAGCATTGTGTTCAGTTTTGGGCACCATGTTGTAGGTAAGATGCTGCAAAGCTGGAAAGGGTGCAGTGAAGATTTACAAGAATGTTACCAGGACCCGAGAGCCTGAGCTACAGGGGAGAGGTTGAGCAGGCTAGGACTCTGTTACCTGGAGCGCAGGAGGATGAGGGGTGATCTTGTAAAATATGTACAAAATCATGAGAGGAATAGATTGGGTAGACACACGGAGTCTCTTGCCCAGAGTAGGGGAAATGAGAACTGAAGGTGAGGGGGGGAAAGATTTATTAGGAACCTGAGTGGTAACTTTTTCATACAAAGGGTGGTGGGTGTATGGAACGAGCTGCCGGAGGATGTAGTTGAGGCAGGTATTATCATAACATTTAAGAAACATTTAGATAGGTATATGGATCGGGCAGGTTTAGAGGGGTATGGGCCAAACTCGGGCAAGTGTGACAAGTGTTGGGCAGTGTGGACAAGTTGGGCTTGTTTTTTCGCTGTGAGACTCTGTGACTCTATGATTACCCTCAGAACAAGCACGTCTAATTTCCCAGTTGACACTAAACGACCTTGAAATGATCCACCTGGGCAAATTAACGGGTGCAAGTTGACGCAGTTAACGCATTGAAACAGGCGCGAACCACACCTTTTACGGCCGTCCGTACAACGGCAGCGCCCCCACCGATGTCCCTCTCACCCCTCGCTCCCTCTAATCTGTTTGCATAATTTGTATCTACATGAAGTGCTTAAAAAATAATCAGATTTACATTGTGAAGGCTGGGTCAGAGCAAGGGTACGTTTCATTAATATTGAAGAGTCAGCATCAACTCCCATTACCTCTGCAGAGAGGGGAACTTGATCCCTCTATGAAGTGCAATCGCGGCTGGTAATTAGGAGGGCCTCAACCGCACTTGGCTTTATCGCTGCGCCAAGTGTCAGTGTGGGTGCGTTAATTAGGCACCAGTCTCCTTCAGTGAGAAACACGAGTGTTTTATTACATGCACCCCGCCTACTGGCCCTGCAATGCCAGACCTGCATTTAAGCAGAGAGAGCAAGAGAGGGGGGACTAGGGACTGATTCATCTATGATTCTTTCTGCTCTACTTCTACTAATAATATATATATATATTTTATTAAATCGGTTGGACCTGCTGCTGTTTTGTATATTCTGACGTTGCGAGTCTTTTGTCTGCGTGAACCCGCGAGTCTGATGTTGCTTAGCAACAGCAGCAGAAGCAGTTGGGACATCCTTGATCCTTGTTCTGTGAACCGACCAACTTAGGTGTTGCAAGGTGGCACCAGAGCCACAAGAAGGCCTGGTAGAGGCACAGCCCAACCCATGCACACAGACCGGCTCTCATTGACTTGCACCCGAACCACGCATCCTCACAGTCTAATCTCCGTCCCGTCCCTGAGAACATCAGGGTTCATAGAGGAGATATGCAACCGCAAGAGATGCTACGCTTGTCCCTTCACCTCCCCCATCCACTCCTTTCAGGGACCCAAGCAGTCCTTCCAAGTCTGACAGAGGTTCACCTGCACCTCCTCCAACCTCATCTACTGCATCCGCTGCTCCAGATGCCAGCTGATCTACATCGGTGAGACCAAGCGGGAGGCTGGGCGATCGTTTCGCCGAACACCTCCGCTCGGTCCGCAATAACCAACCCGACCTCCCGGTGGCTCAGCACTTCAACTCCCCCTCCCATTCCGTATCCGACCTCTCGGTCCTGGGCCTCCTCCACGGCCAGAGTGAGCAACACCGCAAGTTGGAGGAACAGCACCTCATATTCCGCTTGGGGAGTCTGCATCCTCTGGGCTTAAACATTGAATTTTCTCAATTCTGCTAACCCAGGCTGCCTCCTCCCCTTCCCACCTCTCCCTCAGCCCTCGGGCCCTGGCATTCCTTCTCTCTCTATCTCTCACCCACCCAAGTCGCACTAGCTTCTCATTTTCACACTTCAAACAGCTTACAATGGCCTGTTTCCTTTATCATCGATACTTTTTTGCATATCTTTCATTCATTGTTCTTTATCTCTCCACATCACCGTCTATATCTCTCGTTTCCCTGATCCCTGACCAGTCTGAAGAAGGGTCTCGACCCGAAACGTCGCCTATCTCCTTCGCTCCTTAGATGCTGCTGCACCCGCTGAGTTTCTCCAGCTTTTTGTGTAACCCCCAGGGTTCATAGAGGTCCAGCAAGTAGAGCCATAAGTTGGAACGAGCGCAGAGAAGATTTAGGATATGTGTCGGAAGGAACTGCTGATGCTGGTTTACACCGAAGATGGACACAAAATTCTGGAGTAATTCAGCGGGAAAGGCAGCATCTCTGGAGAGCATTGGTGACGTTTCGGGTCGAGACCCTTTTCCAGGTTATTGCAACATTTTGTGTCTATCTTTGGTGTAAACCAGCATCTGCAGTTCCTTCCTGCAGCTCCAACGACCCAGGTTCGATCCTGACCTCTGGTGCTGTCGGTGTGGAGTTTGCATGGTCTCCCTGTGACTGCCTGGATTTTTCTCCCAGCTCCGGTTTCTTTCCATATCCCAAAGGTGTGTTAGTGGGTAGGTTTATAGGTTAATTGTCCCGCATGTGTAAGCGAGTGGGAGAATTGGAGGGAGTGTGGGGAGAATAAATTAGAGAGAAAATTAGACACAAAAAGCTGGAATAACTCAGAGGAGTTATTAGCTATTAAAACTTCATAGCAAAAGGATTTGAGTATAGGAGCAGGGAGGTTCTACTTCAGTTGTATAGGGTCTTGGTGAGACCACACCTGGAGTATTGCGTACAGTTCTGGTCTCCAAATCTGAGGAAGGACATTATTGCCATAGAGGGAGTGCAGCGAAGGTTCACCAGACTGATTCCTGGGATGTCAGGACTGTCTTATGAACAAAGACTGGATAGACTCGGTTTATACTCTCTAGAATTTAGGAGATTGAGAGGGGATCTTATAGAAACTTACAAGATTCTTAAGGGGTTGGACAGGCTAGATGCAGGAAGATTGTTCCCGATGTTGGGGAGGTCCAGGACAAGGGGTCACAGCTTAAGGATAAGGGGGAAATCCTTTAGGACCGAGATGAGAAGGAATCTTTTCACACAGAGAGTGGTGGGTCTCTGGAACCCTCTGCCACAGAGGGTAGTTGAGGCCAGTTCATTGGCTATATTTAAGAGGGAGTTAGATGTGGCCCTTGTGGCTAAGGGGATCAGAGGGTATGGAGAGAAGGCAGGTACGGGATACTGAGTTGGATGATCAGCCATGATCATATTGAATGGCGGTGCAGGCTCGAAGGGCCGAATGGCCTACTCCTGCACCCAATTTCTATGTTTCTATGTTTCTATGAACTTAGAATATACAGAATAGGAACAGGCCCTTCGGTCCATTTCTCTGGAGAAAAGGATTAGGTGATCTTTCGGGTCAAGACCCTTCTTCAGACTCAAGGGAATTGGGTTACTCTGTGATTCAGCGTAGATTTGAGCTAAATGACCTATTTTGTGAGCAAATGTGGAAAATGTGTAATATACAATTATGAGGGCGGCACAGTGGCACAGCAGTAGAGATGCTGACTTACAGCACCTGGACACTGGTTCAATCCTGACCTCGGGTGCGGTCTGTGTAGAGTTTGCACGTTCTCCCTGTGACTGCATGGGTTTTCTCCGGGTGCACTGGTTTCCTCCCACATTCCATAGACACGTGGGTTTGTAGGCTAATCGGCTCTTGTTAAGTGGATCTTGTGAGTAGGATGTGAAACTGGGATAACACAGAACTAGTACACAGTATGGGTGATCATCGGTCGGTGTGGACTTGGTGGGCTGAAGGGCCTGTTTCCATTGTACATCTCTCCAAACATAAAACCATCACAGTTTAGAGGGCTACTATTCAGTCCAGGACAACTTTCTTTGAGAAACATAATGTTAGGTACTTTCTCCCCCCTCTGGTGAATGCTATGTACTTACCTTTTCTATTTCTCTCCTGAGTGCAGGCCCCGTGGCTGGGAGTCAGGAATCAAGGGGTTAAGAGCTTCTGCACCCGATTGGCCAAGCTGCATCAGGTGACCGGTGACTCATCGGAAGCTTAAATAGCAGAAGTTCCCAGAATTCTCTCTCTCTCTTCGCCGACCCTGACAAGTGAACAGGCTGCCGGACTGAGCTGCAGGAGGCCTAGCCACATGGCATAGCACTTTGTATATTGTTTCCTATATTTGTCAATTAATGGTGTATTGGGACAGATAAGGGCTGACCTGAGGGTTTTCGTGTACTTTGTTGTAGGGTTATATCTATTTAGGCAGGATTAGAGTCTCCAGTTCGACGGTCCATTGCAAGGCTGGCTGGAGCACTGTTATATTTATTTGTTGGTCGATTCTTGTCCCTGACTGTGTTGTTTAAATCGGGTTCAGGTTTTGTCTTTTAACTAAATTAAAGACTGTTTTTCTTAAACTTGAACCTGGTTTTTGATTATGTTACGCGACTCTGAGGTACCTGCCTTCGGGAGTCGTAACACGTAGAAACAGAAAATAGGTGCTGGAGTAGGCCATTTGGCCCTTTGAGCCGGCACCGTCATTTAATATGATCATGGCTGATTATTCCAAAATCAGTACCCTGTTCCTGCTTTCTCCCCATATCCCTTGATTCCTTTAGCCCTGAGCTAAATCTAACTCAAACATATTGTTCACTTTGCCCCTCTGTCATTTGTTGGGTTCAAAGTTAACCCTCTGCCGTGTCTAGTTCCTGCCTCGACCCACAATGCCCTGTGTCTAGTTCCTGCCTCCAAAACCTCTCACTCTCATCCATGACTACTCTATCGGGACGAGTTCCAAAGATTCACTGCCCCCTTTCTCTATACCTCACTCCACATCGACCGGCCCCTCAACCTGCGGCTGAGTAAGATGCAGGAAATACTGGAGGCGCTCAGCAGGTGAAGAGAGAAACTGAGAATGATTCAGTCAAAGGCCTCTTTCCACAACTGGGAAAGTGAAAAAAAAAAGCTTGTTTTAAGTTCCAGAGAAGGTAGACAGGAAAGGATGGGTCAAAGTGTGGCTGTGTGGAATGAGCTTCCAGCAGAAGTGGTGGAGGCAGGATCGATTTTAACATTTAAAAGTAAAGTGGATAGGTATATGGACGGGAAGGGAATGGAGGGGTATGGTCTGAGTGCAGGTAGATGGGACTAGGGGAAAATAAATGGTCGGCACGGACTGGAAGGGCCGAGAGGGGCTGTTTCCGTGCTGTAATTGTTATATGGTTATATGGTTAAAGTGAATACCCCTGAATGGATGAAGCTAGGAATTGATAAGCTATTAGAACTTAGAATAGTACAGAACAGGAACAGGCCCTTCAGTCCATAATATCCCAAATCATGATGCCGAAGAAACTAACTGTATCTGCCAGCACATCATCCAAACCCCTCAATTCCTCACATTCCTGTGCTTGTCTAAATGCCTCCTAAACATTGCTATTGTATCTGCTTTCACCACACTCACCCCACCCTTCACGCCAGCAGCCGTTCCAGGCACCTATCACTCTCTGTGGAATAAAAACATGCTATGTAAATCTCCTTTAAACTTTCCCGCTCTCATGTTAGATCGATGCCCACTTGGATTTGGCATTTGCATCCTGGGAACGAGAATCCCCATCCTGACTGACTACCCTATCTTTGCCTCCCATAATTTTATTGACATCTATTAGGCTCTAATGTTTCATAGGAAATAGTCAATTTCTCATTATAGCTGACACTCTCTATTGAAAAAACCCACTATTTTATAGATTAATAATCTATTTGAGAGATAGAAAACACAAAGCAAGGAATATAAAAGCTGTGAAATGCAGAACTATAAGAAATGGCCAGCTGGTCATAGAGTAAATGAGTGATACAGTGTGGAAACAGGCACTTCAGCCCAACCTGCCCACACCAACCAACATGTCCCATCTACACTCATCCCACCTGCCTGCATTTGGCCCCTATCCCTCTAAACCTGTCCTATTCATGTACCTGTCCAAATGTTTCTTAAGCATTGCAAATGAAGAAACAAAGTGACCGACTGTTATGCGCCCCCTCTGCTGTTGTTAGTTGTGTCCTAACCTGTTTGTCTAATTCACATCAGTACCTCCTCCTGCTTGGCTGCACCCGATTGGTCTCCTGGCCCAAGCTGCATCACGTGAGCCTGATGACAGAGCCTCCGCTTAAAAGACCATGTGAGTGGCAGCCTCTCTCTCGATTCCCTCAGACTGCTGGCAGCATTCTGGTGTTTGGTTCAGTTTGTTTTGCTTGCATAGTGTTCTTTATGTCAAAGTCAAGTCAAAAGAGTTTATTGTCATGTGTCCCTGACAGGACAATGAAAATCTTTCTTTGCATAGCACAACAGAACATAGTAGGCATTGACTACAATTATATACGTAAATACACCCATGACTTAATAAATTAATAAAGTGCAAATAACAGATGGAGGGATATTAATGTTCAGAGTTCCGAGCCAGGTTTAATAGCCTGATGGCTGTGGGGAAGTAGCTATTCCTAAACCGGGTTGTTGCAGTCTTCAGGCTCCTGTACCTTCTACCCGAAGGTAGCAGGGAGATGAGTGTGTGGCCAGGGTGGTGTGGGTCCTTGATGATGCTGCCAGCCTTTTTGAGGCAGCGACTGTGATAAATCCCCTCGATGGAACTCTTCATTCTGTATTAACTTATTTTGCTTGGGAAGGAATGGGACTAGCTTTATTGTGTACGTGGTTTTGTTTTCACACACAGACAGGTTTAGAGTCTCTGGTCCGACGGCCCGTCGAGTGGTTGGCTAGAGCACCCCTTATCCTTTGTTTGCTAGCTTCCCTCCAACCCCTCTTTGTTTGTTCGATCCATGTTTAATTCCTTTGCTACTGAAAAATAAATATTTTTTCCATTTGACCCTGGTGTTGTGTTATGTTATTGGCCTCTGAGGTATTTGATTTTGGCAGCTGCAACACCTACCTCAACTACTTTCTCCAGAAATTTGTTCCATACATCCACCTTTTGTGTGAAAAGGTGACCACTCGGGTTCCTATCAAATCCTACCCCCCTCACCTTAGAGCTATGTCCTCTGGGTATCGATTCCCCTACTCTGGGCAGGAGACTCTGTATGACCACCTGAGCTATTCCTCCCATGATTTTGTACAGGCTGTATGATGTATGTGTATTCAAGATGCATTCAAGAGGGAGTTAGATCCCTCTTAGTCAAGGGATATGGGGAGAAAGCAGGAACGGGGTACTGATTTTGCATGATCATATTCAATGGTGGTGCTGGCTCAAAGGACCGAATGGCCTATTCATGCATTTACATTCTATGTTACTATGTTTCTGAGTGGAGAGTAAAATGAGCTAAGATCACAGAATGGATGATCTGGCCAGTTCTGGTGCAAAGCAAGGAAAAGAGGTTACCTGACGTTGTTTGAATTCTACATCGAGTTGATAAGGTTGCAATGTTCCCAGACAGAACATGAGGTGCCTTTCCTTTGGCTTATGTCGGGCCTCATTGCCGCAGTGCATGCAACCGCAGACAAACTGAAGAGAGGAAGTGGAATGAAGAATGACTGTGACCAGCAGATGGAAGCTCAGAATCAACATTGTGCATTGACCAGGTATTGCGTGCGATCGCCTCATCTACCTTTGCTTTTCCCACTGCGTGGAGAGAACATGGTGTGAACACCAAATGCAGTACATTAGATTGCAAGTTCTGTGAGTGCTCTGGTGTTCTTGCACATTCCAAAGATGTGCCGGTTTGTAGGTTAATTGGCTTGAGCAAATTGCCCTTAGTGTGTAGGACAGAACTAGTGTACGGGTGATGAATGGTCGGCATGGACTCTGTGGGCCGAAGGGCCTGTTACCATGCCGTTTCTCTAAAAAAAAAAGAAATTGCTTATTCTTATGGAATGATTGCTCAGGTCCCTAGATGGTGGGTTGGGAAGAGCTGAAAGAGAGGGGTTGCATCTAATGAGACTGGACTCCTGGGCTACATACTCTGCAGGCTGAGGAAACACCCAGCACCATCCCTGCCCATATTCCACATTTCCTTATGACACGCAAGGCTATTTTGAACCATGCAAACTCCGCACAGATAGCACTGGAGGGTCATGATCAAACCCGAGCCGTTGGAGCAGTGAAGCAGTAGCTCCACTCACTGTGCCACTGTGCCAATCCCAAAAAGCCAAACTTCTCACTATCTTGTGTTCTCAGTGAGGTTGGATCTTCCAACTTCAAGGGCATTCAAGCCAATCTTACTCGGTCTAATCTCAGGGTGTAACTCATTCTTCCACCATGCTGTCTGCGTATGCATGTGGCACTGGCTTCGGGTACTAAGGTCCGAAGCTTTGGAATGAGTTCCCTAAAGGCCAGCCCCTCTAAACTCTCTTTACTCCTTCGTTTCTCCTTAAAAACGCACCCCTTATCACATGTTTTGGTCACCTAATCTTTGGTCTCATTTCAGTTTCTGCATAACTATCCTCCTGTGCAGCTTCCTGAAACATTTCCAATACTAAACTCACCATGGACATTTTATTTTCCCCCTTCTGCTTCTCTGAAGCTATCTCTCAGGATCAAGGATGACTGGCTTTCTCTCCAGGTCTCGTGGCTATGTTGTTGAGGCCAATGTGGGTCCTGTGGATTCTTCCAGAGGTGGGGCAGGAAGGTGCTGGCGGGACGGGTGTTTGGGTCGGTCATGAGGTGGTGAACTCTGTCCGTCAGAAAGGAGTTCTCATTCATTGTGGCAGAGTCAGGCGGAATCATATCTGTTTCCCAGTCTCACTCACACTTAAGGGCCTGTCCTACCAGCATCCGACTCCATGCAATGGGTGCGACCAAACCGGCAGCGAGGGCCGCGCGGAGGTCGGGTGAGTGGCACAACGCGGCGCAAAGTGAGGCGAACTTGGAGCAAAGTCTTCAGGTAAGTTCGCCAGGACAGAGAGGGACACACAGAGAGGGGCACAGAGGCACACACACACAGAGGGCCACGGAGCCACACACACAGAGGGTCACTGAGGCACCTACAAAGAGGATCACGGAGGCACGACGTTGAGGCGGTGTGTAATGCGGCGAGGCGACTGCGAGCCGACAAGCTGTTGCCGCGCGGAATTTTTGAACACGGTCAGTTTTTCGGAGCCCCGCGCGATGTCGGGACGAACTCCGCACAATTCCGCACGGCTCCGGCGATCGAAGTGGGACCGGCCCCGCGACGCCGGATGGCTCGAGCGACCACGTTAGGTCGCGCTCATCACATGGAGTTGCATGCTGGTGGGACAGGCCCTTAACTCCTTACTTCTTGTCACACAGGCACTACCCAGGAGTTGTATTACTGCTGCTGGCGGTGTTTGCGGTGTCATCGTTGAATCAGTGAACAACTTGTGCATATCTTAAAAAGATAACATCTCAAATTCCTTCACGTGACTTAGTAATGGAGTGGTTTGCATCAGACTGGAAAATGCAGCAGCACCAAGTACACTGATGGCACTCGTTAGCCTGTCAGAGCATTGCTAATTATGGACATAGCATGGAGGAGATAGAGGCATCTCATCACAACCATCAGTTAGGTTTAATGCTCTCTCTCTGAAGGGTGGTGTTCCTGACCATGCTCATTCACATCCAGGCTGCCCTGGGGCTGTCAGTTTAATTTCTCTATATGGATGTGTGCATGTGTGTGTATATATGTGGATGTGTGTGTGTGTACGTTTTTGACTCTGCCAACTGATGATGGTAGGCTTACATTGGTATGGTGTCTTTCCATACTCTCCAGACTATTAATAATCTTTGTAACATCTATGGCAGTCACAGACAGCAAGCACTCACAGATAATATTAAGATCTAATTGCTGATAATGTTGGAAGCACTCAGAAAGATATGCAACATCTACAGAGAGGAAAACAGAGTTAACATTACAAGTCAATTACTTAATCCACACTAGACATTTGCAATTGCCCTTTAGAATAACATGACGAATGAATAACTTCCCTTTAGAGTGACAGTTTACGAGGATGTTGCCAGGACTAGAGGGTCTGAGCTATAATGGGTGCCATGGTACACCAGTCATTGAAAGTAGGCATGCAGGTGCAGCAGGCTGCGAAGAAAACAAATGGTATGTTGGCATTCATAGCAAAAGGATTTGAGTACAAGAGCAGGGAGGTTCTACTGCAGTTGTACAGGGTCTTGGTGAGGCCACACCTGGAGTATTGCGTGCAGTTTTGGTCTCCTAATCTGAGGAAAGACATTCTTGCTATAGAGGGAGTACAGAGAAGGTTCACCAGACTGATTCCTGGGATGGCAGGACTTCCATATGAAGAAAGACTGGATAGACTCGGCTTGTACTCGCTTGAATTTAGGAGATTGAGGGGTGATCTTATAGAGACTTACAAAATCCTTAAGGGGTTGGACAGGCTCGATGCAGGAAGATTGTTCCCGATGCTGGGGAACTCCAGAACAAGGGGTCACAGTTTAAGGATAAGGGGGAAGTCTTTTAGGACTGAGGTGAGAAGATCATTTTTCACACAGAGAGTGGTGAGTCTGTGGAATTCTCTGCCACAGAAGATAGTTGAGGCCAGTTCATTGGCTATATTTAAGAAGGAGTTAGATGTGGCCCTTGTGGCTAAAGGGATCAGGGGGTACGGAGAGAAGGCAGGTACAGGATACTGAGTTGGATGATCAGCCATGATCATATTGAATGGCGGTGCAGGCTCGAAGGGCCGAATGGCCTACTCCTGCACCTATTTTCTATGATTCTATAAGGAGAGGTTGAGTAGACTGGGGCTCTATTCCTTGGAGTGCAGGAGGATGAGGGGTGATCTTAGAGAGGTGTATAAAATCATGAGAGGAATAAGATGTAATAGGAATCTGAGAGGTAACTCTTTAGCTCAAAGGGTGGTGGGGGTGTATGGAACAAGCTGCCAGAGGAGGTAGTTGCGGCAGGGGCTATCCTAACGTCTAATTAAAAGTTAGACAGTTATTGTACATGAATCGGACTGGTTTGGAGGGGCATGGGCCAAATGAGGGCAGGTGGGATTGGTGCAGCTGGGATATGTTGGTCAGTGTTGGTCCACCTCCAGTTTAAATTCCACCTCCATTTGGAATATTTTGGAGGACCAAGTAACCTAGAAACCAAGTGTGAGCAAGTTGGGCTGAAGGGCCTGTTTCCACGCTGTATCACTCTATGATGATGGTCAGACACTGAAGAATGAATATCCTGCTCCCCCACACGATTAAATTGTTCGTGTGTTTTAACAGATACAAGCCCAGTTTTTCATCTTAGACCAAATGCAGCAAGGCACACCCTCCGTCTTACACTGAAGAAGGCTCTTGTGCCCAAATGCCCATTAGACGAGCCCACTCCGTTGAAGCCACAGTAAATGTTCCCTTGGCCCAACCTGTCCATGCCAAGCAAGGTACCTCCCTGAGAGAGTCCTGTTTGCTTGCTTCTGGCAGCTCATGCTGGTTTTGAACATCAATAGGGTTGAGTTGGTTGTGCTGCTCCCCCACTGCTCCGGAGAACTGGGTTCAATTCTGAAACATAATGTACAGAGTTTGCATGGGCTCCCCGTGACCACATGGAATTCCTTTGGGCGCTCCCACTATAATTTAGCTGCTATAATTGGCTGCAAGTGTGTAGTTGTGTGGTTCAATCTGGGATGGGTTGGGGGGAGAATGTTTAAAAAATGGGATTCACGTGTCATAGTCAGAGAGTCATGGAGTGAAACAGCATGGAAGAATCCCCTTGACCCAACCCGTCCACGCCAACCAAGGTACCGTCCTGAGATGTTTGGTTTTTGCCCATAAGCCCATAAACCTTTCTCATCCACGATTCCTGAATGTGGTCATCGTACAATGCCTGGTGTCAACTCAATGGGCCGAAGGACCTGTTTGCATGCTCACTCGCGATGACTCCACCACGCATGATCCCTCTCAGGGTCCTGCACTCCGCCTCAGAGCCCGCTATTAATGTGGAACAGAGGGATCTAGGAATAACTGTGCATAGTTCCCTGAAGGTGGAATCGCATGTAGATAGGGTGGTAAAGAAAGCTTTTGGTGTGCTGGCCTTTATAAATCAGAGCATTGAATATAAGAGTAGGGAAATAATGTTAAAATTGTACAAGGCATTGGTAAGACCAATTCTGGAGTATGGTGTACAATTTTGGTCGCCTAATTATAGGAAGGATGTCAACAAAATAGAGAGAGTACAGAGGAGATTTACTAGAATGTTGCCTGGGTTCCAGCAACTAAGTTACAGAGAAAGGTTGAACAAGTTAGGTCTTTATTCTTTGGAGCGCAGAAGGTTAAGGGGGGACTTGATTGAGGTCTTTAAAATGATGAAAGGGATAGACAGAGTTGACGTGGATAAGCTTTTCCCATTGAGGGTAGGGAAGATTCAAACAAGAGGGCATGACATGAGAATTAAGGGACAGAAGTTTAGGGGTAACATGAGGGGGGAACTTCTTTACTCAAAGAGTGGTGGCTGTGTGGAATGATCTTCCTGCAGAAGTGGTGGAGGCAGGATCGATTTTAACATTTAAAAGTAAAGTGGATAGGTATATGGATGGGAAGGGAATGGAGGGGTATGGTCTGAGTGCAGGTAGATGGGACTAGGGAAAATAAATGGTCGGCACGGACTGGAAGGGCCGAGAAGGCCTGTTTCCATGCTGTAATGGTTATATGGTTATATGGTTATTAATCTCAGTGCTCCACCATAGTAATACTCACTTGGAGACAGTCATTATTGCTCCACGTGAACGAGCAACAATCCACGAGTTAAACGCTGGCGACGAGCCAAGAGAAACACAAGTGGAAAAAGAAGCAATAGCATTAACCATTAAGTTCACACAATCACGAGTGGCTAAGCTCCGTTAATTAATGTGTTAGCAGCATCGTGACTGCTGTGTTGACTCAAGTAGCATCGTCACTGTCTTTTAAAAAAAAATATATCACCCTGCGTACTCAGAGGCAACAAAATGCCAGGCTGCTTAATTCTGAAACAGGTCCCCCTAATCACCAGCGGTGAACGTGTGCTGATGTTTCCGAGGCAGGGTAGACTGCTGTCTGTAGCTGGCAATTGCTAAAGCCTCCCTCGCCCCGGAGATTGGCGGCAGATTGTGGTTCAATCACTGCCCCGGCGTCGTGCTACTGCAACAGAGGCATGCGTGTGGCTCCGGGGATGAGTGTCTATCCCAGCTTATCAATTATTCATAAAGCCCAATTAATTAGCAATGATTTTCATGCACCATCTCTCTTGGAATAATACGGCGTCCTTTAACTGTTTCCACTCAGGAGCAGCGAGCGGGCTAATCTTGCGACCGCGAGACTGCATTAGCAGCATCAATGCAACACCCCTGTTGCAATGCTCAACGCACTTCGGTTAAATCTCCCACATGCTGCCGGTGTTGACGTAATCCAACATCAAGGGTCTTTACCACCTGGGCGCTGCCCTCTTCCCGCTGCTACCATTGGGAAGGAGGCTTGGAGACCCGAAGTTCCACACTACTAGGTTCAGGAACCAATACTTTCCTAAAACCATCAGGTCCACGAACCAGCCAACATAACCCTAATCCTACCTTAGCAAACCAACAATCACAGACCAACTCTTCCATACCATGGTCTTTCACTTTCGTTACATTTTGCACTAGTGTCTTTTTTTTTGCAGAGTCATTTTTCATTTTTCTTTTTAATGTTGTATAATTTATGTTTTTGAGTGTCTGCCTATGTGCCTATGATGCTGCTGCCAGTAAGATGTTTCATTGTACCCGTACCTTACTGTACTAGTGCATATGACAATAAACATATCAACAGCAACGACATTACCTCCCCATGAACTGCCTCGATATATGGCTTGGCCCGTGCTTTGTGGGAGAAAGGTGAAGTTTAAAATCTAATTTCTTCATCACATTTTATGCGGCCCTTACTGGCCTCCAGAGCAATCCCTTAAACCCCATGCCCAAAGTCCATGGTCATCCGTGATGGTCCATAGTGTTTGGTGGGTTGGGTAGGATTATGGTTGTGTGCGGATGGGGAGGTGGGGGTGGTGGGATCAACAACCTGATAGTTGCAGGGAAATAGCTGGTCCTGAACTTGGTGGCGTCAGACTTTGGGCATCTGGATCTCCTGCGCGATGGTAGCAGCGAAAAGATAGCATGGCCCGGATGGTCACGATGGACTTTGGCTTTTTTGAGGCAGTACCTCATGTAGATGGTTTTGATGGTGTGGAGGAAAACTCTGGTCCATGCACCAGCAATGCACGGAGGTCCTGTGTAAGCATCATCCCACCTCTCTCGAAGGATATTAGTGGTATTTTACCGTACCTGCCATCTTGATGGTCACCATCATCTTGATGGTCACCATTATCGATTGCAGTTTTTATATTCGCGATTTCATTTAATTAGCCAAATTTAAATGCCGTTGCAGATGTTATGAGGTCTACACTTGTGTTATCAAATCATTAGTCTGGACCTTATAATTGCCAGCAGCACAACCACAATGCCACAAGCCCTATTCATTTGGTCCAAGTAGAAAGATGATTTGGAAATAATGACGATTCCAGTGGAAGCAAGGGATTTTATTTTTGTTGCTTCCCTTGGGAAGAGAATGAAAAACAAGAGAATTGTGATATGAGCATTGAAATCCCAAACCATTTCCAATATTGCAGTAAACATTTTCCAGGTATACGTAAGACTGCTTCGACATTACAGTGTAATCTGTTTACACTGTTTAATTGGACGACTTCAAGGGAGTTCAAGGCAATAAGCAAGGATCCACCCTTAATCATCTGCATCCACTGTGAAGCTCGTCCTTTATAGGGTCACAGTTATACAGCCCACTTCTGCCCAACTTGCCCACACCGGCCATCTACACTAGTCCCACCTGCCCGCATTTGGTCCAAATCCCTCCAAACGTGTCCTATCCATGTACCTGTCTAACTGTTTCTTAAACGTTGGGATAGTCCCTTGCTCAACCACCTCCTCTGGCAGCTTGTTCCATTCACCCACCACTCTTTGTGTGAAAAAGTTACCCCTCAGATTCCTATTAAATCTTTTCCCCTTCACCATGAGCCTAGGTCCTCTGGTCCATGATTCACCTACTCTGGGCAAGAGATTCTGTGCATCTACTCGATCTATTCCTCTCATGATTTTATACACCCCTGTAAGATCACCCCTCATCCTCCTGCGATGAAAGAAAAAGAGTCCCAACCTACTCAACCTTGCCCTATAGCCAGGCACGTGCCGTGAGTAATTACTCAGGGTAGGCACTCAGTCCACTGTAAAAAAAAATTAAACCGCGCATGCGCAGATTGTTCTCCCCGTTAAATACATAAATAAATAAAAACAGTAACATTTCAATTTTCCCAAGGCTTCCTAATCCTGGACCAATTGGGGGAATAGTTCCTTTCACAGCGTGTGGAGAGTCTGTGCCAGCGGTAAAGTTGTGGGGAGGGCACGAGTGTTGAGAAGGAGGGTGTCGGGGATACTGCCGGTAACTCACTCACCGCTACCGCAGCTCTCCGGGTGCGAAGCAACGCACTGTAGCTGAGGATAGAAGCAGCTCGGGGAGCTACGAACGGCCACCAGGACCCGACAGCAGAACTGGCCGCCATTTCAGCGCCTTCTGCCGGCCCGCTCACCTTTGGCAGTGCTCTCCGTCGGAACACCTGTCACCTGCCATTCGCCAACTTCGCTCATGTCAGTGGCTTCCTGCAAATCCTTAAATTCCCACAGCCGAGTAACCTCAATCGCGCTGTCGGAATTTAAGGACATGAGTGAGGCCAGCGAGTGGCAGGAGAGAGGTTTTTAGATGGAGTGCTGCCAGAGGTGAGCGGGGACCGGCAGAAGGAGCTGAGGTGGCGGCTGATGCCGCTGTCCGGCCCGGCGGCCGCTCAGCACCCAAGCTACTTCACTCTCTCCCCCCTTCCCCCCCCCGGGCTCAAAGCGGTGGCATTACACGCCTCAGTGCAAGGAGCGTCGCAAGTGGATGCTCCCGACCCCTCATTCATAACATTCGTGCCCTCCCCGCAACTTTACCCAGGGCCAGACTCCCCAAACGCTGTGAAAGGAGCTCTCCCCCCACCCCGGGAAATACGGTATTTTTAAAAAAAATCACAAAATGTACTTACCACATCAATAGTACACGACAAACCATGGTTGAAAACCCCACCAAGAAACTTGCGCTGCGCATGCGCAGTAGACTGATGCGCATGCGCAGTGCAGCAAAGGCAGAATTTCTGCTGCCTTCAGCCCCGATTGAAACTGACGACTTCAGGCAGTGCTGACGGCACGTGGGCTGCACAGAGCTTCCCATGTTACAAGCGCTGCGGATGAAAGGCACGGTGAATTATGCCTACCTAGGAGATCAATCTCTAATATAGGCATAATTCTCCCATGCCTTTACTATTTATATTGCAATTGCTATTTCATAATTTTAGTCAAGATAGGCAGTGCCTACCTTGCCAACCATGACGGCACGTGCCTCCCTATAGCTCACACCCTCTGGCCCTGACAACATCCCCTGTGAATTGTCTATGTACCCTTATCATCGTGACGACAGCTGTCCTAAAGCATGGTGCCCAGAACAGCACTACACATTACTGCTCGTGGACCAGAGGAATTGAAACTAACCGCGGAAATGGGTAATTTGGAGCTTTAAGCAACCCTTGTTCAAGTCTTGACCAATCTTTTTCCTCAGTACCATTGTTCCACATTATCCCCTACGCATCACATACAGTGCAGGTAGAAACATAGAAAATAGGTGCAGGAGTAGGCCATTTGGCCCTTCGAGCCTGCACCGCCATTCAATATGATCATGGCTGATCATCCAACTCAGTATCCCGTACCTGCCTTCTCTCCATACCCTCTGATCCCCTTAGCCACAAGGGCCACATCTAACTCCCTCTTAAATATAGCCAATGAACTGGCCTCAACTACCCTCTGTGGCAGAGAGTTCCAGAGACCCACCACTCTCTGTGTGAAAAAAGTCCTTCTCATCTCGGTCCTAAAGGAATTCCCCCTTATCCTTAGACTGTGACCCCTTGTTCTGGACCGCTAAAATCGGGAACAATCTTCCTGCATCTAGCCTGTCCAACCCCTTAAGAATTTTGTAAGTTTCTATAAGATCCCCCCTCAATCTTCTAAATTCCAGTGAGTACAAGCCGAGTCTATCCGGTCTCCCATAACAATTAGAAATCTATTGATCTCTGCTTTGAGTGACCTCAGTGACTGGGCCTCAGTAGCCCATGAGGATGGAGAATTCCAGACTATACTCTGGGCAGAGATTTCTAGTAGTCTCTGTCCTCAATAGCCCTTAACCTTTATTCACAAGTCAAGAGAGAGTCAAGAGTATTTTATTGTCATGAAATGGAACAATGAAATACTTACTTGCAGCAGCAAAATAGGTTTGTAAACACAGTACTCAACAAAAATTGAACAATAAGGAAAGGCCCACTGTAATTCAAACACCAAAAGAAAGCCCAAAGCCCATCGTGCAACCAAGGCCATTCGTAGTTTGGAGTTCGTAGTGGTCAATAGCCCGATGGTCATTGGGAAGAAGCTGTTCCTGAAGCTGAAAGTTAAATTTTTCAGACTGATTATGTCATTGTCATAGAATTGTAGAGTTGTACATCACAAAAATTGGCCCCTTGGTCCATCGTGGCCATGCTGACTTCTTTTGCCAATTTATGCTAATAGCTTCCCCACATTATTCTTCGATGTCTTGCCTACTTATATGGCTGTCTAAATGCCTTTTAAACACAGTGATTGCACCTCCTAGATTCCACCTCATCTGGCAACACCTTGGACTAATATGACCCCTGTAGACTCGAAACATATTTCCTGCATCAAACCTGCCGATTCCTGCAGCAAAGTTTGCAATTCTGAATAAGGTATCTTCACATTGAAACCAGCATTACCCGATTTTTCAACGTTGATAAATACTCTACTTTTCACGTCTGTGATTAGATGATTTTGTACATTTTGTCCATTTTCCCATCTACCACTGCCAACCTTGAATAAACGTAACCACAGCATAAATAACCGTCTGTGAAATGGAATTCAAAACAATTCCATGGCCACAGGAGAACGCTTAACTTGAGATATTACACTCAGTCGCTCAAGCAGGGCCGGATTTAGATGAAGAGAGGCCCTAGGCTATTCCACGTGAGACCTCTCCCAAATCCCCCATCCCCACAACGAGAGGAAGATGGAAGAGTCCACCAGATTGACACCGATGTGCAGCCGAGCGTGGCCAATGAGATAAGGGCTGGAAAGCTGCGCTTTTTATTTATTGCCAGTGCTTGTTTCGAGTTATCAGCTTAAAACACTGTTATTCTGAAATGGAGGGCAAGGAAAATTACTGAAGTGTTGTTAAGAGACTACAATGCGTTGTGACAGCATATGTAAGAAAGGCCTATGACAGTGTCAAAAATATTTTACACCAGGCCTGTACGAAGCTTTTCAAAAAGGGGGGGTGGCATGGCAGGTTTGCACGCATTTTACGCAAAATAAGTGCACGCAGCGCATATCACAAGCGCGAAGCTCAAAGACCCTTGCGGCCGGGGTCCAGGGCCCTTAAGCGGGCCAAAGTGCACCAAAATTATGACCAATATTTCAGAAATAATTTTGGTTTGAGTCAAGAGTAATGAGTGGTTGGAATGGGATGATTGGGGTCATTGGTGTATATATTTTTTTTAAATCAAGAATTGAAGCTATCCTGTTTTAATAATCAAGTTGTACTGTAAAATGTTATGTAAAATATTATAAAGGAGCATGCAAACACTGCAAATAAAATGCTGTAAGTTTTTGCAGTAAATAAAACCTTTTTTTAGAAAATGTTTTGTGTGTTGATTTGGTTCCCTGTTACTGTTCAACTGTGTTAGTGTGTGCACATTAAAAATATGATGCAAAATGACAGTCGCAAACTATGGAATTCATATTTTTCAGTGTTGTTATCAAGGAAAAGCAGTTCTAATTGTTTGATATTATTCATATGGAGAAGAAAATATAATTGCTCTAAAACCTACATTCATTTTGCAATCTCACGAAAGATAATCCCCCTTTCCCTCTTCCCCCTTTCCCTCTTTCCCCTCCTCCTTCCCCCTCCCTCTCCCTCCACCTCTCTCTTCCTCCCCATTTCTCTCTCGCCCCTCCCCCTTCCCCTCTCTCTCTCTCCCCTTCCCTTCTCTCTCTCTCCACCCTCTCTCAACCCCCCCCCCCCTTTCCCTCTCTCACACCCCCCTCTCACTCCCTCCCTCCCCCTCTCTCTCCCTCCCACGCAGCGAGGCTCCGACTCCGTGCCGCAGACACCGCAGCCCCCCTCCCCCCGGCCCGGAGAAACGGGCACAATATTCCACTACTTACCTGGTTTCGACACCTAGGATCTTTGGTAGACACGAGGCATCGAGGTGATTGTGTGGAGTGCAAATGGAGATCTGATCCCGCCCGGGCCCACTGCGCACGCGCAGAGAGACGTGTCATTTTGCGTCGCTACTGTGTCACCGGCTTCCCCCAACTGCGCAATTTTTTCCCCCAAAACCTCCAGCGGCCGGAAGCAGAATTTCGGGTAATTTCCGTCAAAGTGAAATGCTGATAGCGCTCCAATTTTTTTTTCTGTGGTTTTTATTACTCTGGGGAAAAAACACTTTAGCCGGAGGCCCCCTACATTTTGAGGCCTCTAGGCATAAGCCTATGAAGCCTATCGGTAAATCCGGCCCTGCCAAGACCCCCTAGATCTCGAGGCCCTAGGCTTAAGCCTATGAAGCTTATATGTAAATCCGGCCCTGCGCTCAGGCTCCATTTGTAGGGAGAGGGAGAAGCAGTTGCCAACTTTGATCAGGGATCATCCACTGGAATCATTATCTCGGTCTCCATCTCTGCGGATGGTGCCCAACATGCTGAGCATTTTCAGACATTTCTGTTTTCATTGCAGTTTTCCAGGGTCGGAATGGTTTTATTTTCAGAGGGAAGTACGACAGAGATCTCCAGCAGAGGTTTAGGTATAGGTACATGGACGGGAAGGGAATGGAGGGGTATGGTCTGAGTGCAGGTAGATGGGACTAGGGGAAAATAAATGGTTGGCATGGACTGGAAGGGCCTAGAAGGCCTGTTTCCGTGCTGTAATTGTTATATGGTTTAGTGTTTAGAAAATAGGTGCAGGAGTAGGCCATTCGGCCCTTCGAGCCTGCACCGCCATTCAATATGATCATGGCTGATCATCCAACTCAGTATCCCGTACCTGCCTTCTCTCCATATCCTCTGATCCCCTTAGCCACAAGGGCCACATCTAATTCCCTCTTAAATATAGCCAATGAACTGGCCTCAACTACCCTCTGTGGCAGAGAGTTCCAGAGACCCACCACTTTCTGTGTGAAAAAAGTCCTTCTCATCTCGGCCCTAAAGGATTTCCCCCTTATCCTTAAGCTGTGACCCCTTGTCCTGGACCTCCCCAACATCGGGAACAATCTTCCAGCATCTAGCCTGTCCAACCCCTTAAGAATTTTGTAAGTTTCTATAAGATCCCCTCTCAATCTCCTAAATTCTAGAGAGTACAAACCGAGTCTATCCAGTCTTTCTTCATAAGACAGTCCTGACATCCCTCCAATATCGTTCCAATTCTTCCCAATCAATGTACTTGTCCAAATGTTCCTTCAATTGTGTTATTGTACCTGTCTCAACTTCTTCCTCTTGCAGCACGTTCCATATGCGTACCATCCTCTGTGTGAAAAAGTTGCTCTCAGTTTCCTATTACATTTTCCCCTTTCATATAAACCCTTTAAATATACCTTCCACGTCTTGATTCCCTTACCCTAGGAAAAAGGCACTGATGATTTTCTCATGATGTTCCACTTAAGATCACTCTCCTACACTCCAAGGAAGTTCTAGCATCCCTGTAACTCAGTTGCCCAAGTCCTGGCAATATCCTTGTAAATCTTCTCTGCGCTCTTTCCAGCCTATTGGTATATTCCCTACAGCTGGGTGACCAAATCTGAACACAATACTATAAGTGTGGCCTCACCAACATCTTACGCCACTGCAACATAACAGCCCATGTTCATTGCTCCCTTTGATGAAGAACAGCACACAAAAAGCCGTCTTCACAACCCTGTCCACCTGTGATATCACATAGAACAGGGGAATGCAGCAGCAGCTTCAGCAACATTGAAATGGCAGGTTATGAATGGGACTGGGGAACTTGGAGAGGCAAACACCAAGTCACTATCCTTATTAATGTAGGGAAAAATTCCAATGTTGTAATCATAGGATCATACGTGTAGGAGCAGAATTGAGCCATTCAGCCCATCAAGTCTACTCCGCCATTCAATCATGGCTGATCTATCTCTCCCTCCTAATCCCATTATCCTGTCTTCTCCCCATAACCTCTGACACCTGTACTAATCAAGAGTCTATCTATCTCTGCCTTAGGTCTGCCTAAGGATAAGGGGGAATTCCTTTAGGACCGAGATGAGGAAAACATTCTTTACACAGAGAGTGGTGAGTCTCTGGAATTCTCTGTCACAGAAGGTAGTTGAGGCCAGTTCATTGCCTATATTTAAGAGGGCGTTAGATGTGGCACTTGTGGCTAAAGGGATCAGGGGGTATGGAGAGAAGGCAGGTACGGGATACTGAGTTGGATGATCAGCCATGATCACATTGAATGGCGGTGCAGGCTCGAAGGGCCGAATGGCCTACTCCTGCACCTATTTTTCTATGTTTCTATGTTTCTATTCTTTGTCGTCTGTGGCAAAGAATTCCACAGATTCACCACCCTCTGACTAAAGAAATTCCTCCTCATCTCCTTCCTAAAACAACGTCCTTCAATTCTGAAGCTATAACCTCTAGTCCTTGACTCTCCCACTAGTGGAAACATCCTCTCCACATCCACTCTGTTAAAGCCTTTCATTATTCTGTATGTTTCAATGAGGTTCCCCCCTCATTCTTCTAAACTCCAGCAAGTACGGGCCCGGTGCTGTCAAATGCTCATCACATGTTAACCTACTAATTCCTGGGATCATTCTTATAAACCTGCTCTGAACCTTCTCCAGAGCCAGCATATCCTTTCTCAGATATGGTGACCAGAATTGAATCGATTCTTGAAGTGTCTTTGGACAAAATGTATCCCCATCAATGTCCCACCTTTTCTTCAATTCCTGATTTTCCCAAAACAGCCACATCATATTTAACTTTCGCAGCCTTCTCAGTTTTCATTTCAAGCCTGCTTCTGCAGAGCAAATCTTCAGATAACCTTGGAAGCTGCGTTGTCCCCTTAGCTTTGTATCCTTGGCTAACTATCCTTCCTCTAATCTCTGCCACATCTCCCCTAATTAGCTCATTCTCCAGCTTGCACCTACTCAGAAGCTAAAGAGGTCTTTTGCCTTCGCAGATAAACCTCTTTTTTAAGTTAATAAGTATAGAAATTGTCATGAACCTATCATCTTGAGCACTGATGCATGAGAATGAATGTGAGCTGCCTATATTTTGCATGGATATCATTATCGGGGATGGTGCATTCTCTTTCTTTCATCCTGCTCCGTGAAAACCAACAGTTCTACAAAAACAGTCTAACTGGGCGGGGCGGGAGCGGGCGGGCGCGACTCATGTTGCAGCGGCCCCTGTCTGTCTTTTTTTTTTTTTGTCTAGTTAAATGTAGTTGCTCGTGTTTTTTTTTGTATTGTCTCTAACTGTGTATATGTGGGGGTGGGGGGGGGGAAGGGGGAAACTTTTAAATCTCTTCCCCGCACGGGAGACCCGACCTTTTCCCTGTCGGGTCTCCGTTGTCGTTGGGGCCTAGCACCGTGGAGCGACCTCCGACCGGGACGACCTGGGGGCTCCAGTCACGGAGCCTGCGGAGCTGCGGACTCACCGTCGTGGGGCTGGCCAGCCTCGGAGCGTAGGGAGCGGTGGTGGCTCGCCGCTGCGGCCCGACTCCGGAGCTCCGGCTCCAGCTCCAGCTGCAGATTACTGCTGGTGAACTGTCGGGATATTAGGAGGGAGACCGCTCTCCGGAGCTCCCGCAACACAGCTTCTCCAGCCCGTGTCGCGGGGTTGGAACGACCCGGAGCGGGGCCGTACATCGCTCGGCGCGGCTTTAATGGCCACGGGACATTCCAGCGCCCGCCGGGGGCTCCAACATCGTGACTTTGGGCCTAGAGCGGGGCCGTACATCGCCCGGCGCGGCCACAATGGCCGTGGGACTTAACACCGCCCGCCTGGGACTTCGACCTCGGGAGAGAATTGGTGCGGGGGAGAGAGAAGACTTTGCCTTCCATCACAGTGAGGAGGAGATTCACTGTGATAGATGTTTGTGTGAATTGAATTGTTGTGTGTTTTTTTTTATGAATGGCTTGTAGAAACTGAGTTTCGTTCGAGCCTCTCTGAGGTTCGAATGACAAGTAATAAAATCAAATTTTAAAAAAAGGAAAAAAAACTGTATGGGTGCTTGATAGACAATTCAACCATCTGATGCCATTAAATTGGAACGGGTGCTGAGAAGATTTGAAGTCTGCAGAAGTGTCTCGACCCGAAACGTCACCCATTCCTCCTCTCCAGAGATGCTGCCTGTCCCGCTGAGTTACTCCAGCATTTTGTGTCTACCTTTGATTTAAACCGACATCTGCAGTTCTTTCCCACGCAGAGAAGATTTACCAAGTAAATCTCTGGAGAGAAGGCAGTCTGGAGAAGGTGCTCAGCCCAAAACATCACCCATTCCATCTCTCCAGAGATGCTGCTTATCCCTGCTGAGTTAATCGAACATATTACTACATGTGTTTCAGTGACAATTGTATTTCACATTTGCTGAGTCAAATTTGAGGCTGCAGCATCCTCCTCTGAAAGATGGTGTCAATTTGAGCCCCAGAGCTACAGAGGATATTGCCAAGACTTGAGGGCCTGAGTTACAGTATGGGAAGAGGTTGGGCAGGCTGATCGACATTCCTTGGAGCACAGGAGGCTGAGGGGTGATCTTATAGAACTGTATAAAATCATGAGGGGAATAGATAGGGTGAATGTACAGAGTATGTCTAACAGGATAGGGGGAAATGAAAACTGAAGGGCATAAATTTGAGAAAGTTCATTTTTATTAGGAACCTGCAGGTCAGCTTTCATAGAAACATAGAAACATAGAAATTAGGTGCAGGGGTAGAGGCCATTCAGCCCTTCGAGCCTGCACCGTCATTCAATATGATCATGGCTGATCATTCAACTCAGTATCCTGTACCTGCCTTCTCTCCATACCCCCTGATCACTTTAGCTACAAGGGCCACATCTAACTCCCTCTTAAATATAGCCAATGACCTGGCCTCAACTACTTTGTGTGGCAGAGAATTCCACAGAATCACCACTCTCTGTGTGAAAAATGATTGTCTCATCTCGGTCCTAAAAGACTTCCCCCTTATCCTTAAACTGTGACCCCTTGTTCTGGACTTCGCCAACATCGGGAACAATCTTCCTGCATCTAGCCTGTCCAACCCCTTAAGAATTTTGTAAGTCTCTATAAGATCCCCCCTCAATCTTCTAAATTCTAGCGAGTGCAAGCCGAGTCTATCCAGTCTTTCTTCATACACACAGAGAGCGCTGGGTATGTGGAACGAGATGCCAGAGGAAATAGTTGAGGCAGGTACAATAACAATATTTAAAAGACATTTCTATAGATGCATGGACAGGAAAGGTTTAGAGGGTTATGGGCCAAATGTGGGCAAATAGGTTGAGCTTAGATGGGGCAAGTTTGGTCAGCGGAAGGGCCTGTTTCTGTGCTGTATGACCCTATGACTCACGAGAGATATATCAGCCAACATTGAATGGCGGTGTAGACTTGATCTGCCGAATGGCCTAATTCTGCTCCTATCACTTATGGCCTTCTGAACTTATGACTCTAAGACCTGCCTTCAGCTGATGTCCATGCTCACAATACTGCAGGATTTCTATGAGACAATGGTTCTGCACAATGATACCGGATCAATGTTTCCTCACTCAGCAACGAACAGCAAGCAAATAGAAGACGCAGCTCTGGGGCTCAAATGGACACCATCTCTGGGATGAGGGAATTGTAGCTACAAATTTGACTCAGGAAGTGTGGAATACAATTAATTGTCACCGAAACACAGCTGCAGGGCAGTCAGAATTAGAAATTAAGCAGACCAAGCCTGCAAGAATACAAAAGGACCAGGAGGAAATTTAGTGACTAAATACACAGATATTTCAGTAACAGACAGGATGCAATAGGAGTTAGACGTACACTGGAGGCTTTGAGGACAGATTCAAAAAAATAGATAAGGATTTAGGTTGTATACAAACCTTCAGGTAACAGCTTTGAAATAGCAGAACTGCTGTAAAAAAACACAGCATTATAAACCACTTTCTGCAGTTCCTGGCTTCTGCATATAAATGCAGAAACTGGGCAAGCGTATAATAAATGATGTAATGAGGGTTTTAACTTTCATATAGTTTGGCTGACTAGGCAACATCTGAGTGGCAGTGCTTTTCCAAAGTGTGTTCAGGATAGCTTCCTACTCGACCCGAAACGTCACCTATTCCTTTTCTCCAGAGATATTGCCTGATCCGCTGAGTTCATTCCAGCATTTTGTGTCTATTTTCCTTGGAATTAGACTGTGTGCCCATGGTAAAATGGGTACAGTATTTTATGTTTAGAAAATACAATTTATCAGTAGGAGGGGGTACAAAACCAAAGTTAATGAACCAGTTTGAACCCTGAAGGGGAGATCTACTTGCCAAAGATAATAGCCACAGGCACCTCAAGCAGAACGGTTTTACATTAAAAGCCAAAACTCACAAAATAACAATAACTAGTCCAGATCTCAGCAGGTAGGAGAGGATAGCAAAAAAAGTGAGAGAACTGATAATGAAAGCATAAATGGGAGTTGGAAGAGGAAACCTGGTGAGGAGATGTCAAAACCATCATTAAAAGTGTTTTCCACTATTTTGGGAAGATGTCAGTGCGGGTCAAAAAAAAAAAGATAAATTGTAAATACATTTCATAACAAGAGGAGTTGAGTATAGGAGCAAAGAGGTCCTTCTGCAGTTGTACAGAGCCCTAGTGAGACCACAGCTGGAGTATTGTGTGCAGTTCTGGTCTCAGAATTTGAGGAAGGACATTCTTGCTATTGAGGGAGTGCAGCATAGGTTCATAAGATTAATTCCCAGGATGGCGGGACTGTCATATGTTGATAGAATGGAGCGGCTGGGCTTGTATACTCTGGAATTTAGAAGGATGAGAGGGGATCTTATTGAAACATAGAAGAATATTAACGGCTTGGACACGCTAATAGGCTGGAAACATGTTCCCGATGTTGGAGGAGTCCAGAACCAGGGGCCACAGTTTAAGAATAAGGGGTAAGCCATTAGAACGGAGATGAGGAAAACTTTTTTACACAGAGGGTTTTGAATCTGTGGAATTCTCTGCCTCGGAAGTCAGTGGAGGCCAATTATCTGGATGCTTTCAAGAGAGAGTTAGATAGAGCTCTTAAAGATAGCGGAGTCAGGGATATGGGAAGAAGGCAGGAAAGCAGTACTGATGGTGGATGATCAGCCATGATCACAGTGAATGGCGGTGCTGGCTCGAAGGGCCGAATGGCCTACTCCTGCACCTATTGCCTATTGTCTATTGTATTTCTCTGTGATCACCTCTTCCACAGCCAACAATGGACCATTGTGGGCTCAACCTTTCACTGATCACTCGGTGCCGGCTCTGATTTGTTCTGTACCTTTTCATACTTCTACTTTCCCTCTCCCTAGATTCTCAGTCTGAAGAAGGGTCTTGACCCAAAACATCACCTATTCCTTTTCTCCAGGGATGCTGCCTGACCCGCTGGGTTACTCCAGTATTTTAAGTCTATCTCCAGTGTAAACCAGCATCTGCAGTTTCTTCCTACACTGTCTGAAGGAAGGTCCTGACCCAAATCTTTACTTATCCATGTTCTCCAGGAATGCTGCTAGATTTTTGTGTCTATTCTGCTAATAGATTAGGTGATTGGGCAAAAAGTGACAAATTGAGTATAGTGCTGGAATGGGTGAAGTTGTTCCAATTTTGAAGGAGCACGGTGCCATTTAAATGTAGAAAAAGTGCAGAAAGCTGCAGCATTAAACGCAAAACTCTGGGCAACACATAAGGAAGTCTTACTGCAACTGCAGAATGCACAAATGGGAGTATGTCGAGGGCACTCTGAACTAAAGGTGCCATATGAGATGCTCAGGAGCCTGGAAGAGACAATGCTGAGAGGATATTTCAGATCCTGATCTCAGAACATGATATCAGAGAAAGCATTGCCTATTTAAGGCTGAGATGAAGAAGAATTTCACAGATGTTGGCGGGTGTTTGGAACTCCTGCTTGTCACAGAGAAATGTTAAGGTAGAGGTGTGTGCATGTTAATAGATGCAAGGTGGAAAAGAGGGCAAGGAAAGTGTCACTGGCCATGTTCCCATTGAATGGTGGAACGCAAGCTGTGCGGCAGGGGTTAAGCCACAGCCAAGCCCACCAGATGGTGGACCTGCCCAGTAGGCCCAGCTCGCCCGCAGCAGACCAAGGAGACGCTCGCCACGGATCGGGGACGGAGGACCCACCTGCTTTTTTTAATATAACAAAAATAAATTTTATCAATTATTGCACACATATATACAATACAAAACAAGGGATATGGGGAAAAAGCAGGAGTGGGGTACTGATTTTAGATGATCAGCCATGATCATATTGAATGGCGGTGCTAGGTCGAAGGGCCGAATGGCCTACTCCTGCTCCTATTTTTCTATGTTTCTATGTTTCTAATACCAAATAAACCCGCCACCATAATACAAAATCACCCAACTATCTAAACAAATATTCTTCCATGCTGCACTCTTAGACAACTACTGCATATTACAAGGAAGAAGGGTCTCGACCCGAAACGTCGCCTATCTCCTTCGCTCCTTAGATGCTGCTGCACCCGCTGAGTTTCTCCAGCTTTTTGTGTAACACTGCATATTACAATCCTTGTCAAGGATACATTCCATCACCTCTCCATGGTACCCAGCTGTTTCCCGGAAATCCACCAGGGCACCCGTGGACTGCACGTAGTCCCTATCTAATACCACCCGGGCGCAGACGTAACCCCGGATAAGGGGCAGGCAGCTGGCTCGGGCAGAGCCCTCTTCCGCCTGGAGCCATGACTCGCGGATGGGCAGCTTGGCCAGGCCCAGGAGCAACCCAACCAGGACATCTTCAGCCCTTCACTCACCCCTACGCACAGGGTGTCCAGAGATGCAGTGGGTGTGAAGTTCAACCACAAGGCAAGGAGCAGCCCCATTAGGTATTGGATTAGGGACTGCAATCCCATACACTCCATACAGATGTGGAACGCCCGGACCCCCCCTTCATGCCCGGACCCACCCACGAGGATCAGCTCGCCCAATGTGGACTGAGAACTTGCTGGCCACGGACTGAGAACCCACCCGGTAGGCCCAGCTCGCCCACTGTGGACCGAGAAACCAAACTGCTGAATGGAAACTCGGCCAGAAGGCCCGGCTCATTCACCCAGAGTGGAAGGAGTCGGACGATGGGCCGGTAAGCAGACCGGCTGCAGGAGGCTGAGCACTATCTCAATGCTCATGCGCTCACCTCAACTGCAGTAAGCAAAATAGTTGCAATAACACTCTAAATTCACAGGATCAAATAGTTTCTGAACCAAGGCTTTAGAGTCATAGTCACATAGAAACATAGAAACACAGAAAAATAAGTTCAGCAGGCCATTCGGCCCTTCGAGCCAGCACCGCCATTCAACATGATCATAATAATTCTAATTTCACTGCACCTTAATTGGTATATGTGACAATAAACTGACCTTGAAACCTTAAAATCCTGCTCCTGCTTTTCTCCATATCCCTTCATTCCTTTAGCCCGAAGAGCTAAATCTCTTAGTCACAGAATAATGACAGAACGAAAACTGATCCTGCAGCCCATAAAGTCCGCACCAACCATTCTTACATTAATATGGCACTCAATCATTTTATTCTACACATTTCCATCGGATTGTACCCCTCACCTACACACCAGGAGCAATTTATAGCAATCAATGGACTTACCAATCCACACATTGTCTGGATGTGGGAGGAAACCGGAGCGCCCAAAGGGAATCCACATGGTCCCAGGGAGCATGTGCAATTGCCTACAGACAGCTACCCGAGGTCAGTATTGAACTGGGGCCATTGGGGCTATGCTGCAGAGTTTCCATTAGCTGTTATACTGCGCCTCCTTTCCAGGAAATTTGAAGAAACAACACTGATGCGCAAAAAGCAAACTTCCAAAGGTCTCTTGCTTTAAAAGCCAATCTTTTTGATCGTGAAACGGTGCAGCTTGGCCTTGGTTTCATTGTTACATTGAACAAGTTCAAGGGGCTGAAGAGGCCGCTCCTGTTCCTATCCAGGATTTCTATCTCCATCCAGTTCAGCGGTGCGTTTAGCAAAGGCTGTGCGTGACTTCTGCCAACTACAATTCCCCCGAGCACAACAGCGGGAACTGAGTGCAGAACACAGTGTTTCCGCCTTGGAGAAAGAGCAGGTTAAGGTGCAAGGACCACAACAAGAAAGATTGAACCTGGCTCAAGAATGCATCCCTAACATACGAGAGGTTTGTTTATGAGTCTGCGAAAAGAGGGTAGGAAGATGATCAGAAATCCGCTGGCATGTACTATCTTCTGCTCAATAGGAGAGGGCAGAAGAAGGAATGGCCGGGGTATGAATGATCCTAAATTATGACGGCCACTTTTCTGAGATGTAGACCGAGTCGATGGGGGAAGCTGGTTTATGCGATGGGCTGCGTTGCGTTCACAAGTCCGTGCTTTTTCTTGTCCTCTTGGGGAAAGCAGTTGCCATGTTCCAAACTGCGATGCATCTCGATAAGATGCTTCATGCATATCCTTAGAACCCACAAAATGGTCTACTAGGGGCGCTGCACTGACAGCTGCCTGTTTGTTTTTACATATTTTTTTTATTTTTAGTCTGTTAAAAGTTTGTTTTCGGGGGAAACTTTAACGTTTCTATGTGGGGAGGGGGGCAGGGTAAGGGGGAAACTAACTCCCAGTCGCTTCCTGGCGGGGATGCGACTATTTCTCCGAGTCGCGTCCTTGCCCCCCCACCTCGCGGCCTACCTCCTGGATCGGAGCGGCCTTTCCTGCCGGGGACCGGGGACCGGACCAGAGCTGCAACAGCGGCGGCGGCGCTGGAGTCACCGCGGAGCGGGCGATGCCTACCTGGAGCTCCGGAGCGTTGGGCCGCTGCTCCAACATCGTGGAGCTCTGGTTGGGAGAGCTCCCAACGCGGGCGGCGCTGAACTCTATGGAGTCCTGGGGCCCTTTGCCGAGGGCCTCCAGCGTTGCATCTCCACCCGGCGCGCCCTGCGGACTTTGGGAGCCGCGGACTCCGTTAGGAGGTGGCCGAATCGGGGTCCAGGCCGCTGAGGACGTCCCCCAGCCCCGACGTCGGACTTACATCACCCCGGGGAGCGGGCCTGAATATCGGGCCGCCCGGAGCGGCGACAGCAATGGGCTCGGGGAGGCCCTAACCACTGGGGAACATTGGGGAACATCGGGAAGAGACTGACTTTGGTGCCTTCCCTCACGGTGGGAAACTTTGATCCTGCTGTGAGGGGATGTTTTATGTTGAATTCCTGTCTACTCTGTGTTGTGATCTTTATTTTTTTCCTGTACGGCTGTACGGTGACTTCATTTCGCTGTGCCAATTGGCACACGTGAAAAATAAAATGTATCTGTATCTGTACGGAAGTGGCTGCAACAGTCTAAAGTAAATTCCAAAAATCACCTTCAATCCTGAGGGAAATGCCAAGGAAGATCTCCATCTTGTGCCGTGAATGAATAAAATTGAGTGCTGAGTAACTTGGACGGCCAGTTTATAACATTGCTTTACACCAAAGCTAGTTACATGCACTCTGCATTTATGTGCGCAGAAGTGGAGATGAAGTGAAGCCAGCTGACAAAAATAGGTCACAAAAGTGGCGATAAATAATAGGTCATTAGGGAAGTTTGTGTAGGGTCTGGAGCCTTGCAGCGAGTCACCTTTTGTCCCTGCTGTTTTTATGTATGACATTGGTGCTAATATCGCCTCCTTGGCCAGGCTACCCGCTGATCATTTGTCTTCCATGCAACGCTTCTTATGGTGTCGCTGTCCTTCAGGACACTCAAACTGAGCGTTGGAATTAATCGACCAGCGGAGAGAGAGCATTATGCAGTGTGTTGAAGATGCACTGGCATCAGCAAAACTGTTCTGTTTCCAGATGCACGTCACGTCAGTGTAGGATGTGTTGATACGCGTGCTAAATTAATTAATGCCTTAATTGTTCTGAAGGGCAATAATATGTGCCTGAAGTGTTCAGAAGTACAGACGTGTTCAAGGCTGCAGGATGGTGTCAGTGGTCGGGCCAGATTGCATTCAGCCTGCAGAAGTGTGGGGTGCAGCATTTTCAGAAAGGCGCACAGCGCAAGGATGGTATGAAAGTTGGAATGAGCTGCAGGAGGAGGTAATTGATGCAGGTACTATTGCAACGTTTAAGGAGCATTTAAACAGGTACATGGACAGGATAGGTTTGGAGGGATATGGGCCGAACACGGGCAGGAGGGACTAGTATGGATGGGGCATGTTGGTCGGTGTGGGCAAGTTGGGCTGAAGGGCCTGTTTTCAAGCTGCTTTACTCGATGACCCTATCAGGGCGTTAAACGGGCTTAAAAGGTTCTTACTCTCTCAACATCGCTAACACCAAGAAGCTGATTGTTGAATTTAGAAGGGGAGGCCATGGATCTCATGATCCAGTCTTAGTGAACGGGTTGACGGTGGAGAGCCTAAACCACTTCAAGTTCCTGGGATGTGCATCTCTCTGAAGATCTGTTCTGGACCCAGTACATTCATGCAATCATAAAAGAAGTCTATCTATCCCTGTATTTCCTACAAAGTTTGAGGAGATTCTGAATGTCTATGAATATTCTCCCGAACGTCTACAGGTGTGCAGTGGAGTGCATAATTGCCTTGTTATAGCATGGCTTAGTTGATCAACTTGAATGCCCAGGAGCGAAGGAGATTACACAAAGTGGTGAACACTGCCCAGTCCATCATGGGTGCTGTCCTCCCCGGCTTCGAAGGGATCTACAGGAGTTGCTGCCTCAAAAAAGCAGCCAGGTTCATCAAGGACCCACACTTCCCTGGCCATGCTCTCATTCCACACCTGCCATCGGGAGGAAGGTCTAGGAGTCTTAAAACCATTGCTACACTTGTCCCTTCACCTCCCCCCCCCCCCCCCCCTCCACTCCTTTCAGGGACCCAAGCAGTCCTTCCAGGTCCGACAGAGGTTCACCTGCACCTCCTCCAACCTCATCTACTGCATCCGTTGCTCCAGATGCCAGCTGATCTATATCGGTGAGACCAAGCGGAGGCTGGGCGATCGTTTCGCCGAACACCTCCGCTCGGTCCGCAATAACCAACCCAACCTCCCAGTGGCTCAGCACTTCAACTCCCCCTCCCATTCCGTATCCAACCTCTCGGTCCTGGGCCTCCTCCACGGCCAGAGTGAGCAACACCGCAAGTTGGAGGAACAGCACCTCATATTCCGCTTGGGGAGTCTGCAACCTCTGGGCTTAAACATTGAATTTTCTCAATTCTGTTAACCCAGGCTGCCTCCTCCCCTTCCCACCTCTCCCTCAGCCCTCGGGCCCTGGCATTCCTTCTCTCTCTATCTCTCCCCCACCCAAGTCTCATTTTCACACGACAAACAGCTTACAATGGCCTGTTTCCTTTATCATCGATACTTTTTTGCATATCTTTCATTCATTGTTCTTTATCTCTCCACATCACCGTCTATATCTCTCGTTTCCCTGATCCCTGACCAGTCTGAAGAAGGGTCTCGACCCGAAACGTCGCCTATCTCCTTCGCTCCTTAGATGCTGCTGCTGCACCCGCTGAGTTTCTCCAGCTTTTTGTGTAACCCCCAGTCTTAAAACCATGATCTCCAGGTTCAAGAACAGTTTCTTCCCAACAACCATCAGATTCTTGAACGCCACAACAAAAAATGGAAACTATGAATTAGCAGCTGTCTTGGTTGCATTGAGGACGTTAGGCTTTTTTGGCACTAATGTAGATTTTTAAAAATTTATTTAACTATTTTCATTGTTATGATGCTGCACGCAAGTGGTTGCTAGCTCTATTTTTAGTACAAATGACAATTAAACACTGTTGGCTCTTGAAAAACTCAGGTGACCTTTTAATGTTTTTTTTCGTGAGTCACCTTATCAGTGCATCTAAACCTCTCAGTTCACCCACCAGGAATTATCCCTCGAAAATATTACATGAGTCAAGTCAAGTCAAAAGAGTTTATTGTCATGTGTCCCTGACAGGACAATGAAAATCTTTCTTTGCATAGCACAACAGAACATAGAAGGCATTGACTACAATTCTATACATAAATACACCAATGAATTAATAAATTAATAAAGTGCAAATAACAGATGGAGGGATATTAATGTTCAGAGTTCCAAGCCAAGTTTAATAGCCTGATGGCTGTGGGGAAGTAGCTATTCCTAAACCGGGTTGTTGCAGTCTTCAGGCTCCTTCTACCCGAAGGTAGCAGGGAGATGAGTGTGTGGCCAGGGTGGTGTGGGTCCTTGATGATGCTACCAGCCTTTTTGAGGCAGCGACTGTGATAAATCCCCTCGATGGAAGGAAGGTCAGAGCCGATGATGGACTGGGCAGTGTTTACTACTTTTTGGAGTCTTTTCCTCTCCAGGGTGCTCAAGTTGCCGAACCAAGCCACGATGCAACCAGTCAGCAAGCTCTCTACTGTGCACCTGTAGAAGTTAGAGAGAGTCCTCCTTGACAGACCGACTCTCCGTAATCTTCTCAGGAAGTAGAGGCGCTGATGAGCTTTCTTAATAATTGCATCTGTGTTCTCGGACCAGGAAAGATCTTCACAGATGTGCACGCCCAGGAATTTGAAGCTCTTGACCCTTTCAACCATCGACCCGTTGATATAAACAGGACTGTGGGTCCCCATCCTACTCCTTCCAAAGTCCACAATCAGTTCCTTGGTTTTGCTGGTGTTGAGGGCCAGGTTGTTGTGCTGGCACCATATGGACAGTTGCTCGATCTCTCTTCAATACTCAGACTCATCCCCATCAGTGATACGTCCCACAACATTGGTGTCATCAGCGAACTTGATGATGGAGTTCGCGCTATGTCCGGCTACGCAGTCATGAGTATAGAGTGAGTACAGCAGGGGGCTGAGCACGCAACCCTGAGGTGCTCCCGTGCTGAATGATGAATGTAAATACATTGGGATGATGTGGCTGCTTTGAACACTTCTGGAGAATACTTTGAATCCAGTCCATGTGAATGAGTAAGTACTGAACAAGGAAAGCCCCTCTCATCGGGCATTGTGCAAGACCAGTGTGCCCTAAAGGTTCACTTTTCACATTGACAGGGCACTTGAGTCTTAAGTACTGCATGAAAACAGACCCTTGGGGTTAACTTATCCACACCGACCAAGTTGGCATTCTGGGCTGGTCCCATTTGCTTGCATTTGGCCCATATCCCTATAAACCCCTTTAACTCATTTATCTGTCCAAATGTCTGTTGAAAGTTGTAATTATATCTGCTTCTGTAGCTTCTTTTGGCAGCTCTTTCCAGATACGGATTATCCCCTGAATGAAAAAAAGTATCCCTGTGGTCCTGTTTAAATCTCTCGCCTCTTACCTTAAACCCATCCCTCTAGTTTTAGGATTTTCCACACTGTGAAAAAGACTGTGAGCATTCACTTTATCCATGCCCCTCGGGATTTTGTATACTCCAATAAGGTCACCCCTTAGCCTCCTGAGCTCCAAAGACAGCTGTCCCAGCCTATCCAGCCTCTCGCTGTAACTCAAAATGCATTTTCCATAACAGAGAAAGGAACACTTTTGATCTGTAGTCACTGTCATAATATAATCTGAACAGCCAAGGTGCGCTCAGCTGAATCCCAAAAGCAATGAACAGACTTTAATATGATGGCTGAATAATTCATTTTGTCTAGGATACTGAAGAGAATTCACCTGTTCAACTTCAAGCCAGTCCAGTGTGATTGCTCCTATCTACCTGAGAGGATAGGCAGGGGTACAACATGGCAACAGAAGGGCAGTGTTTGCAGCTGGGTCGTATTCCAACTGCGTTCCTGCAGGTAAACTGTCTGGTAAGGGATTTGAATCAAGACTTTTCAGGCTCGGTACAACCATGCTCATTCTTGGCAAGTTTACAACTGTAACATTGCATGAAACAAGGATGAGAATAACATCCATAAACAAATATATACAAAGATACAAAGGCATGAAAGTATGTTCCACCACGTTCAAGAATAGCTTCTTCCATGATGTCACCAGACTCTTGCTTGGACCTCCCATGTGGTAAGGATGTATTCCTGATCTTCCAATCTACTATGTTGCAGTTTTTTTTGATCAATACTTTCTCTGCAGCTGTAAACGTTATATATTACATTCAGTTTAATTTCTTTTTTGCACTACCTGTTGTGTGCATGCCTGGTATGATTGCACTCAAGTATGGTATGATTTTTTTTTTGTTTATTTTTGTTAGAAGTAAATACAACAGTGTGGTACTTGAGTACCTAATACATACATACACATTTCCATTCTTGTACAACTTCGTACTTTTGATTTAATGATAAAAGATCAGTGAGAGAAAGAAGAAATAAAGAGTGTCGGAATAGATAGACAAACGAGTAGAAACGGATAGCAAAATAAATAAAGGACAGAGATGAGAAGGTAAAATGATTGAAAGAGAAGGAGAACGTAAAGAAAAGAGAGATTAGGAGAGATCTACCTATTTCATATTTTGACCATCTGTCACCTGGTTCTAAACCATTTAATTTCTATGGTTAGGTTATGTTGCACCATATGCTTGTAAAAAGTTGATAAAAGGAGACCAAGTCTTTAAGAATTGGTCTACTTTGCCTAGTAGGAGGAATCTCATTTCTTCAAGATGTAGCGTTTCAGACACGTTTGAAATCCACATTTTGAATGTTGGCGTGGTTGCGTTTTTCCAAAATTTGAGTATAAGTTATTTTGCTGTTATTAGACCGTAATTATAAAAAAAATCGTATGGTATGATCTGCCTGGATAACATGCATCTTGGCATACGAGACAATAATAAACCAATACGATCACCAACGCCAAATAATTAAAGATAGGCACAAAATGCTGGAGTAACTCAGCGGGACAGGCAACATCTCTGGAGTTTCGGGTCGAGACCCTTCTTCAGACTGATTTCAGCCAAATAATTAAGTCAGGCTTGAAATTTTAATGCGGCTCCCAAACTCACATTATTTGCTCTGTCCACATGAGACGGAGAGTTGGTCTGTCAAGGAGGACTCTCTCTAACTTCTACAGGTGTACAGTAGAGAGCTTGCTGACTGGTTGCATCGTGGCTTGGTTCGGCAACTTGAGCGCCCTGGAGAGGAAGAGACTCCAAAAAGTAGTAAACACTGCCCAGTCCATCATCGGCTCTGATCTTCCTTCCAGCAAGAGGATTTATCACAGTCGCTGCCTCAAAAAGGCTGGCAGCATCATCAAGGACCCACACCACCCTGGCCACACACTCATCTCCCTGCAACCTTCGGGTAGAAGGTACAGGAGCCTGAAGACTGCAACAACCCGGTTTAGGAATAGCTACTTCCCCACAGCCATCAGGCTATTAAACCTGGCTCGGAACTCTGAACATTAATATCCCTACATCTGTTATTTGCACTTTATTAATTTATTAATTCATGGGTGTATTTATGTATAGAATTGTAGTCAATGCATTCTATGTTCTGTTGTGCTGTGCAAAGAAAGATTTTCATTGTCCTGTCAGGGACACATGACAATAAACTCTTTTGACTTTGACTTTGATTTGACTTTGAGTAGAAAGGAGGAACGTTGGTGACTTCCAGAGCCTCTCTGGCCCAACAGTTAGTAGATAATTTCACCAGATAGACCTTCCACAAGTACATGTTAGAGAAGTAGAATTTGGCCCATCAAGTCTACTCCGCCATTCAATCATGGATGAGAACATACAGAGCAAGATTATCAAGCTTGCTGATGATACAAAAGTTAGTGGTTTTACAGATAGTGAAGATGGTTGTGAACGATTGCAGCAGGATCTGGAATGATTGGCCAGGTGGGCGGAGGAATGGTTGATGGAATTTAATACAGAAAAGTGTGAGGTGTTGCATTTTGGGACGTCGAACAAGGGCAGGACCTACACAGTGAATGGTAGGCCTCTGGGTAGTGTTGTAGAGCAGAGGGATCTAGGAGTACAGGTGCATGGTTCCATGAAGGTTGGGTCGCAGGTAGATAAGGTGGTCAAAAAGGCTTTTAGTACTTTGGCCTTCATCAGTCAGAGTATTGAGTATAGAACTTGGGAGGTCATATTGCAGTTATATAAGACATTAGTGAGACCGCATTTGGAATATTGTGTTCAGTTCTACAGCACCATGTTATAGGAAAGATATTGTAAAGATTGAAAGGGTTCAGAAAAGATTTACAAGGATGTTGCCACAACTAGAGGGTGTGAGCTATAGGGACAGGTTGAGTAGGCTGGCTCTCTATTCCATGGAGTGCAGGAGGATGAGGAGAGATCTTAGAGACGTGTACAAAATCATGAGAGGAATAGATCGGGTAGATGCACTGAGCCTTTTGCCCAGAGTAGGGGAATCGAGGACCAGTGGACAGGTTCAAGGTGAAGGGGAAAAGATTTAATAGGAATCTGAGGGGTAACTTTTTCACACAAAGGGCGGTGGGTGTATGGAACAAGCTGCCAGGGGATGTAGTTGAGGCTAGGATTATCCATAATTTAAGAAACAGTTAGACAGGTACAAGGATAGGACAGGTTTGGAGGGATTTGGACCAAGCGCAAGCAGGTGGGACTAGTATAGAATCATAAAATCATAGAAACATAGAAAAATAGGTGAACGAGTAGGCCATTCGGCCCTTCGAGCCTGCACCGCCATTCAATATGATCATGGCTGATCATCCAACTCAGTATCCTGTACCTGCCTTCTCTCCATACCCCCTGATCCCTTTAGCCACAAGGGCCACATCTAGCTCCCTCTTAAATATAGCCAATGAACTGGCCTCAACTACCTTCCGTGGCAGAGAATTCCACAGACTCACCACTCTGTGTGAAAAAAGATCTTCTCATCTCAGTCCTAAAAGACTTCCCCCTTATCCTTAAACTGTGACCCCTTGTTCTGGACTTCCCCAACATCGGGAACAATCTTCCTGCATCTAGCCTGTCCAACCCCTTAAGAATTTTGTAAGTCTCTATAAGATCCCCCCTCAGTCTCCTAAATTCCAGTGAGTATAAGCCAAGTCTATCCAGTCTTTCTTCATATGGAAGTCCTGCCATCCCAGGAATCAGTCTGGTGAACCTTCTCTGTACTCCCTCTATGGCAAGAATGGCTTCCCTCAGATTAGGAGACCAAAACTGTACGCAATACTCCAGGTGGGGTCACACCAAGACCTTGTACTACTGCAGTAGAACCTCCCTGCTCTTGTACTCAAATCCTTTTCCTATGAATGCCAACATACCATTCACTTTCTTCACAGCCTGCTGCACCTGCATGCCTACCTTCAATGACTGGTGTACTATGACACCAGGTCTCGTTGCATCTTCCCTTTTCCTAATCGGCCACCATTCAGATAATAATCTAGCCTCCTGTTTTTGCCGCCAAAGTGGATAACCTCACATTTATCCACATTATACTGCATCTGCCATGCATTTGCCCACTCACCCAACCTATCCTAGTCACCTTATAGCCTCCTAGCATCCTCCTCACAGCTAACACTGCCCCCCAGCTTCATGTCATCCGCAAACTTGGAGATGTTGCATTCAATTCCCTCATCCAGATCATTAATATATATTGTAAATAGCTGGGGTCCCAGCACTGAGCCTTGCGGTACCCCACTAGTCACTGCCTGCCATTCTGAAATAGCTGGGACATTGTTGGTGATGTGGGCAAGTTGGGCTGAAGGGCCTGTTTCCACACTGTATCACTCGATGGCTCTATGACTATGACTCTTTCTCTGCCTCCTAATCCCATTTCCCTGCCTTTCTCCCCATAACGCTTGACACCTGTTCAAATCAAGGATTTGTCTATCTCTGCCTTAAAAATATCCACGGACTTGGCCTCCACAGCCCTCTGTGGCAATGAGTTCCACAGATAAACTACCTACCATCTGACTAAAAAGTTCATAGAAACATAGAACATAGAAAAATAGGTGCAGGAGTAGGCCATTCGGCCCTTCCAGCCTGCACCGCCATTCAATGTGATCATGGCTGATCACCCAACTCAGTATCCCGTACCTGCCTTCTCTCCATACCCCCTGATCCCTTTAGCCACAAGTGCCACATCTAACGCCCTCTTAAATATAGCCAATGAACTGGCCTCAACTACCTTCTGTGGCAGAGAATTCCAGAGACTCACCACTCTCTGTGTAAAGAATGTTTTCCTCATCTCGGTCCTAAAGGAATTCCCCCTTATCCTTAGACTGTGACCCCTTGTTCTGGACCTCCCCCAACATCGGGAACAATCTTCCAGCATCTAGCTTGTCCAACCCCTTAAGAATTTTGTAAGTTTCTATAAGATCCCCCCTCAATCTTCTAGATTCCAGCGAGTACAAGCCGAGTCTATCCAATCTTTCCTCATATGAAAGTCCTGACATCCCAGGAATCAGTTCCTCCTCACCTCCTTTCTAAACAGTGCCCTTTAATTCTGATGTTATAATCTCTGGTCCAAGACTCTCCCACCAGTGGAAACATCCTTTTTCCTCCACCCTCTCCATGCATTTTATTATTCTGTAAGTTATTCTGTCATTCATTATTCTGTATGACCTTTGCATGAACCGATTGCCAAACCATGTCCTCGGTGCAGCGGATCTAAAGGGTGATCGCTCAGTATCCCATTCGGAACTCCTCTCCAGCTCGTGGAGATCCCACCCCACAAAATATTGTGTGCGGAGAGAGCGGGAGAGATCCCGCTCTCATATCTTACCTGACTGTTGGCATCGTTGATTTTGTAGCACCTCCTCATGATATCAATGATAGATAGGGGAGCTGTCAACCTAGATCTTTGCACATTGCTGCAGAATGGACTTGAAGCTATTAACCACCGGGTTATGCCAATTGATTCATAAGCCACTTTGCAGAGGCAGTAAGTTCAAGTTCATTAGTGATGAAGAGTCAAGTCATTATTGTCATATGTCCCGGATGGGACAATGGAATTCTTACTTCTGCAGCATAGCAGAATGTCTTTATTCTCTAGAGCGGTCTTATATAATCTATACCTTGCCTATTTAAATGTCTGTCTAAATGTAGTGAATGTAACCAATACTACCATCTCGTCTGGCATTGCGTCCACTCTCTATGTAAATTCCCTCCTCTCAGCTTAATCCTATGCCCTGTAGTTTTTGATATATCTACCATGGGGAAACAAGATTGCAGCAATCCAGAATGCAAGGCTGAGTTGAAATCTCAAGACGGTGGCTGTGAACTTCAGTTCATTAAATAAATCTTGGAATTACAAGCTGGTGACCATGAAACCACTGGGTAGTTTTGAAAGAGCCAACTGCTTGATTAACGTTCTTTACAAAAGGAAGCCTGGTAAATTGGTGACCACAATGCGGTTGCCTCTTCACCACACTCTGCAATTCTCCAGTAAAACCTCAGGGGTAATTAGGGATGAGCAATAAATGCTGACCTTCCCAGTGACACCCACATCCTGTGAATGAATTAACGAAAAACGGAGTTACAGGTTACAGTTACAGAATTAATATTTGTTTAAGGCCAGTTGCGTGCCATTCAGCCCTGACTGCAAAGGAAACCACTGCACGTTGACACAACACGATCAAAATTATTGGTTGCAGTATGGAAAACACTCTGTGTGGTGGCTCCTTTGTAATGAAGCATTAAGATCTGTGGCCACAGTTCCCTGTGTGCACAGAGTTACATATTGTTGCTATGATCACAGATCATGGCAGAACCTTTTTACTGGAATTATTGAACCATCTATCTAAATCCCAGAAATCAACTCAACTCAGTTCCTGGTCCAGTTGACAGGATTTATCTTAAATTGATTTTTGTTTAACCTGGGAGGCTCTTCCACGTTCATTTTCCTTCCAATTGTACCAGGCCTCAGAGAGCAAAATGTTAATACGGCGCTGCAGCCCATCTTTTCAACCTCCACGTCATCGAGGGAGTGGTGGATCATTGCGCTACTATGGGTATTTCTACGAAATAGATAGATTCTTGATTAGTACGGGCATCTGAGGCATGGGGAGAAGGCAGGAGAGCGGGGTTAGGAGGGGGAGATAGACCAACCACGATTGAATGGCGGAGTAGACTTGATGGGCTGAATGGCCCAATTCTGCTGCTCCTACTATGTTTACATATTCACACATTATAACCATATAACAATTACAGCACAGAAACTGGCCATCTCGGCCCTTCAAGTCCGTGCCGAACAACTTTTTTCCCTTAGTCCCACCTGCCTGCACTCATACCATAACCCTCCATACCCTTCTCATCCATATGCCTATCCAATTTATTTTTAAATGATACCAACGAACCTGCCGCCACCACTTCCACTGGAAGCTCATTCCACACCGCTACCACTCTCTGCGTAAAGAAGTTCCCCCTCATGTTACCCCTAAACCTCTGTCCCTTAATTCTAAAGTCATGTCCCCTTGTTTGAATCTTCCCTATTCTCAAAGGGAAAAGCTTGTCCACATCAACTCTGTCTATCCCTCTCATCATTTTAAAGACCTCTATCGTCCCCCCTTAACCTTCTGCGCTCCAGAGAATAAAGACCTAACTTATTCTACCTATCTCTGTAACTTAGCTGTTGAAACCCAGGCAACATTCTAGTAAATCTCCTCTGTACCCTCTCTATTTTGTTCACATCCTTCCTATAATTGGGCGACCAAAATTGTACACCATACTCCAGATTTGGTGTCACCAAATTATATGGCCCTAATGTGGGGAAATGGGATTAGTATAAATGGATAAAATGGTCAGCATGGATATAGAGGGCTGAAGGGCTTGGCCAGGTGATGTATGACTTTAACTTCACGACACAGTAAAAAAGCCCAATAGTTAATCTACGTTGCATAACCAGAGTTACAACACAAGTTTGGATTGAAATGGTCACTTAGTCCAGCACTTCCTCTCATTGTAGGAGCAATTCTAAATGTGTGTGAAATTGTGGTCACTGCTCTTCAGGGAGAGACTCCAGAAAAGAATTAATGGGACAACTTCAGTAAAAAGGATAGTCTGAAGCTTTTCTCCTTGTAGCTGAGGGCTATGAGGGGAGTTTGATATACCAATTCATGGCTAGTTTAGATATGGTTAGTAGTGAGAAACAGTTCCAAATTACCGAATGGTACAAAGATCAACCAATGTATATGGGGATCAGTGAAGATGGAATTAATGTGGATGCGTGCCCACTGGTTGGCATGGGTGTAGTGGGCTGAATGGCCTGTTTCCATGCAACATGACTCGATGACTGACATATACCGATTAGGGAATACAAGGATTTTTTTTTCATGTAAGGAGTAGTTTTGATCTGAACTCACTGCCTGTAAAGAAGGGGGAAACAATCAGGTAAATGGATGTACAGTTAAGAGAGGCTAATTTGCACAGCCGTTTATCAGAACATGGTTTGCAGTATGGAAGGAAACTGGCCCCTCTGTGTAAAACACATATCATCATGAAGAGAACATGCAAACTCCACACAAGCAGCACCTGGAGTCATGGTTGAACCAGGGTCATTGGAGTGAGAGCACTGCAATTGTACAGAGGGGAGGCAGCAGTGTGCATCGAGAATCTCGAGAATCTTGTGTTTACATGTGGGAAGCCCAGCTAAATGATGGAAGGAATGCATCTTTTTTTTTTTTTGCACACTCACTTTTTCTCTCTCTTTTCTCTTAACTATAGCAAAAAATTAAAATTGAAGCTGTACAATAACTGTATTATGTCATATACCACTGATTATATTCTTGCACACTGCTTCTAATTAAAAAATAAATAAAAATTAATGAAAAATAAATAAATAAGTAAATAAAAAAGTTTTTAAAATAAAATGAAGTAAATAACAGGGGGGAAAAAAAGAAAGGAATGCACCACCTCACAAACATACGTGTGTGGTCAGACATATCTGGTCCCCATCTGTAGAAGAGTCTGCCATTCCCCACATTGGCCTCATTGATCACCTCTGAACCCACAAAACTATAATAGAAGTAAGTCATCCAGGACAAACAGGACAAAAACACGCCCTTTGGACCATACAATCCATGCTGATCAAGTATTCATTGACGATTAATCCTACCCTAATCTCATTTTAACTCTCCCAACAACGGTGGAACTATGGATACACTGCCTTCATCACTCACGGAGTTCAATATAAGGGTCAGGAGGGCATTTTGCAACTTTATAAAACTTTGATAAAACAGTCTGAGGGTATCTAACGAGGTAGGTGGTAGGTCAGGACCACTCACTAGTTGGTGATAAGATGTTTCAATTGCCTGATAACAGCTGGGAAGAAACTGTGCGTGAATCTGGAGGCATGAGTTTTCAAACATCTGTACCTCTTGCCTGATGGGAGAGGGGAGGAGAGGGAGTGTCCAGGGTGAGACTCATCCTTGATTATGCTGGAGGCCTTGCCGAGGCAGCGTGAAGTGTAGATGGACTCAATGGAAGAGAGGTTGGTTAACGTGATGGTCTAGGCTGCGTTCACAATTCTCTGCAATTTCTTGTGCTCTTGGATGCGGCTGTTCCCTAACCCCTATAACATGCTTTCTACGGTGTATCCATAGACATTGGTGGGAGTTGTTGGGGACATGTCAAGTTCCTAAACCTTCTGAGGAAGTAGAGGCGTCGATGTGCTTCCTTGCCCATTGCTTCGACATGGCAAGTCCAGGACAAGTTGCCTGGCATAGTAACGGGGTTGGGCGTCCAGAGAAAGGAGGTTGGAAATGAGGGGGAAAAAATAGTAAGATTAAATGAGAACTTACCAGTTTGAAGTTTGATCTTTATTTTATGAGGAGTTACGATGAGCGATTACGTGAAGAAGTCCCGCCAGAGCGCAAGTGCGTCAATCTTCAAAGCAGCGGCGTGAAATCACAGATAACGGTAATTGAAGTAATATAATAAGATTAGAAACCTAGAAACTACCAGGTGACCTTTGTAATATGAGGGTTGGGAGCGGTGGGCATGTAATCGCTCACCGTAACGCCTCATAACCACTTTAAGAGTGAGTCTGGGCAATGACAGAGATGTTACTGGGGCCCATTGACGAAGCAATACAAGAACCACACTCACATCCCAGATTTCCGTGCACCTGGGCCTGGGGCGATTACAGTTAAAAATATCCTTCATGAACCAAGATATTAAAGGGTGAGACCCAACAGATTGTTGTCTCCTTCCTTGCAATAGGTAGGACGATAAGGCACTTCTGCACTACTGATGGCACTATAGCTAAGCCGCTCATCAAAATTAGCGTGGAGAGAAGTTCCAACACGTCAGGTACGCTTGCCGTATGATATGAAATGTTCGACTGCAAGCAGAACCATTTCTTTATATGAGAAATATATTATTTTTTAGTGCTATCCCTCCAGGCCGCAGTAATCACATCCACCATATGCCCTGATAGTCCAAGCCCCAGGAACGGTCTCCTCAGAATCTGCAAATCAATAGATTAATACGATCATGTAGTGGATGATTCTCCCCAGTGACAGGATGAACCAGCAGGTTACTGCTTTTGGGGATCGCCATAAACGGCGGTGTTAATAGTCTCAGAACTAGTGGAAACCATGGCCGTGTAGGCCAGTCAGGAACTACCGGAATACCTGAGGCCAAGTCCTGCTCAATTTTAGTTAAGCACCGGCTGATGAGGCAAATTGGGGGAAATGCATATAAAAACATTCCACCCCAGTGCAGCGAGAAAGCATCTACTGCCACTGCTCCAGGATCTGGTTCCCATGAGACATATTTTGGTAACTGGTGATTCAATCTGGATGCGAACAAGTCAATCTCTGGTACGCCATACCGAGCGACAATATCATTGAATATTTCACGATTCAACGTCCATTCTGTGTTGTCATTAAATTTTCGTGATCTGGTGTCTGCCACCACGTTAAATCTACCTGGTAAATAGGTAGCTGAAATCCAGATGTTTCTTGTAATACACCAATGCCAGATAAGGTTAGTCAAGTTATCGCATGATACCGACTTGATTCCACCCATGTGATTAACGTATGCTACTGCTGGAGTGTTGTCAATCTGAAGCTGCACATGCAAGTCATGCATAGTAGTACAATACGCTTTTAACGTAGAGTGCTTCCAACAATTCTAAATAGTTAAAGCCACGGGTTTGAAGGATTAATGCTTCATGCATATTCCACCTGCCGTCACAGCTGGAGATAGTATCAGTAGCTCCCCATCCTAGAGCACTTACATCAGTTTGTAAAATTACTGAAGGTGCATCAACTCGAATTTTGTTGGAGCAGTGAGGAATGTTCGTTATCCACCATTGTAACTCAGCAACAGCTTCAGCTGGTAATTGCATAGGCCTATCAAAATGACCTGCATGCTTTATGAGTGCCTGCTCCTTTGCACGTTGCAAATTTTAATAATGTAAAGGTCCGAACTGTGCAGCTGGAAATGCTGCTACTAATTTGCCAATTATACTAGCCACATGCCGAATAGAAGCTTGTTGCTCATCAACGAGGTTGTTACAAGCTTCTATTAATTCTGACCTCTTTTTGCCTGGAGGCAGAGTCACAAACATGTGAATTGAGGTAATGGTGAAACCCAAATAATCAATGACTCTAGATGGTATCAATTTGGACTTAACTGGATGGATAAGAAATCCCAATCTTTCAAACATGAGTTTGGTAGCTGAAACAGATAATTCAGTTGACTGTTTAGTTTTACCTATGATTAGGATATCATCCAAATAGGCCATGACAATATGATTCTGAGCCCGGCACTGGTTTTAACAACTTTGTAAAGAGCCTGGGAGCCGAACTTAATACATTAGGCAATGCCTTAAACTGCCATAATTGCTTCATCCAGTTAAATTTCAAATATCTCCGGTGATTATGATGAATGGGTACTGAATAGTATGCATCTTTGAGATCTATGCATGCCATATAGCATCCTTTGGAAACTAGTTGCTTAGCAGTAACAAAAGTTTCCATTTTGAAATGTTTATACTGCACATAGGAGTTAAGCCGATTCAGACCCAGAATGATGTGACACCCACCATCTTTCTTTTGTGTAGAGAATATATTAAACACAAATTGGTGAGATTGATGAAAAGATTTCTCAATTACCCCTTTTTTAGCTAGTGTTTCAATTTCAGCTTGAACATCTAAAGACTGTTGTTGTGAAAAACCGAACATCCGTTTAGGTGTATGCTGTGTGGGTGGACATAATTTCAAAATAAATTCAATTCAGAAACCTAGTATACTATGCAGTATAAACAAGTCTGAGGTTATACAACTCCACTCATTGAAAAACAAATGTAACCTCCCACCAACTTGTGACTGGCCCATACATTTCTGAAATGAACCAGATGCACCTACCTCCAAAGATGGTGTATACTTCTGCCCCCGGGTTTTCGAGGGGACATTTGGCGTATGCCAGTTGCGTAATGTTGGCTGGGTCCGGCTTGGAACATGGCCTGCAGCCATTGCAGCGAACCGTTGGTAGGGGTGATGGCGCGGGGGGGGATTTTTGTTGGCTGGTTGAGCTTTTATGAGGCCAACCGTCTTCACCTCGTCATCCAACTCACGAACCTGTTTGGACAGGTCCTCCCCGAAAAGCAAATTCAGCAGCTGCACATTGCTTGTCCTGCAAAGTGCAGCAAATTTGTGTTTAACATGGGGCGGATAGCACTTTTTCTTAAGCAGTTAATCTCAAAGTGTGCGTTACACATGAGAGCAAGTGCATCCTGTTGTTCTTCCGAGAGAGCCCCATCATTCACGGACCTGGCGAATGCCGCGATTCCTGAGGCAAGCAGGTTCAGGACTTTTTGGAGCCTCAGCTCTTGGGCTCTGACCCCCGCACCCATGTGACCCCAAATTGGGTGGTTCACCATCGGAACTCGCAGCGAAGCACAGTTGGTAGGAGTTACGTACTTCGTTGAGGTGTCTTCCATGGTGAGTTCTTGCAACTGGTGGGAGACCATATAGTTAATGGTTCTAGCCAAATCTTTATTCAGCGGACCTACTGGTCCAGCTGGAATGGCAAATCTGGATTCCAGGCTTGGCACCCCAGGTTCCTGGTCTCCTTGACTGGGGGTCTGCTCACTGGTTTCACTCCCGACCTCAGAGTTAGAACAAAACTAACTCCGGGCACACTCCTCATCCATGAGGGGTGCATTAAGCAGCCCTTCTACAGGGACTGCTGCCACGGACCCGAGAGGGGTCCCATGGATATAAGGCTCGTCTTCCCCGCGCACGTTAGCATGGTGCATCCTCTCCATGAGAATCTCCACTCTGGACAGCCGCCCCAAAACGGCATCCATAATAGGAGGGCTTTCCTCCTGGCCTGACTCATCTGAGTCAACGGGCCGCACCGACTTTTTCGTAGCTTTCCGGCCCACCGGAGTAGCCATGGTGCCTCCTACCGGCACCAAGTCGTAAGCCACTGGCCGTGCCGCCAGTGACTCTGCAGGGGAAACGGACGGCCGCCCGCTAACCGCACTGCCGCGGTCTACCGTACCCGATTTTGCGGCGGACTGTCTTGACTTTCCCTTCAGCATTTTCGCACGGTCGACTTGTTCCTGTGGACAAGAACTAACAGACCGCAAAAAGAACCAAAGTTAAGTGTAAAGGACTTACCCCGGGTTTTAAACTTACCGCCGGTGGGGCTACCCGCCTGCCAGCCCGTCAGTGCGCCATGTGTCGGACGTAAAGACGCGCATGCACTCCGGCGGGACTCCTTCACAGAATCACTCACGTGACTCCGAACTAAAGTGTGGGGTGGAGAGTGGGTCTGTGATCCAAGGGTAAGATATGTGAGGAATTTCACTAGGCGTAGGAAAGGACAGGGGTACTCAGTGCTGATCTAACCATGAGATTGGGGAAGAGATTGGGTACTGAATGTTGGAAGACTGGGGGTAAGGTTTTCTGGGCTTTGGCTGTTTGGGGGGAGTGGTTTCTGTGTCAGGGGTCAGTACCATGGCCATGGGCAATACGAAGGGAAGTACAGAGAATTACCTCAGCGGAGTCCCAGTCAGGCATCTCTCATGGTTGATCCAGGGTGACAGGTTTTCCTGAGAGAATATGAACTAATTCCTCGGGCAGTATACCAGATGAAAAGTAGCATGGAATATTTATACTAAAGGGCCTGTCCTACCAGCATCCGACTCCATGCGATGAGCGTGATCAAACTAGAGGCAGGGGCCGTGCGGAGGTCGGGTGATCCCCTGTACAGGGCCGTTCCCACCAGCATGCGCCTGCATGCGGCAAGCGCGACCAAACCGGCAGCGAGGGCCACGTGGAGGTCGGGTGAGTGGCGCAACGCGGCGCAAAGTGAGGCGAACTTGGAGCGAAGTCTTAAGGTAAGTTCGCCAGCACAGAGAGGGGCACAGAGGCACACACACACAGAGGGCCACGGAGCCACACACAGAGATGGATGCGGAGGCACCTACAGAGAGGGTCACGGAGGCACGACGTCGAGGCGGTGTGTAATGCGTCGAGGCGACTGCGAGCCGACAAGCCGTTGCCGCGCGGAATTTTTGAACATAGTCAGTTTTTCGCTGGTCCGCAGGTAAGGTCGCTGAGTTTGTATTGAGTTTCCTTGAGTCAGTATTGAGGCTGAAGGCAGAAGGGTCAGAGAAGCAGTTGATGGTGAATGAATATGACAGGCAACAGGGAGCTAACAGAAAATAAATGCTAGATTCCTCCACTCATACAGCACGATACAGGCCCTTCAGCCCATCATGCCTTTGCTGACCGCCAGCTACTTATCAATGTTTCCCATTTACCAACAATTGGGCCACATTGCATTCTCTTCCTTGGTAATTTAAAAACTCATCCAGATATTTTCTCAAATGTCGTGAGAGTATTTGCCTCCCTCAACCCTCAGGCAATGCATTCTAGATTCTAACCATCTTCTGGAAGAAAAGATCTTTCTTCAGATATAATCTAAACTGCTTCTACCTTGGCCCAAACCTTGCCCTCCAATTTTCATCAAGTCACATAGTAAAACAAGATACAAGGTACATTTATTTGTCACATGTACCAGTTGGTACACTGAAATGTGTGGTCGCCATACAGCCCTATGAATAATAAAGAGTACATAAAGGGCCTGTCCCACCAGCATGCAACTCTATGTGATTAGCGCGACCTAACGTGGTCGCTTGAGCCGTCCGGCGTCACGGGGCCGGTCCCACTTGGATCGCCGGAGCTGTGCGGAATTGTGCGGAGTTCGTCCCGACATCGCGCGGGACTCCGGAAAACTGACCATGTTCAAAAATTCCGCGCGGCAACGGCTTGTCGGCTCACAGTCGCCTCGACGCATTACACACCGCCTCGACATCGTGCCTCCGTGAGCCTATCTGTAGGTGCCTCCGTGACCCTCTATGTGTGTGGCTCCGTGGCCCTCTGTGTGTGTGCCTCTGTGACCCTCTCTGTGTGTGGCTCCGTGGCCCTCTGTGTGTGTGCCCTCTGTGCCCCTCTCTGTGTGCCCCTCTCTGTCCTGGCGAACTTACCTTAGGCTTCGCTCCAAGTTCGCCTCACTTTGTGCCGCGTTGCGCCACTCACCCGACCTCCGCGCGGCCCCTACTGCCGGTTTGATCGCGCTTGCCGCATGCAGGCGCATGCTGGTGGGACGGCCCTGTACAGGGGATCACCCGACCTCCGCGCGGCACCCGCTTCTAGTTTGATCGCGCTCATCGCATAGAGTTGCATGCTGGTAGGACAGGCCCTTTACTAAAGTCCATATAGACTATGCCTACCATCCATCCCTCATTGACCTTGGTTACTTCATGGACCTTCTTGATTATTGTGCTCCCTCTGTTCTGGGCAAAAATTGGAAGAAGTGTAAATGAATCATTACATCAGGTTGGTGGACTGTTTGGAAGCGTGGATGTTGGGGAGGAGGCATGTGTTGCAACTCTTGCAAAGGTATGAGAAGATGTCCGTGGAGTAGGAGTGATTGGTGAAGAAGGAAGAGCGCCTTGTTGAATCCCTGGAGGGAGTAGTCCTCTAGCAATTTTGAGAGGTGAGGGGAAAATGTAACAGCGAACATACGGGAAGCAAGAAACTGTAGATGCTGGCATACAAAAAAAAGACATGAAATGCTGGAGTAACTCAGCAGGTCAGACAGCATCTCTGCAGAACATGGATAGGTGACGTTTTGGATCAGGACCCTTCTTTGGCATGACGTAGGGTCTTGACCCGAAAGGTACCTATCCATTGAGACAAAATGCTGGAGTAAATCAGCAGGACAGGCAGCATCTCTGGATAGAAGGAATGGGTGAGGTTTCGGGTCGAGACCCTTCTTCAGACTGAAGAAGGTCTGAAGAAGGGTTTCAACCCAAAACGGCACCCATTCCTTCTATTGAGATACTGCCTGTCCCGCTCAGTTACTCCAGCATTGTGTGTCTCTGTCTTCGGTTTAAACCAGCATCTGCAGTTCCTTCCTGCACAGGTACGTATCCATGTTCTCCGGAGATGCTGCCTGAACCGCTGAGAACTCCAGCAGTTTGTGGGGTTTTTTTTAACAGCAAAAGTGAGTCTGGCAGGCTTCGGCAATGGTTACTGGCATAGGGCAGCAGGAATGCTGCAGATGTAAGCAGAATGCACCCAGGCAGCCGTTATGATATTTATCGGTGCTGAAGGGTGCCTTATACATGCAAGTTGTTGAAGTCTCTGCCTTTTCTTAGTTGGACTATTTATCCTGAGTCATCCCTTTATTTCAAGAAACAAAAAGCTCTTTGTTCAATAAACAGACGGGTTGCTCTGTGCACCATGAGGGTGGAGACATCAGCTGCCTCAGAATCACGCTTCTTAAAGGGACACACAGACAAAAGAAGCATACAATTTAAAACTCAGATTTTGTGATTAGTTTAGTTTAGCATGGAAACAGGCTCCTCGGCTCACCGAGGCCACAACGACCACCCGTACGTTAGTGTAAGAAAGAAGTGCAGATGTTGGTAAAATTGAAGGTAGACACAAAATTAGTCTAAAGAAGGTTCTCGACCCGAAACGTCACCCTTTCCATCTCTCAATAGATGCTGCCTCACCTGCTGAGTTACTCCAGCATTTTGTGTCTACCCGTACACTAGTTCTAACCTACACATTAGGGGCAATTCTACAGAGGCCAATCAACCTGTAAACCTGCACCTCTTTGGGATGTGGAAGGAAACAAGAGTGCATGGGGGAAACCCACACAGTCTCAGGGAGAACATGCAAATTCCACACAGACAGCAGCTAAGACACCTCAGGATTGGACCCAGGTGTCTGGTGCTGAGAGGCAGCAGCTCTACGATGCTGCCCTTTATGCAGAGAGTTTGCTGTTTTGCTTTGCATGGAGTTATGCAGTTTTCTATACAGCCGGTTGGATGCCCTTGTTCTATCTGGTGATCTTTCACCATAGACACTATCGATTTCACTGTAAGGTATATGGGATTAAATGAGAAGATAGACACAAAATGCTGGAGTAACTCAGCGGGACAGGCAGCGTCTCTGGAGAGAAGGAATGGGTGACGTTTTGGGTCGAGACCCTTCTTCAGAGATGTCAGGGGAGTGGGCAGGACAGAGATTGAATGTAGTCAGAGATAGTAAGACTAGTGGGAGAACTGGGAGGGGGGAGGGGATGGAGAGAGAGAGAGGGAAAGCAAGGGCTATTTGAAGTTAGAGAAGTCAATGTTCATACCGCTATGGTGTAAACTACCCAATCGAAATATGAGGTGCTGTTCCTCCAATTTGTGCTGGGCCTCACTCTGACAATGGAGGAGGCCCAGGACAGAAAGGTCAGATTGGGAATGGGAGAGGGAGTTGAAGTGCTGAGCAACTGGGAGATCAGGTAGGTTCAGTCGGACTGAGCGGAAATTTTCACCAAAATGATCGCCAAGCCTGCGCTGGGTCTCGCCGATGTACAGGAGTTGACACCTGGAACAGCGTGTACAGTAGATGAGGTTAGAGGAGGTGCAAGTGAACCTCTGCCTCACCTGGAAAGACTGTCGAGGTCCTTGGATGGAGTCGAGGGAGGAGGTAAAATCACAGGTGTTGCATCTCCTGCGGTTGCAGGGGAGAGTACACGGGGAAGGGGTGGTTTGGGTGGGAAGTGACGAGTTGACCAGGGAGTTGTGGAGGGAGCAGTCTCTGCGGAAAGCAGAAAGGGGAGGAGATGGGAAGATGTGGCCAGTGGTGGGATCCCGTTGGAGGTGGCGAACATGTTGGAGAATAGTAAGATTAAACGAGAACTTACCAGTTTGAAGTTTGATCTTTATTTTATGAGGAGTTACGATGAGGGATTACGTGAAGACCCCCATCCAGCCGCACGTGCGTCAATCTTCAAAGCAGCGGTGCGAAAACACAGGTAATAGTGACTAAAGCATAATAGTAAGATAACAGAAGTCTAGAACTACCAGATGACATTGATGAGGGTTGGGAGCGGAGGGCACATAATCCCTCATCAAAACTCTTCATAAAATAAAGATCAAACTTCAAAATGGTACGTTCTCGTTTAATCTTACTATTTTACTTCGGAGTCACGTGAGTGACTATGTGAAGATTTCAAAGCTCTGTAATTTCATGCCGCAGATTCAAATCCCGGCCTCTCACTGCATTGATTGACTCAACATAATTAAATAATCAATGATGCATCAATCATTACATTGCTTAAACAAATTAACGGTTTATTTTTACAAAGAAAACAATAGCAACCCCTCGATCCCAGGGGGAAACTATATAACTGAACTTAAAACAGAATCTTTCGACAAGGTCCCGCATAAGAGATTAGCATACAAACTTAAAGCACACGGTATTGGGGGTTCAGTATTGATGTGGATAGAGAACTGGCTAGCAGACAGGAGGCAAAGGGTAGGAGTAAACGGGTCCTTTTCAGAATGGCAGGCAGTGACTAGTGGGGTGCCGCAAGGCTCAGTGCTGGGACCCCAGCTATTTACAATATATATTAATGATTTGGACAAGGGAATTCAATGCAACATCTCCAAATTTGCAGATGACACCAAGCTGGGGGGTATAGTTAGGTGTGAGGAGGATGCTTGGAGGCTGCAGGGTGATTTGGATAGGCTGAGTGAATGGGCAGATGCATGGCAGATGCAGTATAATGTGGATTAATGTGAGGTTATCCACTTTGGTGGCAAAAACATGAGGGTAGACTATTATCTGAATGGTGGCAGATTAGGAAAAGGGGAGATGCAACGAGACCTGGGTGTCATGGTACACCAGTCATTGAAGGTAGGCATGCAGGTGCAGCAGGCAGTGAAGAAAGCAAATGGTATGTTAGCATTCATAGCGAAAGGATTTGAGTATAGGAGCAGGGAGGTTCTACTGCAGTTGTACAGGGTTTTGGTGAGGCCACACCTGGAGTATTGCGTACAGTTTTGGACTCCAAATCTGAGGAAAGACATCCTTGCCATAGAGGGGGTACAGAGAAGATTCACCAGACTGATTCCTGGGATGTCAGGACTTTCATATGAGGAAAGATTGGATAGACTTGGCTTGTACTCGCTGGAATTTAGAAGATTGAGGAGGGATCTTATAGAAACTTACAAAATTCTTAAGGGGTTGGACAAGCTAGATGCTGGAAGATTGTTCCCGATGTTGGGGGAGTCCAGAACAAGGGGTCACAGTCTAAGGATAAGGGGGAATTCCTTTAGGACCGAGATGAGGAAAACATTCTTTACACAGAGAGTGATGAGTCTCTGGAATTCTCTGCCACAGAAGGTAGTTGAGGCCAGTTCATTGGCTATATATAAGAGGGCATTAGATGTGGCACTTGTGGCTAAATGGATCAGGGGGTATGGAGAGAAGGCAGGTACGGGATACTGAGTTGGATGATCAGCCATGATCACATTGAATGGCGGTGCAGGCTCGAAGGGTCGAATGGCCTACTCCTGCACCTATTTTTCTATGTTTCTAATCAGCAAACACTCCCAGCCTTGCAATTGGCTTATGATAAAATCTCTGGAATATCAGCTCACTGGGCCATCCTGTGGCCGCGAGAATATGGTCTATAGGAACATCCTTTGTCCTGGTCACTGAGGTTGATGCTGCCCGGGTGGAATGAGATTTAAATTTATCAGTGTCAATCCCAGCGCTCACCAGAACCTGCTTTAGCCACCTTGAAATTGTTTGCACCGACACCTTGCTGTGCGTTTTTTTGTGGCTAATAAACAATGCTGACCCTGTTCCTCTTAGGGTTCTGGTAGCCTCAATGTAATGGGACAAATATGACATGGCGGGAATCCTTGGGGTATGCCGAAAAGACAATCTTACATCCTGTCACCCCTATTCTACTCTGCTTGAGCAGATCATAAACATAAAAAGTGATGACATCTGCTGATACCTCCATCCTGTCTAGCCGCAGCTTCTGTAATGTCTACACATGTTGGGTTGATACCAACGCCACTAGCATGACCACCTTCATGGTTAGTTTGGCTAGAGATGGGACTGTAACAGGAGTCCACTGGCTAAGGAGCATAAGAACTTTGCTTATACTCCAGATAGCTGAATACCTGGGCCGAGGAGGATTAGAATTAAAAACTCCCTTCATAAATCTAGAGACTAACGGATGTGTCCCCACTGAATGTAATTATGACACCATGGTTAAATAAGAAGACAGAGCACTTCTGCTGTATTGATCGCACTATAGCTTAACTTTGGATCGAAATGGAGAGTTGACAAGAACTCCAGTACGTCTGGCATGTCTGCAGTTTGATATGAAATATTCTGCCGTAAGCAGAACACCTCCCACTTCCTTATCGAGGTGAAGTACTGCTTTTGGGTACTATCCCTCCAGGCCGACGTGAGAACATCCACGGTGCGATCAGACGGTCCTCTCCCCAGGTATGGCCTTCTTATAATCTGCAAATTAACAGATCAATACGATCAAGTAAAGGATGTTGATCGCCAGTTACCGGGTTCACCAGTAGGTTTTAATGTTTGGGAACAATCATATGGGGCTGAATAGCCATCTGCAATACGAGAGGGAACCATGGCTGATTAGGCCAGTCTGGCACTACCAATACTCCTGAAGCGGACTCCTGCTTGATTTTTTGCAGGCATCGACTGATGAGACAGAATGGACAAAATGCATATAAAAACATTCCACCCCAGTGACCAGAAGTAGCAGCGCTGCTTGGCAGCTGCAGCTCACCTGCAGTCCGTCTGTTTTTTATTTTATATTTGTCTTCGTGTCAGTTTTTAGTGATTATTTTTGGTTTAGTAGGTTGTGTATGTGTGTGGGGGGTGGGGGAGAAACGGGGTTTTAGTCTCTCCCTTCGGGGGGGATGCAACTTTTCTTGTCATGTCCCCCGTCACCGTCCTCGTCTGTGCTGATGCCCTAATGGCGGAGCTGGCGGCCTTCCAGTCTCCAGCAGCGCGGCACGACTTCGGAGCTTCAGCGGCGACCTGGCTTCCGTGGCTGCGGTGCTCCAGTGGCGTTCCGGCGACCTGGTTTTCGGGGCTGCGGTGCTCCAGCAACGACCTGGCTTTTGGGGCTGCGGTGCTCCAGCGACGTTCCAGTGGCAACCTGGCTTTGGAGCTGCGGTGCTCCAGCATTTCCGGCGGAGGGCCCTGTGGTGGTGTTCCGGCGTTCCGGCGATGGCGGTGGCAGCGGCCCGGTTTCGGAGGCTCGGCCGCGGGCCTGGTGGACGGCAGCATCGGAGGCCTGGATCTCCTCAGCGCAGAGGGAGAACAAGGAGGGAAGAAGGCAGAGACTCTAAGACTTTTGCCTTCCACCACAGTGAGGAGGTGTTTGGTGAACTCAATGTGGTGGATGTTAAATATGTGTTCATTGTGTGGTTTTGTTATTTTTTATATATGTATGACTGCAGGCACGAAATTCCGTTCAGACCGAAAGGATCCAGGGTCTGCCAGGATCTGCTTCCCATGAAACGTATTTAGGCAACTGATGGTTTAGTCTAGATGCAAACAAATCAATATCTGGCATTCCATATCGAGCAACCACATCATTAAATATGCCCTGATTCAACATCCATTCTATGTTGTCATTGAAATGGCGTGACCTTGTGTCTGCCACTATGTTGAATCTACCTGGTTAGTAGTTTGCTGAAAGCCAAATGTTTTTGTCAATGCACCAGCTCCAGATATGATTAGCCAATCTGTCACAAGATTCCAACTTAACTCCGCCCATGTGATTAACATATGCAACTGCTGTTGTGTTGTCAATTTGAACCTGCACATGCAAGTGACTCTTGGCAGTGCAAAAAGCTTTAAGCCCATAAAATGTTCCCAAAAGCTCTAAATAATTGATCCCTCGCAATTGCAGAAGGGATGTCTCATCACTATTCCATCTGCCTCCACAACTGGATGACATATCAGTAGCACCCCAACTTAGAGCACTAACATCAGTCTGTAAGATTACGGAAGGTGGTTCAACCAAAACTTCCCTGGAGCCACTTGAGTCATTTGTGATCCCCCATTGTATTTCTGAAATGGCTTCAGCTGGCAATCCCATGGGCCTGTCAAAATGACCTGCATGTGTCTTCAGTGTCTGTTCTTTTGCTCATTGTAAGTGTTGATAATGCAGAGATCCAAACTGCACAGCTGGAAAAGCAGCCACCAATTTACCAATTAAACTGGCCACCTGTCTAATTGAAGGTCGTTGTTCGCCAAGGAGCGTGATACAACCTTCAATTAAGTGCTGCCTTTTGTCACTGGGCAGAGTCACTAACATGTGATCCAAATTAATGGTAAAGCCCAAGTAATGAATAATTTTAACTAGTGTTAATTTGGATTTATCTGGATGAATGATGAACCCCAATTGCTTAAAAGTGAGTTTAACAAATGAAACAGATGATTCAGCTGCATTCCAAGTCGTTCCGACAATTATGATATCATCTAAATAGGCCATTACAACATGACCCTGAGTTCGGAGTAGCCCTAGAACAGGTTTTAACAAATTGGTAAACAATCTAGGAGCTGAGGTTAATCCATTAGGCAGTGCTTCAAATTGCCATAACTGACTCATCCAGCTAAACTTCAAATACCTCTTATCATCACAATGAACAGACACTGAGTAAAATGCATCTTTAAGATCTATGCTTGCCATATAACACCCTTTGGAAACCAGCTGTTTAGCAGGAGAAAAAGTTTCAATTTTGAAATGTCTATACTGCACAAAAGGGTTCAGGCTTGTCAGGTCCAAAATGATTCTACACCCCCCATCCTTTTTAGACCTAGGAAAAATACTTGACACAAACTGATGGGATTGACGAACCAACTTCTCAATAACCCCTTTTTTGCATAATATCTCAAGTTCTGCCTGTATCTGCATATTCTTTTTCTTGTGAAAACATGAGTGTTCGACGTGGGACATGCTGAGTGGGTGTACACACAGCAGGGTAGAATTCAATTTTAAGCCCCTCTATACTGCCCAGTACAAACTAATCTGATGTTATCTCCTGCCATTGTTTGAGGAACAAGTATAATCTGCCGGGATTATAGGCCAGTCTGACGAAGGGTCTCGATCCAAAACGTCGCCTATCTCCTTCGCTCCTTAGATGTTGCTGCACCCGCTGAGTTTCTCCAGCTTTTTGTGTAACCCTCGATTCTCCAGCATCTGCAGTTCCTTCTTTAACACAAGTGTAATCTGCCCCCAACTTGAACATCTTTCCCACTTCATTTGTTTTCCTCAGGAGCAAAATCTCTCACCTGCACATTTCCTGACAGCGCTTGTTGCCCCCGGCCCCTCGTAGGGAAATTCATCCTTCCCCATGTGCCTGTGGCAGGTTATCAGCTGCGTGTGTTTGGGAATGAACGGCTCGTCCCTTCACCAGCCCTATCATAGCACCCCGTCGATAGGAGAAAACCCTCCTGCCTATTTTGCTGCTTGCTGGTACTTTTATGAGGCCCACAGTTTTTGCCTCCTCATCAGGTTCTTTCACGCGCTTTGCGAGGTCCACCCCAAACAACAGATTAGGCAGTTGTATATTGTTCGGTTTGGGTTTAGTCGTAGTAGGTCGTAGTAGGTCGGCATGTCACTCGTAGGTAGTCGAAGGTAGTCATAGATAGTCATCATCATAATTGAAGAGAGGTCGAAGGGAGGTCGAAGGAGATCGTAGGGGGTCGTCTTCACTCTACACTATTCGGTGTCCAATCTGCCCGAAGTTAGCTGTAGCTAGTCGAAGCTGGTTTTCAACATAGTTGTAGGAGGTCGAAGGAGGTCTTCAACATGTCATTTCTTCAAACTCTTCTAAACTCTTCTAAAGTCGCCAATTAGGTCACCCAAGTGGGACAGCCCCTTTAAGCATCACGGTGAGGGGGAAACACAGTGGCGCAGCGGTAGAGTTCCTGCCTTACAGCACCAGAGACTCAGATTCAATCCTGACTACGGGTGCTGTCTGTACGGAGTTTTTGTGTTCGCCCCTTGACCATGTGAGTTTTCCCCAGGTGCTCTTGTTTCTGCCAAAGATCTACAGGTTTGTAGGTTAATTGGCTTCGGTAAAGATAGTCATTTGTCCTTAGTGTGGAGGATAGTGTAGCGTATGAGGATCCTTTTTTTACTCGCAGGCATTTTTTAACATATTGAAACAAACGCCGCGACCTAGCTGAAGCCTCGAGTAAGCGGAGACCACTCTTGAGCATGAAGGAGAGTTACGAAGACCTCCTACGACCTTGTTTCGACTATGCTGCGACTATCAGTCGAGGTCAAACCTGCCAGAACTCGCGGATTAGGTCGCCCAAGAGGGACAGCCCCCTTAACGCAATTTAAGAAAATAATAAATAAAATTGAAGTGTCAAGGTATTTATGCCTAATGGGGAATGTCACACACTGGCCTTTGCATCAGAAGGGTGTTGGTTTAAGTCCCAGTCCAAAGCTTTCAGCACAAACATCTATATGTTATGACAAAGTCACAATAACCTGGTTCTCCAGCTCTAGGCTGGAGGAGTGAACCATTGTCAAAAACGTTCCATCAGATTCAGGAACAGCTTCTTCCCTATTGTTATCATACCACAGAATGGTCCTCCTGTAAGCCAAGGGTCTAGTTCCAATCCCCCAACCTAGTCATTATAGATCTTGCACATTCTAGAAACATAGAAAATAGGCGCAGGAGTAGGCCATTCGGCCCTTCGAGCCTGCACTGCCATTCAATATGATCATGGCTGATCATCCAAGTCAGTATCCTGTACCTGCCTTCTCTCCACACCCCCTGATCCCTTCAGCCACAAGGGCCACATCTAACTCCTTCTTAAATTTTAAGCAGTTTCTCTGTAACTCTCACACTTTAACACTCTAACGCTGTTTTTGTGCTCTGCCATTTTCCTCTTTACACTTCCTGTTGTACTTGCGTATGGCTTGATTGTACGCCAGTATAGTATGTTGACTGGAGAGCACACTGTTTTTCACTGTATGTGGGTACATATGACAATAATAATACAAATGGCAGAAATGTAATGTGAAGTGGAAAGTCGGTGGCTGTGAGTGGTCCACGAATTCACCTCCCGCGCTCCCAGAGGGCACTTGTAATTCTGTGATCAGCTCAGGAAGTGAGGAACCGCGGTGGTTGCTGGAAGAAATTGAGGGCACAGTCACGATGGTCACAAGGTGGAGTATTGGTGGGGGCGTTGATGGGCGACCTGACATCATCCGGGTGAATGAATGGATCAGGTGCTGCCTGGGGCAGCTGCATGGAGCAGTGGTGGAAGGAGGCAACGACAAGCCCTTCTTGTAGGTATGTTACAATACCTACCTTTAGCAGCTCTGCAGTTCTGCCGCTCCCCGTGTGTGCGACTTTGGCGCCTTTCAGAGGGGGGCGGGTTTAAAATGCCGATTTTTTTCTAGGCAGTCCAAGTCGATCCATGTCGGGCGATTTCGTCGCTAAAGAGAAATCTCTCCGACAGTTCATTCATAAAGGTATTTTTAAACTACGCTAGATTATTTATTAACTAGACTAGTTTAAAAATCATCTTCTAAAGCTGTGAATGGTGACAGCGGAACGGACCTAAGGTAGGCGATAAAAGAAGCTACACAGTTTATTTTTACATAAAAACTTGGTTTTTAGGAAGGCTTTAATCACATTTTCATGTTGCGAAAAGGGGACAAAAAAAAATGTATGAACCAGCTGTATTTTTCATACTGACTTCACCGCAAACCACAACGTTCTAATCCACTGCATTCCACTAAAACCCACTCGCTAGTTGATTTAAATGGCCATTAATTTACAGGCATTAAACACTAAATTCCTTCCATTTGGCCTATAAATTCATGAAAATGAGATTTAAAAATTATGTTATATTGTGGATTATTGTGTGAATGTTATTTGGACACTTAGGCAATTAAAAAAAAGTTTATCTTTTCTTAAGAAATGGATAGATGTTTAGATCTACTCATTGAATTTTGTAATTAGCTACAATTAGATAACTAACTAATTATATGCTTTAATTTCAGGTCATCCAAGTAAGATTGTTTCATATTTGTTTCAGAATACTTCAATCTATAATAACTGAAAATTTCATTTTGTTCTCTTAATTTTTAAGAAAGTTATGGGCTTTTAACTATTCTAGATCACAGCTTTTGTGTTAAGTCAATTGAAAGGCAATGGGGAACAAGATGCTAATTTCCGAGTATGAAAATGGTCATAACTTTCTTAATACTGAAGATATGAAAGTGAATTAGGTGTCAAATTAAACTTCTTTTTATGCTTTATCTGATGGGATAAATTGCAGACTTGATTTTGTAAATCCCAAAATTTTGTAACATTGCTACTTCTTGTGCCAGGCCAATCCCGGCTCCATCAATCCAATGTCTCTAGGACACGGGACTTAAAAGTGGGAATATTAGAAAGTGCACATCTCCTTAGACTAAGATCAGACTTGAAAGTTGCAAGATGGGGCCATAAGGTGGCTACTCTCTGTGTGCTGGCCCAGGAGTATCTATAGTACTGGATCTGAATCTGGATGTAGTACGATGAAAAGCTCTGGTAATGGTAGCACACCACTCAGCACGTTTAAAAAAGATAAATTATATTTTCTCATGTACAGTATAATTTAACTGGAACACTATATAACTGTATACGTGGCAATATTAAACTAAACTAAACCATAAATATAATCAAAACTACCCAACATTTTCTGGAGAGACAGTAAACTGTGACTCTCTCTGCTCTTAAATTGTGGTAATAGATCCAATTGGCTGCATTTTTCACTTGGGAACGTGTCCCAGATGTTCCAATTTTATCAACCAATTATTTATGAATGAATGTATTTTTTATTGTCCATTATCACATTGACGCTGCTATGCTCATATTGGCTCCCGTGCTTCCAGATTCTTTAGAGCACTTGTCAGCTGCAGAGCACTAAGGTGGGCTGAGGTTGGGAAGAGTGCTTTAGTTATAGTCTGATGGAGAGATGCAGCATGGACACAGGCCCTTTGGTCCACACAGTCCACACCAACCACCATATTCCCATTTGGTATTGGTATTGGTTTAATATTATCGTCTGTACTGAGTGAAAAGCTTTGTGCAAATAGAAAATAGACAATAGACAATAGGTGCAGGAGTAGGCCATTCGGGCCTTCAAGCCAGCACCGCCATTCAATGTGATCGTAGCAGATCATCCCCAATCAGTACCCCGTTCCTGCTTTCTCCCCACATTCTCTAGCTCTCTCTTGAAAGTATCCAGAGAACCAGCCTCCACCGTCCTCTGAGGCAGGGAATTCCACAGACTCACAACTCTCTGTGAGAAAAAATGTTTCCTCGTCTCCGTTCTAAATGGCTTACCCCTTATTCTTAAACTGTGGCCCCTAGTTCTGGACTCCCCCAATGTCGGGAACATGTTTCATGCCTCCAGCGTGTCCAAACCCTTAACAATCTCATATGTTTCAATACGATCCTCTCTCATCCTTCTAAATTCAAGCCCAGCTGCTCCATTCTCTCAGCATATGACAGTCCCGCCATCCCAGGAATTAACCTTGTGAACCTACGCTGCACTCCCAAAATAGCAAAAATGTCCTTCCTCAAATTAGGAGACCAAAACCGCACACAATACTCCAGGTGTAGTCTCACTATGGCCCTGTACAACTGCAGAAGGACCTCTTTTCTCCTATACTCGACTCCTCTTGTTATAAAGGCCAGCATGCCATTCGCTTTCTTCACTGCCTGCTGTACCTGCATGCTTACTTTCATCGACTGATGTACAAGGACCCCCAGATCCCGTTGTGCTTTCCCTTTTCTCAACTGACACCATTTAGATAGTAATCTGCCTTCCTGTTTTTGCTACCAAAGTGCATAACCTCACATTTATCCACATTAAACTGCATCTGCCATGCATCTCCAAAGGGCCCACTCCCCCAACCTGTCCAAGTCACCCTGCATTCTCATAGCATCCTCCTCACAGTTCCCACCGCCACCCAGCTTTGTGTCATCTGCAAATTTGCTAATGTTACTTTGAATCCCTTCATCCAAATCATTGATGTAGATTGTAAATAGCTGCGGTCCCAGCACCGAGCCTTGCGGTACCGCACTAGTTACTGCCTGCCATTCTGAAAGGAACCGTTAATCCCTACTCTTTGTTTCCTGTCTGCCAACCAATTTTCTATCCATGTCAGCACTCTACCCCCAATACCATGTGCCCTAATTTTGCCCACTAATCTCCTATGTGGGACCTTATTAAATGCTTTCAGAAAGTCCAGGTACACTACATCCACTGGCTCTCCCTTGTCCATTTTCCTAGTTACATCCTCAAAAAATTCCAGAAGATTAGTCAAGCATGATTTCCTCTTCGTAAATCCATGCTGACTTGGACCGATCTCGTTACTGCTATCCAAATGTTCGGTAATTTCGTCTTTCATAATTGACTCCAGCGTCTTCCCCACCACCGATGTCAGGCAAACTGGTCTATAATTCCCTGTTTTCTTTCTCCCGCCTTTCTTAAAAAGTGGCATAACATTAGCTACCCTCCAGTCCACAGGAACTGATCCTGAGTCTAGAGAACATTGGAAAATTATCACCAATGCATCCACGATTGCTAGAGCCACTTCCTTAAGTACCCTGGGATGCAGACCATCAGGCCCTGGGGATTTTATCAGCCTTCAGTCCCATCAGTCTATCCAACACCATTTCCTGCCTAATGTGGATTTCCTTCAGTTCCTCCGTCACCCCAGATCCTCTGGCCACTACTATATCAGGAAGATTGTTTGTGTCCTCCTTAGTGAAGACAGATCCAAAGTACTTGTTCAACTTATCTGCCATTTCCTTGTTCCCCATAATAAATTCACCTTTTTCGGTCTTCAAGGGTCCAACTTTGGTCTTAACTATTTTTTTTTCCTTTTCACATACCTAAAGAAGCTTTTACTATCCTCCTTTATATTCTTAGCTAGCTTACCTTCGTACCTCATCTTTTCTCCCCGTATTGGCTTTTTAGTTATCTTCTGTTGCTCTTTAAACATTACCCAATCCTCGTGCTTCCCGCTCATCTTTGCTACGTTGTACTTATTCTCTACTGTCCCTGACGTCCCTTGTCAGCCACGGTCGCCCCTTTCTCCCCTTGGAATCTTTCTTCCTCTTTGGAATTAACTGATCCTGCACCTTCTGTATTATTCCTGGAAATACCTGCCATTGTTGTTCCAATGGTGTCTTAAGGGCCTGTCCTACAAGCATGCAACTCCATGCGATGAGCGCGACCTAACGTGGTCGCTTGAGCCGTCCGGCGTCGCGGGGCCGGTCCCATTTCGATCGTCGGAGCCATGCGGAATTGTGCGGAGTTCGTCCCCAGTTCGTCCCGACACCGCGCGGGGCTCCGAAAAACTGACTATGTCCAAAAATTCCGCGCGGTAACGGCTTGTCGGCTCGCAGTCGCCTCGACGCATTACACACCGCCCCGACACCGTGCCTTTGTGAACCCATCTGTAGGTGCCTCCGTGACCCTCTATGTGTGTGGCTCTGTGGCCCTGTGTGTGTGTGTGCCTCTGTGCCCCTCTCTGTGTGCCCCTCTCTGTCCTGGAGAACTTACCTTAGACTTCGCTCCAAGTTCGCCTCACTTTGCGCCGCTTTGCGCCACTCACCCAACCTCCGCGCGGCCCTCGCTGCCGGTTTGGTTGCGCTTGCCGCATGCAGACGCATGCTGGTGGGAACAGCCCTGTACAGGGGATCACCCGACCTCCGCGCGGCCCCCGCTTCTAGTTTGATCGCGTTCATCGCATACAGTTGCATGCTTGGAGGACAGGCCCTTTACAGATTTAGAGACCCGGGTTCGATCCTGAATACTGGTACTGTCTGTACGGAGTTTGTATGTTATCCCAGTGACCGTGTGGGTTTTCTCCGGGTGCTCCGGTTTCCCTCTACATTCCAAAGGCGTACAGGTTTGTAGGCTAATGGGGTTCTGTAAAATTGTAAATTGTCCCGAATATATGTAGGATTGCGCTAGTGTATATGGTGAACACTGGTTGGCATGGACTCAATGGGCCGAAGGGCTTGTTTCCACACTGAAGTCTAAGGTCTAAATGTATTACAGCTACAGAGTAAGTGCAGATTTTGTTTTAAAGTGCAAGGGCTGCAATGGGGAGGACTGGAAGATCAGGAATGCATGCGTAACATGTGAGGGGTCCATTACAGAGTCTGATAATGGTAGGCAAGAACTTTTTCTTGAACACAAATTTATTCTCCACACATACTCATTATCTTCTCCCCCCACCCACCCTCCAGATTCTACTCCTCATGTACATACTTGTAGTCATTTACAGTGGGCAATTAATCCAGATATGCAAATAACTACAGATGCTGGAGTCTTGAGCAAAAAAACAAAGAGCTGGAGGAACACAATGGGTCAGGCAGCATCTGTGGACGGAAATGGATAGGTGACGTTTTGGGTTAGGACCCTTCTTCAGACTGATTTGAAGTAGGGTGGGGGAGATGGGGGCAGGGCAATGCCTGGCTGGTGATGTGGATAAGTGATGGGGGATTTGATTGGGAAGGGATGAGTGAACCGAGGACTTGTGGACGGAGCAGTCTCTGTGGAAGGCAGGAAGGGTGTGGAGATGGGAAAGATGTGACTGGTGGTGAGATCGCTTTGGGGAGTGATGGAAATGTCGGAGAAGGACGTGCTAGAAGTGGAGGGCTCTTTCAAGACATTCCTAGATACATGTAACCCTTTCCTGGAACTTGTCAACTCTCCCAACTTGTATCCGGACTCGGAAGGGGACTGAGTGCCTTCTATCACTGAAGTCTGAAGAAGGGTCTCGACCCGAAACGTCGCCTATCTCCTTCGCTCCTTAGATGCTGCTGCTGCACCCGCTGAGATTCTCCAGGGTTTTGTGTACCCTGCCTTTTATCACTGCTCTGTCTTATTGCAGCTGCTCTCTCCTCAACCCCCCCCCCCCCCCCCCCCACATATATATATATATTTTTTTGTACATTTTGTATCGTTTATCTTATCGTATCTGTGTGGATGTGTACGTATGTGAGTGTTGTTTGACCCTGTTTGGTTCCGACCTGATTTGGGTGGATTGAGGGGGGGATAAGGGTAAGGGCTTTGAGGGTGGCTTACACACTGTTGCACAATTATGTCCTGACTATCGCTGTGTGTTATCGTTGTATGTATGCAAATTGCTGTGAAATTCAAATAAAAAGATTTAAATATAGAACTGGAGAGCCTGCGGAGTGAAAGGCGAGGACCAGGTGAACCCCATCCTTGTTCCATTTGGTGGGGGGCAGGGGGAGCGAGATCTGAACTGCAGGACGCAAAGAAGGACGCAACGGGTGAGGACTCCATCCACAACAGCAGGAGGGGAAACCACCAATCTACCTGTCTGCGGGAAGTGTGAGGAAACCGGAGACTCCGGAGGAAACCCTTGCGGTCAAAGGGAGAATGTGCAAATTCCCCACAGGAAGCACCTGTGGTTTGGGTTGAACCCAGGCCTCTGGAGCTATGAGGCAGCGTCTCACTCTACAGGCCGAAGTTGTCCTTTATTTTGAACAGAGGGCTATATAACAGCTCAAATCCTCCGTCTCTCTCCCTCTCTCGCAAGAGCAGATGGGAAACTTCACGCAAACAGGCAAACTGCAGACACAGATCTCCAGGCATGGAAACAAATGGCAGGGTAATAAAAAATAATCTGCCTTTAACTTTGCATACACACTTATCCCTCCCTGAGTTCTGGCAGCCATCATGAATTTCAAAACAAAACTCTGCACAAGGAAAACATTCCTGCTAAACCAACAGAAGTAATTATTTTCCACAGACATCTTGCCAGTGACCAGGCAACTTGGGTACCTTTGGGAGAGCAACAATGGCTTTCATTGTATTCAATTCTAATTGCAGGAGAGCCCACACAGCTCTCCCCCGAACCAAACCGCTGGCTGAGAGGAACTTTCCACTCTTCTGAAATCCAAGACTATTAAAGAAACAATATGCTGCAGATTCATCGGCAGAAGCAGACACCCCTTCTTAAAGGGGCCGCTGCCTTCGACAAAGAGAATAGCGACTGGCACAAGGCAGGTTTGCCGCTTCTCCTGTGCTTGGTTGGAACCATTGGGCAAAACGTTTAGAAGTGGGAAAATGCACACCTCCAGGCTCAGAAATAGTTTCTTCCTAGCTCTTATCAGGCACCTGAACCAACCTACCATAAAGGAAGATAAACATAGAAATTAGGTGCAGGAGTAGGCCATTCGGCCCTTCCAGCCTGCACCGCCATTCAATATGATCATGGCTGATCATCCAACTCAGTATCCCGTACCTGCCTTCTCTCCATACCCTCTGATCCCCTTAGCCACAAGGACCACATCTAACTCCCTCTTAAATATAGCCAATGAACTGGCCTCAGCTACCCTCTGTGGCAGAGAGTTCCAGAGACCCACCACTCTCTGTGTGAAAAAAGTCCTTCTCATCTCGGTCCTAAAGGATTTCCCCCCTATCCTTAAGCTGTGACCCCTTGTCCTGGACCTCCCCAACATCGGGAACAATCTTCCTGCATCTAGCCTGTCCAACCCCTTAAGAATTTTGTAAGTTTCTATAAGATCCCCTCTCAATCTCCTAAATTCTAGCAAGTATAAACCGAGTCTATGCAGTCTTTGTTCATAAGACAGTCCTGACATCCCAGGAATCAGTCTGGTGAACCTTCTCTGCACTCCCTCTATGGCAATAATGTCCTTCCTCAGATTTGGAGACCAGAACTTTACGCAATTCTGGTCTATAAGCACAAAATGTTGGAGTAACTTTGGAGCGCTGGAGTGGGACAGGCAGCATCTCTGGATAAAAGGAATGGGTTATGTTTTGGGTCGAGACCCCTCTTCCTACCACAACTGTAGAACAGTCCTGAACCACTATCTACCTCATTGGAGACCCTAGGACTGTTCGATCGGACTTTACTGGCTTAATCTTGCACTAAACGTTATTTACGTTATTCGCTTTATCGTGTATCCGTACACTGTGGATGGCTCGATTGTAATCATGTATTGTCTTTCCGCTGGCTGGTTAATACGCAGCAAAGGCTTTTCACGGTACCTCGGCAGGTGGCTGGGCATCACAGGTTAGTGCAGGAGAATGGCTCTGAGGTGGAAGATCAGCCATGAATGGTGGAACAGGTTTGAAGAACCAGTCGGTCTGCTCCTGCTCCTCTTCTTGGGTAATTTTCCATGTGTCCAAGAAGTGCGCAAAATTGTCTTTGGGATGAGACATGGAACGGCTTGTCCCACCTTCCCGGGTTATTCACGAATTCTCCTGAGTTATTCGCGAATTCTCCCGAGTTTTCAAACGCGCAGAATGTTGGTAATGAATCCGTAGGAGGGCATAGGAGTTAGTGGATATATCAATGTGGCTCGTTATGCCAGCCGTAAGTACTCGGGGCTATTATTTTCCTCGTGGACATTTTTCATCATGCTGAAACAACGTCCCGACTTACCTGATGCCCCGAGTACCATACGCTGGCATAACGAGCTGCTACGATACATCCACGGACTCCTACGGCCATGAATAACTCAGGGGAATTTATAGAAACATAGAACATAGAAAAATAGGTGCAGGAGTAAGCCATTCGGCCCTTCGAACCTGCACCGCCATTCAATGTGATCATGGCTGATCATTCAACTCACTATCCCGTACCTGCCTTCTCTCCATACCCCCGATCCCTTTAGCCACAAGTGCCACATCTAACGCCCTCTTAAATATAGCCAATGAACTGGCCTCAACTACCTTCTGTGGCAGAGAATAGTAAGATTGAACGAGAACTTACCAGTTCGAAGGTTGATCGTTATTTCATGAGTCGCGGTGAGGGATTTCGTGAAGAGCCCGCCGGCGCGCATGCTCGACATTCTTCAAAGTAGCGGTGTGGAATCACAGAAACCAATAACAGAAATGACTTTGCATAGTAAGATGAAAGAGACTCAAATTACCAGGTGAAGGCGATTGAGGGTTGGGCGTGGAGGGCACGAAATCCCTCACCGCGACTCCTCATGAAATAACGATCAACCTTCGAACTGGTAAGTTCTCGTTCAATCTTACTATTTCATTTCGGAGTCACGTGAGTGACTTCGTGAAGACTTCAAAGCTTCTATAATTACACGCCCTGGACCACGTCCATGCTGACACACCACTAGCAGGGATGGATGGGAGGAACAACTTGCTCAAATAGTTCATACTGCAAAACAAGAGCATATTTATTAACAACAAATCAAAAACCCCTCATGCGGGGACATCTCCACGTTCTCGACCTGCATTCAGCACGGCTTCCGCGAACTGTAGAGGAGCAGCAACAGGCTTGTTATAAAATCGCTGAAACACAGCTTCATTAGCCCATCCTGCTGTGGCGAGAATATGGTCCATGGGCACCTCCATGACCCTCGCCGCTGACGTCGATGCAGCCCTGGTGGAATGAGACTTGAACACATTAGAGTCGATACCTGACTTACCCAAGACGACCCGGAGCCACCTGGATATCGTCTGGACTGTCACTCGATGATGAGGTCTTTTATGAGTGACAAGCAGGTATCTCTCCATTCCTCTGATGCCTGCCGTCACCTTGACGTAGTGACGGATATGGGAGGCTAAACACAGCCTAGCATCTGCGGGGTATGCCGGGAACTTCAGCTGCAGCCCTGTGCACCCAGGTCTATGCTGCTTTAGTAGCTCATCAACGAAGAAGACTACTTCGGTAGGGGTAGACATCATTCTGTCGACACGTAGTTTATGGAGTGTCTGTACCCTCTGTGCTGAAGTCAGCACTAGCAACATCACCAGCTTCATGGTGAGTTTGTCCAGCTGGAGCCCTTCCATGGGGGACCACGTCCTGAGCAGGGTTAAAATGTCCCTGACATCCCAGGTGATATTGTAGCGTGGTGTAGGCGGATTCATATTGAATATACCCCGCATGAGCCTGGACACTAGCCTGTTGGATCCCACCTCCATCTTGAGGTAGAATGACAGCGCGCTCCTGGCGCTGTTGATGGCACTGTAACTTAAGTGTTCATCATGGTGCAACCCCGCGAGGAATTCCACGACGTCGGTTATAGTCACGGCATCGTACGTGATGCGAGAGCGGCTGCAGAAGGCTTCCCACTTCTTGATATGTGAGCGGTATCTTCGCCTTGTTGACTCTCGACACGACGCCGCAATGGTATCCATGGTCCGAGTTGAGAGGCCGTATAGGGCTAACGGCCTGTTCAAAACCTGCAAGCCAACGAATGCAAATAGCCATGGCAGGGATGTGGCTCCCCTGAGACAGGGTGAGTAACTAATTCTGGGCAACCCTTCAAAAGGACCCAAGGCTCACTGAGCATGTCAAAGACCACTGGATACCACGGCTGTGTAGGCCAGTCGGGTATAATAAGGATGCCCTTGGCTGCATCCATCTGAATCTTTCGTAATACCCGACTGATGAGGCAAACGGGGGGAATGCATAGAAAACCAATTCCCCCAGTCCAGCGAGAATGCATCTAGCGCCATAGCCCCAGCTGGTTCCCACGAAACGCAGGTTGGTACCTGATGGTTCAACCGGGACGCAAAAAGGTCAATATCCGGTTTCCCAAATTTGGCTGTGATTCTGGCAAAAATTTCAGGATACAACATCCATTCAATATTGTCATTGAACTTGCGTGACCTGGTGTCCGCCACAGTATTAAGCTCACCTGGCAAATAGGTAGCTGAAATCCAAATGTCTCTCTGAACACACCAGAGCCAAATTGAGTTAGCCAATTTATCACACGAAACTGACCTGGTACCGCCCATATGGTTTAAATATGCCACCGCTGTGGTGTTGTCTATTTGGAGACGGACATGTGCCCCAAAATACTTGGAACAATAAGCACGAAGTCCGTGGAATGCTGCAAGTAGCTCCAAATAGTTGATCCCATGTGACAACAACATAGTAGCCTCAAGGGTATCCCATCTGCCTCCGCAACTAGAGGAATGATCCGTAGCTCCCCAGCCATAAGAGCTCGCATCAGTTTGCAAGTATACCACCGGATTAGCCTCAATAATAGGCTTAAACGAGTTACTAATGTGGCGCACCCACCATCGTAACTCATCCGTCGCTTCAGGCGGCAGTTGCATTGGTCGATCATAATGACCAGCATGCTGTCTTAACGCAGCGATCTTGGCCCTTTGCAAATTCTGATAATGCAAAGGCCCATATCGGGCTGCCGGAAACAAAGCTACAAGTTTGCCAATTACTGTAGCTGTATGACGAATCGATGGTATACCAGCGGTGATTAAACCTTGACACACCTGGGTGACCTCCTCAACCTTATTAGGTGGTATGGTGACCCTCATGCGAATAGAGTCCACCGTAAACCCCAGATAATGAATTACCTGGGAGGGGCAGAACTTTGATTTGGCTGGATGGACAATGAACCCCAGCTGCTGAAATAAATTGACTGCAGCTGCAAAACCCTGTTGAGCCAATTCCAGGGTGTGGCCCACAATTAAGATATCATCTAAATAGGCCATTACTATATGATGTCGTTGTCGTAAATAGGCCATAATTGGCTTCACCAATTTAGTGAATAATCGAGGGGCTGTGGTAAGCCCATTGGGTAAAGCCCTATATTGCCAGAGTTGACCCATCCAGATAAATTTCAGAAACCTCCTATAATATTTTTGAATGGATACAGTATAGTACGCATCTTGTAATCAATGCATACCATAAAGCAACCATGTGAAATCAATGATTTGGCTGTTTCAAAAGTGTCCATTTTGAAATGAGTATATGTTACAAATGTATTTAAACTAGTCAGGTCAATGATGACTCGACAGCCTCCATCCTTCTTTGGTCGAGTGAATATATTGGAAACAAATTCCACGGGCTCATGAACCGTTTTCTCTATCACTCCCTTCTGTTCTAGCCTCAAAATTTCCTTATAGCCCGCTGCCTGTTCTGCAGCAGACAATTTAAATGTTCGACCAGGCCTGTGCTGGGATGGAGGAATGTCCCCATTAAGAAACTCAATGCTATGACCCTGAACATTTCGTAACACATACTCATCACCAGTAATATCACCCCATGCACCCAAAAAGAACCGAAGGCGCCCACCAACATGTGAGGTTAGACAAAGAGAAAAGAGAGAACCAGACCGCCTCACCTCCGTGGTTACCAGCGGTCCTTGACACGTGTGGGTGGACGTGGAGGTGCTGGGTTGGCTTGAGGGCGCGGCGTCCTCATCTTCCACCAGGGTTTCTGCCGACCTTGTCCTAAAAAAGCCCCCTGGTGCTGGGGCGGTTGGTAACGGGGTGGAGCTGGAGGGTAGGTCCTCGTAGAGGTGCTGGCAGACCCTCATGGTCGAACAAGCGGAGCTTTCGAGCCCGACGGCGTGGGGGCACCGTGAGGGCGCATGAGTCCCACCGTTTTGGCTTGTTCGTCAAGCTCTTTGACCCTCTTAGAGAGATCCTCGCCAAAGAGCTGACGGGGCGGCGGCGGCAGCGGTGGTTTGCACAACCCTGCAAACTTAGGGTTGAGCGCCGGGCGGATGCTGCTTTTGCGGAACCCATTGATTTCATGTTGAGTTGCGCACAATAGAGCCAGAGCATCCTCCTGGTCCAAATTTAATTCATCCCCATCAACCGACCGCACAAAGGCGGTAATACCGGCCGTGAGGAGCTTCAGGATCCGCTGAATTTTCAGCTCCTGTTGACGGATAGCCGCACTGATGTTGCCCCATATCGGCGTATTGACCACAGGCACGTTGAGGGAGTTGCAGTTGGATGGAGCCTTGTGACGGCTCATAGCCTGAATGAGAACCTCCTCCTGGAGCTGATGGTTGTTGAGGAAGTCCACTGTGGCTGTCAATTTCGAGTTGAGGGGAAGCCCAGACGAGTGTGGGGCCGCGAACTTAGTGGCCACATCGAGAAGGCCCTCCGCTGGTAAATCGGACGGAGGTGGGATGGGTTCGACCAATACCTCCTCTTCCTGCTGCTCCAGGCTGATGGTGGAAGTTGGTGAAACAGCCCTGTACCTGTCGCTGCTGGACGCTTGCTGCTGTTGACCATGAAGCAGGAGCTCCAGCAGCCGCTCCATCCGGTCAATACGCCCTTCACCCTGAACACTCAGGTGGTCGGAGTCCTCCGGCTCTGAAAAATGGCCGGCGCCCCTATCATCGGCCCGCACCTCATCGAGGCCCACCCGGTGCCGGTAGTCGTCGCTAGCAGCCGCCGAAGCGAAACTGCGCGATTCCTGCGCGGGCGTGTTCAACCGCCTCCGTTTAGCGGGAGCGGACGCCGCTGCCACTAAGGACACTTGCGGCGTGATGTCGGCACCAGCCGCAGCCTGGATACCCGATGCCCGCGCAGGCTTGCCGGCAGCCCACGTCGTGGACCTCGCCGACGCATGGTCTCGCCCACCCATCCATGGGGGGCTCGGCGACCGCGACGAGACCCGACCCAACCGACCCGTCCTGGCGTCGAGAGTTGGGGGGCGTCGACTGGACCTCACAGCCGCCCCGGGCCCCGCCCTGGAACCTGACCGCTCCTCGGCGGCAGGTAAAGCCTTAGCCCCAACAGGGTTAGACTTCCGGGCTCCTGCCCTTCCCCTCCGCGGAGGGCTGAGTGAAAAGGGCCGTGCAGCCGCACGCACCCTTCTGCTCCAGGCCGCCAGCAAGCCTGCTGACGACCTGACTGCCATGGCAGGATCCTCCTGCTCTGGCGGCACACCACACTCCTCCTCGTCGAACTCCTCCGAGCTGTGGTGTGCTGGCGGATCCGGACCTGTAAACACAGGGCTCACCGACATTTCCGCCTGTGTCCCAGCCTGCGCTGCAGGTACCGCCGATATCACTGGCTCCGGGACTGTTGACCGGCGACCTCGTCCAGACGTTCTCCGGCCTTTAACGCTCCCATCCATGTCCTTGCTGTGAAAACAAAACACAACAAGAACCACCAACGTAAGGTAGGATACTTACCTTAGTGGTTCCCTTACGAAGGGCTGGCGAGGAGCGCGCTCCACCGCCAGCCGTCGCAGCAACGCGATACGACGATATGACGAGCATGCGCGCCGGCGGGCTCTTCACAAAGTCACTCACGTGACTCCGAAATGAAATTCCAGAGACTCACCACTCTCTGTGAAAAGAATGTTTTCCTCATCTCGGTCCTAAAGGAATTCCCCCTTATCCTTAGACTGTGACCCCTTGTTCTGGACTCCCCCAACATCGGGAACAATCTACCAGCATCTAGCTTGTCCAACCCCTTAAGAATTTTATAAGTTTCTATAAGATCCCCCCTCAATCTTCTAAATTCCAGCAAGTACAAGCCGAGTCGTTCCTCAGATTTGGAGACCAAAACTGTACGCAATACTCCAGGTGTGGCCTCACCAAAACCCTGTACAACTGCAGTAGAACCTCCCTGCTCCTACACTCAAATCCTATCGCTATGAATGCTAACATACCATTTGCTTTCTTCACTGCCTGCTGCACCTGCATGCCTACTTTCAATGACTGGTGTACCATGACACCCAGGTCTCGTTGCATCTCCTCTTTTCCTAATCTGCCACCATTCAGATAATAATATGTGAATAACTCGGGAACGTGTGACAGGCCCTTAACCCTGAGCTCCATCAAGTTTCAGTCATCACCCCATATGCTTCCTGCAAAGAAACCTGCCCCAGGGAAGCATGCCCACAGCCTGTCCCAATGGATCAGGAATGTTTCATTAGGCAATAGAGTTAGATAGAGCTCTAGGGTTACTGATTGTGGATGATCAGCCACGATCACAATGAATGGCTCGAAGGGCCAAATGGCCTCCTCCTGCACTTATTCTCTATGTATCTATCTTTCTATGTGTAGAGGACCCTACAAGGGAGAGGGCAAAGCTTGATCTACTCTTAGGGAATTGGAAAGGGAAGATGACTGAAATGGACGTGGGCGAGCCTTTTGGGACCAGGGACCATTATTCTATCAGCTTTAAAATAGTCATTGATAAATTGAGGGTGTGCCCACAAGTTAAAATTCTGAATTGGAGCAGGGCCAACATTGATGGTATTGTACAATAACTTGCTAAAGTTCTAGGGAGTAGGTTGCTTGGTGGCAAAAGAACATCCAGAAGGTGGGATGCTTTCAAATGTCTGATGATAAGAGTTCTGGGACGATGGTGCTCAGCTGGGAAGAGTGCACAAAGGATTAATGTTTAAGAAAGAACTGCAGATGCTGGAAAAATCGAAGGTAGACAAAAATGCTGGAGAAACTCAGCGGGTGAGGCAGCACCTATGGAGCGAAGGAATAGGGAAGGAATATCCCTTCGCTCCATAGATGCTGCCTCACCCGCTGAGTTTCTCCAGCATTTTTGACTACAAAGGATTTATGAGTATGTTCTTAAAGAAGGAACTGCAGATGCTGGAGGATCGAGGGTACACAAAATGCTGGAGAAACTCAGCGGGTGCAGCAGCATCTATGGAGTGAAGGAGATAGGCGACGTTTCGGGCCGAAACCCTTCTTCAGACTGGTTTTTCCGGAAGGAGGAGGAGAACTTCTTCAAAGTAGGCATACCTTGAGGAGATTTCGCAGTGGAGTAGACAAAGTGTTAAAGAAGGAACTGCAGATGCTGGAAAATTGAGGGTACACAAAATGCTGGAGAAACTCAGCGGGTGCAGCAGCATCTAAGGAGCGAAGGAAATAGGCGACGTTTCGGGCCGAAACCCTTCGTCAGACTGCCTTTATGAGTATGTTGCCAGGACTTGATGGCCTGAGGTCTAGGGAGATGTTGGGCAGGGTAGGGCTTTCTTTCTTGGAGCACAGTATGTCGAGGGATGATTTTATAGAGGTATGTAAGATCATAATTGGAACACACAGAGTCTTTTACCCAGAATAGGGGAATGCAGAACCAGAGAACATAAGTTTAAGGTGAGAGGGGAAAGATTTAATAGAAACTTGAGGGGCAACTTTTCACACGCAGGTTGGTGGGTATATTAATTCAGTTACAAGATGAGGTAGTTGAGGCAAGTACAATAGCAACATTTATAAGACATTTGGACAGGTACATGGATAAGAAATGGTTAGAGGGATAGGGACCAAATGCGGGCAGGTGGGACTATTAACCATACAACCATATAACAATTACAGCACGGATACAGGCCTTCTCAGCCCTTCCAGTCCGTGCCGACCATTTATTTTCCCCTAGTCCCATCTACCTGCACTCAGACCATACCCCTCCATTCCCTTCCCGTCCATATACCTATCCACTTTAAATGTTAAAATCGATCCTGCCTCCACCACTTCTGCAGGAAGATCATTCCACACAGCCACCACTCTCTGAGTAAAGAAGTTCCCCCTCATGTTACCTCTAAACTTCTGTCCCTTAATTCTCATGTCATGCGCTCTTGTTTGAATCTTCCCTACCCTCAATGGGAAAAGCTTATCCACGTAAACTCTGTCTATCCCTTTCATCAATTTAAAGACCTCAATCAAGTCCCCCCTTAACCTTCTGCTCTCCAAAGAATAAAGACCTAACTTGTTCAACCTTTCTCTGTAACTTAGTTGCTGGAACCCAGGCAACATTCTAGTAAATCTCCTCTGTACTCTCTCTATTTTGTTGACATCCTTCCTATAATTAGGTGACCAAAATTGTACACCACACTCCAGAATTGGTCTCACCAATGCCTTGTACAATTTTAACATTACTTCCTTACTCCTATATTCAATGCTCTGATTTATAAAGGCCAGCACACCAAAAGCTTTCTTTACCACCCTATCTACATGCGATTCCACCTTCAGGGAACTATGCACAGTTATTCCTAGATCCCTCTGTTCCACAGCATTCCTCAATTCCCTACCATTTACCATGTACGTCCTATTTTGATTTGTCCTGCCAAGATGTAGCACCTCACACTTATCAGCATTAAACTCCATCTGCCATCTTTCAGCCCACTATTCCAAATGGCCCAAATCTCTCTGTAGACTTCATTATCCACAGCACCCCCTATCTTAGTATCATCTGCATACTTACTTATCCAATTTTCCACCCCATCATCTAGATCATTGATGTACATGACAAACAACAGTGGACCCGACACAGATCCCTGAGTAGTGTAGATGGGGCAATTTGGTTGGCACATGCAAGCTGGGCCAAAGGGTGTGCATCTGTGCTGTATAACTCTATGACTCTATGTTCTCCTTCCAAAGTATTTTGTGACTCATGAACATTGAAAGCGCCATGGGCTTTCAACGGTAGTTTACCGAGCAGTTAATTCTCCCGAGCAGGCAATGGTTCTCAGACAGGGAGCTTCAATTTAACTTGCATTGTGCGCAGTAGTTCAAACAATATAAATCAGCCTCGCCTGGCTGCTAGGAATATTATCAAATGTGCTGTTACCAGCAAGGATTAGACACCAGATCCCATGAGTCAGATTTAAAGATCAGGTTGTTCAAAGCCACTTCCCCTTTGCAAGTAATTTGTTTAGATCGAATCCATCTGTTAAAACCAGAAACCTCAGCTCCTATGTATTTTGCTGCGAAATATGAGACATAGGAGTTACCGTTTCCCATGCAGTCCCTCCAACCTGCTCCACTATTCACACACATCATAGTCTATTCCATTCCTCTTCCTGCTCCATTCCTTTGGATACCAAATCGCTCTTAGGTGCATTGACTACAATGGTAGTATCATGGTTAAATTAATTAACGAGTAATACCAAAGCCTGGAATAACAACCCACGGAGCTGAGTTCAATTCCCAGCATGGCAACTGTGGAATTTTAATAATCAACGATTCTTTTAAAACATAAGTTCCTAATAATTTTATTGTCCTACAGGGAATGATATCTGCTATCCTTGGCGGACCCCGCATCCGTATCTGCAAAGCTCGCGACATTAGCCCAACTAGCTCTTCAGTCATGGACCATTAAGGATGAGCAATAAATGCCAGGGTTTCACAGTGGCACGGTGACCTGGGTTCATTCCTGACCTCTGGTGCTGCTTGTGTGGAGTTTGCACGTTCTTTGCATGGGTTCCCTGTGGATGCTCCGGTTTCCTCACACATCTTATAGAAACTTACAAAATTCTTAAGGGGTTGGACAGGCTAGATGCAGGAAGATTGTTCCCGATGTTGGGGAGGTCCAGGACAAGGGGTCACAGCTTAAGGATAAGGGGGAAATCCTTTAGGACCGAGATGAGAAGGACTTTTTTTCACACAGAGAGTGGTGGGTCTCTGGAACTCTATGCCACAGAGGGTCGTTGAGGCCAGTTCATTGGCTATATTTAAGAGGGAGTTAGATGTGGCCCTTGTGGCTAAGGGGATCAGAGGGTATGGAGAGAAGGCAGGTACGGGATACCGAGTTGGATGATCAGCCATGATCACATTGAATGGCGGTGCAGGCTGGAAGGGCCGAATGGCCCACTCCAGCACCTATTTTTCTATGTTTCTATGTTTCTAACACAAGGAAGGGCTTGAACTTTATTTCGCCTCCCATCACAGTGAGGAATGTGCAGGAGTCACTGTGGTGGATGTTTAGGTTAAAATGTGTTTTTGAGTGATTTGTTCCTTTTAAGTGTGTGACTGACCTGGCCAATGAAATTCCTCGTATGTTGCAAAACATACTTGGCGAATAAAGTGTGATTCTGATTCTGATTCTGAATCAATGCTGCTGAACATGAGATTTTCATTATACAGATGAGCGGCACGATGGCGCAGCAGTACGCGTTGCCGCCTTTCAGATCCAGGGACCCAGGTTCAATCCTGACTACAGGTGCTGCCTGTATGGAGATCGTACGTTCTCCCCGTGACCTTGTGAGTTTTCCCCGGGTGCTCTGGTTTCCCCCCACACCTCAAAGAAGTAAGGGTTTGTTGGCTTTGATAAAATTGTACATTTTCCCTAGTGTGTAGGGTAGTGCTAGTGTACGGGGCTCACTGGTCGATGCGGAAGGGCCTGTTTCTGTGCTGTATCTCTGAACTAAACTAATGCCCCTCACTGTACATGTGCACTTGACAATAAATGCACCTAGGCTTGACTTGATTTAAATAGGATTAGTGTAAACACACCCGAAGGGCCTATTTCTATGATGCATTACTCAATTACTCTGTTTAGGTGCTTTGCTTTCCGTATTCATCCAAAAGATATGTTGGTAATTCAATTGACACTGAAAATGAATGAAAATGACTACTGAAAATAAATAAAAGGGCGTTCCTTTGGGAAGGGGATGAGGAGGAATTTCTTTAGTCAGGGGGTGGTGAATCTGTGGAGACCAAGTCAATGGATATTTTTAACCATATAACCATATAACAATTACAGCACGGAAACAGGCCTTCTCGGCCCTTCCAGTCCGTGCCGACCATTTATTTTCCCCGAGTCCCATCTACCTGCACTCAGACCATACCCCTCCATTCCCTTCCTGTCCATATACCTATCCACTTTACTTTTAAATGTTAAAATCGATCCTGCCTCCACCACTTGTGCTGGAAGCTCATTCCACACAGCCACCACTCTCTGAGTAAAAAGGTTCCCCCTCATGTTACCCCTGAACTTCTGTCCCTTAATTCTCCTGTCATGCCCTCTTGTTTGAATCTTCCCTACCCTCAATGGGAAAAGCTTATCCACGTCAACTGTGTCTATCCCTTTCATCATTTTAAAGACCTCAATCAAGTCCCCCCTTAACCTTCTGCGCTCCAAAGATTTTTTAAGGCAGAGATATAGATATATTCTTGATTAGTACGAGTGGGGAGAAGGCAGGAGAATGGAGTTTAGAGGGTAAGATAGATCGGCCATGATGAAATGGTGGAGTAGACTTGATGGTGGAGTAGACTAGACTTGATACAAACTTAAAGCACACGGTATTGGGGGTTCAGTATTGATGTGGATAGAGAACTGGCTAGCAGACAGGAGGCAAAGGGTAGGAGTAAACGGGTCCTTTTCAGAATGGCAGGCAGTGACTAGTGGGGTGCCGCAAGGCTCAGTGCTGGGACCCCAGCTATTTACAATATATATTAATGATTTGGACGAGGGAATTCAATGCAACATCTCCAAATTTGCAGATGATACCAAGCTGGGGGGTATAGTTAGGTGTGAGGAGGATGCTTGGAGGCTGCAGGGTGATTTGGATAGGCTGAGTGAATGGGCAGATGCATGGCAGATGCAGTACAATGTGGATAAATGTGAGGTTATCCACTTTGGTGGCAAAAACATGAGGGTAGACTATTATCTGAATGGTGGCAGATTAGGTAAGGGGGAGATGCAACGAGACCTGGGTGTCATGGTACACCAGTCATTGAAAGTAGGCATGCAGGTGCAGCAGGCAGTGAAGAAAGCAAATGGTATGTTAGCATTCATAGCGAAAGGATTTGAGTATAGGAGCAGGGAGGTTCTACTGCAGTTGTACAGGGTTTTGGTGAGGCCACACCTGGAGTACTGCGTACAGTTTTGGTCTCCAAATCTGAGGAAAGACATCCTTGCCATAGAGGGGGTACAGAGAAGATTCACCAGACTGATTCCTGGGATGTCAGGACTTTCATATGAGGAAAGATTGGATAGACTCGGTTTGTACTCGATGGAATTTAGAAGATTGAGGGGGGATCTTATAGAAACCTACAAAATTCTTAAGGGGTTGGACAAGCTAGATGCTGGAAGATTGTTCCCGATGTTGGGGGAGTCCAGAACAAGGGGTCACAGTCTAAGGATAAGGGGGAATTCCTTTAGGACCGAAATGAGGAAAACATTCTTTACACAGAGAGTGGTGAGTCTCTGGAATTTCATTTCGGAGCCACGTGAGTGACTTCGTGAAGAGCCCGCCGGCGCGCATGCTCGACATATCGTCGTAACGCGTTGCTGCGACGGCTGGCGGTGGAGCGCGCTCCTCGCCAGCCCTTCATAAGGGGCCACGGAGGTGAGTATTCCACCTTTAGTTGGTGGTCCTTGTTGTCTGATTATGTCTTGCAGCAAGGACATGGATGGGAGTTCGAAGGGCCGGAGGACGTCAGGACGAGTTCGCCGGTCAACAGTTCCGGGGCCTTTACCATCGGCAGTACCTGCAGCGCAGGCCGGGACTCAGGCGGAGATGTGGGTAAGCCCTGTGTTCACAGGTCCAGATCCGCCAGCACACCACAGCTCGGAGGAGTTCGGTGAGGAGGAGTGTGGTGTGCCGCCAGAGCAGGGGGACCCTGCCATGGCAGTCAGGTTGTCAGCGGGCTCGCTGGCGACCTCGAGCAGGGCGCGTGCCGTTGCACGGCCTGTTCCACTCAGCCCTCCGAGAAGGGGGAGGGGAGGAGCCCAGAAGCCTAACCCTGTTAGGGCTAAGGCATTGCCTGTCGCGGAGGAGCGGTCAGGTTCCAGGGCGAGACCCGGGGCGGCTGTGAGGTCCAGCCGGCACACCCCGACTCTCGACGCCGGGACGGGTCGGTTGAGTCGGGTCTCGTCGCGGTCGCCGAGCCCCCCATGGATGGGTGGGCGAGACCATGCGTCGGCAACGTCCACGATGTGGGCAGCCGGCAAGACTGCGCGGGCCCCAGGCAGCCATGCTTCGGCTGGTGCCGACACCTCGCCGCATGTGCCCTTAGTGGCAGCGGCTTCAGCTCTCGCTAAACGGAGGCGATTGAACACGCCCGCGCAGGAATCGCGCAGTTTCGCCTCGGCGGCTGTTAGCGACAACTACCGGCACCGGCAGGGCCTCGACGAGGTGCGGGCCGATGACAGGAGCCCGGTTTTCTTTTCAGAGCCGGAGGACTCCGACCACCTGAGTGTTCAGGGTGAAGGGCGTATTGACCGTATGGAGCGGCTGCTGGAGCTCCTGCTTCAACGTCAACAACAGCAGGGCAGCAACAGGCACAGGGCGTCTTCACCAACATCTACTATCAGCCTGGAGCAGCACGAGGAGGAGGTTCTGGTGGATCCCGTACCACCTCCGGTGGAGGTGCCAGCGGAGGAACTTTTGGATGTGGCGACCAAATTCGCGGCCCCACATACGGCTGGTCTTCCTCTCAATTCAAAGCTGGCAGCCACAGTGGACTTTCTTAATAATCAGGTGCTGCAGGAAGAAGTCCTCATCCAGGCTATGAGCCGTCACAAGGCTCCATCAAACTGCAACTCCCTCAACGTGCCTGTGGTCAATACGCCAATATGGGGCAACATCAGTGCGGCTATCCGTCAACAAGAGCTACAATTGCAGCGGATCCTGAAACTCCTCATGGCCGGTATTACCGCCTTTGCGCGGTCGGTGGACGAGGACGAGCTGAATTTGGACCAGGAAGATGCTCTGGCCTTATTGTGCGCGACCCAGCACGAAATCAACGGGTTTCGCAAAAACAGCATCCGCCCAGCACTCAACCCGAAGTTTGCAGGATTGTGCAAACCACCGCCGCCGCCGCCGCCCCGTCAGCTCTTTGGTGAGGACCTCTCGAAGAGAGTCAAAGAACTTGACGAACAAGCCAAAACGGTGGGGATCATGCGCTCTAAGAGTGCCCCCACACCGTCCGGCTCAAAAGCTCCATACATTCGCTCACGAGGGTCGGCCAGTGCCTCGACGAGGACTCACCCTCTAGCTCCACAACGACAACAACACCAGAACCAGCACCAAGGGTCTTTTTTAGGACAGGGTCGGCAGAGACCTTTTTGGAAATCGAAGACGCCGCGCCCTCAAGCCAACCCAGCACCTCCACGGCCACCCACACGTGTCAAGGACCGCCGGTAACCACGGAGGTGAGGGGGTCTGGTTCTCTCTTTTCTCTCTGTTTAACTTCCCATGTTGGTGGTCGTTTACGGTTGTTTTTGGATGCATGGGGTAATTTTACTGGTGATGAGTATGTATTGCGGAATATTCAGGGGCATAAAATTGAGTTTATTAATGGCGACATTCCTCCATCCCAGCACATGCCTGGTCGTACGTTCAAATTGTCTGCTGCAGAACAGGCAGCAGGTTACAAGGAAATTTTAAGTTTGGAACAGAAGGGTGTGATTGAGAAAACAGTGCATGAGCCAATTGAATTTGTTTCGAACATATTTACTAGACCTAAGAAGGATGGAGGCTGTCGTGTCATTATTGATCTAGCCCGTTTGAATACGTTTGTAACATATACTCATTTTAAAATGGATACGTTTGAAACAGCCAAATCATTTCTCATGAAACAACCATTTCTCATGGCTGCTTTATGGCATGCATTGATTTGAGGGATGCATATTATTCAGTATCCATCCAGAAAGATGATAGAAGGTTTTTGAAATTTATCTGGATGGGGCAACTTTGGCAGTATAAGGCTTTGCCTAATGGGCTTACTACAGCCCCTAGATTGTTCACTAAATTGGTGAAGCCAATCATGGCTTATTTGAGACAACGACATCATATAGTTATGGCCTATTTAGATGATGTCTTTATTGTGGGCCACACCCTGCAATTGGCTGAACAGGGTGTTGCAGCTGCTGTCAATATATTTCAACAATTAGGATTCATTGTCCATCCAGAGAAATCAAAGTTCTGCCCTGCCCAGGTAATTAATTACCTAGGGTTCACGGTGAACTCAATGAGCATGAGGATAACTATACCAATTAACAAAATTGAGGAAGTCACTAAGGTGTGCAGAGATTTAATTGGCACCAATATACCATCGATTCGGCATACAGCCACAGTAATTGGCAAGTTAGTGGCTTTGTTTCCGGCAGCACGATATGGACCTTTGCATTATCAGAATTTGCAAAGAGCTAAAATTACTGCGTTAAAATGGAACGCTGGTCATTACGATCGATCTATGCAGCTGCCGTCCAAAGCGATAACTGAGTTGCAATGGTGGGTGTGTCACATTAGCAACTAATTTAAGCCTGTCAGGGAGGCTAATCCGGTGGTATATTTACAGACTGATGCAAGATCCAATGGCTGGGGAGCTACTGATAATTGCTCTAGTTGTGGGGGTAGATGGGACACCCTTGAGGCATCGATGTTGTTGACTCAAGGGATTAACTATTTGGAGTTGCTGGCAGCATTCCACGGACTTCGTGCATATTGTTCCAAGCTTGTTGGAGCACACGTCCGTCTCCAAATAGACAACACCACAGCTGTGGCATATTTAAACCATATGGGTGGTACCAGGTCAGTTTCGTGTGACAAATTGGCTAACTCAATTTGGCTCTGGTGTATTCAAAGAGACATTTGGATTTCAGCTACCTATTTGCCAGGTGAGCTTAATACTATGGCGGACACCAGGTCACGCAAATTTAATGACAACATTGAATGGATGTTGCATCCTGAGATTTTTGCTAAAGTCACAGCCAAATTTGGTAAACCGGACATTGACCTTTTTGCGTCACGGTTGAACCATCAGGTACCAGCCTACGTTTCATGGGAACCAGATCCTGGGGCAATAGCGCTAGATGCATTCTCGCTGGACTGGGGGAATTGGGTTTTCTATGCCTTCCCTCCGTTTTGCCTCATCAGTCGGGTATTGCGAAAGATTCAGGCAGATGCTGCCAAGGGCATCCTTATTATACCCGACTGGCCCACACAGCCTTGGTATCCGGTGGTCTTTGACATGCTCAACGAACCTTGGGTCCTTTTGAAGGGTTGCCCACAATTGGTTACTCACCCTGTGTCAGGGGAGCCACATCCCTGCCATGGCTATTTAAATTTGTTGGCTTGCAGGTTCTGAACAGGCCGTTAGTCCAATACGGCCTCTCGGCTCGGACCATGGATACCATCGGGGCGTCGTGTCGAGAGTCCACAAGGCGAAGATACCGCTCGCATATTAAGAAGTGGGAAGCCTACTGCAGCCGCTCTCGCATCACGTACGATGACGTGACAATAACCGACGTCCTGGAATTCCTCGCGGGGTTGCACCATGATGAACACTTAAGTTACAGTGCCATCAACAGCGCCAGAAGTGCGCTATCATTCTACCTCAAGATTGGGGTAGGATCCAACAGGCTAGTGTCCAGACTCATGCGGGGTATATTCAATATGAATCCGCCTACACCACGCTATAATATCACCTGGGATGTCAGGGACGTATTAACCCTGCTCAGGACGTGGTCTCCCATGGAAGGGCTCCAACTGGACCAACTCACCATGAAGCTGGTGATGTTACTAGCGCTGACTTCAGCTCAGAGGGTACAGACACTACACAAACTGCGTGTCGACAGAATGACATCTACCTCTACAGAAGTAGTCTTTTTCGTTGACGAGCTACTAAAGCAGCATAGACCTGGGTGCACAGGGCTGCAGCTGAAGTTCCCGGCATACCCCGCAGATGCTAGGCTATGTTTAGCCTCACATATCCGCCACTATGTCAAGGTGACGGCACGCATCAGAGGAATGGAGAGATACCTGCTTGTCACTCATAAGAGACCTCATCATCGAGTGACAGTCCAGACGATATCCAGGTGGCTTCGAGTCGTCTTGGGTAAGTCAGGTATCGACACTAATGTGTTCAAGTCTCATTCCACCAGGGCTGCATCGACGTCAGCGGCGAGGGTCATGGAGGTGCCCATGGACCAAATTCTCGCCACAGCAGGATGGGCGAATGAAGCTGTGTTCCAGCGTTTTTATAACAAGCCTGTTGCTGCTCCTCTACAGTTCGCAGAAGCCGTGCTGAATGCAGGTCAAGAACGTGGAGATGTCCCCGCATGAGGGGTTTTTGATTTGTTATTAATAAATATGCTTTTGTTTTGCAGTATGAGCTATTGAGCCAGTTTGTCCTCCCATCCATCCCTGGTAGTGGTGTGTCAGCATGGACGTGGTCCAGGGCGTGTAATCACAGAAGCTTTGAAGTCTTCACGAAGTCACTCACGTGACTCCGAAATGAAATAGTAAGATTGAACGAGAACTTACCAGTTCGAAGGTTGATCTTTATTTCATGAGGAGTCGAAGTGAGGGATTTCGTGCCCTCCTCGCCCAACCCTCAATCACCTTCATCTGGTAATCTTAGTCAATTCAATCATACTATGCGAAGTCATTTCTATTGTTGGTTCTGTGATTCCACGCCGCTACTTTGAAGTATGTCGAGCATGCGCGCCGGCGGGCTCTTCACGAAATCCCTCACTTCGACTCCTCATGAAATAAAGATCAACCTTCGAACTGGTAAGTTCTCGTTCAATCTTACTATTCTCTGCCACAGAAGGTAGTTGAGGCCAGTTCATTGGCTATATTTAAGAGGGCGTTAGATGTGGCACTTGTGGCTAAAGGGATCAGGGGGTATGGAGAGAAGGCAGGTGCGGGATACTGAGTTGGATGATCAGCCATGATCACATTGAATGGCGGTGCAGGCTCGAAGGGCCGAATGGCCTACTCCTGCACCTATTTTCTATGTTTCTATGTTTCTATGGGCCGATTGGCCCAATCGTGCTCCGATCACTTGTGAACTTGTGACTGCTCTTGTCCCGTATTTAACTGCTACTACTCGGGTCAAGGGGACTGTCGGGTCGGAGCGCCGCGTCCGGTCCCGCCTCACCTACCCCACGTAGTGCAGCCCATGGAGTGCAGCAGCAGCATCAGCAGCAGCAGCCTCGCCCGTGGACCCGTCGGTCGGCAGCCCGGCCAGCTGTCCGACCTTCGGACCTTCGGTTACTGGCGACACCACCACCCCTCCTTCTCACGGCCGATCATCGGTTCATGAGTTGGATGGGGTGCCGGACTTTGCGCGCGGCGTCGCGTGCGAGGCCTGGCGCCCGGGCCAAACCTCCTCAGCTGGCCCGCCGGCTGGACTTTGTGTGCAGTCCAGCACCCGGGCCAACTCATCGTTCACCTGGCCACGGCCGAGATGGTCAACGAATTTCGATCATTTTTCCCTTATTTGGGATCGGAAAAGTTGGGAACCCTACGTGGAAGAAACTTCAAAGGGCGATTGATGAGTGAGAATAAAAGGCCTGTCCCACCAGCATGCGACTCTATGTGATGAGCGCGAACTAATGTGGTCGCTTGAGCCGTCCGGCGTCGCGGGGCCGGTCCCACTTCGATCGCTGGAGCCGTGCAGAATTGTGCGGAGTTCGTCCCGACATCACGCGGGGCTCCGAAAAACTGACTATGTTCAAAAATTCCGCACGGCAACGGCTTGTCGGCTCGCAGTCGCCTCGACACATTACACACCGTCTCGACATCGTGCCTCCGTGAACCTATCTGTAGGTGCCTCCGTGACCCTCTATGTGTGTGGCTCCGTGGCCCTCTGTGTGTGTGTGTGTGTGTGTCTCTGTGCCCCTCTCTGTGTGCCCCTCTCTGTCCTGGCGAACTTACCTTTAAGACTTCGCTCCAAGTTCGCCTCACTTTGCGCCGCGTTGCGCCACTCACCCGGCCTCCGCGCGGCCCCTGCTGCCGGTTTGGTCGCGCTTGCCGCATGCAGGCGCATGCTGGTGGGAACGGCCCTGTACAGGGGATCACCCGACCTCCGCGCGGCCCCCGCTTTTAGTTTGATCGCGTTCATCGCATAGAGTTGCATGATTGTAAGACAGGCCCTTAAGAGAGAGAGAGAGAGGGAATAAGATTGTGAGAGAGAATAAGTTACAAGGGAAATAATCAGGGAGAGTAGGTGCGTCAAGGAATTGATGTGTCAAATCAGCCTGTGCCTGTGCACTGATTACTGAGTCGGTACTCCTGTATTGAATTGGACTATCAACCTAAAATGTGTGTTTAAATCCTCAATTACAGATCATAAAACACTGGACATTGATGGGCATAATTTTGCCATCGCAAACCCTGATGATGGAGTAGAATCAGTGGTGTGGTGGTATCAAAGCACGTTCACCTTGAAGACGGGGAACAAATTGATGTCGGAGCCTCTGGATGAGATTGTTGGCTGAGTGCTTCCCCAGAAATCTCTATGTACGTCTTTCATTGAACCGTAAGATATTTTTCTTTCAAAAGAACATATTTCTGACCTGCTAAAAAGAATCGAGGAGATCGTGCTCTTTGTATCTGCGATGTTTGTTCCGATTGAGGCAAGGAAAGTTTGTTTTAACAGCGTTCCTTTGCAACTGACTCCATAGTGTGGTGTGGATTCCAGTTTTCCGTTAAGAGCAGTGAACCTAGAGAGCCCCAAACAGAGTAAACACCTTTGTCACAGGATATGGGGTCACTCAAGGGTTAATTGAAACCTGTTGAGCTATTGGGCCTTGTGTAGCCTGGACGAGTGTTTGCTTTTAACCTGTTATCCCCCACTAGCGGCTGAAAGAATGTCACGCGATCCTGTTTGGTGTTTGGTGACGTCTATTTATTTTTTGATTCATTTTTGGGATCCGGTGATTGCTGTCAAGTCCAGCATTCAGTATTCACCCCCCTCGCTGCCCCCCAAGAACGCGTTGGTGAGCCATCTTCTTGAAGCACCTCAGTCCTTCATAGAGTCATACCGCGTGGAAACAGGCCATTCGGCCCAACTTGCCAACGCCGACCAACATGCCCCATCCATCTCCCTGCGTTTGGTCCATTTCCCTCGAAACCTATCCTATCCATGTACCTGTCCAAATGCTTCTTAAATGTTGCAATAGTCCCTGCCTGAATAACCTTCTCCGGCAGCTCGTTCCATACACCGACCATCCTTTGTGCAAAAAAGCTACCCCTCAGGTTCCTATTAATTCATTCCCCCTTCACCTTAAACCTATGTCCTTTGTGTTGTCTATTCCCCTACTCCGGGCAAAAGGCACTGCGTTTACCTGATCTATTTCTCTCATAATTTTGTACACCTCTATAAGATGATCCTTCATTCTCATGCACTGGCGTGGCTGCAATGGAACAAAACCCTAGCCTTCTCAAAGTCTCCCCATAGCTCATCCCTCCAGTCCTGGTATCATCCTCGTAATGATAGCCACGGACACGATGGGCTGAAGGGCCTATTTCTGTGATGTATGATTCTATGACTTCCGAGGAAGGGTCCTCAGCCTAAAACGTTTGGGATTTAATGCTGATAAGAGTGAGGTGCTACATCTTGGCAGGACAAGTCAAAATAGGACGTACATGGTAAATGGTAGTGAATTGAGGAATGCTGTGGAACAGAGGGATCTAGGAATAACTGTGCATAGTTCCCTGAAGGTGGAATCGCATGTAGATAGGGTGGTAAAGAAAGCTTTTGGTGTGCTGGCCTTTATAAATCAGAGCATTGAATAGAGGAATAGGGAAGTAATGTTAAAATTGTACAAGGCACTGGTGAGACCAATTCTGGAGTACAATTTTGGTCGCCTAATTATAGGAAGGATGTCAACAAAATAGAGAGAGTACAGAGGAGATTTACTAGAATGTTGCCTGGGTTCCAGCAACTAAGTTACAGAGAAAGGTTGAACAAGTTAGGTCTTTATTCTTTGGAACGCAGAAGGTTAAGGGGGGACTTGATTGAGGTCATTAATAGGATGAAAGGGATAGACAGAGTTGACGTGGATAAGCTTTTCCCATTGAGGGTAGGAAAGATTCAAACAAGAGGGCATGACATGAGAATTAAGGGACAGAAGTTTAGGGGTAACATGAGGGGGAACTTCTTTACTCAGAGAGTGGTGGCTGTGTGGAATGAGCTTCCAGCAGAAGTGGTGGAGGCAGGATCGATTTTAACATTTAAAAGTAAAGTGGATAGGTATATGGACGGGAAGGGAATGGAGGGGTATGGTCTGAGTACAGGTAGATGGGAATAGGGGAAAATGAATGGTCGGCACGGACTGGAAGGGCCGAGAGGGCCTGTTTCCGTGCTGTAATTGTTATATGGTTATATGGTTATATGTTCACCTCTCGTTGCCCAACATGTTGCGTATTTCTGGCCTTTCGACGTCAGGCTATTAAACACTACAACCTAATAAGCTAAGAACTACAATAGGCTATTATTATTATTGTCTTTATTATTGCAATGTTATTGTTTGTTCTTTTTTTTCTGAGTTTCCGTTATATTATTTATTATGAGTATCTATCCTGTTGTGCTGCAGCAAGTAAGAATGTCATTGCTCTTACTGGGGCATATGACAATAAAACACTCTTGGCTCAGACATCAAAAAAAAGTCAAAGTCAAAAAGAGTTTATTGTCAATGTCATGTGTCCCTGACAGGACAATGAAAATCTTTCTTTGCTTCAGCACAACAGAACATAGAAGGCATTGATTACAATTCTATATATAAATACACACATGAATCAATAAATTAATAAAGTGCAAATAACAGATGGAGGGATATTAATGTTCATAGTTTTGTCCGAGCCAGGTTTAATAGCCTGATGGCTGTGGGGAAGTAGCTATTCCTAAACCGGGTTGTTGCAGTCTTCAGGCTCCTGTACCTTCTACCCGAAGGTAGCAGGGAGATGAGTGAGTGGCCAGGATGGTGTGGGAGCTCTCTGCCACAGAGGGTAGTTGAGGCCAGTTCATTGGCTATATTTAAGAGGGAATTAGATGTGGCCCTTGTGGCTAAGGGGATCAGAGGGCATGGAGAGAAGGCAGGTACGGGATACTGAGTTGGATGATCAGCCATGATCATATTGAATGGCGGTGCAGGCTCGAAGGGCCGAATGGCCTACTCCTGCACCTAATTTCTATGTTTCTATGTTTCTATGATGCTGTCGGCCTTTTTGAGGCAGCGACTGCGATAAATCCCCTCCATGGAAGGAAGGTCAGAGCCGATGATGGACTGGGCAGTGTTTACTACTTTTTGTAGTCTTTTCCTCTCCAGGGCGCTCAAGTTGCCGAACCAAGCCACGATGCAACCGGTCGGTATGCTCTCTACTGTGCACCTGTAGAAGTTAGAGAGAGTCCTCCTTGACAGACCGACTCTCCGTAATCTTCTCAGGAAGTAGAGGCGCTGATGAGCTTTCTTAATAATTGCATCTGTGTTCTCGGAGATACAGATGATCTGCCATTAGAGACACAGCATGGAATCAGACTCTTCGGCCCACTGAGTCCGCATCAACCAGCCTTCACCCCGCACACTAGCACTACCCTACACACTGGGGACAAATTGCAATTTTATTTTACCAAAGCCAATTAACCTGCAGACCTATACGTCTCTGGAGTGTGGGAGGAAACTGGGGCACCCGGAGGAAAATCCATGCGGTCACAGGGAGAACATGCAAACTCCGTACAAACAGCACCCGTAGTCAGGATTGAACCCAGGTCACTGGTGCTGTAAGGAAGCAACACAGTGCCGCCTTTGCCACCTTTTATTACAGATTACCAACCTCTTGACTTTTTTATTGTGTTTTGTCCTGTACCACTAAACCGTCTCCCCCACCTGGTTTGCCAGGTGAGGAGGGGGCTGTGGACCCCCAGCAGGACCAAAAACAAGACCTGTCAGAGGGCGGATGAGCTTCTAGCGAGCCGACGGCCATCCACACTTCAGTTGCGATCGCTGTCGTACATGGCATTGAAGGGAATGATGATAATGCACACACACCAAAACCTATCCTTCCAACGGTGCAAGTCCGCAGGAACTGGAGGACAGAGATGTGTGGTGCGTCCGTCACCGTTCCCATCGGAAACCAGCACCACTGCGTCGCTAATGTTTTCAACGATGATGATGACCACCAACTCCTTCTCCATATCTGCAGCCTGGCCTGTCGGGTATTACGAAAATCCTCAGTTTTCATCTACAAAGCATTAAGGGCCTGTCTGTCCCACCAGCATGCAACTCTATGCGATTAGCGCGACCTAACGTGGTCGCTTGAGCCGTCCGGCGTCGCGGGGCCGGTCCCACTTCGATCGCCGGAGCCGTGCGGAGTTCGTCCAGAGTTCGTCCCGACACCGCGCGGGGCTCCGAAAAACTGACAATGTCCGAAAATTCCGCGCGGCAACGGCTTGTCGGCTCGCAGTCGCCTCGACATTTACACACCGCCCCAACATCGTGCCTCCGTGAACCTATTTGTAAGTGCCTCCGTGACCCTCTCTGTGTGTGGCTCCGTGGCCCTCTGTGTGTGTGCCTCTGTGCCCCTCTCTGTGTGCCCCTCTCTGTCCTGGCGAACTTACCTTAGACTTCGCTCCAAGTTCGCCTCACTTTGCGCCGCGTTGCGCCACTCACCCGACCTCCGCGTGGCCCCTGCTGCCGGTTTGGTCGCGCTTGCCGCATGCAGGCGCATGCTGGTGGGAACGGCCCTGTACAGGGATCACCCGACCTCCGCGCGGCCCCCGCTTCTAGTTTGATCGCGTTCATCGCATAGAGTTGCATGCTGGTGGGACAGGCCCTTTACCTTTCTGGATTGCTGTGGATTAAAGCTTGAGTGTAATGAGCAGAGAGGTTAGGATCTACCGAGGGAACCTGCTCCTCAGGCATAACTGTGTGAAATCATCAGTCATAGACAAGGCTTCTTCACCTCACATCGGAACCCATTTAGCGCTTTCTGAAGAAGGGTCTCGACCCGAAACGTCGCCTATCTCCTTCGCTCCTTAGATGCTGCTGCACCCGCTGAGTTTCTCCAGCTTTTTGTGTAACCCTAGCGCTTTCTCTAGTCTACTGTCTTGGCTTTCATTTTCCTGCAATATCTCATTTCCATTTTTCACCTGAAATGCAAGATTTTTAGCAGTTCAGACAGATTAAACAGAGGGAAACTGTTTCCTTCACAGATGGTTCATGGACCAGAGAAATGTGATTTAAAGCAAAGGGCAAATTAAATAGTGAAGGGGATGGGAATGCAAGGTAAGACTGTCATACGCTGGGAGCATAGACAACCTCCAATTTGCTTCCAGAAACGATAATGGAAATAAGTGTTATAGAGTGATACAGCACGGAAATCGGCCCTTTGGTCCAGCTCATCCACGCTCGCCCTATCTAAGCTGATCTAATTTCATTGTATTTTACTCATCTCTCAACCTTCCCTACCTATATAGCTGTCTAAATGTCTTTTAAAAGTTGTAATTGCACTTGGCTCCACAACGTCCTCTGGCAGTTCGTTACATACATCCACGACCCACCATCTGAAAAATTTGCTTCAATGGGCCCTTTTAAATTTTATCCCCGCTTACCTTAAAATGAAGCCATGCAGGTTTAGATTCCTTTGCCTGGGAAAAGGGACCCTATCTGTGCCCCAGTTTAAAACCTTCCTGAGATGACGCCAACCTGCGGTGACATTTTGCGAATGGCGCTAAGGAAAATAGTAAAATACAGCATTTATGAACTCACAAGCATCAGAAAATCCGCTGAATTCAACGCCGTAAAGGGCCTGTCCTACCAGCATCCAACTCCATGCGATGAGCGCGATCAAACTAGAAGCGGGGGCCGCGCGGAGGTCGGGTGATCCCCTGTACAGGGCCGTTCCCACCAGCATGCGCCTGCATGCGGCAAGCGCGACCAAACCGGCAGCGGGGGCCGCGCGGAGGTCGGGTGAGTGGCGCAACGCGGCTCAAAGTGAGGCGAACTTGGAGCGAAGTCTTAAGGTAAGTTCGCCAGGACAGAGAGGGACACACAGAGAGGGGCACAGAGGCACACACATAGAGGGCCACGGAGCCACTCACATAGAGGGTCACGGAGGGACCTGCAGATAGGTTCACGAAGGCACGATGTTGAGGCGGTGTGTAATGCGTCGAGGCGACTGTGAGCCAACAAGCCGTTGCCGCGTGGAATTTTTAAACATAGTCAGTTTTTCGGAGCGCCACGTGATGTCGGGACGAACTCCGCACAATTCCGCACGGCTCCGGAGATCGAAGTGGGACGGGCCCCGCGACACCGGACGGCTCAAGCGACCACGTTAGGTCGCGCTCATTGCATAGAGTTGCATGCTGGTGGGACAGGCCCTTAAGTAGCGAGCTGCATTTAAGTGCATTAGCGCTACTGCAAACTCCCAATGTTAGCAAACAGTAAGGGAATCCCCAATCAGAGGGGAATCCCCGAGCTCGCGGAGGTGCGCAGGTACAGCAAGAACCTTACCTGCAAACACCGGGGAGGCCTTCATGGAATCCGCAATCGAGGTTGTTGGGCAGGATACCCCAGCAGCAACGGAGTTGGAGGTGCCGACAATGTGGGAATTCCCGATCTCTGACGTATCACTGATGGCGATGAGTTAGAGTATAGAAGTGAGATCGAACGTTTGACCAAACGGTGCCAGCACAATAACATGGCTCCCAACACCAGCAAAACCAAGGAACTGATTGTGGACTTTGGAAGGGGTAGGATGAGGACCCATAGTCCCGTTTATATCCACGGGTCGATGGTGGAGAGGGCCAAGCGCTTCAAATTCCTGGGCGTGCACATCTCTGAAGATCTTTCCTGGTCCGAGAACACGGATGCAATTATAAAGAAAGCTCATCAGCGCCTCTACTTCCTGAGAAGATTACGGAGAGTCGGTGCGCCAAGGAGGACCCTCACTAACTTCTACAGATGCACAGTAGAGAGCTTGCTGACCGGTTGCATCGTGGCTTGGTTCAGCAACTTGAGCATCCAGGAGTTATAAACACTGCCCAGTCCATCATCGGCTCTGACCTCCCCACCATCGAGGGGATTTACCGCAGTCGCTGCCTCAAAAAGGCTGCCAGCATCATCAAGGACCCACACCATCCTGGCCACACACTCATCTCCCCGCTGCCCTCAGGTAGAAGGTACAGGAGCCTGAAATCTGCAATATCCAGGTTCAGGAATAGCTACTTTCCCACAGCCATCAGGCTATTAAACTCAACTCATACAAAACTCTGAACATTAATAGCCCATTGCACTTTATCTGTTTATTTATTTATTTATGTGTGTGTGTGTATATATATACATATATTCAATGGTATATGGTCACTGATCTGCATTTATGCCTACTATATCCTGTTGTGCTGAAGCAAAGCAAGAATTGCATTGTCCTATCTGCGACACATGACAATAAACTCTCTTGAATCTTGAATCTTGAACCCACACAGTCATGAGGAGAAACTCGTACAAACAGCAACAAACAGCAACCGTAGTCAGGATCGAACCCAGGTCTCTGCGCTGTAAGGCACAACTCTACTGCTGCACCACTCTACCACCCCTTTTATAATATTTCCCCTCTCCCCTTAAAGACTTTAGGCTATTCCCTCTTCCTTCATTTTGTCTAGAGCCTTCAAGGCCTTGACCTGTCTCCACTTCCTCCTTAGGTTGGATGTGTGAAAGAAATTCCCCCTCAGATCCCCTCTAAACCTCCTAACACACATGTTGGACCTTTGCCCTCATCTTAGATACCCACTCAGTGGGAAAAAAGATTCTTACCATCTATCCAATCCATCCCCCTCATAACGGCATACACCTCTATCACCTCCCTCATTATATACCATCAGTTATAGTGTCCTGCAGAGCCGCGCGTATGGCGGGAGTGTCCCGGGGCGCCACGCGGGCCCGATAACCCGCCGATCACCAGAGTGACGAGCGACCGACGAGCGACGACCAGAACGGCGCCCCTGTAGGCCCGGCGCGCCCCACAGGCAACCCAGGGGACTGAGGAGAAGCCAGGCTGTGAGGCCTGCTTGAATCGAAGGAGCATCAGCGGTGGGGGTGATGGGAGCCTCGGGGGCAGCAGCAGCATGAGCCTCGACGGCAACAGGAGCCTCGACGGCAACGGGGGCCTCAGCGGCAACGGGAGCCTTGGCGGTGATGGGGCCTCAGCAGCAACAGGATCCTCGGCGGCAATGGGAGCCTCGGCGGTGATGAGGTCTCAGCGGCAACAGGATCCTCGGCAGCAGCGGGTGTCTCGGCGGCGGTGGCGGGAGCCTCGGTGGGGTGGAACGTGAGGGGGATGGGTAAGACAATGAGGGCCCAGCGTGGAGGGGGGGCAGCCATGAAGAACAATTAAGGACTCGGCGTGGGGGGACCACTGTGAGGGACGATGGGTAGAATAAAGGGGGACCCGGTGTGGGGGAGGAACACTTTAGTTTTAGAATCCTCAGCCCAGGGGATACGTCTGTGTTTGTTTGTTTGTTTGTTGTTCGTTCAGGTTTAGGAGCTGTGCACAAAGCAGCCAGCCAACATTCGCTTGCCTTTTCTTTTGTTTTGCACTTTTAATTTCATGTTTTTGGGTACCTTGTGCGTTGTGACAGTCGGCGGACCAATTTCCCTCCGGGGATGAATAAAGTGTTATCGTATCGCATCCTATCCTACCTACAAACCACACTGCAGACATGTGCTCAAGCTTCTCCAACATCACCGCCAAATGCCACAACTCCATCACCACAAAGGACAAGGGGAGCAGGGGCATGGAAATACTACAACCTGCGGGTTCCCCTTGAAGTCACGCTTCATCTCGACTTGGTAGTATATTACTTGTCATTCTGCACCATTGGGTCTAAATCCAGGAACTCCCTTCAGAACAGTGGGAACACCATTCCCAGAAGGACCACCATCTTCTCATGGACAATTAGGGATGAGCAATAAAGCCCAGTGATTATCAGAACCTTACAATTTCACAAACTGTAGTGGAGTGGCTTTCCATGTCTTCTGAACAATGGATTTTTTAGTTTAGTTCAGAGATACAGCGTGGAAACAGGCCCTTCGGCTCACCTATGCTGCACCAACCAGCAATCCCCGAACACTAACAATTTTACCAAAGCCAATTAACCTACTAACCTGAACATTTTTGGCGGGTGGGAGGAAACCAGAGCACCCAGAGAAAGCCCACGCAGGTCACAGGGAAAAGGTACAAACTCGGCACAGACAGTACCCGTAGTCGGGATCGAACCCGGGTTTCTGGCGCCGTAAGGCAGCAACTCTACCGATGCACCACCTAGCGAATGACAAAGCTGTTAATCCAAATGTCTGGCCAAAACCTGTGGTCAATGGAAAGACAATCGCTCTCTCACTGGACTGAAAAATCCCAAATTACTTATTATCCATTGGGGGCTTCAGGAGATCATAATCATACTTTATTAGCCAAGTACGTTTTGCAACATATGAGTGTTACGACTCCCGAAGGCGCACAGAGAGTGGTGGGTCTCTGGAACTCTCTGCCACAGAGGGTAGTTGAGGCCAGTTCATTGGCTATATTTAATAGGGAGTTAGCTGTGGCCCTTGTGGCAAAGGGGATCAGAGGGTATGGAGAGAAAGCAGGTACGGGATACTGAGTTGGATGATCAGCCATGATCATATTGAAATGTTGATCAAATTGATCATATGTAAATATCGCCAGCAACATCCCAGAGCAAACCATATTGAAGCTATGGCCAAGAAAGCACACCAACGCCAGACCACAGGAAATTGCAGAGAATTGTGGACGCAGCTCATATCATCGCACAAACCAACCTCCATTCCCTTGACCCCATTTACACTTCACGTTGCCTCGGCAAGGCAAGCAGCATAATTAAGGATGAGTCTCCCTCTTCTTCTCTCTCCCATCAGACAAGAGGTACAGAAGTGTGAAAACGCACACCTCCAGATTCATGGACAGTTTCTTCCCAGCTGTTATCAGGCAAATGAACCATCCTATCACCAATTTGAAAGAAGTCCTGACCTACCACCTAGCTCATTGGAGACAGTCAGACTATCTTTAATTGGTCTTCACTGGAGTTAATCTTGCACTAAACCTTATTCCCGTCATCCTTTGGGAAACAGCACCCATTCCTTCTCTCCAGAAAATTTTGTCTGTCTCGCTGAGATACTCCAGCTTTTTGTGTCTATCTTCCCTTTATCCTTTATATGTACACTGTGGACGCTTGATTAGAAACATAGAAACATAGAAAATGGGTGCAGGAGGAGGCCATTCGGCCCTTCGACCCAGCACCGCCATTCATTGTGATCATGGCTGATCGACTGCTGTCAAGCGGGCCTGAACATCGGGCCGCCCGTAGCGGCGACTGCGGAGGGCTCGGGGAGGCCCCTGACCACGGGTGGACAGTGGGGAACATCTGAGGAAGAGACTGACTTTGGTGCCTTCCCTCACAGTGGGAAACTTTGATCCTGCTGTGTGGGGATGTTTTATGTCGAATTCTATCAACTCTATGTGTGTTCTTTATTTTTACTGTGTGGCTGCATGGTGATCTCATTTCACTGTGCCAATTGGCACACGTGGCAAATAAATGCATCTTGTATCTTGTATCAATAACCCGTGCCTGCCTTCTCCCCATATCCCTTGACTCCACTAGCCCCTAGAGCTCTATCCAACTCTCTCTTAAATCCATCCAGTGATTTGGCCTCCACTGCCCTCTGTGGCAGGGAATTCCATAAATTCACAACTCTCTGGGTGAAAAAGTTTTTTCTCACCTCAGTGTTAAATGACCTCCCCTTTATTCTAAGGCTGTGGCCCCTAGTTCTGGACTCGCCCAACATTGGGAACATTTTTCCTGCATCTAGCCTGTCCAGTCGTTTTGTAACTTTAGGGTTACACAAAAAGCAGGAGAAACTCAGCGGGTGCAGCAGCATCTAAGGAGCGAAGGAGATAGGCGACGTTTTGGGTCGGGACCCTTCTTCAGACTGGCCACTGGCGAGCAGCAGGCCACCATCTCGAGCACCATAACCGACTTCATAAGATATGCATCTGCAGTTCCTTCTTTAACACTTTTATAATTTTATATGTTTCTGTAAGATCCCCCCTCATCCTTCTAAACTCCAGTGAATACAAGCCTAGACTTTTCAATCTTTCCTCATATGACAGTCCCGCCATCCCAGGGATCAATCTCATGAACCTACGCTGCACTGCCTCAATCACAAGGATGTCCTTCCTCAAATTAGGACATTCCTCGCTGTACCTCCCCCTTACCTAACCTAACCCCATTGACGTTTTTGCCCTGTTTACTGCTAGGAACCTGAAGCTTCCAACCATCTCTACTTCAGCGTCAATGTATACCAGGATATTATGAGCAGATGTGCGGTGTATACTCATTGAGATCGCCCTGAAAAACCTGGGCCTCCTCAAATGTAAAGCAATGGTTCAGTTGGCGTGTCTGTCCCCTGGAGTGAGCTGCTGTGTTGGTGGTTTTCATTGGAATTCAGCTGCACTCTTAGGGCCTTTTTGCGGCACGCTGCCCTGTCACCATGAACGGGTGGTAATTGCTCCTTTGGTACAAATATCAGGGTAATTTTTAAATATGCTATTGGGCATGGACAATGTGAGTCCACAATTATCGCCTCTCCAAAGATACCGAGAGAACTAGGTGTAAACGTGCTTGACAGACCATTAGCACAGAGCAGAACTGCAAAGCTGCAGTAAGAGGCATGGTGCCTGCTTTAATCACTGTAAACGAGAGAGGAAAGTGTGAACTGAACCACCAGCTCAATTGAGTTGCTAGTGGATGTATCAGTACAACAATACGCCACCCTCTCATTAACAAGGAAGCAAATTGTTTCGTTTTTTTTCTCCTTTTCTCCTTTCTCTTTCCCCGCGTTGCGTTCAGCCACACCTGAGAAGATTACGGAGAGTCGATCGGTCAAGGAGGACTCTCTCTAACTTCTACAGGTGCACAGTAGAGAACTTGCTGACCGGTTGCATCGTGGCTTGGTTCGGCAACTTGAGCGCCCTGGAGAGGAAAAGACTCCAAAAAGTAGTAAACACTGCCCAGTCCATCATCGGCTCTGACCTTCCTTCCATCGAGGGGATTTATCACAGTCGCTGCCTCAAAAAGGCTGGCAGCATCATCAAGGACCCACACCACCCTGGCCACACACTCATCTCCCCGCTACCTTCGGGTAGAAGGTACAGGATCCTGAAGACTGCAACAACCCGGTTTAGGAATAGCTACTTCCCCACAGCCATCAGGCTATTAAACCTGGCTCGGAACTCTGAACATTAATATCCCTCCATCTGTTATTTGCACTTTATTAATTTATTAATTCATGGGTGTATTTATGTATAGAATTGTAGGCAATGCCTTCAATGTTCTGTTGTGCTATGCAAAGAAAGATTTTCATTGTCCTGTCAGGGGCACATGACAATAAACTCTTTTGACTTTGACTTTGACCTTTGCCGGGTTCCCATCCTGAGAAATTAGGCCAACAATCTCCGCCAGACCGGAGGCTTGGGACTGCTCCGTTGAATTGGTCAACTATCATCCCAGAGCTGAGGCGATTACTTCTGTGCCTCCTCACAGTGCTAGAGACCCGGGTTCAATCCCGACCTCGGGTGCTGTCTGTGTGGAGTTTGCATGATTCTTCCTGTGACCTCATGGGTTTCCTCCGGGTGCTCCGGTTTCCTCCCACATCCCAAAGACTTAAGGGTTTGAAAGCTGTACAGGACTGTAATTGTTGTTTAGACGATGTTTACCAAGGCAGAATTGGGCCATTATGACAAATGCCTTGATACAAAGCAGTTGATTCAATGAATTGTGGATTACCCAAGGTCAGAAAGCAAGACGAAACCAGCGGCACATGGCATCGCAACCCGATCCATGGGCCAGTGGAAGGGGAAAACTTGTGGCTGACAGTACCAACATATATTGTCTATCCTTAACCCCCCCCCCCCCCCCAACCCGCCACCCCCAGTGAGAAGCTGGTGGAATCATGGACCATACCCCACAGGCTCTTCAGCCAGTCATGCCAAAGCCAACCATGAACTTGTACTGATCTTGAACTAATACCTTTTTCTTTTCCCCATATTTCCACCAACAACTCCTGATTCTACCATTCAGCTGTGACACCAGGCAAGATCCTACCAACCGGAATGAGTTTAGGATGCGTCAGGGGATGTAGCAGCCAGGGGAAACCTCACTATCAAAGGGTGAACATGCAAATACCACACAGGCAGCACTGGAAGTCGGGAATGAACCTAGATCGTTGGAGCTGTCAGACACTAGCTCCAGGAGCTGCACCATCGTGGTGCCTCCAAGACGTCATTACCTTGGCTTATGGGTCACAATAGTATCAGTGTCGGTAGGGTCAGTAAATCCTCCTCCTTGGGCGGCACAGTGGTGCAGCGGTAGAGTTGATGCCTTACAGCGCCAGAGACCCAGGTTCGATCCCAACCACGGGTGCTGTCTGTACGGCGTTTGTAAATACTCACCGTGACCACATAGGTTTTCTCCGAGATCGTTGGTTTTCTCCCACACTCCAAAAACGTGCAGGCTTGCAGGTTAATTGGCTTGGTATGTGTCAATTGTCCCTATAGGATAGCATTATATGTGCGGGGATCGCAGGTCGGTGCCGACTCGGTGGGCCGAAAGGCCTGTTTCTGCGCTGATGAACACTCGGGACAATTTACAATTTAACCAAAGCCAATCAACCTACAAATCTGCATGTCTTTGGAGTGTGGGAGGAACCCTGAGCACCCTGAGAAAACCCACACGGCCACAGGGGAAACGTACAAAATCTGCAAGACAGCACCCGTGCTCAAGATCAAACCCGGGTCGCTGGCGCTGTAAAGGGCCTGTCCCACCAGCATCCGACTCCATGCGATGAACGCGATCAAACTAGAAGCGGGGGCCGCGCGGAGGTCTGGTGATCCCTGTACAGGGCCGTTCCCACCAGCATGCGCCTGCATGCGGCAAGCACGACCAAACCGGCAGCAGGGGCCGCGCGGAGGTCGGGTGAGTGGTGCAACGCGGCGCAAAGTGAGGCGAACTTGGAGCGAAGTCTTAAAGGTAAGTTCGCCAGGACAGAGAGGGACACACAGAGAGGGGTACAGAGGCACACACACAGAGGGTCACAGAGGCACACACATAGAGGGTCACGGAGGCACCTACAGATAGGTTCACGGAGGCACGACGTTGAGGCGGTGTGTAATGCGTCGAGGCGACTGCGAGCCAACAAGCCGTTGCCGCGCGGAATGTTTGAACATGGTCAGTTTTTCGGAGCCCCGCGCGATGTCGTGATGAACTCCGCACAATTCCGCACGGCTCCGACGATCGAAATGGGACCGGCCCCGCAACGCCGGACGGCTCAAGCGACCACGTTAGGTCGCGCTCATCGCATAGAGTTGTATGCTGGTGGGACAGGCCCTTTAAGGCAGTAATTCGCCTGCTGCCCCACTGTGCCGCTCCCTTTACTTTGGGAGTTACTTCATGAATATACCTGTCCTTAGACTTGATGAGCCTCTGTGGGCTCCCTCATTATCGATGATATTGAATGGTGGGGAGGTTTGAGGGGCTCGGTGGCCTATTCACACTCATATTCGCTTGGCTCCCTGTATCCCCTCCCGCTCTTCCCACTCGCTCTCTTTAAATCTTCCCGTGATGAATTGCAGGCTGTCCACATGTCTGGACCACCTGACTTACTACATCCCTTCATAACATTGAGCTCCCATAATATTATTAAATTCAGAAATCAAACATACAAACTTACGTTTGACCTACGAATAGCAGAACTAATTTAGTTTCCCACTCAACTTTTATTAATTTCTCTCTCATAGAAACATAGAAACATAGAAATTAGGTGCAGAAGTAGGCCATTCGACCCTTCAAGCCTGCACCACCATTCAATATGATCATGGCTGATCATCCAACTCAGTATCCCGTACCTGCCTTCTCTCCATACCCTCTGATCCCCTTAGCCACAAGAGCCACATCTAACTCCCTCTTAAATATAGCCAATGAACTGGCCTCAACTACCTTCTGTGGCAGAGAGTTCCAGAGACCCACCACTCTCTGTGTGAAAAAAGTCCTTCTCTCGGTCCTAAAGGATTTCCCCCTTATCCTTAAGCTGTGACCCCTTGTCCTGGACCTCCCCAACATCGGGAACAATCTTCCTGCATCTAGCCTGTCCAACCCCTTAAGAATTTTGTAAGTTTCTATAAGATCCCCTCTCAATCTGCTAAATTCTAGAGAGTATAAACCGAGTCTATCCAGTCTTTCTTCATAAGACAGTCCTGACATCCCAGGAATCAGTCTAGATTCTAGAAATCCTAAATTCATCAGTCAAACCCGATTGTAAGGCAGGGATGTAATCACCATGCAGTTGTCTTGTAGACTGCTTGCAATCCTGCTCTTTACTGCCACAACTGATCCTTGCATCTGAGATGGGAGATGGGAGTTCAATCTGAAGGAAATGTGCCTGAGCTGCTCGTCACGCCACTGACCCGCTCCAAGGGAGAGCCACGCTCGCAGTCACTGCCGGAGCTCAGCTCACAATCACCTCCCAGAGACGCTGAGATCAGCCCTTTGAACATGGGCTCCATGGTCGGGCCACGCCTGCATTTTATGGTCCTGACAATGACTCAGTAGACTTGGCAGGAACTCACACTGAGTGACATCAGTACAGCAGTACAGTACAGCGAGGTTGGCAGCCGAGAGTTCTTCCGTCGGCTGAGCTAACTTGCTGATTTGTTCATTCGGCTTTGTGTAAATATGAAGGATGGTAATCTGAACCTGCTAATTAGCAGCAGGAGAAGGCTACTCAGCCCCCCCCCCCCCCCCCCCCCCCCCCCCGTCTCTACTTCCTTGGAAGGCTTTGGAGGTTCGGCATGTCCCCAACAACCCGTCGGATGTGTTAAAGAAGGAACTGCAGTGTCTGAAGAAGGGTCTAGACCCGAAATGTCGCCTATCTCCTTCGCTCCTTAGATGCTGCTGCACCCGCTGAGTTTCTCCAGGTTTTTGTGTAACCCTACAGATGTGCTGTGGAAAGCATCTTATTGGGATGCATCACAGCCTGTTTTGGGAGTAGCTCTATCCCAGGCCAGAGGGTTGTGAACGTACTGTAGATACGGTGGCACGCAGGTAAACTCACACGATCACAGGGAGAATGTGCAAACTCCAGGGGCGTTACTGCCTTACGGCACCAGGGACCCAGGTTCGATCCTGGCCACGGGTGCTGTCTGTACGGAGTTTGTACGTTTCCCCTGTGACTGTGTGGGTTTCCTCCCACACTCCAAAGACGTACAGGTTGGTAGGTTGACTGGCTTTGGTAAAATTGTAAATTGTCCCTAGTGTGCAGGACAGTGCTGGTGTACGGGATGCTCGCTGGTCGGCGCGGACCTACTGCCCCCTGTGTGTTTTATCCATTACTTTGCCAATCTCAGCTGCACAGCCTCAGCTGAGGGGAAACACAACTTGACAGGAACCAAAGGCAACACATTTAGGTAAGGAGCTGAAGTTAAGCCTGAATTTCATTTCGGAGTCACGTGAGTGACTTCGTGAAGAACCCGCCAGCACGCATGCGCGACATATCGTCGCAACGCATTGCAGTCGACGGCTGGAGGTGGAGCGCGGCTCACCACCAGCCCTTCATAAGGGCCACTCAGGTAAGTACAGGCAACCTTGAGTTGGTTGTTCTTGTTGTTTGAGCATTTTTTCTCTCCGGCAGGAACATGGATAAAAGGAGTACAGGCCGCAGGACGTCCGAAAGGAGTCGCCGGCCACCTATCCCGGAGCCCTCTTCAACAGCAGCACCCGCTAGACGGGCCGGGAAAAAGGCGCGTAAGTCGGGGAGCCCTGTTTTCACAGGACCCGACCCACCGACACAGCTAAGCTCGAGCAAGGGTCCCGCAGAGCAGGACATCGGTACGGCGCCGGAGCAGGTAGACCCTGACTCCATCTCATTATCACCAACGGGATCGTTGGCTGATACGGGCAAACAGGGTTCACGCGCTACTGCACAGCCCTTCTCCCTGAGCCCTCGTGGAAGAGCCAGGGATAGAGCCCGTCTACCTAGCCCTTCACGGGCGGAGGTTTCACCAGAGACCGCTAGATTGCGGACTGGTGGATTGGCGAGACCCGAGTCCACTGGCAGACCTGAGAGGGCCAGTGTAGACTCACCACCCAGCAGGATCAGGAAGAGTCGCATAGGTGGAGTCTCGCCACGGTCACCGCGTCCCCCGTTGGCGGCAGGACGGGACCGTACGCCGTCTGGGTCCAGATTAAGGACAGTCGGCAAGCCCGCGCGGATGTCGGGTCACCACGCTGCGCCGTTGGGTGCCGACCTCTCACCGCATTTGCCCTTAGAGGCAGCGGGGCCTAGCTCAGCCAAAAGGAGGCGCATGAGCAGATCCGCGCGGGAGTCGTTCAGTTTCGCTGAGGCGGCTGGTAGCGACGTTTCATCTCGGCACCGAGATTACCTCGACGAGGTACGGGCCGATGATAGGAGCCTCAGAAGTTCCTTCGGGCATGAGGACTCTCGCATGACGAAGGGCGAATTGACAGGATGGAGAGGATGATGGAACAAATCCTGCAGCAAAATCAAAGGCGGGAAACACTCAGTTCCAGGGGACTCATGGATATATCCCCATCGTCAATGGATAGCATGAGACAGCCAGAAGATGAGGAGATCTTGGTCCACGCACCAACAGCACCTGAGGTCCCTTAGGAGGAGCTCCTGGACGTGGCAGCCAAGTTTGCGCTACCCGAATCGTCGGGACAACCCCTCAATACCAAACTGGCTGCTACCATTGACTTCCTCACAGACCATCAGCTACAGGAGCAGGTTCTTGCGGAGGCCATGAACAGACACAAGGCACCGGGTAATTGCAACTCCCTTAACGTGCCAATTGTGAACATGCCGATTTGGGGCAATATTAGCCCAGGCATCAGAGCTCAGGAAATGAAATTGCAAAGGATCCTGAAATTGCTCACTGCTGGGATTACCGCTTTTGCGAGGTCGGTGAATGGTGTGGATTTGAACACCGAGCAAGAGGATGCTCTGGCACTGCTATGCAACACGCAGTATGAAATTAATGCGTTCAGAAAAAGCATTATCAAGCCTACATTGAACCCCAAATTCGCGGGGCTAAGCAGAGCACCCCCTACACCACCACCCAGACAGTTGTTCGGAGAAGACCTCCCGAAACAGGTCAAGGATTTGGATGACCATGCAAAGACGGTGGGCCTTATGAGGTCACATACCTTCACCAGACAAACGGCCAGAAAAACACCATTCTTCAGGCCACAAGGTCCAACCGTAAGGCCAGCAAGGACCTACGCTCCAGCGCCGCCGCAATATCAGCAGCCTCAACAGCCCAGGCCTTTTTTAGGGCTAGGCCCGCAGCGGCCAGCATGGAAAATGCAGACTCCGCATTACCAGCACAACCCAGCACCTCCACGTCCCACCAAACATGTCAGAGACCGCCGATGAAGGTAAGGCGGTCTGGATTTCATGCACTTGCATGTCTAACCTCACATGTTGGGGGAAGACTACGGTTTTTTAAGGAGGCATGGGAAACCATCACTTCTGATGAGTTTATCTTACAAAGTATTCAAGGCCATGAGATTGAATTCATAAATGGTCAAATTCCTCCACCCCAGCATATGCCAAATCGCAAATTTACATTGTCCAGCAAGGAAACGGCAGTAGGCTATGCTGAAATCTTGAGGCTACAAGGAAAAGGCGTGATAGAAAGAACTATACACGAACCAATTTAATTTGTATCTAACATATTCACAAAAACCAAGAAGGATGGACGATAACGGGTTATTATTGATCTGACCCATTTGAATACTTTTGTAAAATATACCCATTTCAAAATGGACACGTTCGAAACAGCCAAATCTTTGATTTCTGAGGGCTGCTTCATGGCATGCATTGATTTAAAAGATGCATACTATTCAGTATCCATTCAGAAACATCACAGGAAGTTCTTGAAGTTTACCTGGATGGATCAGCTCTGGCAATACAAAGCTTTGCCTAATGGGCTTACCACAGCCCCCAGATTGTTTACTAAATTACTCAAACCGGTGCTGGCTACACTGAGGAGGCAAAATCACATGGTCATGGCTTATCTGGATGATATTCTAATCATTGGAAACACTCTGGAATCAGCGAAACTGGCAGTTTCAGCCACTGTGGAAATTTTTCAAAAAGTGGGATTCATTATCCATCCAGATAAATCAAAGTTCTGTCCTTCACAGATCATGGATTATCTGGGATTCACGGTGGATACCAATCGCATGATGGCCACCATACCAGCTAACAAAATTGGGGATGTCATTCAAGCATGTAAGAATCTGGTCTGCGCCAATATACCATCAATTAGACAAACTGCTAAGGTGATTGGGAAAATCGTAGCAGTTTTTCCAGCTGCTCAATACGGACCTTTGCATTATCAAAATTTGCAAAGAGCCAAGATTTCAGCGTTAAAATTGAACGCTGGACATTTCGATAGACCTATGCAGCTGCCTCTCAAGGCAAAAATTGAGTTACAATGGTGGATTGATAATATCCATGATTCATTTAAACCCATCATTGTGCCCAGTTCGATGGTATACTTACAAACAGACGCAAGCTCCCATGGCTGGGGAGCCACGGACAACTACAGTAGTTGTGGAGGCAGATGGGACATCTACCCTGTTGTTATCACAAGGGATAAATTATTTGGAGATGCTAGGAGCATTTCACGGACTTAGAGCTTATTGTTCAAACTTTACTGACACTCATGTCCGTCTCCAAATAGATAATACCACTGCGGTGGCATATCTAAATCATATGGGCGGTACCAGGTCAATTTCATGTGATGAATTGGCAAATACAATTTGGCTCTGGTGCATACAACGGAATATTTGGATTTCAGCTACCTATTTACCAGGTAAGCTCAATACAGTGGCAGACACCAGGTCACGCAGATTTAATGACAACATCGAGTGGATGTTAAATCCCCAAATATTCGCAAAAATTACAGCCAAATTTGGTAAACCGGATATTGACCTTTTTGCGTCACGGTTGAACCATCAGGTACCAACATACGTATCATGGGAGCCAGATCCTGGGGCAATGGCGATGGACGCGTTCTCGCTAGACTGGGGGAAATGGTTTTTCTATGCATTTCCTCCATTTTGCCTCATCAGTCGGGTATTGCGGAAAATACAGTCAGATGCTGCTAAAGGCATTCTTATCATACCCGACTGGCCTATGCAGCCATGGTATCCGGTGGTCCTTGATATGATCAGTCAACCATGGGTCCTCTTAGAGGGTTGCCCACAACTGGTGACGAATCCTGTCTCAGGGGAACCACATCCCTGCCATAATCACTTAAAGTTATTGGCTTGCAGGTTCTGAACAGGCCACTACTGCAGTATGGTCTATCATCAAGGACAATGGATACTATTGGAGCATCATGCAGGGAGTCCACAAGGCGGCAATATCTTACGCATATCAGGAAATGGGAAACCTACTGCGGCCGCTTGGACATTGCATATGACTCCGTTACTATCACCGATGTGCTGGAATTCCTGGCGGGGTTGCATCATGACAAACACCTCAGCTACAGTGCCATCAACAGCGCCAGGAGTGCGCTATCATTCTACCTCAATATTGAGGTAGGATCCAACAAGCTGGTGTCCAAACTTATGCGGGGAATATTTAATTCCAATCCGCCAAGACCTCGTTACAACATCACCTGGGATATTGGGAAAGTACTAACCCTGCTCAGGACGTGGTCGCCCATGGAAGGGCTTGAATTGGACAAACTCACCCTGAAGCTGGTGATGTTACTGGCACTTACTTCAGCGCAAAGGGTACAGACACTTCACAAGGTCAAGATTGACAGAATGATCTCTATCCCAGAAAAAGTAATCTTCTTTATTGATGAATTACTTAAGCAGCATAGACCTGGATACACAGGGCTGCAGCTGAAGTTTCCAGCATACCCCGCTGATGCAAGGCTATGTTTAGCCACCCATATCCGCCACTATATTAAAGTGACGCGGAAATTAAGGGGAATGGAGAAATACCTATATATCAAGAAATACCATATTCTTGCCACAGCGGGATGGGCAAGAGAAGTCACCTTTCAATGGTTTTATAATAAACCTGTTACCGCTCCTGTATTGTTCGCAGAGGCCGTGCTGAATGCGGGTCAAGAGCATACAGATTCTCCACAGTGAGGGTTTTTTTCTTTGTTGTTATTAATAAATATTATTATTTTTCAGTGCAAGCCATCTGAAAATTTGATTACTCCTATCCATCCTTTCAGTGGCGTGTGTGACAGCATGGACGTTGTCCAGGGCATGAAATCACAGAGCTTTGAAGTCTTCACGAAGTCACTCACGTGACTCCGAAATGAAATAGTAAGATTAAACGAGAACTTACCAGTTTGAAGTTTGATCTTTGTTTTATGAGGAGTTGCGATGAGGGATTTCGTGCCCTCCGCTCCCAACCCTCGATCATAAAGTCAACTGGTAATTAGAGTCTCTTCAATCTTACTATAACAAGTCATTTCTTTGTTTGTTGTTCTGTGATTCCACACCGCTGCTTTGAAGGATGTCGCGCATGCGTGCTGGCGGGTGCTTCACAAAATCCCTCATCGCAACTCCTCATAAAATAAAGATCAAACTTCAAACTGGTACGTTCTCGTTTAATCTCACTATTTTAGTTTAGTTTGGAGATACAGTGCAGAAACAGGCCCTTTGACCAGAACCAGCGATCCCCGCACATTAACATCACCTGACACACACAAAGAACCATTTACAAATTTACCAAGCCAATTAACCTACAAACCCGTACGTTCTTGTATTATGAGAGGAAACCGGAGCATCTGGAGGAAAACCAACGCAGGTCACGGGGAGAACGTACGAACTCCAGACAGCCAGCACTCGTTGCCATAATTGGCTTGATTAATTGGCTTGATAAATGTTAAAAAAATTGTCCAATATTAAAAAAATACCCAATTTCCAGTATAGTCGCTGGTGGACTCTTCAGAAGGTACAAGGTACAAGGAACGCGGGTCTCTGGCGCTGTCAGGCTGCAACTCTCCGCTGCACCCTCGTGCCACCCAATCGTTTGCTCTCTCCGTGTTCAGGGGGTCAAAGAATAGGATACGTGGTCCAGGAATCTTATCATTACAGCTATCAGAGTTAATGCAGCTCCCTTACACCATGAGCAATTCTAATTACATCATCGGGAGCCACTGTTCAAACCAAAATATAGGCTTCGATTCAAACCAACAGGATTTTCATTTTTTTAGAAGGATGTTACGGGCTTTACTGTAATTCCTTTTGACTGCACAGACACATCACTCAATCTCTTCATGGGGTGACTAGCATGGAGAATGAAGTGGTTTACAGGACTCAGTGCTCAAAACACTCAGTCACTGTGGGGAAGACAGAGTGCTGTCTGTTGCACAGACTTCCAAACCCTTGTGATGCCAATGTGAGCACACCCAGTTTCTGCCCCCTCTTCTCGGAAGTGAAGTCCCACCTCAGCATTGCCCCAGAGAATTTTAAGTACACCTGCTTAACCTTGACAGGTTTTCACAAAATTAAAACCCAAACCCTTTTGCTTTTAATTCATGGGAGCTTATTATCCTAACCAATTAGAGAGTGGTCCTCACCCAACATCTACTACATTTAAAGCCCTCAGATTATCTCTCATTGGACTTTATTGGACATTAAACATCCTGTAACCATACAATGTGGACGGATTAAATATGAATGCAACAAAAAAGCTTTTCCCAGTACCTCGGTACACGTGACAATAATAAGCTAAACTAAACTGGACAATGCCAGCATTTACTTCCATTCTTGGTTGCCCCTGATCTAAGGAGGTGTGTAGAGTCAACCCTTTGGTGTAGGGCTGCGGTGGGATCCAATTCAGGTGGTTAAGAATGCTTGATTTCTTTAAAGGTAATTGTTGAATTAAGTTAGTATTTACGACAATCTTACCTTTTCATGATTACCTTTACTAGCAATGTTACAGAATTTTTACATATATGCTGTGCTGCTGCAAGTAGCAATGTTACAAAATTTTGAGATTTAAAAAATCAAGTCTGCAATTTATCCCATCAGATAAAGCATAAAAATAAGTTTAATTTGACACCTAATTCACTTTCATATCTTCAGTATTAAAAAAGTTATGGCCATTTTCATACTTGGAAATTAGCATCTTGTTCCCCATTGACTTAACACAAAAGTTGTGATCGAGGACAGTCAAAAGCCCATAACTTCCTTAAAAATTAAGAGAACCGAAAGAAATTTTCAGTTATTATAGATTGAAGCATTCTGAAACAAATATGAAACAATCTTACTTGGATGACCTGAAATTAAAGCATATAATTAGTTAGTTACCCAATTGTAGCCAATTACAAAATTCAATTACTAGATCTAAACATCTATCCATTTCTTAAGAAAAAATAAATAAAAATTTAAAGCCTAAGTGTCCAATTAACAGTCACACAATAATTCACAATATAACATGATTTTTAAATCTAATTGTCATTAATGTATAGGCCAAATTGAAGGAATTCAGTGTTTAATGCATGTAAATTAATGGGCATTTTAAACAGCTTGCGAGTGGGAATTTCTGGAACGCGATGGATTAGAACGTTACGGTTGCGGTGAATTTAAACCCAATATCGGTAGGAAATTTTCTGCCGATTCATATGGGGGCTAAATCGCCGTTTCCAAACATGAAATATTGATTAAGGTCCCCTAAAAAAGCAAGTTTATATGTAAAAATAAACAGCTTTCACTTACCTGTCCCCTACATAAAACCTGTCCCCGTTGTCGGCGTTCATGGCATTGGGAGCTAATTTTTATTTTACTGCAGTGATGAAGTAGTCAGGCTATTTAGTAAAAAAAAGGGACTTACCGGCAGTCGGAACGCATCTCCAGAAATAGATCGCACTCCGACAACAGAAAGCTCCGGATGGCAAGTGGAAAACCGCATTTTAACCCCGTCCTCCCCCCTTATAGGCGCCAAAGTCGCGCACACGGCCAGCGGCAGAACTGCAGCACCGCTAAAGGTATGTTTTGTAACATACCTACCTTTACCATCTTTCCATGGTTACCATTACCGTGTTAACATATTTCCCATATGCTGTATTTCCACATCTCCTTACAACTGAGAAGCTGGCAAATTCACCCTATTGATTCTACACCAGCTCATAGAACAATGCCATTCCCACTAATTTTCCCAGTAACTACCCCCTCCCATCTCCGCTTTCCATTAAGCACCCATTTTACACTAATTGTGCACTAATCCTGTTTTATTCTCCCCACATCCCCGTCAACTCCCCCCCCCAGATACTCCCACACACCTACACACAAGGGGTAATTGACTGTGGCCATCTACTGAGATTCTGTGCAACAGAAGGCAGTGGAGGCAAATTCTCTGGATACTTTCAAGAGAGAGTTAGATAGAGCTCTTAAACCAGTTCATTGGCTATATTAGGCCAGTTCATTGGCTATATTTAAGAGGGAGTTAGATGTGGCCCTTGTGGCTAAGGGGATCAGTGGGTATGGAGAGAAGGCAGGTACAGGATACTGAGTTGGATGATCAGCCATGATCATATTGAATGGCGGTGCAGGCTCGAAGGGCTGAATGGCCTACTCCTGCACCTAATTTCTATGTCTATGTTTCTATGTTTAAAGATAGCGGAGTCAGGGGATATGGGGAAAAGGCAGGAACGGGGTACTGATTGTGGATGATCAACCGTGATCACAGTGAATGGCGGTGCTGGGTCGAGGGGCTGAATGGCCTACTCCTGCACCTATTGTAGATTGGAGGCACGTCAGTCACAGCCTTCAACCTGCTCACGTATTTAGGATGTGGAAGGAAACCTCAGCAGCTAAGGGAAACCCTTGCAGTCACAGGGATAACATGTGAAATTCACACACACAGCATTGGAGGCAGCATTGAACCTGCATCACTGGAGATGCGAGGTAACACTTGTGTTATAAACACCACTATGCTGGCCTTAACTAAGTGTAATATATCGTATTAAAAGTCCCAGACGTATTTATTGCTTGAACTTAAATTCCCCAGCTGCCTAGTTGGATCAATGGTCCAGAACTTCTGTCTGTTTATCCATTAATACAGCAGCACCATTAGGAGGAGCAGCCAATTGCTGTTTATCTTTGTCAGATTAGCATTATCGTATGTCCATTGTACTCGAAATCCTAACTGTACAGCCTAACATTGAACTTCAATTGGGTCCCACCAGCATGCGATGAGCGCGACCTAACATGGTCGCTTGAGCCGTCCGGCGTCGCGGGGCCGGTCCCACTTCGATCGCCGGAGCCGTGCGGAATTGTGCGGAGTTCGTCCCGACATCGTGCGGGGCTCCGAAAAACTGACTATGTTCAAAGATTCCGCGCGGCAACGGCTTGTCAACTCGCAGTCGCCTCGACGCATTGCACACCGCCTCGACGTCATGCCTCCGTGAACCTATCTGTAGGTGCCTCCGTGACCCTCTATGTGTGTGGCTCCGTGGCCTTCTCTGTGTGTGCCTCTGTGCCCCTCTCTGTGTGCCCCTCTCTGTCCTGGCGAACTTACCTTAGACTTCGCTCCAAGTTCGCCTCACTTTGCGCCGCGTTGCGCCACTCACCCGACCTCCGCGCAGCCCCCGCTGCCGGTTTGGTCGTGCTTGCCGCATGCAGGCACATGCTGGTGGGAACGGCCCTGTACAGGGATCACCCGACCTCCGCGCGGCCCCCGCTTCTAGTTTGATCGCGCTCACCGCATGGAGTCGGATGCTGGTAGGACAGGCCCTTAAGGGACTGGACCATTAGTACGCTGGACCTCATGAGCCCTCTTGAGCTGGCTCGTCCACACAGAATGCCATAGTTGACCCTGTACCTCAACGACCTTCCCATTTAATCCCACCACCACCAACCCTCTGTATTAGAAACAAAGAAAATAGGCGCAGGAGGAGGCCATTCGGCCCTTCGGCCCTTCGAACCAGCACCGCCATTCATTGCGATGATGGCTGATCGTCCGCAATCAATTCACGTGATCCCTCATCGTAACTCCTCATAAAAATACAGATCAAACTTCGAACTGGTAAGTTCTCATTTAATGTTAAAGAAAGAACTGCAGATGCTGGAGAATCGAGGGTACACAAACCAAGCGGAGGCTGGGCGATCGTTTCACCGAACACGTCCGCTCAGTCCGCAATAACCAACCCGACCTCCCGGTGGCTCAGCACTTCAACTCCCCCTCCCATTCCGTATCGGACCTCTCGGTCCTGGGCCTCCTCCACGGCCACAGTGAGCAACACCGCAAGTTGGAGGAACAGCACCACATATTCCGCTTGGGGAGTCTGCATCCTCTGGGCTTGAACATTGAATTTTCTCAATACTGTTAACCCTGGCTGCCTCCTCCCCTTCCCACCTCTCTCTCAGCCCTCGGGCCCTGGCATTCCCTCTCTCTCTCTATCTCTCCCCCACCCAAGTCACACTAGCTTCTCATTTTCACACCACAAACAGCTTACAATGGCCTGTTTCCTTTATCATCGATACTTTTTTGCATATCTTTCATTCATTGTTCTTTATCTCTCCACATCACCGTCTATATCTCTCGTTTCCCTGATCCCTAAACAGTCTGAAGAAGGGTCTCGACCCGAAATGTCGCCTATCTCCTTCGCTCCTTAGATGCTGCTGCACCCGCTGAGTTTCTCCAGCCTTTTGTGTACCCTAAGTTCTCATTTAATCTTACTATTTTATATGTTTCTATAAGACATCCCCTCATCCTTCTAAACTCCAGTGAATGCAAGCCTAGTCTTTTCAATCTTTCCTCATATGACAGTCCCGCCATCCCAGGGATCAATCTCGTGAACCTACGCTGCACTGCCTCAATCACAAGGATGTCCATCCTCAAATTAGGAGACCAAAACTGTACACAATACTCCAGATGAGTCAAAAATCTTATCAATCACATCCATTAAGGCGTGTGAAGTGAAGCCCTCACTTGAAGTGGTGAAGGTGAAGACTTTGAAGTGAAGAATTTCTCTTCAGCTCGGTCATAAATAGCTAACTCCTCTTCCACCATGACCACGTCCTGGACTGAATTTGAACCCTATTGAAATATACAAAGTATGGGGACGTAGATAGACTAGAAACATTTCCCCAAACAGAGGTGTCAAAACCAGGGGGCATCTAAGGGGCAGGAGGGGATCAAAGGTGGAACTTGTTTCACTCAGGTGGTTGGAATCTGGAACTCTTCTGAGGGAATGGCAGAGATGAAGAATGTCACAATATTTAAGAACGTTCCAGGTAAACAACTCAAGAGGCAAGCTATAGCGGCAACAGACTGACTGACCGCTGGTAAATGGTATCAGTATAGGTGTATGAACTGGTGGTCAGCATGAACTGGCCGGGGCGAAGGGCCTGTTTTTGTGCTACATGACCCATGACGTGGTGCCACTGTTCCCTTATTTCTCCATTTAGTGAATATCTCTTATTTTCTTCATCTCCATTTTGGAAAAAGACCATTTATTTCTCTTCATTCCCTTGAAGCAACTTTGCTTCCTTTGAAGACAGCACCTCGATGTATCAGGCAGTGCTGATGCCTCAGAGCTCCACATTTGATCCAGACTTTGGATGCTCTCTGTACGGAGTTTGAACGTTCTCCCGGGGACCATGGGTTTTCCTTGGAACGGCTTTGCTACGGTTTTGTTCCATATTCCAACAACGATCAGGTTGGGAGATTGATAGGCCACGATAAAATGTCCCATGTGTGTGGAGAATCAGGGGCAGCTAAGCCTCATAGATTCAGAGTCATACAACACAGAAACAGGCGCCTCAGCCCAATTCACCCTTGTTGACCAAGTACCCCATTTAAGCTACTCTAATTTGCACCTGTTTGGCACATATCCTTCTAAACCTTTCCTATCCATGTCCTTATTCAAGTGTCTTATAAATGCTTTTACAGTATCTGCTTCAACTATTTTATCTGACTGCTCCTTCCATATACCCAGCACCCTCAGAGTGGAAAGTTGCTATTAAAAAGGTTCTCATTAAATCTTGCCCCTCTCACCTTAAACCTGTGTGCTCTAGTTCTTCATTCCCCTATCCTGGATAAAAGACTGAGCATTCACCCTTTCTATTCCTCTCTTGACTTTGTGTATCTCTACAAGATCACCCCTCAGCCTCATGTTTTCTGAAGAATAAAACCCTGGCCTTCCCGACCTCTCCTTAAAGCTCAGGCCCTTGGATCCTGGCAACGTCCTAGTGGATCTTCTCTGCGCTCTTTCCAGCTTATTGGTATCCATTCCATCTGAGGGAGAACAAAACTGAACTCAATAATCCAAATGTGGCCACACCGACGACTTGTACAACCGCAACAGGATGCCCCAACTTCCAGCCTCAAAACCCTGGCCAATGAAGGTTTGTGAGAGAGAGAGACTAGGCTCCAGAGAAATCAATGAGGGGAATGGGTTTGAGAGCCAGCATTGACTCGATGGGCTTCTTTATACGTCACGTTGAAATGTGAAAATACTTCCCTCTGACACTTTTGCCTAAATTCTACAAGCAAACCCCCTCCAAACCTTCTGAAGAATTCAAATTCACAACATCATCCCTGAATTTCTCCATCCAGAAACCTAAGTTGTCAGTGTGGGAAGGATCTGCAGATGCTGGTTTAAACCAAAGATAGGCACAAAAAGCTGGAGCAACCCAATGGGTCAGGCAGCATTGCTGGGGAATAGAAGAGGCATCGCATGGAGTCATACAACCATGGAAACAAGCCCTTCGACCCAACTCGCCCTTTTTGACCAATACATCCCATCCAAGCTAGTCTGATTTGCAAAACCTAAATTGTCAAGTTTGACTAATCCAGATTGCCTCCGCTAATCTCAAAGTGATAGTTTTGTCCTGTTTTGGAAGCTTGTCCACAGTGGGTGTCAGGCCGACTGGTCAATACACGCACGGTTTATCCATCATTGGAAAAGTCCATCAATCAATGGGCTGTTCTCCCAGTGCCTAAGGCTGCGAGAACACCAAGGACACCAGTGCAGACAAAATGTGCAGGAAGGAACTGCAGATGCGGGTTTAAACCAAAGACAGACACAAAATGCTGGAGTAATTCAGCGGGACGGACAGCATCTCTGGAGAGAAGGAATGGGTAGAGGTTCGGGTCGAGACCCTTCTTCAGACGTCACCCATTCCTTCTCCAGACATGCTGCCTGTCCCGCTGAGTTATTCCAGCATTGTCTAACCAAGGATGCTGGTCCTGACACCTTGACTCCAGTGAGCCTGGGTTGTGAAAAGCATGCTTACAGGGCACAATTCAAAACTGAATGCTAATTTCAGCACAACTTATTTCTGTAAATGTAACATTTTTATGTCACAAACTCTCCCTTGCATATTCCTTTCCTTCTATTATTACAATGAGCGGTAAAATCTCATCATTTTCACACCTATGTGTCATAAGGTCATAAGTGATAGGAGCAGAATTAGGCCATTTAGCCCATCAAATCTAACCCGCCATTCAATCATGGCTGATCTATCTCTCCCTCCTAACCCCATACTTCTGCCTGCTCCCCATCTCCCCATAACTGATCTATACCCAGCTTTATTATTTGACAGCCTTCATTATTGTCTGCAACTCCACTCATTTTTATGTTGTCTTCAAACTTACTGATCAACACATCCACATGTTTGTCTACGTTATTTGTATATATTACAAATACTGGTTCACGCACTGTTCCCTTGGGAACATCATTGATCATAGACCTCCAGTCAGATTAATAAACAAAATAACTGAAAACAGTAACTAAAAACAATAAACTAAACTAAACCTAACCTTCCCTTATTACGACCCTTTGTCATTTTCAGAATTAGCAAGTTCACATCCACCTTAATCTCTGCATCGACCTACTATGAGGGACTTTGTCAAATGCCTCACTAGAGTCCATGTAGACTACATCCACTGCCTTACCCGCATCAATTCCGTTGGTCACGTCCTCAAAAAACACAAGTAACTTTGTAAGACATTGCCTACCCTAGCCAAAGCCACGTTGACTATCCTTAATTAGCCTATTGGCTTCATTCATGATGTTGCCCTCTGCGTGATATCCATTCCTGCTTCCTTTTTTTAGATTCTTTCTTCTATTATTCTCGACCACAACTTTTCCTTAGTGCTTATCCCTTGCCCACCTTCCCCTATCAACATTCCCTCTATATCTTAACCCCTTAAATACCAATTTTCATTACCATCTGCCCATACACTCCCTCAACCCCATTCATTTCCTGACTTCTGCAAGTACACATGTGGCATTTTTCAGAGACAATAGACAATAGACAATTGGTGCAGGAATAGGCCATTCGGCCCTTCGAGCCAGCACCGCCATTCAATGGGGCTGATCATCCCCAATCAGTACCCCGCTCCTGCCTTCTCCCCATATCCCCTGACTCCGCTATTTTTAAGAGCCCTATCTAGCTCTCTCTTGAAAGCATCCTGAGAACCTGCCTCCACCGCCCTCTGAGGCAGAGAAATCCACAGACTCACAACTCTCTGTGAGAAAAAGTGTCTCCTCGTCTCCGTTCTAAATGGCTTACTCCTTATTCTTAAACTGTGGCCCCTGGTTCTGGACTCCCCCAACATCGGGAACATGTTTCCTGCCTCTAGCATGTCCAAACCCTTAACAATCTTATATGTGTGAATGAAATCCCCTCTCATCCTTCTAAACTCCAGAGTGTACAAGCCCAGCTGCTCCATTCTCTCAGCATATGACAGTCCCGCCATCCCAGGAATTAACCTTGTAAACCTACGCTGCACTCCCTCAATAGCAAGAATAGATCAAATTAGGGGACCAAAACTGCACACAATACTCCAGGTGTGGTCTCACTAGGGCTCTGTACAACTGCAGAAGGACCTCTATGCTCCTATATTGGATTCCTCTTGTTATAAAGGCCAATATGCTATTTGCTTTCTTCACTGCCTGCTGTACCTGCATGTTTACTTTTATAGACTGATGTACAATGACCCCCAGATCCCATTGTACTTCCCCTTTTCCCAACTTGACGTCTCTTAGATAGTAATCTGGCTTCCTGTTTTTGCTACCAAAGTGGATAACCTCACATTTATCCGCATTAAACTGCATCTGCCATGCATCTGCCCACTCCCCCAACCTGTCCAAGTCACCCTGCAGCATCCTAGCATCCTCCTCACAGTTCACACTGCCACCCAGCTTTGTGTCATCTGCAAATTTTCTAATGTTACTTTGGATCCCTTCATCCAAATCATTGATGCATATTGTAAATAGCTGCGGTCCCAGCACCGAGCCTTGCGGTACCCCACTAGTCACTGCCTGCCATTCTGAAAGGGACCCGTTAATCCCTACTCTTTGTTTCCTGTCTGCCAACCACTTCTCTATCCATGTCAGCACTCTACCCCCAATACCATGTGCCCTAAATTTGCACACTAATCTCCTACGTGGGACCTTATCAAATGCTTTCTGAAAGTCCAGGTACACTACATCCACTGGCTCTCCCTTGTCCATTTTCCTAGTTACATCCTCAAAAAATTCCAGAAGATTAGTCAAGCATGATTTCCCCTTTGTAAATCCATGCTGACTCGGACCGATCCTGTTACTGCTATCCAAATGTGCGGCTATTTCATCTTTTACAATTGACTCCAGCATCTTCCCCACCACCAATGACAGGCTAACTGGTCTATAATTCCCTGTTTTCTCTCTCCCGCCTTTCTTAAAAAGTGGGATAACATTAGCTTCCCTCCAATCCACAGGAACTGATCCTTAGTCTATAGAACATTGGAAAATTATCACCAATGCATCCACGATTTCTAGAGCCACTTCCTTAAGTACCCTGGGATGCAGACCATCAGGCCCTGAGGATGTATCAGCCTTCAGTCCCATCAGTCTATCCAACACCACTTCCTGCCTAATGTGGATTTCCTTCAGTTCCTCCGTCACCCCAGATCCTCTGGTCACTACCATATCAGGAAGATTGTTTGTGTCCTCCTTAGTGAAGCCAGATCCAAAGTATCTGTTCAACTCATCTGCCGTTTCGTTGTTCCCCATAATAAATTCACCTTTTTCGGTCTTCAAGGGTCCAACTTTGGTCTTAACTAATTTTCTTGCTCTTTACACACATAAAGAAGCTTTTACTGTCCTGCTTTATATTCTTGGCTAGCTTACCTTCGCACCTCATCTTGTCTCCCCGTATTGTCATTTTGGTTATCTTCTGTTGTTCCTTAAACATTACCCAATCCTCTTGCTTCCTGCACATCTTTGCTACGTTGTACTTCTTCGCTTTAATTTTTATACTGTCCCTGACGTCCCTTGTCAGTCATCGCCATCCCTTTCTCCCCTTGGAATCTTTCTTCCTCCTAGGAATGGACTGATCCGGCACCTTCTGTGTTATTCCTAGAAATACCTGCCATTTTTGTTCCACTGTCATCCCTGCTCGTGTATCTTTCCAGTCAACTTTGGCCAGCTCCTCCCTCATGGCCCAATAGTCCCCTTTATTCAACTGTAACACTGACACCTCCGATCTACCCTTCTCCCTCTCCAATTGTAGATTAAACCTGACCATGTTATGGTCACTACCTCCTAATGGCTCATTAACCTCGAGGTCCTTTATCAAATCCAGTTCATTACATAACACTAGATACAGAATTGCCTTCTCCCTGGTAGGCTCCAATACAAGCTGTCCTAAGAATCCATCACAAACGCACTCTGCAAAGTCCCTTTCTTGGGGTCCAGTACCAACCTGATTTTCCCAGTCTACCTGCATGTTGAAATCTCCCACAACAAACACAGCATTACCTTTACTACATGCCAATTTGAACTCCCGATTCAACTTGCACGCTATGTCCAGGCTACTGTTTGGGGGCCTGTAGATTAGTCCCATTAGGGTCTTTTTACCCTTACAATTCCTTAGTTCTATCCATACTGACTCCACATCTCCTGTTTCAATGTCACCCCTTGCAAGGAACTGAATTTCATTCCTCACCAACAGGGCAACCCTACCCCCTCTGCCCACCTGTCTATCTTTTCGATAGGAGGTATACCCATGAATATTCAGTTCCCAGCCCTGGCCCTCTTGCAGCCATGTCTCAGCAATTCCCACAACATCATACAACACAAAATCATAATTCCCACAACACCACACACAACATCAGACCAGCTGCCAGATTTTTATTCGGGACCTTTGCTGATGTTTTTGTACCCGTCTATAGTTTAGTTTTTTGGTTTAGTTTAATTTAGAGCCACAGCGCAGAAACAGGCCCTTCGGCCCACTGAGTCCACACTGGTCAACGATCCCCGCACACTAACGCAATCCTACATTCACTGGGGACAATTTACACTTATACCAAGCCAATTAAATCTGTACATCTTTGGAGTGTGGGAGGAAACCAGAGCACTCGGAGAAATGATCTAGATGATGGGGTGGAAAATTGGATAAGTAAGTATGCAGATGATACTAAGATAGAAACATAAAAACATAGAAACATAGAAAAGGTGGTGCTGTAGATAATGAAGTAGATTTTCAAAGTCTACAGAGAGATTTGGGTCATTTGGAAGAGTGGGCTGAAAGATGGCAGATGGAGTTTAATGCTGATAAGTGTGAGGTGCTACATCTTGGCCGGACAAATCAAAATAGGACGTACATGGTAAATGGTAGGGAATTGAGGAATGCTGTGGAACAGAGGGATCTAGGAATAACTGTGCATAGTTCCCTGAAGGTGGAATCGCATGTAGATAGGGTGGTAAAGAAAGCTTTTGGTGTGCTGGCCTTTATAAGTCAGAGCATTGAATATAGGAGCAGGGAAGTTATGTTAAAATTGTACAAGGCATTGGTAAGACCAATTCTGGAGTATGGTGTACAATTTTGGTCGCCTAATTATAGGAAGGATGTCAACAAAATAGAGAGAGTACAGAGGAGATTTACTAGAATGTTGCCTGGGTTCCAGCAACTAAGTTACAGAGAAAGGTTGAACAAGTTAGGTCTTTCTCCTTTGGAGCGCAGAAGGTTAAGGGGGGACTTGATTGAGGTCTTTAAAATGATGAAAGAGATAGACAGAGTTGACGTGGATAAGCTTTTCCCATTGAGGGTAGGGAAGATTCAAACAAGAGGGCATGACATGAGAATTAAGGGACAGAAGTTTAGGGGTAACATGAGGAGGAACTTCTTTACTGAGAGAGTGGTGGCTGTGTGGAATGATCTTCCAGCAGAAGTGGTGGAGGCAGGATCGATTTTAACATTTAAAAGTAAAGTGGATAGGTATATGGACGGGAAGGGAATGGAGGGGTATGGTCTGAATGCAGGTAGATGGGACTAGGGGAAAATAAATGGTCGGCACGGACTGGAAGGGCCGAGAAGGCCTGTTTCCGTGCTGTAATTGTTATATGGTTATATGGTTAAAGCCCACGTAGGTTCCCGGGGAGAACGTACAGACAAGCACCCATAGCCAGGATCGAACGCGGGTCTCCGGCGCTGTAAGGCAGCAACTCAACCGCTGCACCACCCGTGCCACCTGGTATAATTCTATTGTTCTACCCAAATCATAGAGCCAGGGAGTCATACAGCAACTAAAAGGCCCTTTTCCGTCTGCCAACTATTTATCTGTTATCTGTCCATAGCTTTTGTAAATCCCGGACAAAATGGAGCCAGAATAGAACAAAAACTTGGCAGAGGATTCGTGCACTGCAAGGGTATTTTGGTCTAGTCTGTATTTCTGTATCTTTTTTTAAATTTCGAAATATACTTTATTCGAGAAATAAATATATACGATACATGATTTATACCAAACTCCATCTGACATTCTTGGAGGCTGTACATATTATCAATAGTGTATCCCAAATTACAATTTTATCCCCCACCCGTGCCACGCATGTGGCCCCCTGGCGTGGGATCCCTTCCCTTATTTTGAGGGGCGTCTCCACCATACCGTGCCCCCCATGTCCAGCAACGGAAGGACCCTAGACTGTGGCCCTCCCCCACCGAGCCTTGGCGTTGGCTGCACCGAGCTTCAGTGCGTCCCTCAGCACGTACTCCTGCAGACTGCAGCGGGCCAGTCGGCAACATTCCCCGACGGACATCTCGCTCCGCTGGGTGGTCAACAACGCTCGGGCAGACCAAAGAGCGTCTTTCACCGAGTTGATGACCCTCCAGCAGCACTCGATGTCAGTCTCTGAATGTGTCCCTGGGAACGGTCCGTAAATCACAGAGTCCTCTGTGATGGAGCTGTGCGGGATAAACCGTGACAGGAACCCTTGCATTTTCCTCCAGACTCTCTTTGCGAATCCACACTCTGCAAAGAGGTGGGCAACCGTCTCCTCTCCATAGCAGCCGTCCCGAGGGCAGCGTGCGCTGGTAGTGAGGTTCCGATGGTGCAGGAAGGATCTGACTGGGAGGGCTCCCCTCACCGCCAGCCAAGCCAGGTCTTGGTGCTTGTTGGTGAGTTCTGGCGATGAGGCATTTTGCCAGACAAGCTGGGCAGTCTGCTCAGGGAACCACGCCACTGAGTCCATGGAGTCCTTTCCCTGCAGTGCCTGCAGGACATTCTGAGCTGACCACTGCCCAATGGACTTGTGGTCAAAGATGTTGGTCCGGAAGAACCTTTCCACAGACGACAGATGGGGCGGCAGTGTCCAGCTGACTGGCACCTTGCGTGGCATCTGCGCCAGGCCCATCCTTCGCAACACCAGGGACAGGTAGAACCTCAGCAGGTAGTGACACTTGGTGCCCACGTGCCTTGGCTCTACACTCCGCCTGATGCAGCCACACACGAAGGTGGCCATCAGGGTGAGGGCGACGTTGGGCACGCTTTTACCCCCGTTGTCTGCTGACTTGTACATTGTGGCCCGTCGCACCCGGTCCATCCTCGACCTCAGATGAACTGGAAGACGGCCCGGGTGATCCCTGTGGCGTAGAAGGGAGGAACAGGCCACACTTGCGCCAAGTACAGCAGGCCCGAGAGCACCTCACACCTGATGACCAAATTCTTTCCCGTTATGGAGAGGGAGTGTTGCTTCCACAGCTCCAGTTTCTTCCCCACCCTGGCTATCCGCTCCAGACAATTCTTGTTACACGCCTCAGCCCCCCCGAACCAGACCCCAGCACCTTCAAGAAGTCAGGCTTGATGGTGAAGGGGACGGAAGATCTGTCGGGCCAGTTGCCAAAGAGCATGGCCTCGCTCTTCCTGCGGTTCACCCTGGCTCCCGTGGCCGACTCAAACTGGTCGCAGATCAATCTGTGGACCGACCCTGGATCCGAGCAGAAGACAGCGACATCGTCCATGTACAGGGAGGTTTTGACCCGAGTGCCCCCACTGCCGGGCAGTGTCACTCCTCTTATGCTCGCGTCCTTCCTGATGGACTCGGGAAAACGTTCAATACAACAGACGAACAAGACAGGGGAGAAAGAGCAACCCTGCCTGACTCCGGACCTGATGGGGATGCTGCCTGATTCCCACCCATTGATCTGGACTGCACTACAGATATCAGTGTAGAGCAGTTGGATCCAATTCTTGATTCCCTCCCCAAAGCCCATTTTGGAGAGCATGTCCCTCATGTACGTGTGCGATATCCTGTCGAAGGCCTTCTCCTGGTCCAAGCTGACTAGGCAGGCATCCACCCGCCTGTCCTGCACGTAGGCGATGGTATCTCTCAGCAGTTCCTTGGAAACCCTCTACTTCTCAACATGCCTATGCCCTCCTGTCTTAGACACCTCAATCACGGGGAAGCTGTCACATACCGCACCTTGACTATCCTTAATTAGGCTATTGGCTTCATTCATGATGTTGCCCTCTGCGTGATATCTATCCCTGCTTCCTTTTTTTAGATTCTTTCTTCTATTATTCTCGACCTCAACTTTTCCTTAGTGCTTATCCCTTGCCCACCTGCCCCTATCAACACTCCCTCTATATTTTAACCCCTTAAATACCAATTTTCATTACCATCTGCCCACACACTCCCTCAACCCCATTCATTTCCTGACTACTGCAAGTACACATGTGGCATTTTTCAGACACAATGGACAATAGACAGTAGGTGCAGGAGTAGGCCATTCGGCCCTTCGAGCCAGCACCGCCATTCAATGTGATCATGGCTGATCATCCCCAATCAGTACCCCGCTCCTGCCTTCTACCCATATCCCCTGACTCCACTATTTTTAAGAGCCCTATCTAGCTCCCTCTTGAAAGCATCCAGAGAACCTGCCTCCACCGCCCTCTGAGGCAGAGAATTCGACACACTCACAACTCTCTGAGAAAACGTGTTTCCTCGTCTCCGTTCTAAATGGCTTACTCCTTATTCTTAAACTGTGGCCCCTGGTTCTGGACTCCCCCAACATCGGGAACATGTTTCCTGCCTGTAGCGTGTCCAAACCCCTAACAATCTTATATGTTTCAATGATATTCCCTCTCATCCTTCTAAACTCCAGAGTGTACAAGCCCAGCTGCTCCATTCTCTCAGCATATGACAGTCCCCCAATCCCAGGAATTAACCTTGTAAACCTACGCTGCACTCCCTCAATAGCACGAATAGATCAAATTAGGAGACCATGACAGGGACCCTTGCAGACCTTTCCTGCACGTAGGCGATGGTATCCCTCAGCAGTTCCTTCCAAACCCTCTACTTCTCAACATGCCTATGCCCTCCTGTCTTAGACACCTCAACCAAGGGAAAGTGTTTCTGACCATCTACCCTATCTATCCCCCGCATCATTTTGTGTGTGTCCATCAGGTCGCTCCTCAGCTTTCTTCATTCCGTGAACTTCCCCCACATTCAACCACTCACCTACACCCTGGGGGCACGTTACAGCAGCTAAACAAACCACACTTCTTTGGGGTGCGGGGGGAAACTGGAGGAGCCGGGGGAGGGGTAGGGGTGTCCTTGATGTTGACTCTGTGTCGAGTATGTCGGCACGATTCCCTTCAACTTATCCCTCAGCTGCCCTCTGCTGGCGGAGGGTCAGTGGACTAGCCCTCTTGGTTCCAAGGCAGTTGACCACAACCATACCCCGTTCTCCCGAGATTTCAGTACAAAAACTGGGATTAATGTTTCATGTACTGTTGGCAGTTGTACTTGAAAGGAGATCATGCGTGCACCCCCAGCTGGATGTGGACATGAGAAGCACTGCCATCTCCCTCACCAACATTTGCCCACATCTGATTCTCATCCGTCCTGAAGCTGTAGAGGCATAAAGTCATACAACATTATAAATAGGCCCTTTGGTCCAACTGGCCCAGTCCAACTAAGCTGCCCCATTTAAGGTAGTCGCATTTGCCTACATCCCTTTAAAACCTTCCTATCCATGTAGTTGCCCAATTGTCATAAAAAGGTTGGCATTTTACCTGCCTCAACCTCCTCCTCTGGCAGCTCATTCCATATACCCATCACCCACTGTGTGAAAAAGTTTCCCTTCAGATTGCCCATAAGACAGCTTTAGAGGGATATGGGCAAAGATTAGGACGTGGGACTAGTGTAGATGGGGCATGTTAGTCAGTGTGGGCATATTGGGCCGAAGGGCCTGTTTAACGCTGTATAACCATATAACCATATAACAATTTACAGCACGGAAACAGGCCTTCTCGGCCCTTCCAGTCCGTGCCGACCATTTATTTTCCCCTAGTCCCATCTACCTGCACTCAGACCACACCCCTCCATTCCCTTCCCGTCCATATACCTATCCACTTTACTTTTAAATGTTAAAATCGATCCTGCCTCCATCACTTCTGCAGGAAGATCATTCCACACAGCCACCACTCTCTGAGTAAAGAAGTTCCCCCTCATGTTACCCCTAAACTTCTGTCCCTTAATTCTCATGTCATGCCCTCTTGTTTGAATCTTTCCTACCCTCAATGGGAAAAGCTTATCCACGTCAACTCTGTCTATCCCTTTCATCATTTTAAAGACCTCAATCAAGTCCCCCCTTAACCTTCTGCGCTCCAAAGAATAAAGACCTAACTTGTTCAACCTTTCTCGGTAACTTAGTTGCTGGAACCCAGGCAACATTCTAGTAAATCTCCTCTGTACTCTCTCTATTTTGTTGACATCCTTCCTATAATTAGGCGACCAAAATTGTACACCATACTCCAGAATTGGTCTCACCAAAGCCTTGTACAAGTCCCCCCTTAACCTTCTGCGCTCCAAAGAATAAAGACCTAAGGTTATGACTGACACCTTTATGTTTTATGTTAAACCTATGACATCCCATGATGTCAATCTGAAGAAGGGTCTCGACCCGAAACGTCGCCTATCTCCTTCGCTCCTTAGATGCTGCTGCACCCGCTGAGTTTCTCCAGCTTTTTGTGTAACCCTCGATTCTCCAGCATCTGCAGTTCCTTCTTTAACACATCCCATGACATTGCTGGTTGCTGTTTGTGGGATCTTGCTAGGTGTAAGTTGGCTGCCACCATTCCTATATCACCAGAGATGCTGCCTGTCCCACTGAGTTACTCCAGCTTTTTGTGTCTATTTCCTATATTACAGTCCATGGCTGTACCATGGCAGACATTGGAGATAAAATGCTCTGGGGTGTGTCCAGGTTATTCAACTGCAATGGGGCACCATTGATTGCCATTGTCAAGGGCTTTGCACTTCCAGCGGGGCGCACCAGGTGGGGGTGGGGAGCAGGAACCCTGACACATTCCCCCGTCCGATGCTTTTAAAGTGACAGTGGCAGCAACAGGATGTGAAGCAAACTGCAAGGATAATGTTGCAGAGCCTTGCCAATTTTATTCTTTAAGGTCACAGGCTTTGTGGGAAGGAACAGCACAAAGTTGATTTTGATTGTTTGCACCCTTGTAGCCTGCACACAATGTGTGTCGCTTGTGCCTGAATAATTCTCAGTTGCCTCTGCCAAAACAAAGTAAAGAAAGAGTTGTCTTGAAATCACAGTTCCCCTTTAATTGGGCCTCGTTCCTTATTACCATATTTTAGCAGCTGACACCAATATGGCACTCATTGCTAATTGAACCTGTGCAGTTGCTGAATCTTCTGTTGAGAAAGATAGAGGGGGGTTCCTCAAAATGTTAAAATAAGTACAATAATAGTGCATCGAGATAAAACTTCCCCCAAAGAGAATTCTGTTGAAGAACATTGAAGGGGTTGGGTAATGGGTTTCTGAGTGGAATGGGCCCACCATTGCTACTCAAGGCCGGTTAATAGGATAAATTAGTTAATCTACACAACTGCAATTCTCAGTGAAACTGACCACAAAGCAACTGTCTGATGAATCCCATAGAGGTTGATTCTTAAAGAAGATTGAGCTACCAGTCAGTTTCTGTGGGGGCATGTTTTCCTGGGAGGGAGGGAGGGAGGGTGAGAGACGGCCAAGTTTTTGTAGCTACAAACTATGTTCTGACATTTCGCCATTGCAGTTGGACAGCAGATGTTTTTTGCTGAAGCTTTCAGAATCTGTTCAGAATAAATGGGCAGCGTGTCAGCTGTGGGCTGAGTGCAGCAGCCTGCTGGTCCGAGACAAAGCAAAGCAGGATGATTCATGTGCTCAGCCATGGCAAGGCTCTGCATCAGCCCTGGCTCTGTACCATGGAGGTAAACAATGCACACTGATGCCTCGCCACATCAGAAACACTCTCTCACTCTCACACACACTCTCACTCACTCTCACACACACTCACACACACTCACACACACACACTCTCACACACTCACACTCACTCTCACACACACTCACACACTCACTCTCATACACACTCACACACACACACTCACACACACACTCTCACACACACTCACACACACACTCACACACACTCTCACACACACACACTCTCACACTCACTCTCACACTCACTCTCACACACTCTCACATTCTCACACTTGCTCTCACGCACTCACACTCACTCACACACTCACTCACACACACTCACAATTACAGCACGGAAACAGGCCATCTCGGCCCTTCAAATCACACATCCCCACTCACAAACATACACTTGCACATCCTCACGCCCACTCACACACAAACACACACATATTCTCACAAACACACACCCACCCACACATACTCACACACTCACACTCACTCACACACACTCACACACACTCACTCTCACACTCACTCTCACACTCACTCTCACACTCACTCTCACACATCCCCACTCACAAACATACACTTGCACATCCACACACTCACTCACACTCTCACACACATATTCTCACAAACACACACCCACCCGCCCACACACACACACACATCCTAATTCACAAACACACACCCACCCACCCACACATACTCACACACACACTCACTCACACACACTCACTCACACACACTCACTCACACACACTCACTCACACACACTCACTCACACACACTCACACACACTCTCACACTCACTCTCACACATCCCCACTCACAAACATATACTTGCACATCCTCACACACACACACTCTCACACTCACTCACACATCCCCACTCACAAACATACACTTGCACATCCTCACACACACTCACTCACACTCTCACACACATATTCTCACAAACACACACCCACCCGCCCACACACACACACACATCCTAATTCACAAACACACACCCACCCACCCACACATACTCACACACACACTCACTCACACACACTCACTCACACACACTCACTCACACACACTCACTCACACACACTCACTCACACACACTCACTCACACACACTCACACACACTCTCACACTCACTCTCACACATCCCCACTCACAAACATATACTTGCACATCCTCACACACACACACTCTCACACTCACTCACACATCCCCACTCACAAACATACACTTGCACATCCTCACACACACTCACTCACACTCTCACACACATATTCTCACAAACACACACCCCCCCGCCCACACACACACACTCACACATCCTAATTCAAAAACACACACCCACCCACACATCCTAATTCACAAACACCCACCCACCCACACATAATCACACATCCTAATTCACAAACACACACACACCCTCCCCCTCACACACACTCACACCCTCATACACACACCATAGTTACAGACATATCATACTCACACCGATACCACAACCACACACCACACTCACACAGACATATATTACACTCACGCACACCGCAAGCACACACCACACATCACGCTCATGCACATACACACACACCCATGCACTCGCACACACATACAACATGCACACACCACACTCACACACATGCACCAAACATACATTGCATTCAACCTACACTCACACACGCACTCGTACACCTGCACACACATTCCCACACTCACAGACACACACTCATTCATTAACATAGAATACCAGGAGAAATGCAGCGGGTGCGGCAGCATCTATGGAGCGAAGGAAATAGGCAACGTTTCGGGCCGCACCCAGCTGAGTTTCTCCAGCACTTTTGTCTACCTTCGATTTTCCAGCATCTGCAGTTCCTTCTTGAACATAGAACACTATATTCACACATTGTCCCACACATGCAGGCACACACTATTTTCTCTCTCTCCTACACACATGCATGCATACAATGATATATTCATGTATACAGATACACTTGCACACACACACTCACACCGACACACATTTATACTTGCGCACACACATATATTAATGTCAAATTTACACATGCATATACATATTTACACGCAAAAACATTCACGCACACATGTGCCCCTTCCCCGCAAACTCACCACGCAAACACACACACAGAGTTATAACCATATAACCATATAACAATTACAGCACGGAAACAGGCCTTCTCGGCCCTTCCAGTCCATGCCGACCATTTATTTTCCCCTAGTCCCATCTACCTGCACTCAGACCATACCCCTCCATTCCCTTCCCGTCCATATACCTATCCACTTTACTTTTAAATGTTAAAAACGATCCTGCCTCCACCACTTCTGCTGGAAGCTCATTCCACACAGCCACCACTCTCTGAGTAAAGAAGTTCCCCCTCATGTTACCCCTAAACTTCTGTCCCTTAATTCTCATGTCATGCCCTCTTGTTTGAATTTTTCCTACCCTCAATGGGAAAAGCTTATCCACGTCAACTGTGTCTATCCCTTTCATCATTTTAAAGACCTCAATCAAGTCCCCCCTTAACCTTCGGCGCTCCAAAGAATAAAGACCTAACTTGTTCAACCTTTCTCTGTGACAGTTGCTGGAACCCAGGCAACATTCTAGTAAATCTCCTCTGTACTCTCTCTATTTTGTTGACATCCTTCCTATAATTAGGCGACCAAATTAGACGAGTTATAGAATCATCATTGTACAGAAATGGGGTCTTTGCCTCACTACATCCATGCTGACCTTTTTGATCCTGCAAAAAAAACTATTCGCCCACATTGGTCTGTACCTTTCTATGCCTATTTAAATCTCTTTCGAAATATCTCTTGCCTGTAAAGATTATATCTGATTCCATCACCTCCTCTGGAAGCAAGTTCCAGATATCAACCTTTCTCTGTGTAAAATATACTCTCCTCAAATCCTCTTTAAAACTTCATCCTCTCACTCAAATGTATGCCCTCTTGTTTTGATACCCCTGCCATGGGAGAAATATTCTGACTATCTGTCCTATCTATGCCTCTGATATGGTCACCCTTCACTCCAAAAACAAACGAGCCAGACTCGCCCCATAATTAAGGATCTCCAATCCAGTCAATTCCCAGTGGATCTCTTTTGTACTTTCTCCAAAGCAATCACTTCCTTCCTATAGTTTGATGAGCAGATCTGCGCACTGTAGCAATGTTACAAAATTTTGAGATTTAAAAAATCAAGTCTGCAAGTCCTCGGAGTGGCGGCGCTGCTTGTCAGCTGCGGCTCACCTGCAGTCCGTCTGTCTTTTATTTTATTTTTGTCCTCGTTCCTGTTTTTGGTGTTTATTTTTGGTTTGTTGGGTTGTGTATGTGTGGGGGGGGGGGGGGGGGGGAGGGTGGGAGAAACGGGGTTTTAGTCTCTCCCTTCGGGGGGATGCGACTTTTCCTGTCGTGTCCCCCGACACCGTCTCCGTCTGTGCTGAGGCCCTGGTGACGGCCTTCCAGCTTCCAACGGCGGCGGCACGGCCTTCAGAGCTTCAGCGGCGACCTGCTTCCGGCGGCGATCTGGTTTTCGGGAGCTGCAGTGCTCCAGCGGCGGCCTGGTTTTCGGGAGCTGCGGTGCTCCAGCGGCGGCCTGGGTTTCGGGAGCTGCGGTGCTCCAGCGGCGGCCTGCTCCCTCTGAGCTGCGGTGCTCCAGCGGCGGCCTGGCTCCCTCTGAGCTGCGGTGCTCCAGCGGCGGCCTGGCTCCCTCTGAGCTGCGGTGCTCCAGCGGCGGCCTGGGTTTCGGGAACTGCGGTGCTCCAGCAGCGGCCTGGGTTTCGGGAGCTGCGGTGCTCCAGCGGCGGCCTGGCTCCCTCTGAGCTGCGGTGCTCCAGCGGCGGCCTGGCTTTCGGGAGCTGCGGTGCTCCAGCGGCGGCCTGGCTTTCGGGAGCTGCGATGCTCCAGCGGCGGCCTGGCTTTCGGGAGCTGCGGTGCTCCAGCGACGTTCCGGCGGCGGGCCCTGTGGCGGTGTTCCGGCGTTCCGGCGTCAGCGGTGGCGGCGGCCTGGATCCCCTCAGCGCAGAGGGAGAATAAGGAGGGGAGAAAGACAGAGACCCTAAGACTTTTGCCTTCCACCACAGTGAGGAGGTGTTTGGTGAACTCACTGTGGTGGATGTTAATTTTGTGTTTATTGTATGGTGTTGTTATTTTTTATATATTTATGACTGCAGGCACGAAATCTCGTTCAGACCGAAACGTCTGAATGACAATAAAGGCATTCAATTCAATTTATCCCATCAGATATAGCATAAAAAGAAGTTTAATTTGACACATAATTCACTTTCATATCTTCAGTATTAAAAAAGTTATGACCATTTTCATACTCGGAAATTAGCATCTTGTTCCCCATTGCCTTTCCATTGACTGAACACAAAAGCTGTGATCTAGGACAGTCAAAAGCCCATAACTTTCTTAAAAATTAAGAGAACTCAATGACATTTTCAGTTATTATAGATTGAAGCATTCTGAAACAAATATGATACAATCTTACTTGGATGACCTGAAATTAAAGCATATAATTAGTTAGTTATCTAATTGTAGCTAATTACAAAATTCAATTACTAGATCTAAACATCTATCTATTTCTTAAGAAAAGATTAACATTTTTAAATCGCCTAAGTGTCCAAATAACATTCACACGATAATTCACACTATAACATGATTTTTAAATCTAATTGTCATGAATTTATAGGCCAAATGGAAGGAATTTAGTGTTTAATGCCTGTAAATTAATGGCCATTTAAATCAACTAGCGAGTGGGTTTTATTGGAATGCGGTGGATTAGAACGTTGTGGTTTGCGATGTAGTCGGCATGAAAAACACTGCCGGTTCATGCATTTTTTTTGTCCCCATTTCGCAACATGAAAATGTGATTAAAGCCTTCCTAAAAACCAAGTTTTAATGTAAAAATAAACTGTGCACTTTATTTTCTCCCGTACGTTAGGTCCGTTCCGCTGTCAGCGTTCAGAGCTTTAGAAGATGATTTTTAAACTACTCTAGTTAATAAATAATCTAGCGTAGTTTAAAAATACCTTTATGAATGAAATGTCGGAACGATTTCTCTTTAGCGATGAAATCGCCCGACATGGATCGATTTGGGCTGCCTAGAAAAAATCGGCATTTTAAACCCGCCCCCCTCTGAAAGGCGCCAAAGTCACGCACACGGGGAGCGGCAGAACTGCAGCACTGCTAACGGTAGGTATTGTAACATACCTACACTCTGTACTCCAAGTGCAGACTAACCATTGTTTGTAAAGTTTCAGTATAATGTTCCAACTTTTATACTCTTTGCCCATCCAATGAATGCTGGCATGTAATAAGGTCATAAGGTCATAAGTGATCGAGTTGAATTAGGCCATTTGTCTACTCTGTCTAGCCCATCAAGTCTACTCTGCAATTCAATCATGGCTGATCTATCTCTCCCTCCAAACCCCATTCTCCTACCTTCTCCCCATAACCTCTAAAAACCCTATCTATCTCCACCTTAAAAAATATCCACTCTTGGCCTCTACAGCCTTCTGTGGCAAATAATTCCACAAATTCACCACCCTCTGACTAAAGATATTTCTCCTCATCTCCTTCCTAAAAGAATGTCCTTTAATTATGAGGCTGTGATATCTAGTCCTAGATTCTCCCATTAGTGGAAACATCCTCTCCACATCCACTCTATCCAAGCCTTTCACTATTCTGTCCCCCCCTCATTCTTCTAAACTCCAGCGAGTTCAGGCCCAGTGCCAACAAACACTCATCATAGGTTAACCTATTCATTCCTGGGGTCGTTCTTGTAAATCTCCTCATGCCACTCTCTAGAGCCACCACATCCTTCCTCAGATATGGTGCCCAAAATTGCTCACTATATTCCAAATGCGGTCTTACCAGCGCTTTATAGAGCCTCAGCATTATATCCCTGTTTTTGTATATCAGCCTTCTTGAAACAAATCTTAGCATTGAGTTCACTTTCTTTACTACCAACTAAACTTGCAAAAAATTAATTTTCTGGGAATCCTGCACCAGCACTCCCATGTCCTATGAATTCCTCAGCACCTTCATCTACCTGTGTTGCCACTTTCAGCGAACTGTGAACTTGAATCCCAGAGTTCAGGAAGAACAGCGTTCGAGGTACAGGAGCCAGAGGATGCAAATAGCATGAGAAACCATGGGTGTGCAGAAAGTTAAGGGGGGACTTGATTGAGGTCTTTAAAATGATGAAAGGGATAGACAGAGTTGACGTGGATAAGCTTTTCCCATTGAGGGTGGGGAAGATTCAAACAAGAGGGCATGACATGAGGATTAAGGGACAGAAGTTTAGGGGTAACATGAGGGGGAACTTCTTTACCCAGAGAGTGGTGGCTGTGTGGAATGATCTTCCAGCAGAAGTGGTGGAGGCAGGATCGATTTTAACATTTAAAAGTAAAGTGGATAGGTATATGGACGGGAAGGGAATGGGGGGGTATGGTGTGAGTGCAGGTAGATGGGACTAGGGGAAAATAAATGGTCGGCACGGACTGGAAGGGCCTGTTTCCGTGCTGTAATTGTTATATGGTTATATGATGTGGGGGAGACGACAACTGCTGCAATGCAGAGATCTTGGAGAGTCAAGGCCTTCGTGGCCAGGTCAAGAAACCTACACTTTTAAACTGGGAATTGAACATTGTGTCAAACTGGCAGCTCTATTCTGTCTCAGTGTGCACTTGTACTGTATCTGAGATACCTATCTAAGATGTGTCTACGTGCTTGTGTATGGTGGCACCAGTACTGAAATGGATCCAAAAATGAATTTCACTGTACCTCGGTACATGTTACAAATAAAGTGCCTTTGATTGACTGATGATTGAGAGTTGGAGGGTTGGAAAAGCTTACAAAGGTCAGCAGGAGATTGGATATGATGGGTAATGTTAAATGTGAAGACTTGATGAGTATACAGAGGCGATGAGTCAACCAGAGCTTAGTGTAAGCTGATACACAGCAAGCAGAAATCTGAATGAATTACATTTGCCGAGACAGCCAGCCCAAGGAGCATTGGTATTAGCCAAGTCGAGATGTGGTAATGATGTCGATGGTGGCTTCAGACACCTATAGACTTGAGGCAGGTGGACGGAATGTCGGGGGTGTAGATTCAGAAACTCACCAGCACAACCCCAACAAGTAGTACCAAAGATAGACACAAAATGCTGGAGTAACTCAGCAGGTCAGGCAGCATCTCTGGAGAAAAGGAACAGGATATGTTTCGGGTCAAGGTCCTTCAACAGACATGGGAGGGGGAAAACTAGAAGATAGACACAAAAAGCTGGTAACTCAATGGGCCAGAGAGCATCTCTGGAAAAAAGGAATAGGTGATGTTTCGGGTCGAGACCCTTCTTCATAGAGGGAAACTGGAGATATGGGAAGGTATAGAACGAGGCAGAGCCTGAATTGATGAAGCGTCTCAAACCTTAAATATCAGCTATTAGTTTTCCCCAGAGATGCTGCCTGACCCCTTGGTTTACTCCAGTATTTTGTGTCCATCTTCAGTGTAAACCAGCATCTGCATTTCCTCCCTACACAAGTAAAGTACCAAGTTCTTTGAGAAATGGCTTGGGCTCAAGGAGGTCCAGGCACTGTTTGTTGGAACCTGCTGTGCAGAAATGGCTGTGACAATGATAGCAAAGAATAATGTACATTGTTTCAGAGTCCCAACACACATGTTTGATGATGGAAGATGGAGACAGAAAGCTGGAGTAACTCAGTGGGGCAGGCAGCATCTCTGGAGAGAAGGAATGGGTGACGTTTTGGGCCCAGACCCTTCTTCGGACATGATAATGGAGTGAGCTCTCAACTAATGGTCTTGTAAACAATTTATCTATGGATTTTGTGACTGAAGAGTTCAATACAGGATAAGAAGACTTTTACCACCGGACCTCTGAGCCAAACCATTCCTCACAGAGCTTGGTACTTTACTTGTTGGTCTCGTTCACCAACACTAAACTGTTGCACTTGGCAAGATCTCTGCCGAGGTCTGATTATTGGTCCCAGGAAGTCTGGAGAATGGCAAACGCCTTTGCGCCTCCTTTGCAAGCATTTTTTTTTTTTGAATTGCAGCTGTGGTTCGCCAGATGTGACTTTGCCAGCTGAGAGTTCCCTCCACGGGACGTCTCATTCTAATGATGTGCCACGACCACTTAGGGGGATCCTGGCTCAGTGTGGCGGGCACACTGAGAAGTAGTGCATGGTCCAGAGTTCCAGAGGGTTAGGAACAACTGCTGTAAATCCAGATGTTTGGGACTTGAGGAGAAATACAGCTATTAATGGAGTAAAAAACACTGTTGCGGCATGGAAAGTTATTAGCAAAACAAAGTCATAGAAATGATGGGAAATTTATGACACAAAAGGGGATAATTTGTCGTGCTGATAATGCTCAGGAAATTTTGGCCCAACACCGCAGGTCACTGCCCTTCCAATACAGACCCAGTGAAATGGAGCCATTGAGTAGGTATGTTACAAAACTTACCTTGAGCAGCGCTACAGTTCTGCCGCTCCCCGTGCGGATGACTTTGGCGCCTTTCAGAGGGGGGCGGGCTTAAAGTGCCGTTTTTCCGCAGACTGGGAAAATCGATCAATGCCGGGCGATTTCGTTGCGGAAGAAAAATCGCCCCGACGTTTCATTCATGAAGGTATTTTTAAATTACGCTAGATTATTTATTAACTAGACTAATTTAAAAATCACCTTCAAAAGCCGTGAGCGCCGACAACGGGGAGGATTTTGCGTAGGGGAGAAAAAAAGATACACAGTTTATTTTTATATTAAAAGTTGTTTTTTTATGGAGGCTTTAATCACATTTTCATGTTGCGAAATGGGGTCCAAAAAAATGTATGAACCAACAGTATTTTTCCTCCTGACTTCATCGCAAACCACAACGTTCCAATCCACCGCATTCCACTAAAACCCACTCGCTAGTTGATTTAAATGGCCATTAATTTACAGGCATTAAACACTAAATTCCTTCCATTTGGCCCAGAAATTCATGAAAATGAGATTTAAAAATTATGTTATATTGTGGATTATTGTGTGAATGTTATTTGGACACTTAGGCAATTTAAAAAAAGTTTATCTTTTCTAAAGAAATGGATAGATGTTTAGATCTACTCATTGAATTTTGTAATTAGCTACAATTAGATAACTAACTAATTATATGCTTTAATTTCAGGTCATCCAAGTAAGATTGTTTCATATTTGTTTCAGAATGCTTCCATCCATAACAACTGAAAATTTCATTGAGTTCTCTTAATTTTTAAGAAAGTTATGGGCTTTTAACTTTTCTAGATCACAGCTTTTGAGTTAAGTCAATTGAAAGGCAATGGGGAACAAGATGCTAATTTCTGAGTATGAAAATGGTCATAACTTTCTTAATACTGAAGATATGAAAGTAAATTAGGTGTCAAATTAAACTTCTTTTTATGCTTTATCTGATGGGATAAATTGCAAACTTGATTTTTAAAATCTCAAAATTTTGTAACATTGCTGCATTGAGCCATAGAGCGTGGAAACAGGCCCTTCACCCCAACTTGCCCACGCCGACCAACATGCCTCATCTACATAAGTCCCACCTGCCGGCGTTTGCCCCATATCCCTCTAAACCTATCTTATTGTCAGAGGTGTCATGGGTTATGGGGAGAAGGCAGGAGAATGGGGTTTGGAGGGAGAGATAGAGCAGCCATGATTCAATGGCAGAGTAGACTAGATGGGCCAAATGGCCTAATTCTGCTCCTATCACTTATGACCTTATGGCATATCCATGTACTTGTCTAAATGCTTCTTCAATGTTGTGATAGTACCAGTGTGATGGAGCTTCCATCTTTCCCCATGGTACCTGTGAGGGAAGCCATGTTCTGTTAGCATGGTAACAGGAAGTATGTCTCGCAGTACACCACGTTTTCTCCAGGAAACCAGGGCATGGCATGAAAGGTTTGACTCATTCTTCCCTTGGCCGTGCTCTAAAAGTTAAGTATGAAAGAGAAAGTTAGATATGACTCTTAGGGCTAAAGGAAAAGGGATATGAGGAAAAAGCAGGAACAGAGGTACTGATTTTAGATGATCAGCCATGATCATATTGAATGGTGGTGCTGGCTCAAAGGACTGAATGACCTACTCGTGCTCCTATTTTTCTATGTTTCTGTGAAAGATGGCCCTTCATAGAGCCACACAGCATGAAAGCAGTCCCTACAGCCCACCATCCAATCCGACTGTTGAGCATCTAATGTATACATCGGAGAAACAGACCCTTCGGCCAACACATTCACATGGACTCAGGTACGTTCCTGAGCTAGTCCCATTTGCCAGTATTTCGCCCTAAATCTTTCCTATCCATATACATGACCATATCTTTAAACAGTATAATTGTACTTGCCTCTAACACTTTCTCTGGAGTTTTTTTTTAAATTCCCCCCACATTTTCATGCAGATTCGACTACTCGCCTACACATTTGGGGCAATTAACAGCTGACAATTAACCTACATATCTGCCTTTTGTGGGACATGGGCGGAGACCAGAGGAACCAAGGAACCATCATCAACATGATCACAGAGAGAACATGCAAACTCCACGCAGACAGCACCCAAGGTTAGGATCGAACCGGGGTGGCTGGAGTTGTGAGGCAGTGGTTCTACCAGCTGTGCCAACATGATGCTCTAAACACATACTGGTACCCTGACCTTCATGTAGGTATGTTACAAAACTTACCTTTAGCGGTGCTGCAGTTCTGCCGCTGGCCGTGTGCGCGACTTTGGCGCCTTTAAGGGGGGGGCGGGGTTGAAATGCCGTTTTCCCCTTGCCATCTGGAGCTTTATTTTCTCGGAGTTCGATCTATTTTTGGAGATTCGTTCCGACTGCCGGTAAGTCTGTTTTTTAAAATAAATCGTCCGACTACTTAATTGCTGCAGTAAAATAAAAATTAGCTCCCAATGCCGTGAACGCCGACAACGGGGACCGATTTTACGTAGGGGACAGGTAAGTGAAAGCTGTTTATTTTTACATATAAACTTGCTTTTTTAGGGGACTTTAATCAATAATTCATGTTGCAAAACGGTGATTTAGCCCCCATATGTACTGGCAGAATTTTTCCAGCCGATATGGGGTTTAAATTCGCCGCTACCGCAACGTTCCAATACAGTGCGTTCCAGAAAATCCCACTCGCAAGCTGTTTAAAATGCCCATTAATTTACAGGCATTAAACACTGAATTCCTTCAATTTGGCCTATAAATTAATGACAATTAGATTTAAAAATCATGTTTTATTGTGAATTATTGTGTGACTGTTAATTGGACACTTAGGCTTTACATTTTTTTTAAATTTTTTCTTAAGAAATTGATAAATGTTTAGATCTAGTAATTGAATTGTGTAATTGGCTACAATTGGGTAACTAACTAATTATATGCTTTCATTTCAGGTCATCCAAGTAAGATTGTTTCATATTTGTTTCTGAATACTTCAATCTATAATAACTGAAAATTTCATTCAGTTCTCTTAAATTTTAAGGAAGTTATGGGCTTTTGACTGTCCTCGATCACAACGTTTGTGTTAAGTCAATAGAAAAGCAATAGGGAACAAGATGCTAATTTCCGAGTATTAAAATGGCCCTAACTTTTTTAATACTGAAGATATGAAAGTGAATTAGGTGTCAAATTAAACTTATTTTTATGCTTTATCTGATGGGATAAATTGCAGACTTGATTTTTTAAATCTCAAAATTTTGTAACATTGCTACTTCATGGCCACCCATGTGATGGAGCTCCAGGATTCTCTCCCACATTCGAACAGCGCATTCAATCCAGCATCAAAGGGTCTGGATCCCATATTGTGCAATGCTTCAGCAACTGGTCATTGTAGTGTGGCAGAATTGTGAATGGACACAGCTGCATCACGTATTGTACTGTTTTCCCTTGTTACCTTGTCCAGTATAAATCTTTAGCCACAGTGACATCTATTTTCGACTCATCTGAGAAAGCACGGCTCCAAATCTTTCGTATCTACTATTCTTAGCCAATATATTGGCTGCCATAATAATATTAAAAGCAAAATATCAATCACAGCGTTACCGAGGGTCTTTAGCTGGCTTTGTCTGCCCTTCGGTTCAGCAACAACTGAAATATTGTATCAGTACTGGTTCAATGGTTCAATGGTTCCTTTATTATCACATGTACCAAGGTACAATGGATTTTTCTTGCAAATAGATTAGTAAAATTGTTGCCATGCAAAGACACAATCCCCGGTTAAGTGCATAATGCATAAAAACAGCCCACTGAGTCTATATGCAAGAATCACTATTTTTGGCACCATTTCCAAGTCCCAACTGCAGCTGGCTATCAAGGCGTGTTGCAGCCGTCGCCTCCATCTGGTCGTCCCGCAAACTGCAGTCCCACACCCCCTCCCATAGCCGACCATGAAGGCGCGGAAGGTAAGACCTCCCCTGTGCTTCTTACATAGAAACATAGAAAAATAGGTGCAGGAGTAGGCCATTCGGCCCTTCGAGCCTGCACCGCCATTCAATGTGATCATGGCTGATCATCCAACTCAGTATCCCGTACCTGCCTTCTCTCCATACCCCCTGATCCCTTTAGCCACAAGTGCCACATCTAACGCCCTCTTAAATATAGCCACTGAACTGGCCTCAACTACCTTCTGTGGCTGAGAATTCCAGAGACTCACCACTCTCTGTGTAAAGAATGTTTTCCTCATCTCGGTCCTAAAGGAATTTCCCCTTATCCTTAGACTTGTTCTGGACTCCCCCAACATCGGGAACAATCATCCAGCATCTAGCTTGTCCAACCCCTTAAGAATTTTGTAAGTTTCTATAAGATCCCCCCTCAATCTTCTAAATTCCAGCGAGTAGAAGTCGAGTCTATCCAATCTTTCCTCATATGAAAGTCCTGACATCCCAGGAATCAGTCTGGTGAACCTTCTCTCTACCCCCTCTATGGCAAGAATGTCTTTCCTCAGATTTGGAGACCAAAACTGTACGCAATATTCCAGGTGTGGCCTCACCAAAACCCTGTACAACTGCAGTAGAACCACCCTCCTCCTATACTCAAATCCTTTCGCTATGAATGCTAACATACCATTTGCTTTCTTACCATCCCTTGTATAGCGTCTGCCGCCAAAGCCGTCTCCATCCACCTCGTCTCCGGTTCCAGGTCTTCGGGGGCAAGCTCGGGCTGGACTCAGGGGTTTCCCCCGTCGGGCTCCACAGTGGGTGAGCCAGGCCATCCGTCGGGGTGCCGCCACCCCTCGCCGGGACCTTCTGTCCCGCGTGGCCTGCCAGGACCTTAGCACAGAAGATACAGAAGAGATTTACATGAATGGTTGCAGAATGAGTCAGGTGAAGAAGCCAAGGATCTTTTCCTTGAACAAACATGGATAGGAAAGGGGGAATTTCAACTCAGGAAGGGTATAGACAGAATAAATTGAGAAGAACCATTTCCATTAACAGAGGGGTCAAAACTGGAAACCATAATACTTGATACTGGCCAAATGTGGGCAAATGGGACTAGCTTAGAGAGGGATTTTCCGGTATGGATGAGTTGGGCCGAAGGGCCTGTTTGCAGGCTGCATGACCCAATGACTCTATGAGACAGGCAAAAGAACCCAAAATAAAACAAAATCAACAAAATAGAGAGAGTACAGAGGAGATTTACTAGAATGTTGCCTGGGTTCCAGCAACTAAGTTACGGAGAAAGGTTGAACAAGTTAGGTCTTTATTCTTTGGAGCGCAGAAGGTTAAGGGGGACTTGATTGAGGTCTTTAAAATGATGAAAGGGATAGACAGAGTTGACGTGGACAAGCTTTTCCCATTGAGGGTAGGGAGGATTCAAACAAGCGGGCATGACATGAGAATTAAGGGACAGAAGTTTAGCGGTAACATGAGGGGGAACTTCTTTACTCAGAGAGTGGTGGCTGTGTGGAATGATCTTCCTGCAGAAGTGGTGGAGGCAGGATCGATTTTAACATTTAAACGTAAAGTGGATAGGTATATGGACGGGAAGGGAATGGAGGGGTATGGTCTGAGTGCAGGTAGATGGGACTAGGGGAAAATAAATGGTCGGCACAGACTGGAAGGGCCGAGAAGGCCTGTTTCCGTGCTGTAATTGTTATATGGTCAAAAATAAAATCATTTTACAGGTAGCCGAGACAGCAGTGAGTGTGATTCAGCCATGGGACTGAAGAAGGGTCTCGACGCAAAACATCACCCATTCTTTCTCAAAGATGCTGCTTGTCCTGCTGAGTTACTCCAGCATTTTGTGTCTATTATCTGGATGATCCACTCTTCATTCCATCCTAGACTCGCACCTTGAGAGATAAGACTGCAGCAGTGCTCTGTTTGAGAACTATGAGCTTATTTGACATCAGACGAGCAGTTAACTAAAGATGCAATTTGACTGTGCAAACAAGATCATTGCACTCATTCCGGCACTATAATGTGAGTGTTAATGCCGGACTTGGCTCCTGGCATTGACCGACACAGCTACCTGGACTCTATCTGAAGAACAGTCTGAACATTTGCATACATAAGACATCTGCATCTATTAAACGCCAATAATTAGACAATATTTGCAACTAATACAGTCTGAGTGAACATCATTGAAAACATGCCTGAACCTTTTATTGACCATATACACAATCAAAATATGGTAGCACAGCAGGTATGCTACTGAGCTGTCTAATGTACAGTTCAAATCTCACTACAGGTGCTACTTCAGTTAATTACCTGAATCTGCATTAATTCTAGCTTCCATATGAACAGTTAGCAAAGTAATAGATTGTTTGGTTTACTAGAGAGAGGCCCATATTTGACTCCAGCCAAACAGTACAGAGGGTGTAAAGAATGGGTGATGTTTCAGGTTGGAAGGCCTTTTCGTAGTTCCAGTTCTACCCCCCCCCCCCCCCCCCCATAGTGGTCATAGTGTCATACAGCGTGAAAACAGGCCCTTCACTTGCCCACACCAATCAACATATCCAATCTACATTAGTCTCACCTGCCTGCATTTGGTCCATATCTCTCTAGACCTATCCTATCCATGTACCTGTCTAAATGTTTCTTAAACGTTGTGATAGTAAAGGTTGCGATAGTACCTATTTAAACCTGCCAGCTCTTCCCATAATGTTAATTCTGGCCAAATTGGAGAGGCCAGGACACTAAAATTGAGTAAAGGCTTCTGGGCTGCTAGGCCATTCGGTCAATTTAAATGTGCCTTCTGCAGCAATGGGACAAGCTGCAGAATGGTGCCAGTTTGTCTGGAGCCTAGATAAGAGCTGCAGGAAGAGAATGAAACATCAGCAGATCCTCACAATTAGGTGCAAATTGCATGGGATGGATTGGATGAGTGCAAACCAGATATACACATTGTACATATTGTCGCAAAGCTATTACTTTGCTAGAGGGTACACAAAATGGTGGAGAAACTCAGCGGGTGCAGCAGCATCTATGGAGCCCTCTTTCTTCTTTCAGTGGGAAGATGGGTTGGGGCCTGAAATATCACCCATCCTTTTTCACAAACAAAAGCTTTTCACTGCACTTCGTAACACGTGACATTAATATACTAAACTAAATTAAACTAAAGCAAAAGAAAATATACAAGCTTGAAATAAGTTCCCGATCACCCATTCTTAGTTACTCCAGTTTTTTGTGTCTGTCCCAATCTGCCTTGTTATTTCTCTTGTACTATTTTTTATCATATCCTCATCTTTCAGTCTGAAGAAGGGTTACGACCCAAAACGCTGCCTATAACCATATAACCATATAACAATTACAGCACGGAAACAGGCCTTCTCGGCCCTTCCAGTCCGTGCCGACCATTTATTTGCCCCTAGTCCCATCTACCTGCACTCACACCATACCCCTCCATTCCCTTCCCGTCCATGTACCTATCCACTTTACTTTTAAATGTTAAAATCGATCCTGCCTCCACCACTTCTGCAGGAAGATCATTCCACACAGCCACCACTCTCTGAGTAAAGAAGTTCCCCCTCATGTTACCCCTAAACTTCTGTCCCATAATTCTCATGTCATGCCCTCTTGTTTGAATCTTCCCTACCCTCAATGGGAAAAGCTTATCCACGTCAACTCTGTCTATCCCTTTCATCATTTTAAAGACCTCAATCAAGTCCCCCCTTAACCTTCTGCACTCCAAAGGATAAAGACCTAACTTGTTCAACCTTTCTCTGTAACTTAGTTGCTGGAACCCAGGCAACATTCTAGTAAATCTCCTCTGTACTCTCTCTATTTTGCTGCCTGACACACTGAGTTACCCCAGAACATTGTGTCTATCTTTGGTATAAACCATCATCCTACACAGTACAGAGGGTGACTTCCCTTTAAAAAAAGCAATACATTCTGGTCCTGTAATTCCCGTCCACATCCTGTAAATTAACTCAAAGAGCGTGAAAAATCTACCAGTAATGCAGTCAAAAGTGAACAGGCCTAGTAGCCTTTGGCAGGCGTGCTTTTCAGAAGAGTATCTGGTTGCAAGAATCCCATGGATTTCCTAGTGACTTTTTGGTGGTGCCAATGTATGGATTATCAGGTATTTACTTTGACAACTTGGCGAAGCACCATTGCATCTCATAGCCTCTGGGTTAGCTGCCAAGGAGATGTGTTATCCCCACACTACTTTTCCAGAAAGGCACGGGCCTGGCTTGTTATTTGAACCCTTCCAGCCTTCCCTTCCTCCTCTGGGAAAAGCACCACAATAAAGTCCTGGCACCAAGTGAATCGAGGCAGTCGCTCACAAAGCCGGCAGCTGAGCTTCACAGACTCGCACATTTTGTTCGGAATTTGAAGTCGACACAGATCCGACAGTAGACTCAAAATGCTGGAGTAACTCAGCGGAGCAGGCAGCAGCTCTTGAGGGAAGGAATGGATGACATTTCCGGTTGAGACACTTCTCCTTGACCCGAAACGTCACCCATTCCTTCTAAAGTCAAAGTTAAAATATCCTTTATTGTCATTCAAACCTTTCGGTCTGAACAAAATTTCATTACCTTGCAGTCATACATAAAATAAAAAAATAAAACACACAATAAACACATATTTAACATCCACCACAGTGAGTTCACCTCCTCACTGTGATGGAAGAAATCTTTGTCTTCTTTCTTCCTTGTTCTCCCTCTGCGCTGAGGTGATCCAGAGCCTCCGAAGCCGGGCTGCCGTCGCTGGAACGCTGGAACGCCGCCACAGCTCTGAAGCCGTGTCCGCCGCTGGAATGCTGGAACGCTGGAACGCTGGAACGCGGCCACAGCTCTGAAGCTGTGTCCGCCGCTGGAACGCTGGAATGCTGGAACGCTGGAACGCTGGAAAGCCGTGTGTCCGCCGCCAGAACGCTGGAATGCCACAGCTCTGAAGTCGAGCCCGCTGCCGGAACGCCACACCAACAGCTCTGAAGCCGTGTCCGCCGCCGGAACGCCGGAACACCGCAGCTCTGAAGCCGGCCCCGCTGCCGGAACGCTGGAATGCCGCCACAGGCTCCGAGGCCGCCAGCTCCACCATTAGGCCTCAGCACAGACGGAGACGGGGGACACGACAAGGAAAAAATCTCATTCCCCCGAAGGGGGAGACTAAAACCTTGTTTCTCCCACCCCCTCCCCCCACCCCCCTCCACACACATACACAGCCTAATAAACTAAATTTAACTAAAACAGGCACAAGAAAACAACAAAAAAGGAAAAAACAGACGGACTGCAGGCAGCGCCGCCACTTCCGCCACTATCCAGAGATGCTGCCTGTCCCGCTGAGTTACTCCAGCTTCTTGTGTCTATTGTCGGTGTAAACCAGTATCTGCATTTCCTTCCTACACAGATCCGACAGACTCTTTCCACGGTATGGAGGCACAGTTTTAACTCTCTCTGCCAAGCGGGCAGTCATCAAGGCCTGCCTGACTGGTTGGTGAGAAGGGAATTTCAGGAATGGTAGATTATGGCCATCGGTGTTTGCTGATGCTGAGTCAAGTAACAAGGTACCTGTGTTATGTGTTCTCCGTGTCCACATCAGGCCGATATCCACACTGGGTTCAATATCCACAGTGGACTCAATGTCCACATTGAGGGCACACCCCATTAACATTGTGGGAGTTGTAGTTCTTTCCTCTCTTTCAGCCTTCAGTTTCTCATCTACAGCTTTGGGTGTATAGGCTGGAGAAGAAAGATCTGCAACTGCAGGTACTGATGGCTCCTTCTGCACGCATGCATGCATGTATCTAAGCAGTTTGCTTTATTTTTTCATGCTTTGGAAGTTGAGTATCGCTACCAAGGTCAGTCTTTATCACCCAACCGTAGAGAAAGTAGTGATGAACCACTGCAGTCCTCTAGTGTAGGTATTCCTACGGTGCTGCAGGATTTGGACCCAAAGCTGTTGAAGGTTATATTTCCAAGCCCGGATAATGCATTGGAAGAAGACCTGCAGATGATGGTCATAGAATTATAGCACTATAGCGAAGATGAAAACTCTGTTTGGCCAACTTGTTCATGCTGACTAAGTTGGCATTCTGGGCTAGTTACATTTGCCTGCATTTGGCCCATATTGCTCGAAATCCTTCCTCTCCAAATATCTGTCCAAATGTAATGATTGTATCTTTTAGTTTAGTTTAGTTAAGGAACAGGAACAGGAACAGGCACTTCGGCCCACAGAGTCAGTATGCCAGCGGTCCCTGCATGCTTTGGAAGGAGTAGGATGGGGACCCACAGTCCTGTTTATGTCAACGGGTCGATGGTTGAAAGGGGCAAGAGCTTCAAATTCCTGGGCGTGCACATCTGTGAAGATCTTTCCTGGTCCGAGAACACAGATGCAATTATTAAGAAAGCTCATCAGCGCCTCTACTTCCTGAGAAGATTACGGAGAGTTGGTCTGTCAAGGAGGACTCTCTATAACTTCTACAGGTGCACAGTAGAGAGCTTGTGACCGGTTGCATCGTGGCTTGGTTCGGCAATTTGAGTGCCCTGGAGAGGAAAAGACTACAAAAAGTAGTAAACACTGCCCAGTCCATCATCGGCTCTGACCTTCCTTCCATCGAGGGGATTTATCGCAGTCGCTGCCTCAAAAAGGCTGGCAGCATCATCAAAGGCCCACACCACCCTGGCCACACACTCATCTCCCTGCTAACTTCAGGTAGAAGGTTCAGGAGCCTGAAGACTGCAACAACCCGGTTTAGGAATAGCTACTTCCCCACAGCCATCAGGCTATTAAACCTGGCTCGGACAAAACTCTGAACATTAATATCCCTCCATCTGCTATTTGCACTTTATTAATTTATTAATTCACATGTGTATTTACGTATATAATTGTAGTCAATGCTTTCTATGTTCTGTTGTGCTATGCAAAGAAAGATTTTCATGGTCCTGTCAGGGACACACGACAATAAACTCTTTTGACTTGACTTTGACTTTGCTTCCACTATCCCACACACACTAGGGCCAATTTACAATGACACCAAGCCAATTAACCCACAAACCTGTACGCCTTTGGAGCACGGGAAAAAACTGGAGATACCGGAGAAAACTCACGCAGGTCACACACGGGGAGAATGTATAAACTACATACAGCAAGCACCCGTTCTCGGGATCAAACCCAGGTCTCTGGCGCTGTAAGGCAGCAACTAGAGCTGTCTCTGGCAGTTCATTCCAGATGCAGACTACCCTCTGAGTGAAAATAGTACCTCTGATGGCCCTCCTAAATCTCTCCCCTCTCACCTTAAGCCCATGCCTTCTAGATTTTGAATCACTTGTCCTGAGGAAAAGATCGTGAACATTCAATCAGTCTATGCTCCTCATGACTTACTTCAATAAAATCATCCTGCAGCTGCCTACACTCCAAAGATAGAAGTCTCAATCTATCCAGTCTTTGCCTATTACACAAGTGGCAGAGATGACCAGACTGATTCCTGGGATGTGAGGACTTTCATATGAGGAAAGACTGGATAGACTCGGCTTGTACTCGCTGGAATTTAGAAGATTGAGGGGGGATCTTATAGAAACTTACAAAATTCTTAAGGGGTTGGACAAGCTAGATGCTGGAAGATTGTTCCCGATCTTGGGGGAGTCCAGAACAAGGGGTCACAGTCTAAGGATAAGGGGGAATTCCTTTAGGACCGAGATGAGGAAAACATTCTTTACACAGAGAGTGGTGAGTCTCTGCAATTCTCTGCCACAGAAGGTAGTTGAGGCCAGTTCATTGGCTATATTTAAGAGGGTGTTAGATGTGGCACTTGTGGCTAAAGGGATCAGAGGGTATGGAGAGAAGGCAGGTACGGGATACTGAGTTGGATGATCAGCCATGATCACATTGAATGGCGGTGCAGGCTCGAAGGGCTGAATAGCCTACTCCTGCACCTATTTTTCTATGTTTCTATGACAAATTTGGGAGGTGCTATCAGAGTGGCCTGGGCGAGTAACCATGTGCACTTTGTACATACTGCAGTCTCTGTGAACTAGTCATGGAGGGAATGTTTGAGGAGGTACATGTTGGGCCAGTCAAGCAGACTGCTTTGTCCTGGATGCCGTTCAGTTTGCTGAGAGTTGTGGGAGCTTTACTCATCCAAGCAAATGGAGATTGTCCCATCGCACTCCCGACTTGTGTCGTGTAGATCGTCAGGCAAAATAGATGTTGCAGCCAGAATGCAGCACGCATCCCCATAGTCTCTGGGGGATCAGTGCAAAATATGGTTCGCATCTAAAGAGAATTCCAGAGATCTGTCGGAGCGCATTCAGAGATGGAAGCGAGCCTATGTTGGCTACTTGGCTTTCCGTTTCACTGAAACAACAAAGGAAAGAAGAAGCTGGGTCCCTGAAGGCCTGTTGTGTTATAAGTACGGTCAGAGAAGTCAAGTAAGTGCGGGGACTGAGTAACGAGCACGAACTGAAAGAGAACGTGTCCTTTTGCACTGCCCGTTTGATGAGGGAAGTCTGGACTGCTACTGCAAAGAGAGGTCCTGAAACCTTATCATCCAGTGGCAAGAAAAACCACGCAAAAGATTCAGGTTAATGCTCCCATTTCTTCACGACGGCGGCTTGAAGTTGCCCCTGTCCGTTGTGCAAAATAAGTGTAAACTTTTGAACCTTTGAGTGGCCTACACTTAAAAGGCTGTCTATTTATATGACTCCAGCCAGTATACACAGAGATTTATTTATTTATTCAAATATGTAATTCAAAGGAAATAATTGCAAAAACAACATATTTGGTTCCGCTGCATGGCCAGATTTTCGTCCTTATTTCCAAGTCCACGCATTCAAGGAATTGGAATGGAAAAATGTAGTTGGCAGGACTAACCATAACGTTGAGTTGAATGGGACGTACTTTAATCTGAACAAACCATAAAAAGGATAAGCAAAGGAAACTATAAAGGTATAAGAACCTCTAAATGATTGGAGAAATAAAGTAAAGAGTATAACACCTGATTTGCCAAATAAAAATCCCTTCAAGATACTAAATTTCAACAGGAGAAATTTCCCATCCATGGCTAACAGGAAAAATCAAGGACAATATCGGTATGTTACTAAACTTACCTTGAGCAGCACTGCACTTCTGCCGCTCCCCGTGTGCGCGACTTTGGCGCCTTTCAGAGGGGGGCGGGCTTAAAGTGCCATTTTTCTGCAGACTGGGAAAATCGATCCATGTCGGGCGATTTTGTTGCGGAAGAAAAATCGCTCCGACATTTCATTCATGAAGGTATTTTTAAATTATGCTAGATTATTTATTAACAAGAGTAATTTAAAAATCACCTTCAAAAGCCGCGAGCGCCGACAACGGGAAGGATTTTGCTTAGGGGAGAAAAAAAGGTAAATAGTTTTTTTTTATATTAAAAGTTGGTTTTTATGGAGGCTTTAATCATATTTTCATGTTGCGAAATGGGGTCCAAAAAAATGTATGAACCAACAGTATTTTTCCTCCCGACTTCACTGCAAACCGCAACGTTCCAATCCACCGCACTCCACTAAAACCAACTTGCTAGTTGATTTAAATGGCCATTAATTTACAGGCAATAAACACTAAATTCCTTCCATTTGGCCCAGAAATTCATGAAAATTAGATAAAAAAATTATGTTATGTTGTGGATTATTGTGTGAATGTTATTTGGACACTTAGGCAATTTAAAAAAAGTTTATCTTTTCTTAAGAAATGGATAGATGTTTAGATCTACTCATTGAATTTTGTAATTAGCTACACTTAGATAACTAACTAATTATATGCTTTAATTTCAGGTCATCCAAGTAAGATTGTTTCATATTTGTTTCAGAATGCTTCAATCTATAATAACTGAAAATTTCATTGAGTTCTCTTAATTTTTAAGAAAGTTATGGGCTTTTAACTGTTCTAGATCACAGCTTTTGAGTTAAGTCAATTGAAAGGCAATGGGGAACAAGATGCTAATTTCCGAGTATGAAAATGGTCATACCTTTCTTAATACTGAAGATATGAAAGTGAATTAGGTGTCAAATTAAACTTCTTTTTATGCTTTATCTGATGGGATAAATTGCAGACTTGATTTTTAAAATTTCAAAATTTTGTAACATTGCTAGACAATATCAATTCCAAATAAAAGGATTCTAAGTTGCCAAGGATCCAGTACAAATGAAGAGCTAAAAGAAATCATATTAGTGTCAAAGAAAATAGAAGTTGGTGAAATGGAAAGCATTTAATTCTCAAGGACCAGATGCTCTTTTCAGCAGGATGATGTCAGGGATACTGTCCTGAACATCTGCAGGTGTACGATGCAGAGTATATTTGACTGGATGCATCACAAGCTGGTTCGGCAACTCAAATGCCCAGGAATGAAGAGCACTGCCCAGTTCATCATGGGTGCAGACCACCCTACCATTGAAGGGATCGCTTGGAGGCACAGCCTGAAAAGGGCAGCCAGCATCATCACGGACTCACACCACCCTGGCCATGCTCTCGTTTCGCTCCTGTCTTCAGGAATGAGCCTGAAAACTGTAACATCCAGGTTCAGGAGCAGCTTCTTCCCAACATCTGAACGTCTGAAGAAGGGTCTCGACCAGAAACGTCACCTATCTCCTTCTCTCCTTAGATGCTGCTGCACCCGCTGAGTTTCTCCAGCTTTTTGTGTAACCCTCGATTCTCCAGCATCTGCAGTTCCTTCTTTAACACTTCTTCCCAACATCCATCAGGCTAGTGAACACTATGAGTTCCAACTAAACTAGGGACTTTGGTTTTGCCTTTGCACCATATTGTTTGCTTTTCTGAATTTAACTTACTTTGTTGTTTATTATGGTGTCTTCCTGAGTACTATGTGTACATATATGTTGTGCTGCTGCAAGCAAGAATGTCATTGTTCCATTTCAGCGACTTGTGACAATAAAACACTCTTCACTCTCTTGACTTTGAGTGTTTCTTGACATAGAAACACAGAAACATAGAAAATAGGCGAAGGAGGAGGCCATTCGGCCCTTCGAGCCAGCACCGCCATTCATTGTGATCATGGCTGATCGTCCCCAATCAATAACCCATTCCTGCCTTCTCCCCATATCCTTTGAATCCACTAGCCCCTAGAGCTCTATCTAACTCTCTCTTAAATCCATCCAGTGACTTGGCCTCCACTGCCCTCTGTGGCAGGGAATTCCACAAATTCACAACTCTCTGGGTGAAAAAGTTTTTTCTCACCTCAGTCTTAAATTCTTCACCTTTATTCTAAGACTGTGGCCCCTGGTTCTAGACTCGCCCAACATTGAGGACATTTTTCCTGCATCTAGCTTGTCCTTTTATAATTTTATATGTTTCTATAAGACCCTCCCTCATCTTTCTAAACTCCAGTGAATACAAGCCTAGTCTTTTCAATCTTTCCTCATATGACAGTCCCACCATCCCAGGGATCATCTCATGAACCTACGCTGCACTGCCTCAATCACAAGGATGTCCTTCCTCAAATTAGGAGACCAAAACTGTACACAATACTCCAGATGTGGTCTCACTTGAGCCCTATACAACTGCAGAAGAACCTCTTTACTCCTATACTGAAATCCTCTTGTTATGAAGGCCAACATTCCATTAGCTTTCTTCACTGCCTGCTGTACCTGTAAGCCGACTTTCAGTGACCGGTGTACAAGGATGCCCAGGTCAGGCTGTACCTCCCCCCTACCTAACATAACCCCCTTGAGATAATAATCTGCCCCCATGTTTTTGCCGCCAAAGTGGATAACCTCACATTATCTATATTATACTGCATCTGCCACGCATCTGCCCACTCACTCAACCTGTCCAGGTCACCCTGCAACCTCCTAACATACACTTCACTGCTCACACTTCCACTCAGCTTTGTGTCATCTACAAACTTGCAAGTGTTGCTCCTAATTCCCTCTTCCAAATCACTCATTTCACTCCTACTCTTTGCTTCCGGTCTGCCAACCAGTTTTCTATCCACGTCAACACCCTACCCCCAATACCATATGCTCTAATTTTAGTCACCAATCTCCCATGCGGGACCTTATCAAAGGCTTTCTGAAAGTCTAGATACACTACATCCACTGGCACCCCTTCATCCATTTTACTTGTCACATCCTCAAAAAATTCCAGAAGATTAGTCACGCATGATTTCCCTTGCATAAATCCATGTTGACTTGGACTAATCCTTTTACTGCTATCCAAATGCCCCATTATTGCCTCTTTAATAATTGACTCCAGCATCTTTCCAACCAGGCTAACTGGTCTGTAATTCCCCGTTTTCTCTCTCGCTCCTTTATTGAAAAGTGCGATAACATTAGCTATCCGCAAATCCACAGGAACTGATCCTGAATCTATTGAACATTGGAAAATGATCACCACTATTTCTAGAGCCACCTCCCTGAGGACCCTCGGATGCAGACCATCAGGTCCAGGGGATTTATCATCCTTCAGTCCCATTAGCCTACCCAATACTATTTCTTGCCTAATGAAAATTTATTTCAGTTCCTCTACCCCCTTAGATCCTCTGTCCTCCAGTACATCTGGGAGATTGTTTGTGTCTTCCTTAGTGAAGACAGATCCGAAGTACCTATTCAACTCATCTGCCATTTCCTTGTTGCCCATAATAATTTCACCCGCGTCTGCCTTCAAGGGACGCACATTTGACTTTGCTACTCTTTTTCCCTTAACGCATCTAATGACAATGAGTAGAGACTGGAGAAACGAGATCTGTTTTCTCCAGAGCGGAGGAGATTGAAGGAGAATATGATTGGGACATATAATATTAAGAGGGATATAGATAAGAATGAAAACAGAAACGTATCTTCTTCATATCAGTGATAGATAAAACGAGCGGTAAAAGATAAGATATTTAGCAGCGATCTGAGGGGAACCCTATTCACCTAGAGAGTGGTCAGTATCTGGAATACGCTGCTGGAGAGAGTGGTAGCGCCACAGACAGCATTTAAGAAGTGTCTAGTTAAGCATTTGAATGACCCATGTATTGAAGGCTACCTGTTTGGTGCTGGAAGGTGAGGTTAATACAGATATGTAAGTGTCCATTGGTCAGCATGGATGCGATGGACCAAATGGCCTGTCTCCATAATGTATGATTCTGTGCTTGCATCTACATAGTGAGGTTTTGAAAGAAACATAGAAACATAGAAACATAGAAAATAGGTGCAGGAGGAGGCCATTCGGCCCTTCGATCCAGCACCGCCATTCATTGCGATCATGGCTGATCGTCCGCTATCAATAACCCGTGCCTGCCTTCTCCCCATATCCCTTGACTCCACTAGCCCATAGAGCTCTATCCAACTCTCTCTTAAATCCATCCAGTGATTTGGCCTCCACTGCCCTCTGTGGCAGGGAATTCCACAAATTCACAACTCTCTGGGTGAAAACGTTTTTTTCTCACCTCAGTCTTAAATGGCCTCCCCTTTATTCTAAGAAGTGGCTGTGGAGATGGTGAGCGCTTGAATTGACATCTTTTAAAATTCCATTGATTCTGGATTCATTCCTGTGAATTGGAGGGTAGCAAATGTGACTTCATTATATTATAAACGAGCGAGTGATGAAATAAATTATCTGCGGTCACCGGAAATGAGTATGACTGTCCTCTCATGGAGGGCGCCTGTGAGCGACTTTGTTTAACGTGGGGAGACTGGTGCACAGACAGCCACCCCACGGTCCTTGGCAGATCTGGGTCAGGATCCAGTGGCATGGAGTCCAAGACGACCGGAGACCCTTTCCTGCTGCAGCCTTCGTCCGCCTTCCCAGCCGTTGTGACGCTCCACTAAGGTCAGCCATCGTCCTCCGCCTGTTCCACCGTTGAGGCCTTGGTTGGGTCGCTCTTTATCAGAGACCTCCCCCTCGACTTTACCGCCATGGGTGACCCTACCAGGAGCATCGCTCCAGACAGCATCGCTCTCAGGATCTCAGGACCACACAAGCTTCTCCACCACGGCAAGGTGACAATCCGTGGATTGTAAATAGATGACTACAAAATGTGTCAGCCTAACTTTGGTAAAACACAAACTACTGGAGTAACAGCGGGTCAGGATGCATCTCTGGTGGACATGGGTCACAACCCGTAATGTCATCTATTCCCTTCCTTCAGAGATGCTGCCTGACTTGCTGAGTTAATGTTCTCACATCTTCAGTTCCTCTGTCTCCAGCCAACCTTCGGTGCTCGGGAAAAAGCTAGGATCTAGATTGAATAATGGAATAACAGAATTCCTTGAAAGTAATGAAAATAAGGAGTTGAACCAGCATGTATTTTTGAAAGGCAAATAAAGTGGAGAACTTTGAGGATTTGACAAAAGACTAGATTGGGAGAAACCAGTGGATGGGATGGATTTAGATTTTCAAACTGCTTTTGATAAGGTACCACACTGGAAGTCCGTCAACCGGGTTAGAGGACATAGAATTGGGTTAAATACTGATATCTATAGAGATTTGGCTATTGGAAAGAAAAAGCAGAGATTTGGTAATTGGTGGCATAGCAGTTGCTGCCTTACAGTGCCAGAGACCCGGGTTTGATCCTGACTACGGGAGCCTGGCTGTACGGTGTATGCATGTTCTCCCCGTGACCGCCACATGATCTCTAAGATCTTCGGTTTCCTCCCACACTCCAAAGTGCTACAGGTTTGTAGGTTAATTGGCTTGGTGTCATTGTAAAATTGTCCCTAGTGTGTGTAGGATAGTGTTAATGTGCGGGGATCACATTAACACTCCCTGGTCGGTACGGACTCAGTGGGCCGAAGGGCCTGTTTCCACACTGTATTTCTAAACTAACCTAAACATCGAGTGGAATGTTGCTCAATCTGGCAGCGTGTGCCTTGCGGGGGTGCCACAGAGATCGGTGCTAAAGCCCCAGGTCCATTGGTAATGCTGCTCCATCACTCCCTGAGGGACAACCTTGCCACGATTGCCTCAACTTCTGCCTCAGTTTTACTGCCCTGCTCTGATACGAAACTAAGGTGTGAATCCACTTGACCACAGCCGATCCGAAACCAACCCAATCCTGGGGGCTTTTACACTTAACCAAGCAATGTTACAAAATGTTGAGATTTTAAAAATCAAGTCTGCAATTTACCCCATCAGATAAAGCATAAAAAGAAGTTTAATTTGACACCTAATTCACTTTCATATCTTCAGTATTAAGAAAGTTATGACCATTTTCATTCTCGGAAATTGGCATCTTGTTCCCCATTGCCTTTCAATTGACTTAACTCAAAAGCTGTGATCTAGAATTGTCAAAAGCCCATAACTTTCTTAAAAATTAAGAGAACGCAATGATATTTTCAGTTATTATAGATTGAAGCATTCTGAAACAAATATGAAACAATCTTACTTGGATGACCTGAAATTAAAGCATATAATTAGCTAGTTATCTAATTGTAGCTAATTACAAAATTCAATGAGTAGATCTAAACATCTATCCATTTCTTAAGAAAAGATAAACTTTTTTTAAATTGCCTAAGTGTCCAAATAACATTCACACAATAATCCACAATATAACATAATTTTAAAATCTCATTTTCATGAATTTATAGGCCAAATGGAAGGAATTTAGTGTTTAATGCCTGTAAATTAATGGCCATTTAAATCAACTAGCGAGTGGGTTTTAGTGGAATGCGGTGGATTAGAACGTTGCGGTTTGCGGTGAAGTCAGTATGAAAAATACAGCCGGTTCATACATTTTTTTTGGTCCCCTTTTCGCAACATGAAAATTTGATTAAAGCCTTCCTAAAAACCAAGTTTTTATGTAAAAATAAACTGTGTAGCTTCTTTTATCGCCTACCTTAGGTCCGTTCCGCTGTCACCGTTCAGAGCTTTAGAAGATGATTTTTAAACTATTCTAGTTAATAAATAATCTAGCGTAGTTTAAAAATACCTTTATGAATGAAATGTCGGAGCGATTTCTCTTTAGCGACAAAATCGCCCGACATTGATCGATTTGGACCAAATCGAAAGGTGCCAAACTCGCGCACACGGGGAGCGGCAGAACTGCAGCGCTGCTAAAGGTAGGTATTGTAACATACCTAAATATACACCTTGCCCTGCACATTGCTACAGATAGAATAGAACAGGGGTTATGGAGAGAAGGCAGGGGAAGGGGGTTAAGAGGGAAAGATGGATATGTCATGATTGAATAGTGGAATAGACTTGATGGGCCAAATGGCCTAATTCTGCTCCTATCACTTATGCACTAATGAAGTTATGAGTCATCTCTGATGTGCAATGGTTCAGAACCCTGTCCCTTGTAGAGAGGACACAGCATTGCGGCCCGCACTCTCGAGCGCATCTGATTTTAAAATGGCTTTCCCTTTGCCAACCCTTTATCCTTTCCCTCGCTTCTCCGGTCTCGCCCACTGACCCTCCATCCCAGCACGAATCACCACATAACTAATACTCCGCGCGATGGGAAAGACAAGAAAACTTGTTTACATCAAAAGTCTGCCTTACCCGCCACACCACCTTCAGGTCCCTCAGATCGGCCGACTTGGGGTTACTGAACAACCCGCGGTCTAGGGGTGACCGACCGTGCCTTTGCGGTTGCAGCTCCTAGACTGTGGAACAGCATCCCCCTTCCCATCAGAACTGCCCCCTCCGTCGACTCCTTTAAGTCGAGACTTAAAACTCATGTTTACTCTCAAGCCGTTCTTGACGTCCTCTGAGGGAGGGCTATATGGATGTATTTATGTATGTACTTAATCTATGAACCACTGTTGTATAACATTAGTACCTCCACCAATGTAAAGCACTTGGGTCAACGAGAGTTGTTTTTTAAATGTGCTATAGAAATAAAAGTGACTTGACTTTGTCAATGGGGAAAGAAGACTGTGAGGTAAACTAAGAGAGGTCTTTGAGATAATGAGTAGGTTAATTGGCCTCTGTAAATTGCCCCTGTGTAAGAGCGAAAGCGGGATAACTTAGAGCTAGTGTACATGTGAACATGGCGGGACAAAGGGCCAGTTTCCACGCTGCTTCTCTAAAATCTAATCTACAGTTCATCAACATAAGGCAGTCGCCAAGAAAACCAGCTGAGGATTCAGAAGAAACAACTTTACCCAAGGGCAGTGAGACAGAGATTACCACAAGGAATAAGTAGCAATGATGCTTTAAGGGGAGGCTAGACAATTGGATAAGGTAGAAGGGAAAAGAGTTACGCTGATAGATTTAACTGCTGGAAAGAGTCGAGGAGACTCAAGTGGAGCGTAAATGACAAAATTGAATAGTTGGGCCGAAGGGCCTGTCACATCTAAATAATCCATTCATGCTCCAGATTGGCAGACAGCCCATGAAGAGCACCACAAGAGAACCACCACTGTAAATAAATATTTTACGATGTGAATACTGTTTCATATGACACTGGCTGTGACAAAATGGGAGTTAATGAGCAAGCTCCCTCGCTTTCCAACAGGAATTTATTAAATTGACTTTTTATACACCATCAGAGGACTTGACATTAAGAGTTTTTATGACACCAATTAAAGAATATTGATGTCAACCGTTGCATCGTGTTCTGAGATGTTCCGCTGTATTTGTTTACTGGAGATTTGTAGCGAGATCTGCTGAATAACAAATGATTTATGCCACAGAATAACTCAATCTTCTTTTTATTTTATTGCAAGGGAAAAGAAAAGGACCCAGAGGACCAGATCATGTAGTGTCACACTGCAAGAGCCAACATGTTTCAATTAATCAACCCCAAGTGCCTATCAACCCATTCATTATTTTCATTCATGCTATAATTTCAACAAAACCATAATAGAAAGATCCCAGAAATCAGGTAATAAAAGGTCATTTCTTTTAGAAACATATAAATTAGGTGCAGGAGTAGGCCATTTGGCCCTTCGAGCCTGCACCGCCATTCAATATGATCATGGCTGATCATCCAACTCAGTATCCCGTACCTGTCTTCTCTCCATACCCTCTGATCCCTTTAGCCACAAGGGCCACATCTAACTCCCTCTTAAATATAGCCAATGAACTGGCCTCAACTACCCTCTGTGGCAGAGAGTTCCAGAGACCCACCACTCTCTGTGTGAAAATATCTCATCTCGTCTCAGTCCTAAAGGATTTCCCCCTTATCCTTAAGCTGTGACCCCTTGTCCTGGACCTCCCCAACATCGGGAACAATCTTCCTGCATCTAGCCTGTCCAACCCCATAAGAATTTTGTAAGTTTCTATAAAATCGCCTCTCAATCTCCTAAATTTAGAGAGTATAAACGAGTCTATGCAGTCTTTGTTCATAAGACAGCCCTGACATCCCATGAATCAGTCTGGTAATTTTGGTGATATTAATTAAGCAATGGTTGTAAGAACAATTGTGTGGCAGGGTGGCGTAGCAGTACAGCTGAAGATAGGCATAAAACGCTCAGATAACTCAGCGGGACATGCAGCATCTGTGGAGAGAAGGAATGGGTGACATTTCGGGTCGAGACCCTTCTTCAAACTCATTACAGCTCCAGACGCCCGGGTTTGATTCTGACCACGATGCTTGTCTGTGCGGAGTTTGTACGTTCTCCCCGCGTCCTGCGTGGGTTTCCACCGAGATCTTCAGTTTTCTTCCTCACTCCAAAGACATACAGGTTGTAGGTTGATTGGCTCAGTATCGTTGTAAATGGCCCCTAGTGTGTGTAGGATAGTGTTAGTGTGCGGAGATTGCTGGGTTGGTGCGGACTCGATGGGCCGAATGGCGTGTATCCGCGCTGTATCACTAAACTAAAGCCATGCCTTTTTTTACATTTTGGAGGCATTGACAAAGCGTCACGCATGCCCTTCGGCCCACCAAGTCCGTGCCGACCATTAAGCACTCATTTTTCTAATCCAGTGCCAATCCCATTTCATTCTCCCTACATTCGTATTAACCACCCCTGGATTATTGTCATCTGCAATGTGGCAATTTATGGTGGGCAGGTAACCCACCAGCGCATCTTTGAGACATAGGAGGCAAGACAGCAGAGTACCCGGGGCAAACCCACACTGTCACAGTGTAATGTGCAAATAACACACATTACATTGAAGGTCAGATTGGCTTAATATTGTCAAGCTTAACGAGATACAGTGAAAAACTTGTTATTAGTGTTATACCAAGCAAATCATATAAGCAAATCATAGTGTCGAATGTAGCAAATAGTGTCATAGTCATAGAGTAGTACAGTATGGAAACAGGCCCTTTGGCCCAACTCGCCCACACCGGCCAATAATGTCCCATCTACCCTAGTCTCACTTGCCTGTGCATGGTCCATAACCCTCCAAACCTGTCCTGTCCATGTACCTGTCTAACTGTTTCTTAAAAGATGGGATAGTCCCAGCCTCAACTACCTCCTCTGGCAGCTTGTTCCATACACCCACCACCCTCTGTGTGAAAAAGTTACCCCTGGGATTCCTATTTTACTTCGGAGTCACGTGAGTGACTACGCGAAAAAGCCCCGCCAGGTGCATGCTCGGCATTACGTCCACGCATGTCGGTAGGAACGGGCTGCAGATCGCAGCTCCACCAGTGGTGAGTAACAGGCCCGCAGGTAAGTGGTTTTAAAAAACTACTTCCTGGGGTTTTAGCTCCATGACACTGGCTGGCTAGCCAGGAGGAATTTGGGAAGAAAAATGTAGAGTACCGGGAAAAAGTCGGCGCGGGTTAAGCGCGCGTCCCGGGTGGAAGCAGCTCAATTAAGATCAGGACTGCAGATAAGTGCGGAGCCAGTTCCGAAACCGGTAGCGGTAGATGAAGCCATAAATCAGCCTTTAGCCGCTCCACAGCCGCAGGCCACTGAGGGTACTCCAGTGGGTAGAAAAACTAAAAGGAAATCTGTTAGGCCCGTAATATTAGACGGGTCTGATGAAGAAGATCCTCCATGTGGCTCAGGATGGACCAAATGCAGTGTCCAAGAAGATTTAAATCTCCAAACATATGGTACTAATTATTTGGAGTTATTGGGGGCATTTTATGGATTGAAAGCTTATTGTTCTACAATGAAGGACTTGCATGTTTAATTACATGTAGACAATACCTCAGCTGTAGCATATATCAATCACATGGGTGGAGTAAAATCAGTATTGTGTGATTATCTGGTCAACCCGATGTGGCATTGGTGTGTATCTAGGAATATCTGGCTTTCAGCTATCTATCTCCCAGGGAAAGGCAATGTTGTGACAGACAACAAATCGCGAAAGTTCAAAAACAATACAGAATGGATGTTAGATCCACAAATTTTCAAAAAGATTGTCAGTCGGTATGGGTTACCAGACATTGATCTGTTTGCGTCCAGATTAAATCACCAGTTGCCTAAATACGTCTCATGGGAGCCTGACCCAGGAGCAGTAGCATTGGATGCTTTCTCGCTACATTGGGGAAAGATGTTCTTCTATGCTTTTCCCCCATTCTGCCTGATTAGGCAATGCCTCACCAAAATAGAGCAAGACTCCGCCATGGGCGTTTTGGTGGTTCCAAACTGGCCTACACAGCCATGGTTCCCATTGATGCTTAGAATGATAATTGAACCATTTATGGCGAATCCCAGCTCCAGTGATTTGTTGGTACAACCAGTGACAGATCATCCATGGCATGATCATATTAATTTGTTAATCTGCAGGTTCTGACCAGACCATTACAAGGGCTTGGACTGTCGGATAGGACCATGGATGTCATAACTGCAGCTTGGAGAGATAGCACTAAGAAACAATATATGTCTCATATAAAGAAATGGGAAGCTTTTTGTATTCAGTCAGATATAGCTTATCATACTGCAAACATATCGGATGTATTGGAGTTCCTTGCTGTGTTGCATTTTGATCAGCACCTCAGTTATAGTGCCATTAATAGTGCTCGTAGTGCTTTGTCTTCCTATTTACGACAATTTTCAGAAGATCAATCTATCGGGTCTCATCCATTAATATCCCGATTTATGAGAGGGATTTTTAATAAAAATCCTCCCAAACCCAGATATATAGAAATTTGGGATGTCAGTATAGTTGTCACATTGCTTCGGCAATGGGCTCCAATTACATCACTGTCTTTTCAGAAGTTATCATTTAAAGTGGTAATGCTTATGGCATTAGTGTCAGCACAAAGAGTGCAAACATTGCAAATGTTACGTTTAGATTGTCTGCATTTGTCTGCAGATAACATTACTTTTTATGTTTATGATCTAATCAAACAAAGCAGACCGGGGAAGTCTGGAACCAAGGTAATCTTTAGAGCATAGCCTGTCGACCAAACTTTGTGTGTGGTTAAGCATCTGACTCGATATATTGAAGTAACCAAGAATCTCCGGGGTTGTGAAACAGCAATGCTTATTACCCACAAAAAACCATATAAAAAATGTCAGTACAAACCATTTCTAGACTCTAAACATTTCAAAATGGAAAACGTTGTTACTGCCAAACAACTGGTTTCCAAAGGATGTTATATGACATGCATCAATCTTAAAGATGCATACTATTCAGTACCCATTCATTGGGATCACCGGAGATATTTGAACTTTAGCTGGATGGAACAATTGTGGCAGTTCAAAGCATTGCCTAATGGGTTAACTTCAGCCCCAGATTATTTACAAAATTATTAAAACCGGTGCTGGGGCTACTCTGGTCTCAGAATCATATTGTAATGGTATACTTGGATGATATCCTAATCATAGGGAAACTCTGAAATTAGCTGAATTATCTGTTTCAGCTACTAAACTCATGTTTGAGAGATTGGGGTTTCTCATCCATCCAATTAAATCCAAGTTGATACCATCTAAAGTTATTGATTATTTGGGATTTACCATTAACTCAATTCCCATGTCTGTGACTCTGCCTTGGGGCAAGAGATTAGAATGAAAAGAAGCCTGGTTAAGGAGCAACCTTCCATTCGACACGTAGCTTGTATAATCGGCAAATTTGTGGCTGCTTTTCCAGCTGCACAGTTTGGGCCTTTGCATTATCAAAATTTACAATGTGCAAAGGAGCAGGTACTCAAATTTCATGCAGGTCACTTCAGTAAACCCATGCAGTTGCCAGCTGAGGCCATTGCTGAGTTACAATGGTGGACAACGAATATTCGGCATTGCTCCAGTAAAATTTTGGTCGATAAACCGTCAGTTATTTTATAAACTGATGCTAGTGATCAAGGATGGGGAGCTACTAATACCATCGCTAGCTGTGGTGGCTGATGGAATGAGCATGAGTCATTAATACTTCAGTCACATGGTATTAACTACTTAGAGTTGTTGGGAGCACTCTATGGGCTGAAGTCTTATAGTAGCAATATGCATCATTTGCAACACTACAGCAGTGGCATATGTTAATCACATGGGTAGCATCAAGTCAGTATCCTGTGATAAATTGGCTAACCTTATTTAGCACTGGTGTATTACAAGAAACATTTGGGTGTCAGTTATCTACTTACCAGGTAGATTCAACATGGTGGCGGACACCTGGTCACGGAAATTCAATGACAACACAGAATGGATGTTGAATCATGAAGTGTTTAACGACAAAGTCGCTTGGTATGGCGTACTGGATATCGATTTGTTTGCATCCAGACTCAATCACCAGTTACCAAAATATGTTTCATGGGAACCAGACCCAGGGGCAGTGGCGGTAGATGCATTCTCGCTACACTGGGGTGGAATGTTTTTGTATGCATTCCCCCCATTTTGCCTCATCAGTCGGTGCTTGCTTAAGATCCAGCAAGACTCCACCCCTGGCATTTTTGTTGGGAGTGGGAACCTGACTGGCCTACACAGCCATGGTTCCCACTCATCCTGGGAATGATAACAGCCTTTTATAGCTGTCCCCAAACGCAGAAATCTGCTTGTTCACCCTGTGACAGGGGAGAACCATCCACTACATGACCAAATTAATTTATTGGTTTGCAGATTCTGAGGAGACCGTTCCTGGGGCTCGGACTATCAGATCGTACGGTGGACGTGATCACTGCGGCCTGAAGGGATAGTACCAAGAAACAGTACATCTCTCATATCAAGAAATGGGAGGTGTCTGTTTACAGTCAAACATATCACATGACACGGCACACATAACGGATGTGTTGGAATTCCTCAACACTATATTTTGATGAGAGACTGAGTTATAGTGCCATAAATAGTGCCAGGAGTGCCTTATCGCCGTACTTACTGCTGGGATCGGGACTCTGTTGGGTCTCACCCTTTGATATCCAGGTTCATGAAGGGGATTTTTAACTCTAATCCCCCCAGGGCCAGGTACTCGAAGATATGGGATGTGAGCGTGGTGCTCAAGGCTGCTTCGCCAGTGGGCTCCAGCTACATCCCTGTCTTTGCCCAAACTCACTTACAAAGTGGTCATGCTCATGGCGCTAGTTTCAGCGCAACGGGTCCAGGCGTTGCATAAGCTGCGACTGGACAGGATGGTTTCATCTGTAAATAATATAACATTTTATGTTTATGATTTAATCAAGCAGAGCAGACCAGGGGCATCAGGGCTCAAACTAGTTTTCATGGCATACCCCATGGACCTTCGGTTGTGTGTAGTTACACATTTACAACAGTACATCAAGGTCACCAAGAGCCTCAGAGGCTCTGAATTAACTATGTTCATTAGTTACAAAAACCTCATAAGAAGGTATCAGTACAGACCATTTCAAGGTCGTTAAAACAGGTTCTGGCTTGTGCAGGAGTGGACACTGACATTTATAAATCTCACTCCACCAGGGCTGCATCAACGTCAGCAGCGAGGGTAATGGACATTCCTCTTGACCACATCCTAGCGGCTGCAGGATGGTCAAATGAACGAACTTTCCAAAGGTTTTATAATAAACCCGTTGCCAGACCGGGGGTATTTGCCGATTCCATTTTAGATTCTGTTTTATAGTTTCCCCCCGGATGAGAGGGGTCACTATTATTTTCATTTGCTCATTAAATCATCAGCATATTTAAATTTATGTAATGTCTGAATGCATTATTTATTTTCACTCATCCTTGGTCAACAGATGCAGTGTGTGGTGCATGGACTCGTATCCACGGCATGAAATCACAGAGCTTTGAAATCTTCACGGAATCACACACGTGACTCCAAAGTAAAATAGTAAGATTAAACGAGAACCTACCAGTATGAAGTTTGATCTTTATTTTATGAGGACTTACGATGAGCGATTACGTGCCCTCCGCTCCCAACTCTCTTATCATAAAGATCACTTGGTAGTTCTAGCTCTCTCCAATCTTACAATGTTCAATTCAACTACTGTTATCTATGCTTTTAAGATTGACGCGCATGCGGGCTGGTGGGCTTCTTCACGTAATCGCTCATCGTAACTCCTCATTAAATAAAGATCAAACTTCAAACTGGTAAGTTTTCGTTTAATCTTACTATTTTATTGATCCACTTTTATCCTTGTGGTGACGGTGCCCCCAAAGTAGTAGGGAGGGTGTTCCTGGATTTAAAGTAAGGAATTACAAGATATTCCCAAATCAATACTTTGTGCAAGTTGGGGGGGGGGGGGGGGGGGGAACTGCTGGTGGTGATGTTCATGTGACCAGCTGTACCTGACCCTCTTAGAGATAATCATTGCAGATTTCAGAGATGCTGTTGGAATTGTCTAGGCTAGTAACTACAGTACATTTCATAGAAGGTACACACTGAAGCCATGGAGCACCTTTGGTCGAGATAATTAAATTTTACTGGAGCTGATGAGATCCAGTCCAACAGGTTGCTTTGGTCTGGGTAGTTTAGTTTAGTTTAGTTTAGTATAATTTAGTTTTGTTCAGTTTAGTTTAGTTCAGAGAGACAGCTCCTGGAGATAACTCACGCAGTCACATGGAGAACGTACAAACTCCGCACGGACAAGCACCCATGGTCATGATCAAACCCGGGTCTCTGGCGCTGTAAGGCAGCAACTCTACTGCTGCGCCACCGTGCCCCCCTTAGAACTGAGCTCTTTGAAACATAGAAACATAGAAACATAGAAATTAGGTGCAGGAGTAGGCCATTCGGCCCTTCGAGCCTGCACCGCCATTCAATATGATCATGGCTGATCATCCAACTCAGTATCCCATACCTGCCTTCTCTCCATACCCTCTGATCCACCTTAGCCACAAGGGCCACATCTAACTCCCTCTTAAATATAGCCAATGAACTGGCCTCAACTACCCTTGAGTTCTGTTGGAACTGCACTCATCCAGGTAAGTTGTGAATCTGTGGAATTCGCTGCCTCCGAAGGCAGTGGAGGCCACTTCACCGGATGCTTTCAAGAGAGAGTTAGATTTAGCTCTTCGGGCTAAGGGAATCAAGGGATATGTGGAAAAGGCCTGAACGGGGTACTGATTTTGGATGATCAGCTATGATCATATTGAATGGCGGTGTTGGCTCGAAAGGCCGAACTCCTGCACCAATTTTCTATGTTTCGAAGTATCTTTCCATGGTGATAAAGCAACAAATGCTTGATTACCTGGGGAGTTGAATATTTTAGCCTCACTTAAGAAACTTGGATACATAGACTAGGCTGGTGCATCCGACTGTCACAGAGGGTGCACTGTAGACAGAGGAATAATCTGCAAACGAGACACCTTAGGAAAGACCCATTTAACAATAGCCCTGAATGGGTGGGCTTAAAACATCTCATTCCTCTGAAGAAAAGCAAAAGAGTTCTTCTGGCTGCCTGGCCATCATTTATCCCTCAAACACATCAAGAGGAAACAAGTGGACCAGTCAGTCACAGATCACGTTGCGACTTGTGAGAGGCAGCGATCCAGAAATAAAAGAAGATAGTGGAAACGCTCAAGGCAAACCGAAGAGGAGAGTAAGAGAGTTAATGATTCAACTTCAATGACAAACATATTGTCTACCTACCCTGCAATCGTGGCCGTGCAAATATTTAATTGCTGGAAAAATATTGATCTATCTGACCGCTGATGACCTTCGAATATCACCATGTGTTCTCACAGCTGACAAAATACTGTTTTGGAACGAGCTCAGCGCCGCGACGTGCAGTATATCTTTGAAGTGAGTTGGTAAGTCAAGAGGCGGTGGAAAACTGCACTACAACCTCAAGCTCTTCAAGAGAGAGAGAGAGAGAGAGAGAGAGAGAGAGGGAGAGAAAGAGAGTCAAGAGTATTTTATTGTCATATGTCCAAGATCAGACAATGAAATTCTTGCTTGCTGCAGCACAACAGAATATGCAAACACAGTACATAACGGGAGAAAAAAAAGTTCAGTGTGTGTATAGAATAGAATAGAATGCTATTTATTGTCATTCAAACAAGTTTGAACAAAATTGCATTTTCGTTTTACATTACAAAACAACCGAAGAGCCACACTTAACACAGTTTACACAAACATCCATCACAGTGAGTCTCCAACACCTCCTCACTGTGATGGAAGGCAAAGTCTTATCTCTTCCCCCTGTTCTTCACCCGTGGTCCAGCAGTCCAACTGCATCATCTAGGCGAACTGGGGCTCCGATGATAGAGCCCCCGGCGGACGATGGTAAGTTCCGTGGCCGCTAACCCGCGCCGGGCGATGTTAGGCCCCGCTCCGTGTCCTTTAAACCCCGCGATTCCAGCGGGAGAAGTTGCCGTTGCGGGAGCTCCGAAAAGCCGTCTCCCACCAGGGACCTGGAGCTCCCGATCTTCCTGTCCACCGGCCCTGCAGCTGGAGCTTCCGAATCTCCAAAGTCAGGTCGCAGCCGAGCGCCACCACAGCTCTCCCCGCTCCAAAGATGGCCAGCTCCGCGATGTCAGGTCCGCAGGCTCCGCGACTGGAGCCCTCGGGTTGGGCCCGGCCGGAGGCCACCGCCGGCTCCACGATGTTAGGCCCAACGACACCGGAGACCCGACAGGGAAAAAGTCGGGTCCCCGTACTGGGAAGAGACGAACAGTTTCCCCCTACGTCCCCCCCTCCACCCCCCACATATGCATGGCTAAAAACTATAAAAAACTAAGCTCAAGACCTACATTTAACAAGACAAAAATTTTAATAAAGACGGACGACTGTAGATGAGCCGCTCCCATTAGGCGCCGCCATTCCCACTCCTTATACATATTCAATAAATAACAAATATAGTGCAATAATAATAATAGGCTGCTATAGTTCAGAGCGTATTTGCTGTGGTGTTTACTAGCCTGATGGCTGTGGAGAAGAAGCTGTTCCTGAACCTGGTCGTTACAGTTTTCAGGCTGCTATACCTTCTTCCCGATGGAAATGGTGAGATGAGTGTGTGGCCAGGACGGTGTGGGTTTTTGATAATGTTGGTCGCCTTTTTGAGGCAGCAACTTCGATAGATCCCTTCGATGGTGGGGAGGTCGGAGCCGGTGATGGACTGGGCAGTGGTCACAACTTTTTGCAGTCTTTTCCGCTCTCCTGGACGCTCAAGTTGCCGAACCAAGCCACGATGCAGCCAGTCAGCATGCTCTCTACTGGTGCACCTGTAAATGTTTAAGAGAATGCTCTTTGACATACCGACTCTCCGTAATCTTCTCAGGAAGTAGAGGCGCTGATGAGCTTTCTTTATAATTGCGTCAGTGTGCTGGGTCCAGGAAAAAGTCTTCAGAAATAGGCACGCCCAGGAATTTTAAGTTTTTAACCCTCTCCACCATCGTCCCATTGATATAAACAGGGTTATGAGTCCATCCTTCCCCTACCAAAGTCCACAATCAGTTCCTTGGTTTTACTGGTGTTGAGAGCCAGGGTGTTGTGCTGGCACCATTTGGTCAATCGGTCGATCTCACCTCTACACTCTGACTCACCACCATCTGTAATTCATCCCACAACAGTGCTGTCGTCGGCGAACTTGATGATGGAGTTCGCTCTATGTCCGGCTACACAGTCATGAGTATAGAGTGAGTACAGCAGGGGGCTGAGCACGCAGCCTTGAGGTGCTCCCGTATGGATCGTTACTGAGGATAAGGTATTTCCACAAATTCGGACAGACTGTGGTCTGTGGATGGGGAAGTCGAGGATCCAGTTGCAGAGGGATGCGCAGAGATGCGCAGATCCTTCGGTGATTCCACACCCCTGTACATACAAACATGTGTTTAGGAGAGCATTGGGTTGGCTGGGGATGGATTTGCCGCCTGTTGCAAGGCTGCAGGCATCTTCTGCTGGGCCATTTCCACGTGCCTTCTCTCCCTTCCCTACAACCATCAGGAGCAGATCCATTCGCTCACTCACTGGGTCAGCGAGGCCGGCCAGTAGCCACTCTTCCTGCTCCTGATCGCTCTCCTGATGCACGAACTGCTCAGGTTGCGAGCAGATCTCAGGAACTGAGCCCCTATCTTAACCTGGGGACTTTCCTGTAGGGCGGAACGGTGGCTCAGTGGAAGATTTGCTGCCTTACAGCGCTTGCAGCACTGGAGACCCAGGTTCGATCCTGATTGCAGGTGCTTGTCTGTGCGGAGTTTGTACGTTCTCCCCGTGTCCAAGTGGGTTTTCTCTGAGATCATCGGTTTCTTTCCACACTCCAATGACATACAAGTTTGCAGGTTAAGTGACTTGCTATAAGTGAAAATTGGCCCTAGTGTATGTAGGATAGGGTTAGTGTGTGGGGATCGCTGATCGCTACGGACTCGTTGGGCCGAAGGGCCTGTTTCTACACTGATTCCACACTGTATCTCTAAATTAAACTAAAATGGTAATAAATCTCAGGTTCAGCGAACTCTTCAGATTTTCATTTCCATATGCATTTGTTGCACCATTATTCACATGCGTTCCTCCCTTACCTTGCCTGTTCATCTTGACTATCTTCCTGAATGATGAACATCAAGTGTGGTTATGGAAGCACAAATCTTAGAAGTGTTCTCAGAACCACATCACTTTAGGAAGAGAACCTTGCATCATTTGACATTCATTGATTAGTCATGCAGAGATTTTGATTAGGGATTAGGAGATTTCAAATCCCACTGTGGGAGCATGGAAATTTAAAAGCTGCCTTCAGTAATAGTGAACATTTTGAAAACACGACTGATTCTCCAGATTCTCATAAGGAAGAAGTCAAATCAAATCAGGTTTATTGTCAGATGCACAGGTACGGTGATATACAGGTGCAATGAAAATCTTTCTTGCAGCAGCAGAACAGGTACATAGACTCAAACCAAATGCAAAAACATAAATGATACATAACTTACAGCCATAGTCATACACTGCGGAAACAGGCTTTTCTGCCTCCATTGCCAACACCGACCGACATGTCCCATCTACACTAGCCCCCTTGCCTGCATTTAGCCCATGTCCATCCAAACCTATCCAAATGCTTCTTAAACATTGTGATAGCCCCTGCCTCAACTCCTCCGGCAGCTTGTTCCATACACAAAAAAACTTGCGCTAAATTCTACAAGACAATGGAAAAGAAAATGAATGGTGTAAGGAAGCAAGACAGTAGTGCAAAAAAAAATTAACCATATAATAACCATATACCAATTACAGCACGGAAACAGGCCTTTCCATACAACATGGAAACGGGCCCTTTGGTCCAACTGGCCCAGTCCAACTAAGCTGCCCCATTTAAGGTGGTCGCATTTGCCCACATCCCTTTAAAACCTTCCTATCCATGTAGTTGCCCAATTGGCGTAAAAAGGTTGGCATTTTACCTGCCTGAACCTCCTCCTCTGGCAGCTCATTCCATATACCCATCACCCACTGTGTGAAAAAGTTTCCCTTCAGATTTCCCATAAGACAGGTTTGGAGGGATATGGGCAAAGATTAGGACGTGGGACTAGTGTAGATGTGGCATGTTAGTCGGTGTGGGCATGTTGAGCCGAAGGGCCTGTTTAACGCTGTATAACCATATAACCATATACCAATTACAGCACGGAAACAGGCCTTCTCGGCCCTTCCAGTCCGTGACGACCATTTATTTTCCCCTAGTCCCATCTACCTGCACTCAGACCATGCCCCTCCATTCCCTTCCCGTCCATATACCTATCCACTTTACTTTTAAATGTTAAAATCGATCCTGCCTCCACCACTTCTGCTGGAAGATCATTCCACACAGCCACCACTCTCTGAGTAAAGAAGTTCCCCCTCATGTTACCCCTAAACTTCTGTCCCTTAATTCTCATGTCATGCCCTCTTGTTTGAATCTTCCCTACCCTCAATGGGAAAAGCTTATCCACGTCAACTCTGTCTATCCCTTTCATCATTTTAAAGACCTCAAGTCAATCAAGTCCTCCCTTAACCTTCTGCACTCCAAAGAATAAAGACCTAACTTGTTCAACCTTTCTCTGTAACTTAGTTGCTGGAACCCAGGCAACATTCTAGTAAATCCATGTGATTCCACCTTCAGGGAACTATACACAGTTATTCCTAGATCCCTCTGTTCCACAGCATTCCTCAATTCCCTACCATTTACCATGTAAATTAGTACACATCCATGGTAGTGCAAGAGGTGGACCATAGTGTTCCGTTGCCGAGGTTGTATTGGGGTTGTGCAGGTCGGTTCAAGGAGTGAACAGATGTTGGTAAGTTGCTGTTGCTGAACCGGACGGTGTGGGACTTCAGTTGTCTGTGTCTGCCGCTCAGTGATATACACGACAATAATAAACCAACACCAATACCAAGCAGTCTGTATGATTAACAGGCCACCCACCATCTAAAACATTCATTTCATTTACATTCAGAGTAGTAGGCACCTGCATCATGCTGTTAGAGGAAATGTTGGAATCAGATTGGTTAACGATGTTCAAGAGGCATCTGGACAGACACAGGAGCAGGCAGGGAATAGAAAGATATAAATCAAATTCATACTGTAATTTATACTGCAAACTTGTACTGGTTCCACCGAGATGCAGTATAGAACTCTGCAGGAGATCCTTTTTCCCTGTGGCTATCTAACTGTACTACCCCTCCCCCTTCTGTCGTATCATAACCTTCGTAAATTCAGGCAGATGGGATTAATTTAAATTGGCATACAACGTGGAAGGATCCCTTCAGCCCATCCCACCCATGCTGACCAGGTATTACAGCTCATCTCGTCCTATTTGTTTGTGTTTCGACCTATATTCCTTTAGGTGTTTCCAATCCAGGGACCTGTGTAATTGTCTTTTAAACATCACCATTGTTCCCGCCTCCACCTCTTCCTCTAATATCTCATTCCACATAAGCACCACACTCTGGGTGAAGAAACTGCCCCGAAACGCATCGTTTACATCTTTCCCTTCTCACCTTAAAACCTTAAGGGCCTGTCCTACCAGCATGCAACTCTCTGCGATGAACGCGATCAAACTAGAAGCGGGGGCCGCGCGGAGGTCGGGTGATCCCTGTACAGGGCCGTTCCCACCAGCATGCGCCTGCATGCGGCAAGCGCGACCAAACCGGCAGCAGGGGCCGCGCGGAGGTCGGGTGAGTGGCGCAACGCGGCGCAAAGTGAGGCGAACTTGGAGCGAAGTCTAAGGTAAGTTCGCCAGGACAGAAAGGGGCACACAGAGAGGGGCACAGAGGCACACACACACACAGAGGGTCATGGAGCCACACACATAGAGGGTCACGGAGGCACCTACAGATAGGTTCACGGATGCACGATGTCCAGGCGGTGTGTAATGCGTCGAGGCGACTGCGAGCCGACAAGCCGTTGCCGTGCGGAATTTTTGAACATGGTCAGTTTTTCGGAGCCCCGCGCGATGTCGGGACGAACTCCGCACAATTCCGCACGGCTCCGGCGATCGAAGTGGGACCGGCCCCGCGACGCTGGACGGCTCAAGCGACCACGTTAGGTCGCGCTAATCGCATAGAGTTGCATGCTCGTAGGACAGGCCCTTTATCCTCTAGTTCTGGACTCTTCCACCCTGGGAAGAAGTGTGACCGTTTAGACTGTGTGATACATTATCTACACCTGTCATGATTTTGTATGTTTCTATACAGTCAAGCCTCAGCCACCACTTTGAGGATAGTCCCAGCCTATCCATCCTCCCCTTATAAGTCAAGTCAAGCCAGGCGTACTGTCATATCCGCACAGATACAGCAAGGTATAGCTATAATGAAATCTTGCTTGCAGAAACATGCACACAGACTCAGATAACAAACGAAAGTCAGATATTACACGTAAATTATTCACAAATGATGCATACTTTCTGCAAGACTAAAGTAAAATAAAAACAAGTCCATTGTGCAAGAGAGGTGTTTGATGGGTTGGTTAGTAAGTTTGCGAATGATATCAAAATTGATGGGAGTTGAGGACATTTGTACAAGGATACAGCGGGATATGGAATCGTTACAGAAGCATCTCATAATCTTTTATGCTCCCATCAGATCTCCCCTGAAACTCCGATATTCCAGAGAAAACAAGCCATAGGCTCCAAAGTTGAAGGAGAGCCCCAAGTTCTACCACCTGAGTTATGCCTTCACATTTCATTGGTGTGAGAAGGATGTGCATTAAATCAGCAGTAATGTACTCAAAGTTACTGAAGGACAAGTTAGTAATTCATTTGTTTAAGTTCAAGTTGCTCGATGTCCATTATCCACAAGTTTAAATCTTTTTTTGCATTTGATGAGCATTTTTTTTAAACGAAAATCGTTAAGGGCTTGGACATGCTGGAGGCAGGAAACATGTTCCCGACGTTGGGGGAGTCCAGAACCATGGGCCACAGTTTAAGAATAGGGAGTAAGCCATTTAGAACGGAAACGAGGAAACACTTTTTTCTCACAGAGAGTGGTGAGTCTGTGGAATTCTCTGCCTCAGAGGGCGGTGGAGGCCGGTTCTGTGGATGCTTCCAAGAGCGAGCTAGATAGAGCTCTTAAAAATAGCGGAGTCAGGGGATATGGGGAGAAGGCAGGAACGGGGTGTTGATTGGGGATGATCAGCCATGGTCACTTTGAATGGCGGTGCTGGCTCGAAGGGCCGAATGGCCTCTACTCCTGCACCTATTGTCTACTGTCTATTGTCTTGGAGTTTGACGGTCACAATTGCAGATAATTGGTTAGCCATATTTTTCACCTACTACAGTAGGATTTGAACTCATGCCCTCCAGATTATTATTAACCCAATCATGAAATCAAGGCTTCAGCATGCCCTCTACAAGTAGCTTGATGTGACGGAACGAGGGAAAAGGCAGCCTGCAAATTGTGATAATCTCATCACTTGGAACAACTGTCAAAGCGAATAGACCAGTGAGCATTGTCTGTAGAATTTCCTGGCTCATCACTCCTGAGTCTTAAAGGCAGCAGGCAGGGAATCCTGCTCACCAAGCTGCCTTGGCCCTGGGTTTCAAAGGCAGATGGTTTGAAGAAGAGGGAGACACGTCGTGTCTGGGAGACATTCCTGTCGCGCTGTGAAACTGTAATGGCCTTGTCTCATTGGCGTGCATTGTCCATGGAGCCATTAGTAACATTGCTTCTCCGCAGAACAATTAATTGACGGCTTCCTGATGAAGCACTGCTAATGCTTCAATGCAAGTAACCCAGGAGCCTGGACTATGGGTTGGCGGCACTGGTTCAAATCCCACCACAGCAGATGGAATTTAAATTTAGTTAATTAAATGAACCTGGAATTAAAAGACTGGTGTCATTAATGGCAGCCATGAAGCTGCGATATCGCTGTTAAAACCCATCTGGTTCACTAATACCCGTTAGAAAGTGATATGTGCAGTATTTATTCAAACTATGGCAATGTGGTCCAATGTAAGTATTAATGTCTTGCTACCCCAGTGCAGGGCGTTGCTGAGGCCACTCCTGTATGGTTTTGGCCTCTTTAGTTGAGGAGCAATTGATGTTTGCGTCCGGAGGCACCGCAGTAGTCGGTCGATTCCTGAGGAGAATGTTTCATCACAAGGAGAGCATGGTGAACTTTTATTCGTCAATGAAATTCAGGAGGATGCAGAGGCTGGAGATCTGAAACAAAAGGCAGAAAATGCTGAATGGTCAGCAGATCAGGCAGCGTCTGCGAAGAGAGAAAAAGGTTGAAGACGCTTTATCATAACTGAGAAGAAGCAAAGGCAAGTGTCAAGAGTCTCGAGTCAAGAGTGTTTTATTGTCATATGTTCCTAAACAGAACAATGAAATTCTTACTTGCAGCAGGTATGTTACAAAACTTACCTTTAGCGGTGCTGGAGTTCTGCCGCTGGCCGTGTGCGCGACTTTGGCGCCTTTAAGGGGGGGTGCGGGGTTGAAATGCGGTTTTCCCCTTGCAATCCGGAGCTTTATTTTCTCTGAGTGCGACCTATTTTTGGAGACTCGTTCAGACTGGCGGTAAGTCCGTTTTTTAAAATAAATAGCCCGACTATTTAATTGCTGGAGTAAAATAAAAATTAGCTCCCAATGCCGTGAACGCCGACAACGGGGACGGATTTTACGTAGGGGACAGGTAAGTGAAAGCTGTTTATTTTTTCATATAAACTTGCTTTTTTAGGGGACTTTAATCAATATTTCATGTTGCGAAACGGCGATTTAGCCCCCATATGAACTGGCAGAATTTTTCCTGCCGATATTGGGTTTAAATTCACCGCAACCGCAACGTTCTAATCCATCGCGTTCCAGAAAATCCCACTCGCAAGCTGTTTAAAATGCCCATTAATTTACAGGCATTAAACACTGAATTCCTTCAATTTGGCCTATAAATTAACGACAATTAGATTTAAAAATCATGTTTTATTGTGAATTATTGTGTGACTGTTAATTGGACACTTAGGCTTTAAATTTGTTTTTAATTTTTTCTTAAGAAATGTTTAGATCTAGTAATTGAATGTTGTAATTGGCTACAATTGGGTAACTAACTAATTATATGCTTTAATTTCAGGTCATCCAAGTAAGATTGTTTCATATTTGTTTCAGAATACTTCAATCTACAATAACTGAAAATTTATTTCAGTTCTCTTATATTTTAAGGAAGTTATGGGCTTTTGACTGTCTTCGATCACAACTTTTGTGTTAAGTCAATAGAAAAGCAATGGGAAGCAAGTTGCTAATTTCCGAGTATGAAAATGGCCCTAACTTTTTTAATACTGAAGATATGAAAGCGAATTAGGTGTCAAATTAAACTTCTTTTTATGCTTTATCTGATGGGATAAATTGCAGACTTGATTTTTTAAATCTCAAAATTTTGTAACATTGCTACTTGCAGCAGCACAGCATATATGTAAACATAGTATGTTGTAAAACCCATAATAAACAATTAAAAAAAAATTAACTATATATAAACACTGTAGATAATAATAGTGCAAAAATAATGTCTCCAAATCTATATAGTTTGGAGCCTATTCGTAGATTAATAGCCTGATGGTTGCAAGAAAGAAGCTGTTCCTGAACCTGGGCAATATAGTTTTCAGGCTCCTATACCACCTTTTTGAGGCAGCGACTCTTGTAGATCCCTTCGATGGTGGGCAGGTCAGTACTCATAATGGACTGGGCAGTGTTCAAGCTGAATGGAGAGTGTGGAGGAATAGGTAGGTGGGGTTGGATCATACAACGAGAATAACACTGATGGCACAAGGCTAGAGTTGCCCTGGGGATACATTATAAACAAATGTATCTGGTTGATGGGTCAATGGGAGCATTTAAAGACGGAGAGCATTTTCCACTCCTGAAGAATGTAAGAAGGGACTAGACAAGGGGAGATAAGATAGAGTTGAGATGAGAGGTCGTAACTTCAATGGGTCAAGACTAGGCGGAAGCAATGGGTCTTCCAGGGCAGGCCTGTTTGTAAAATTTGGCAGAATATGGAAACAAACAATCCAGGATTGGAACTAGCAGGTTAGTAGTTGTACAAAGGAAATCTCCTGAAGTGATGAGATATGTGATGATATGGGAGACCTGGTGTTTGCTCTTGGGGTCATAGTCAAGGGGTAAGTTTAACGAAGGTTCAGTGTCCAAGAACTGTTGCCTGGACTCAGCAAGGTAGCAGTTAAGGGCCTGTCCCACCTGCATGCAACTCTATGCGATGAGCGCGACCTAACGTGGTCGCTTGAGCCGTCCGGCGTCGCTGGGCCAGTCCCACTTCGATCGCCAGAGCCGTGCGGAATTGTGCGGAGTTTGTCCCGACATCGCGCGGGGCTCCGAAAAACTGACCATGTTCAAAAATTCCGCGCGGCAACGGCTTGTCGGCTCGCAGTCGCCTCGACGCATTACGCACAGCCTCGACATCGTGCCCCCGTGACCCTCTCTGTAGGTGCCTCCGTGACCCTCTCTGTGTGTGGGTCCGTGGCCCTCTCTGTGTGTGCCTCTGTGCCCCTCTCTGTGTGTCCCTCTCTGTCCTGGCGAACTTACCTTTAAGACTTCGCTCCAAGTTTGCCTCACTTTGCGCCGCGTTTTGCCACTCACCCGACCTCCGCGCGGCCCCCGCTGCCGGTTTGGTCGCGCTTGCCGCATGCAGGCGCATGCTGGTGGGAACGGACCTGTACAGGGGATCACCCGACCTCCGCGCGGCCCCCGCTTCTAGTTTGATCGCGCTCACCGCATGGAATCGCATGCCGGTGGGACAGGCCCTTTAGTCAGCCAGTCTACAATGGCACCAAATTCTGCAAGTTAAAAAAAATAAGACCGGGTGCAGCGATTTGGCATCCGAGCCCACTCCTAAATACAATGAGATCAGGCATGGTCCTAGGCCCAAAACCTTCAATCATTCAAAAATATATCTTGACCGTTAATATAAGCTTTGACAGACTCCATAGTTATCTACAGCTCTCTATTCTGGGAGAACTACAGATACGATCCTCCCCTCCGATGTAGTCCTTGCGTAGTTTGGATGTTCTCAGTGACTGCGTGTTTCACCAGGTTAATTTGTCACTCACTCAGTTATCCCTAAGTGAATGATAGCACCTGGGGCCGTTTATGGGAATGTGGGGAGAATAGAATGGTATTGGATGTTATTATACTGTAAAGGGTGCGGGGAAGATTTACGAGGCTGCTGCCAGGACTCATGGGCAAGAGCTATAGGAAGAGGTTGAGCAGGCTAGGACTTTATTCCTTGGAGCATAGGAGGATGAAGGGGTGATCCTATAGAGGTGTATACATCTTGAGAGGAATAGGTAGGATAAATACTCAGAATAGGGAACTCAAGAACTAGGGAACATACATTTAAGGTGAAGGGGAAGGATTTAATAGGAACCCGAGGGGCAACTTTTTTACACAAAGGGTAGTAGCAAAATGGAATGAGCTGCTGGAGGAGGTAGTTGAGGCAGGTAGAACACAATGTTTAAGAAACATTTACACATGATTGGATAGGATGGGTTTAGAAGGATATGGGCCAAATGCAGGCAGGTGGGACTAGTGTAGATGGGGCATGCTGGTCGACGTGGGCAAGGTGGGCAGAAGGACCTGTTCTCCACACTGTTTGACTCTGTGACGCTATAATATAGTGTTACAGCTACACAGAAAGTGAAGATTAAAAAAAAGTGCAAGAACCATAACGAGGTAGGCTGGGGGATCAGGAATACACCTTTAGCATATGGTCGGCCTGGGCATGTTGGGCCGAAGGGCCTGTTTCTGCACTGTATGACTCTATGACTCATACTTATACAAAGGTGTGGAAGGTCTGTATGACTCTGTAACTTGTCACGGTAATGTAACAAGCCATCTTCTCTCATGGCCTCTGCTTATGATATTAAAATCCACTCAATGGTTTTGATTCCAGATTCACTCTCTCCCCTTCCACTTACTTACTGCAGTACAGACAATTCTGCATCCTGGTTGTTACAGGGTCCACATGCTTCAGCTGGTTGTGGAGGTGACCTCTTTAATCCTTGCAAATGAGCAGCCTGAAGCCACTGTGCGTGCACGCTGGCTTGACACTTGCAGCTTTGACGACCTTTGCACAGCCTGAGTGGCTTCCAGCAGTGGTTGCACAACTTTGCAAATATTTGCTTAATTGTCTGACTTCAACATTTTGCTTCAGCTGGAAAGCATAATTTTTCGACCAGCAATTGTGGGAGAGGGCACGGAATTCCAGTAAAGGCAAACTTCGGGGGTACGGGCCAAGTACAGTCACGAGACTGTGTGGGAAGGAAGTGCAGATGCTGGTTTAAACCAAAGATAGACACAAAATGCTGGAGTAAATCAGCGGGTCAGACAGCATCTCTGGACAAAAGGAGTAGGTGATGTTTCAAGTCGAGCCCCTTCTTCAGATTGATGTCAGGGGAGAGGGAGATACATAGATAAGGGAGTGTAAGGTGTGAAAACAGGACAACGGGAATGGAGATCACGGAAAATGTAGAATTGGTCACCTATTCCTTTTCTCCAGAGATACTGTCTGAAATGCTGAGTAACTCCAGCCCTTTTGTGCCTATCTACAACCATGGGACTGTTGACAGGAGCACATTGAACCGGCTTTGGTTAGCCAGGCTAATCCAGTGCAGAAGCTGCATCTGATCCTGGTCTGGGGTAGTTGTCGCAGGTACAAATAACTGGGCCTCACCAACACCTACAGAGCAGCCTTGATATGAAGTAGAGCTGAGAGATGGTCAAGGGCTAATGAGTTGTAGGCCCAAATGCATTTGAGAACATTGGCTTCAAGACGCATGGTTATTCAGGAACCATTCAGGATCTAGATGCTCAGCCAATTGTCCTGTCAGGAGAATGAATTCCATCCCTGCTCTGGGACTGGGGATGGGTTCATTGGCATAAAAGGGTCAGACACAACAATTATCCACGGAATTACTTATTTTTAGACCCATGAAGTTGTAGGGTCATACAGCACATAAACAGGCCCTTCAGCCCTTCATGATAAAGAAGTAGATTTTCAAAGTCTACTGAGAGATTTGGGCCATTTGGAAGAGTGGGCTGAAAGATGGCAGATGGAGTTTAATGCTGATAAGTGTGAGGTGCTACATCTTGGCAGGACAAATCAAAATAGGACGTAGCTGGTAAATGGTAGGGAATTGAGGAATGCTGTGGAACAGAGGGATCTAGGAATAACTGTGCATAGTTCCCTGAAGGTGGAATCGCATGTAGATAGGGTGGTAAAGAAAGCTTTTGGTGTGTTGGCCTTTATAAATCAGAGCATTGAATATAGGAGTAGGGAAGTAATGTTAAAATTGTACAAGGCATTGGTGAGACCAATTCTGGAGTATGGTGTACAATTTTGGTCGCCTAATTATAGGAAGGATGTCAACAAAATAGAGAGAGTACAGAGGAGATTTACTAGAATGTTACCTGGGTTCCAGCAACTAAGTTACAGAGAAGGGTTGAACAAGTTAGGTCTTTACTCTTTGGAGCGCAGAAGGTTAAGGGGGGACTTGATTGAGGTCTTTAAAATGATGAAAGGGATAGACAGAGTTGACGTGGATAAGCTTTTCCCATTGAGGGTAGGGAAGATTCAAACAAGAGGGCATGACATGAGAAGTAAGGGACAGAAGTTTAGGGGTAACACGAGGGGGAACTTCTTTACTCAGAGAGTGGTGGCTGTGTGGAATGATCTTCCAGCAGAAGTGGTGGAGGCAGGATCGATTTTAACATTTAAAAGTAAAGTGGATAGGTATATGGACGGGAAGGGAATGGAGGGGTATGGTCTGAGTGCAGGTAGATGGGACTAGGGGAAAATAAATGGTCGGCACGGACTGGAAGGGCCGAGAAGGCCTGTTTCCGTGCTGTAATTGTTATATGGTTATATGCCCATGCCATCCATCGTATCCATCTACATCAGTGCAGGTAATCACAACTAAAAGTGAAATTCCATTACCTAACAGGGGCAGCACAGTGGCACATTTGCTGCCAGAGACCTGGGTTCGATGCGAACTATGGGTGCTGTCAGTACAGAGTTTGTACGTTCTCTCTGTAACCTGCGTGGATCTTCTCCGGGTGCACCAGTTTCCTCCCACACCTCAAAGATGTACAGGTTAGTAGGCAAATTAGCTTTGGTAAAGATTGTAAATAGACCCTAGTTTGTGGGATAGTGCTAATGTATGGGGATTGCTGGTTGGCATGGACTCGGTGGGCTGAAGGGCCCGTTTCCGCACTGTATCTCTAAACTGAACAGTACATAACTTAGGGAATCTCATCAGCTAGTTCATTCCAGATTGTAACCATCCTCTAGGTAAAAGCTTTTCACCACACCTCTCCAGCTATATCGATCCTCATCCTAAACAATGCCCTTTGGTTGGGTCTCATGTTCACATGGGAGGGCTGGTCCCCGAACACAATATTCCACCTCTCCACCAATTCCAATATTGTTGGCCAGTGTGGGGGGGGGGGGGGGGGGGGGGGGTGGCTTTCTGGAGCGCTAGTATGGGTGTTGTGGGCCAAAAGGACTGGTTTCCAGAAGGTTAGTATCCAAATTGTGGGCCGAATGGATTCTTGGGCTTGCAGCTCAGTCACTCAGGCCTTGTGGGCTGGCAGCTCAGTCACTCAGGCCCGGTGGGCTGGCAGCTCAGTCACTCAGGCCTGATGGGCTGGCAGCTCAGTCACTCAGGCCTGGTGGGCTGGCAGCTCAGTCACTCAGGCCTGGTGGGCTGGCAGCTCAGTCACTCAGGCCTGGTGGGCTGGCAGCTCAGAAACTGCCAGAAATTCTGCCCAAAACAGGTGAAAGACTCTGTGAGAGAGAAGGGGGAGGGTGGAGAATCAATTTTAGGCATTTTTCATCTTTTTCTGCAGATCACAGCAATGAAGGAGAAAAGTCTATCCTGGCCTGGATCTCACAGGGAGCCAATGAAGGGGAAAAATACTGGGGTGATGTTTAATACTTGCAGGGGGAATACTTACTCATGGGTCGAAGGGACTATTTTTTTTAAAAATCTGCGTGAAAGGCACTTTTTCTGGACTTTTCCTGGCTTGGCACGGGCCTTTTGGGCCAAAATGCTCCTCCTTGGCTAATACGGGTATTTTGGGCAAAAGGGACTAATAAGGGGCTAATAAGGGGCATGTGGGCCGAAATGTGTGGTTTCAGGCAGGCCAAACAACTAATTTCATTTCAATTCCATTTCAATTTTAAGCACAGGGCAGGCCAAACACCTCATTTCATTTCCATTTCAATTTCAATTTCAAGTACAGGGCAGGGCAAACAACTAATTTCATTTTCATTTCACCTCATTTCCATTTCCATTGCAGTTTCAAGCACAGGGCAGACCAAACAACTCATTTAATTTTCAATTCATTTTCATTTCCATTGTAGTTTCAAGCACAGGGTAGGCTAAACAACTCATTGCATTTTCAATTCATTTCCATTTCCCTTGCAGGTTCAAGCACAGGGCAGGCCAAACAGCTAATTGCATTTTCATTTAATTTCCATTTTCATTGCAGTTTCAAGTACAGGGCAGGCCAAACAGCTCATTGCATTTTCATTTCATTTCCATTTCCATTGCAGTCTCAAGCACAAGGCAGGCCAAACAATTCATTGCATTTTCATTTCATTTCCATTGCAGTTTCAAGCACAGGGCAGGCCAAACAACTAATTTCATTCTCATTAAGGGCTAACAAATAATTTATTGCAAATACATTGCAGACTCACAGTTTAGTTGACTCACAGCTTAGAATCACAGATGTGGCCGCTCCCTCTCTATCTTCCAGAGTGACTGACTCACGTCCAGGCATCTGGGGTTCTATAGTCCTGCCCCCCCCCCCCCACCCCCCAGAAGGGGCATTACCTTCATTATGGTGAGAGGACCAATCAGCTGATCTCAAGATTTTTTAAACACTCATAACATATTTATTTTTCATCGATTGGAAAAATCCTCAGGGCTGGCTCAGCAGAGGAGGACTGTGAGTGAGATAGCCAAAAATCATTGCGACATATGGTAGTGTTTTTTCTAAAATCAATATACAGTGCAGACAGGAATGAGACTTTTGGTGATATAGATAACTCCCTTATAGGACATCTCATCGAACCTGTCAAGTACTCTCAGGATATTGTATGGTTTAATAAGGTCACCCCTCAATCCTCTAGAGAATATAGAGCCAAAGTCGCTTACCTTCCTTGACAGGACTAAAGCAAATTGCTGAAGAAAATTGATTCAGCCAAGCTGGTCCTTCAATGCCATCATGGGGTGGCTTCTGGCTGCCTTTCCATGCCAGATCTAACGCAAGTTGCATTAAAACGGCTGGTCATTGCAACTGTCATTGCTCATAGCAACTGTCCCCAGTTGGACTGATTTCTATCTGAAATCGGAAAGCCTGCCCAGCTAAAAAGTACAGAAGCACACTTCCCAAAACACATGCATGTTATTCCTTTACCTCTTTGATCACTGTCAAAGCCAGAGGTGAGGATTTTGCCCATTTCAGTTCCAAAGAGCATGGGCAGCAAACTCATGTTGGCCACACTGTCTCCCAATTCAACACAAGAAATATTATCCATTAGGTAAATATGGCTGCCATTTTACACTGGAAATATGTGAATCTCTTTGTGAATTTTGCGTGTTATCCAGTCGAATTGAATTGAATTGAATATGCCTGGCAGTCATACATATAATAAAAATGACAAAAACTCACAATAAACACAAATTTAACATCCACCACAGTGAGTTCACCAAACACCTCCTCAATGTGATGGAAGGTAAGGTCTTAAAGTCTCTGTCTCTCCCTTCCTTGTTCTTCCTCTGCGCCGAGGCGATCCAGGCTTCAGTGTTGTGACCCCACCGGGTGATGTAAACAAGTCCCGCGGCTGAACCGTGCTCCGCGAACGGGCCGGTTCAAACTCCGCGGCCCGGGGCGGTCGAAGCTGCCGAAGCTGCCGCCCTCCAGTCCAGCGGACGCAGCTGTTGTTGCGGGAGCTCCGGAAAAAACAGGTCACTGACCTGTGACCTGCGAACTCCCGAGGATGTCGTCCACTGGGCCCGCGGCCAAGCCTCCGAGGTCGGGCCGCTGCCACTGCGGCCGCCACAGCTCAGAGGTCGGGTCGGGTCGTCGCTAACACCGGAACGCCGGAACACCGCAACAGCTCCGAGGCCGAGTCGGGTCGCCGCTATCGCCGGAACGCTGCCACAGCTCCGAGGCCGAGTCGGGTTGCCGCTGTCGCCGGAACGCTGCCACAGCTCCGAGGCTGCCAGCTCCGCCATTAGGCCCCGGCGCAGACGGAAAAGTCGCATCCCCCCAAAGGAAGAGACTGAAAACATGTTTCTGCCCCCCACCCACACACATACACAACCCAATAAAACAAAATTAACTAAAACAGGACAAGGGAACAAAAAAAAAGAAAGAACAGACGGACTGCAGGCTGTTAAGCCAGTGCCGCCATCTTGATCATACCACGTCAAATCATACCATGCATGTGTACAACAGGTAGTACAAAGAGGGCAGAATATAGTGTGACAGCCACACAGAAAGTGTTGATTTAATAAAGTGCAAGAACCGTAACAAGGTAGGCTGGGTGATTGGGAATACACCCTTGGCATATGAGAGGTCTGTTCAAGAGACTGGTATAGCAGGGAAGAACCTGTTCCTGAATCTGGTGGTGCACGCCCGTGGGTTTTATTATCTTCTAGCGACGTGAGAGGAGAGAAATGTTGATGACCAGAGTGTGAGTGATCCTTGATTATGTTTGTTTTCCCAAGGCAGCGTGAAATGTAGATGGAGTAAATGGGATGGAGGCTGGTTTGCCTGATGGATTGGGCTGCATCCACAGCTCTCTTCAGTCTTGGCCAGAGTAATTGCCATCCCAAGCTACAATGCATCTGGATAGGATGCTTTCTAACGTGCATCTGTAGAAATTGGTTGAGACGTTGAATTTTCTTTGTTTTCTCGTGAAGTAGAGGTGTGCTTTCTTGGTCATTGTGTCAATGTAGTAGAACCATGACAAATTGATGATATTTATGACTCGGAACTTGAAGCTCTCAACCATTTCCACTTCAGCACCATTGGTCAAGATTGGGTCATTTACTCCACGCCTCTTCCCAAGGATTTGAGTATAGGAGCAGGGAGGTTCTACTTCAGTTGTATAGGGTCTTGGCAAGACCACACCTGGAGTATTGCGTACAGTTCTGGTCTCCAAATCTGAGGAAGGACATTATTGCCATAGAGGGAGTGCAGAGAAGGTTCACCAGACTGATTCCTGGGATGTCAGGACTGTCTTATGAAGAAAGACTGCATAGACTCGGTTTATACTCTCTAGAATGTAGGAGATTGAGAGGGGATCTTATAGAAACGTACAAAATTCTTAAGGGGTCGGACAGGCTAGATGCAGGAAGATTGTTCCAGATGTTGGGGAGGTCCAGGACAAGGGGTCACAGCTTAAGGATAAGGGGGAAATCCTTTAGGACCGAGATGAGAAGGACTTTTTTCACACAGAGAGTGGAGTGTCTCTGGAACTCTCTGCCACAGAGGGTAGTTGAGGCCAGTTCATTGGCTATATTTAAGAGGGAGTTAGATGTGGCCCTTGCGGCTAAGGGGATCAGAGGGTATGGAGAGAAGGCAGGTACGGGATACTGAGTTGGATGATCAGCCATGATCATATTGAATGGCGGTGCAGGCTCGAAGGGCCGAATGGCCTACTCTTGCACCTAATTTCTATGTTTCTATGTTTCTATGTCTTTGACAAGCTCCGTGCACCAGTCTTTGACAAGCTCTTTCATTTAGTTGACATTGAGGAAGGGGTTGTTGGCTTGAAACCATGTTACTAAACTAGATAATAAGGACTATTATATCGGGAGTACTCCCTACTCTTTGTGAAATGCTTTGACCGGAACAGCTTGGTAATAACAGTCTGATTCAAACTATTTTCCTTTTGGCTTTCAATGGAAATGGATGTAGAGAAGGTTTTTCTGAGTGGGAAACCAACAATTACCTAGCATATTATATAACCATTCCTATTTAGAAATGTTGAATCTTATATATGAGCTAGTTCAGTGATGGAGAGTGGATCATAAAATGAATAAAAATAAAATTAAATGTATCAGATGTTGAGTATCGAAAATACAAACATTTTAATCACCTCGCCACAGAAATCTATGGGCCAAATGCTGAAAGATGCACTTGATATGGAAGAATGTCCACTGGTCAATATGGACATGTTGGGTCGAATGACCCAATGACTAGTGACTAGTGGCATGCCGTAAAGATCAGTGCTGGGATCCCAGTTATTTACAATATATACTAGACTAAGTGGGACCCGTTGGGTCCCAGCATCACATGGGAGGGCTGGTCCCCCAACGCAATATTCCATCTCACCACCAATTCCAATATTGATGGCCGGGGGGGGGGGGGGGAGGGGCTTTCTGGAGCGCTAGTATGGGTGTTGTGTGCTGAAGGAACTGGTTTCCAGATGGCTAGTATGGACATTGGGGTATGGATTATTGGGCTGGTGGCTCAGTCATTCAAGCCTGTTGTGCTGGCAGGTCACTCACTCACGGCTGGTGGGCTGGCAGTTGACTGACGGCTATTCCTTGAAATTCCATTTCTAGCAGGGTGCAAGGCCACCAAATTCAAGTGCAGCTTCTTACCACTTTAAACAGGGTTGAAGGCCATCAAATTCAAGTGCCGTTTCATACCATTTCAAGCAGGGTGCAAGGCCACTAAAGAGAGCGAGTCGTGACTTCTCCTTCCTCCATCTTGCAGAGACTGAGACACGCCCACACTTGTGGGTTTTATAGTCCCTCCCCCTCCCACCAGAAGGGGCGTGGCCTTCATGGCATGAGTGACAGGAGAGAGAATCTCAACATTTTTTAAACACTCTTAACTCATTTATTTTTCATCGATGGTAAAAATCCTCTGCATCTCATGAGCGGAGGGGGACTCTGAGTAAGATGGCCAAAAATCACAGCTGTACATGGTAGCACATTAATGGCACTGACAGGTCAGTAAAACCACTCACAGTTTAGTAGACATGTGCTCAGTGTTATTCACAGCTCAGACTGATAGACTCTCGCAGGGTGCAAGGCCACTAAAGAGAGCGAGTCATGACCTCTCCTTCCCCCATCTTGCAGAGACTTACTGAGGCATTCAACACTTCTGGGTTTTATAGTCGCTCCAGAAGAGGCGAGGCATTAAGGAGATAGATTCTCAATGTTTATTAAACACCAATAACTCTTTTATTTTTCATTGATGGGAAATAAAAATGCGTCCTGCGCAGCGGAGGGGGACTCTGAGTAAGATGGCCAAAAATCAATGCCGTGCGTGGCAGCGTATATTGATAAAGTCAATATACAGAACAACAGGAAGTGGTCAAGATCAGACTTTTAGTAATATAGATTAATGATTTAGACAAAGAAATTAAATGTAACATCTCCAAGTTTGCTGATGACACAAAGCTGGGTGGCAGTGTGAGCTGCAAGGAGGATGCTATGAGGCTGCTGAGTAACTTGGCTAGGTTGGGTGAGTGGGCTGATGCATGGCAGATGAAGTATAATGTGGATAAATGTGAGGTTATCCACTTTGGTGGCAAGAACAAGAAGGTAGATTATTATCTGAATGGTGTCAGATTAGGAAAAGGGGGATGCAATGAGACCTCGGTGTCCTTGGACATCAGTCATTGAAAGCAAGCACGTAGGTACAGCAGGCAGTGAAGAAAGCAAATGGTATGTTGGCATTCATAGCGAAAGGATTTGAGAATAGGAGCAAGGAGATCCTACTGAAGTTGTACAGGTTGTACCCTGGTGAGACCACACCTGGAGTTTTGTGTGCAGTTCTGGTCTCCTAATTTGAGGAAGGACATTCTTGCTATTGAGGGAATGCAGCGTAGGTTTACCTGGTTATTTCCCAGGATGGCGGGACTAACATATGATGAAAGAATGGGTCGACTGGGCTTATATTCACTGGAATTTACAAAGATGAAAGGGGATCTTATAGAAACATATAGCTCTTAGGGCTAATCTGGGGAGAAAGCAAGAGTGCGGTACTGATTTTGGATGATCAACCATGATCATATTGAATGGCGGTGCTGGCTCGAAGGGTCAAATGGCCTGCTCATGCACCTATTTTCCATGTTTTTATGTTTCCATGCTGTTTGACCATAAAAGCTGTGAGTGGATGGGACTGTGCGGAGAACGATAAAAATGGATCAGTATAGGATCGGTGAAAACAGGTAGCTGATAGTCGGAACCAAATCAGTGGGAGGAGGGTTACACAAAAAGCTGGAGAAACTCAGCGGGTGCATGAGCATCTAAGGAGCGAAGGAGATAGGCGACGTTTCGGGTCGAGACCCTCCTTCAGACAGGCAGAGCTGTAGACATATGGTATGATTTGCCTGGATAACACGCAATAGGGACTGTGCTGTATCTTTCTCTGACTTCATGAAACACTGGGGATACTCAGGTACATTAACAGCCGGGAGTTCTGCCAGCATTCCCGAAGGGTTCCTCTTAAGTTCTCCAAAAACAAATTCGCTCATGATGGTTTTGCAAAAATGTTGACCATATTTGCCACACAAGAGGTCTAATTTGAGAGATGCCTCATCCAGGTAGTCCTCTGGGAGTCTGCCGCATATGTGCATTGTCAGTATCTATTGAGAGAGGAACAGTGTTAATGCCTCAGGATGCTGGTGGTTTGTCAGACATCGGGCATGTTACAGATTGGAAATGGCATTGGTTTTCGTTTATTATTTTCATATGTACTGTGATGCAGTGAAAGGCTTTGATTTGTGTGTTATCCAGGCAAATCATACCATATGTCTACAGCTCTGCCCTCATCAAGCGTTTTGGTTACTTCAAGCTCAATCAGATTCGTGAGACAAGATCTCTCACTCAAAGCTGTGCTGACTATCCCTAATCACCCGCTGTCTTTCCAAAGGCACACATATCCAGCAGAATTCGCTCCAGCAATTTACCTACCACAGATGGAATGCTTGGTGGTCCATAGTTCCCAGGTTTTTCTTTGCAGCCCATAAATGAAGGCACAACATTAGCCACCCCGCAGTCACGTGGCATCTTACATGTAGCTAAAAATGATGTATATATCTCAGCAGGATTGCTGTAATTTCATCTCCAGCTTCTCACAGTGTTCCTTGAAATATATGACCAGGCTGCAGAGATTTATCCACCTTCATAAGTTATAAGACGTCCAGCATTCCTCAACATTAATGCAGCCTGGGCACAAGACATCCCCAGTAACTTGGGTAGAGTGGCTGAACGAACTACGTCGGAGACTGAAGGGTGACCTGATGGAGGTTGATAAACATAGAAACATAGAAGCATAGAAATTAGGTGCAAGAGTAGGCCATTCGGCCCTTCGAGCCTGCACCGCCATTCAATATGATCATGGCTGATCATCCAACTCAGTATCCCGTACCTGCCTTCTCTCCATACCCTCTGATCCCCTTAGCCACAAGGGCCACATCTAACTCCCTCTTAAATATAGCCAATGAACTGGCCTCAACTACCCTCTGTGGCAGAGAGTTCCAGAGACCCACCACTCTCTGTGTGAAAAAAGTCCTTCTCATCTCGGTCCTAAAGGATTTCCCCCTTATCCTTAAGCTGTGACCCCTTGTCCTGGACCTCCCCAACATCGGGAACAATCTTCCTGCATCTAGCCTGTCCAACCCTTTAAGATTTTTGTAAGTTTCTATAAGATCGCCTCTCAATCTCCTAAATTCTAGAGAGTATAAACCGAGTCTATGCAGTCTTTGTTCATAAGACAGTCCTGACATCCCAGGAATCAGTCTGGTGAACCTTCTCTGCACTCCCTCTATGGCAATAATGTCCTTCATCAGATTTGGAGACCAGAATTGTACGCAATACTCCAGGTGTGGTCTCACCAGGACCCTATACAACTGCAGTAGAACCTCCCTGCTCCTATACTCAAATCCTTTTGCTATGAAAGCTAACATACCATTTGCTTTCTTCACTGCCTGCTGCACCTGCATGCCTACTTTCAATGACTGGTGTACCATGACACCCAGGTCGCGCTGCATCTCCCCTTTTCCTAATCGGCCTCCATTTAGATAATAGTCTGTTTTCCTATTTTTGCCACCAAAGTGGATAACCTCACATTTATCCACATTATACTGCATCTGCCAAACATTTGCCCACTCACCCAGCCTATCCAAGTCACCTTGCAGTCTCCTAGCATCCTCCTCACAGCTAACACATAAAATGTTGAGAGGTGTAGAGAAAGTAGATCGAGTCTTTTTCCCAGGATGTAAATGGCAAATATGAGAGAGCACAGCTTTGGTGTTAGACGGGGAAAATGTATAAGAAAGATGCAGGGCAAGTTTTATAAACAGATCACCCGATGAACACAGTGCAACTAGCCATTTGAAAACTTGTCAAAGGCCTTGCTGAATTTGATATAGACTTCATCTATGCCCCTGCCTTCATCCACCTTTGTGGTTACCTTCTCTGACCGGAAGTGGCGGCGCTGCTTGGCAGCTGCGGCTCACCTGCAGTCCGTCTGTTTTTATTTGTAATTTTTGTCTTCTTGCCTGTTTTTAGTGATTATTGGTTTATTAGGCTGTGTATGTGTGTGTGGGGGGGGGGGGGGGGGGGGGGGGAGAGGGGGAGAAACGGGGTTTTAGTCTCTCCCTTCGGGGGGGATGCGTCTTTTCTTGTCGTGTCCCCCGTCACCGTCTCCGTCTGTGGGGAGGCCCTAATGACGGCCTTCCAGCTTCCAGCGACGGCGGCACGGCTTCGGTGCTCCAGCAGCGGCCTGGCTGCGGGGCTGCAGTGCTCCAGCGTTCCGGCAGCGGGCCCTGTGGCGGTGTTCCGGCGTTCCGCCGACGGCGGCGGCCCGGTTTCGGAGGCTCGGCCGCGGGCCTGGTGGACGGCAGCATCGGAGGACTGGATCTCCTCAGCGTAGATGGAAATAAGGAGGGAAGAAGACAGAGACTCTAAGACTTTTGCCTTCCACCACAGTGAGGAGGTGTTTGGTGAACTCACTGTGGTGGATGTTAATTTTGTGTTCATTGTGTGGTTTTGTTATTTTTATATATGTATGACTGCAGGCACGAAATTCTGTTCAGACCGAAAGGTCTGAATGACAATAAAGGCAATCCATTCATTCATGACCTGTCCTGGGCCAGCATATCGATGCATTCAAACGAAAGCTCATCAACACCTACTTCCTCTGAGGCTTGAGGAGACTCGGCAAGTCACTGAAAGCTCTATTGAACTTCTACAAGAGCAAAGTAGAGAGCATACTGATTGTTTGCGCCACTTCAGAAGAAAAGGAAGCTGCAGAAAGTGGCGGACATTGCCCGGTCCCGCACAAACATTGACCTCTCCACCATCAAAGGGATCTACAGGAAGTGCTGCTTCAAGAAGGCAGCTTATGTCATCAAAGACTCACACCACTCTAGCCATGCTCGGTTGCCACTGTTACATTGGGAAGAAGGTAGAGGAGTCAGACAATCATTACCCCAGATTCAAGTTCAACTTTATCATATCAACCATCAGGTTCTTGAACCACACTGCACAACCCCAACCATGACAATCCCTCAGTACAAAACCACTGTGGCCCTTGCACCACTATGATTGCTCGAGATACTTTGTTTTTTAACACTGTCATGGTCTGGTCTACTGAGAATAATTGAAAATGTGTTGTATTCGTATTGTTATTGCATCTAATCATGTAAGAATTTCACTGTTCAAGATCATATTCAGTGCCTATGATAAACACTGTCGACTCTTGAGTACTATGGCTATCATAGATTTCTCAGTAAATTAATATCTTTCCCTTCTTTCTTGAATAGTTGTGTCAAATTCATTATCCCACACTCTGCAGTTATCGTGAAAGAGCCTTTGGATTTCAGAAGACAATAAACAGTATCCACAAACCTTTATGATGTTAATAGACAAGCGATAATAGATAATAGGTGCAGGAGCAGGCCATTTGGCCCTTCGACCCTTCGTGCCAGCACCGCCATTCAATGTGATCATGGCTGATCATCCACAATCAGTACCCCGTTCCTGCCTTCTCCCCATATCCCCCAACTCCGCGATCTTTAAGAGCCCTATCTAGCTCTCCCTTGAAAGTATCCAGAGAACCGGCCTCCACCGCCCTCTGAGGCAGCGAATTCCACAAACGCACAACCCTCTGTGTGAAAAGGTGTTTCCTAATTTCCGTTCTAAATGGCTTACCCCCATATTCGTAAACTGTGGCCACCGGTTCTGGACTCTCCCAACCAGGGAATCATCTGGTCCTGGGGATTTATTGATTTCCAGTCTCACGAACTGCACTAGTAATTAATTGAGTCATAGAGAGATACAGTGTGGAAACAGGCCCTTCAGCCCTACTTGCCCACACCGGCCAACATGACTCAGCTACACTCATCCCACCTGCCAGCACTTGGTCCATTTCCTTCCAAACCTGTCCTATCCATGTACTTTTCTATCTGTTTCTTACATGTTGGAATAGTCCTTGCCTCAATTACCTCCTCTGGCAGTTTGTTTCATGCAGTAACCTCCCTTTGTGTGAAAATGTTACCCCTCAGATTCCTATTAAATCCTTTCCTTAAACCCATGTCCTCAATTCACCTACTCTGGGCAAGACACTCTGTGCATCTACCCGATCTATTCCTCTCTTCTGATCTTATACACCTCTATAAGATCACCCCTCATCCTCCTGCGCTCCAAGGAATAGAGTCCCAGCCTGCTCAACTGCCTCTAGCTCAGACCCTCTAGCCCTGTCAACATCCCCGTAAATAGAATCTTTGTAAAAGAATAGTTATTCATTTTTATTTCCTCTTTTGTCATATGTCAGGCTGCTATTCATTGACTACAGCTCGGCATTTAACACAATCATCCCCTCCAAGCTGGTTACCAAACTCGCAGAACTGGGTCTCTGCGCATCCCTCTGCAATTGGATCCTCGACTTCCTCATCCACAGACCACAGTCTGTTCGTATTGGACTCGATAACAATCAGCACGGGAGCACCTCAGGGTTGCGTGCTCTGCCCCCTGCTGTACTCACTCTATACTCATGACTGCGTAGCCGGTCATAGCGCGAACTCCATCATCAAGTTCGCCGACGACACCACTGTTGTGGGACGTATCACTGATGGGGATGAGTCAGAGTATAGAAGAGAGATCGAGCGACTGTCCATATGGTGCCAGCACAACAACCTGGCCCTCAACACCAGCAAAACCAAGGAACTGGTTGTGGACTTTGGAAAGAGTAGGATGGGGACCCACAGTCCCGTTTATATCAACGGGTCGATGGTTGAAAGGGCCAAGAGCTTCAAATTCCTGGGCGTGCACATCTGTGAAGATCTTTCCTGGTCCGAGAACACAGATGCAATTATTAAGAAAGCTCATCAGCGCCTCTACTTCCTGAGAAGATTACGGAGAGTTGGTCTGTCAAGGAGGACTCTCTCTAAATTCTACAGGTGCACAGCAGAGAGCTTGCTGACCGGTTGCATCGTGGCTTGGTTCGGCAACTTGAGCGCCCTGGAGAGGAAAAGACTACAAAAAAGTAGTAAACACTGCCCAGTCCATCATCGGCTCTGACCTTCCTTCCATCGAGGGGATTTATCACAGTCGCTGCCTCAAAAAGGCTGGCAGCATCATCAAGGACCCACACCACCCTGGCCACACACTCATCTCCCTGCTACCTTTGGGTAGAAGGTACAGGAGCCTGAAGACTGCAACGACCCGGTTTAGGAATAGCTACTTCCCCACAGCCATCAGGCTATTAAACCTGGCTCGGAACTCTGAACATTAATATCCCTCCATCTGTTATTTGCACTTTATTAATTTATTAAGTCATGGGTGTATTTACGTATATAATTGTAGTCAATGCCTTCAATGTTCTGTTGTGCTGAAGCAAAGAAAGATTTTCATTGTCCTGTCAGGGACACATGACAATAAACTCTCTTGACTTTGACTTTGACTTTGACTTTTGTGCTGACACCTGGGTTCTTCAGTGATGACCATTGTTATGATCAGTTTATTTTGTGTCTTCCATGAAGGTAAAAACAACATCCCCATACTGACCTGCCTGGTCTCAGCTCCTCCTCCATTGCCAGAATGAAGCCACACACACTGGAAGAACAGCACTCCCTATTCCACTTGTGTAGCCTCCAACCCAACACTATGAACGTTGAATTCTCCAATTTCAGATAACAACCCCATTTCCCCAGTCTCCTTCCCAATCTACCCATCCTCTCGTGCATATCTTCATTCCACCCCCCCACCCTGTCCCGTCCTCCACTCCCTCCATCTGCTCATCCCC